>JBBPDC010000001.1:10160849-10179050 GCA_037974485.1 Hemigrammopetersius urotaenia | reverse complement strand
CACCACCCTTTTCCAATCAATATATTTAACGGAGAAGCCAAAATGCTCCCACACATGTGATTTAAATTATGCTGGAGTGTTCTCAAGCCCCTCCACTCCTCCACCTCCTCTACCGCTGACCATGACTATCGCTTGACAGACTGACTACGCGCACCATTCAGCGGAGCATTTATTTTTCTTTCGGATCTTCGGATCACATGCGCGCCGAACCGTGGAGAGGGATCGGTTCGGATCCCGGATTAACAGTGATCCGTTGCACCACTAGTTAGTACAAGGCAAAGTTTCTGAATACTAAATAAAGAAAACAATATGAGTACAGTGGTGCTTTGACTTACGAGTTTAATTCATTCCGTGACTAAGCTCGTAACTTAAAATTACTCGTATGTCAGATAAATTTTTCCTATTGAAATGAACTGAAATGCCATTAATCCGTTCCAGACCTCCAGAAAACGCTGCATTTTAAATAAGAAAAATGCGCTTATGAATCAATATTGTATAAAAACACGATGCAATAGAGTGTACTGCAACAAACTGGTTTTATTAAGTATAATGTGCAGCATTTGCTGCTCCTCAAACCCCGACTGGCTTTAACCGACGACCCGATGCCTCTTTCGCCGAAGCGCCTGGGTCTGCTGCAACAAATCAGCGCAAACAGCTCCAGCCTTCTCCAGAATATCACCTCCGTTACGGATCTCCTGCGAGCTGCTTCTCCTCAACCGCACAGTCAGCAGCTCCTCCATGTTCTCATGGATAGATGTTCGCCGTTTAGAAAATAATCTGATTTGCCGAGTCGACTCCACGCACACCTTGGTCCTGATTTTCTAATTAATTAATTAAATGCACATCGTCTGCTTCTTCTCAGCACTGTCCTTCACACTCACTCATTTTGGACACACGGATAAACAAACTTTTACAAAATAACTGCAAGCACAAAAGCTCGTAACCCGAATTTTAGCTCTCAACTCAAAACAGAAAATCGGCCGAGAGACACTCGTATCTCGGAACACTCGTACCACTGTTTTAGTATTAGTCTGTTGAGTGTTCAGGCCAGTTTGAGTTTCAGGGAAAAACATTAAAACTATTGCATTTAACTAAATGGTGGTGGAGGCCTAGTGGGCAAGTATCTTGCCTCTGGGCCAGGAGGTCATGGATTCGAATCCTACCTTCTGCACCACCACTAGGTTCCTGAGCAAGAGCCTTAACCCCAAGTTGCTCTAGGGAGACTGCCCCCTGTAGGTAGGGAATGGAAGTCACTCTGGATAAAAGTGTCTGACAAATGCTGTGAATGTAAATGGTCTTATGGTCATTTAGGATGTTCGTATCTCCGTAGGGGGAGTCTCCATACAACAGGTCCACCTACCGGTACACTCCTCTCCTCGCATGGATGCTGCTGCCCAACATCTACATCACACCGCACTTCGGGAAGCTGCTGTTCATCTTGTGTGATTTACTCTCCGGTGTCCTGATGCACCGCATCCTGTCTCTTCAAGGTCTGTCCAGTGAGTCGTCCTGTCGGTTCTGTGCCCTCTGGCTGCTGAACCCTCTCCCGGTGGGAGTGTCCACCCGCGGGAGTGCGGAGGCTCTGCTGTCTGTCCTGGTCCTCTCCACACTCCTGTGTCTCAAACGAAACAAACTTTTCACGGCGGCGTTCCTCTACGGCTTGTCTGTTCATATGAAGATCTACCCTGTGACATACGCTCTTCCCATCGCCCTCCACATCTCAGCTCCTGGAGACCCTGAGGGCCAGAGAAAAGGAGTCTTCAGGAGCTTCCAGAGACTCTTGAGTAAGGATGTGATCATCTTCGCGGCTGTGGCAGGGGCGGTGTTTTCGGGGCTCACTTTCGCTTTTTACTGCCGGTAAGTCAAAATGGAGTAAACGTCATTTTGCAAGGAAAATCGGTGCAACTGACCTCATCCTTCATGGTGCGCAACAAAATTGGTGCAACTTATCAGAAGAATCTCAGTTTTGTTCTAAATTGTGTATTTTTGTGTAATTTTCACCTGCTGTTTTGTGTTAATGTCTGTCGTCCTTTTTTGATACATTATTTAATTTGAAATAAGAGAAAAGTCAACACATTCTAGAAGTTTGGTATCACTGGTTTAGGGGAGTAACATTTTTTTTACAAATTTCACAAAAATTATTTGGCATTTCTTTAAATTAAATGAAAGGAAAATTAACTTTAGAACTAAGTCAAATGTTCCCTCTGGTGGTTCTTCAGGTACGGCTGGGACTTCCTTCACGAAACCTACCTCTACCACTTAACCAGACGAGACATCCGTCATAATTTCTCCCCCTATTTCTACATGATGTACTTGACAGCAGAGAGTGAATGGAGCCTGGCTCTGGGTCTGGTGTCCTTCCTTCCTCAGCTTGTTCTCCTGCTTCTCACCTCTCTGGCCTACCATTCTGATCTGCCCTTCTGCTGCTTCCTCAACACCGCCATCTTCGTCAGCTTCAACAAAGTCTGCACGTCGCAGGTAGAGGCATTTGCATGCAATCTACAAGTTGCCAGTTTACAGCCCTGCATGGTTCCTGCACTCACTGGCTGTTTTATCAGGAACAGGGCTGTAGCCCAAGAGATTAAACCCGATTCAGTACCAGCAGGTCCTGAATGACATTAACAATAATGAAAGACACTAAAGCACGTTGTGTAGTAAAGAAGACTGAACAGCTGTTGGCTGATATCTGTGCTGCTCTATTAAATGTCTGCAGTGCAGCTGGAGAGTAGAAATGGCCAGTGAGTGTCCAGGGGCTGTTCCAGGTTCACTGCAACATTTAAGATGTAAAATGTAGTAAATTATTAGTTTCACAGTGGTTTTGGTTATAGTGACAAACTGTTTAGATTAAAACATTTAACATTGTTTGAATTTCTGTCTCTCTCTGTGTCTTTCTTTCTCTCTCTTTCTCTCTCTCTGTGCCTCTCTCCCTCTTTCTCTGTGTCTCTCTCTCTCTCTCTCTCTCTCTCTCTCTCTCTCTCTCTCTCTCTGTGAGTCTCTCTCTCTCTCTCTGTGCCTCTCTTTGTGCCTCTCTCTCTCTGTGTCTCTCTCTTTCTCTCTGTGTCTGTCTCTGTGTCTGTGTCTCTCCCTCTGTCTCTCTCTCTTTCTCTCTGTGTGTGTCTCTCTCTCTGTGTCTCTGTCTCTGTCTCTCTCTCTCTCTCTCTCAAAATATTGTCAGCAGTTCTTAAAAACTACTTGCAGCTATAAAAGATAAAACCTAAGAGACTGAACGTTTTTGCAGTGCGGAGCCTCGTTTACAGAACGTTTCCAGAATGTTTCCACTGTTTTGTTCCAGTATTTTCTGTGGTATCTCTGTTTCCTGCCGCTCGTCCTGCCGCGTCTGAGCCTCTCGGTGAAGCGAGGCGTCGCTCTGCTGCTGCTGTGGTTTGCCGGACAGGTACAGATACAGTTTTCCTCTATGTCTGATTGGTAATGCCCTGCACAACTGATGGACCCATTTAAACTGTTCGTTAAAACCGACACAATTGTGCTGCTATTTTTACTGAATTTTACTGAAAACAAGCAAACGATAATAAGAGTTAATAATATTGTTTATAGTAGACAACAGTAATGGACCACATGAATAGGACGTATAGAATCGTGCATCTAGAGAATACAAGAAATGAAGAAGTTCTATTCCATCGAGCCGCACAGGGAATATTATTGTTTTAGCCCACATGCCTTCAGAAAAAATGGCAAGCTGTTATAAATAAAAAATCATTATTAATAAATAATATATATTATAATTCTAAATAAAAGATTATTATTAATAAGTCATGCTGACCAGGGATATTAGGTATCCAGCTGTAACTATAGGAGACGCTCACCATTGGGCGACAAAATCGAGTTCTGTACGGCAACAGCGGGCGTTAATATTAACGCTGGCTCGCGTTCGCCCGGCCGCCACCGCCGCACCGCTCTGTTTGTCTGGTAATGCACAGCTGAGAACGTGCGACGCCACCGAAGGTAGTGCTGACAGAACTCATTATCCTCTCATCCACCTTTCTGTTCTCCTGCTGAACAGGTTTAATATTTCAAATTCATTTCTTTGTTTCTGTGTCTGCACTGCAGTAGCATTCGTCCTGTAATATTACACGACTTCTGGAACTTCTTTATAAACTAGACTTGATCAAATAGTCTAAACAAGACGCTGTACTGGTGATTCCAGGCTCACACGTGGTTTTATTAAAGTGTGGAGAACCTCCATCATTTCAGTTCTGTAATACGGCCTCGCCAGTGAGTTCTGTTCTGAGCGATTTGTTACTTATTTGTTTATTCAAATCCCCTGTTTTCAAAATGTATATTGTTTAATTTACCTTTCACTGTTGCATTAAACTTAAACTACTTCTAGTGCTACTACTAAACTACAGCCACTACTTGTTCTGGGCAGTAGGGGGTTATATGCACTTTTAAAGAGTTTAGAATAGCTGTGGCTCCTTCATGCACAAAGGAAACAACATTAATGGCCATAAATATGGATTTTCTTAAGCCAACAAAACCTTTGTTGTGTATTAAAAAACGTAAGATGTCAGACTCAAAATAGAAGTAGTAAATATACATTAATGAAGCGAGCATGATTTTTTTGACATTACGGGTTAAAAAAAACTTTAAAAACAACAAAAACTGAGATACAGGTGTTTTCACCAGCAGTGACTCTGCACTGCAGTCTCTCAGGGAGCAACACTGACTTTATTTCTGTGTTTGTCTCGACAGGGTTTATGGCTCATGGCGGCCTACGGCCTGGAGTTCGAGGGTCTCAGCGCGTTTGGGTTTGTGTGGTTGGCTGGCCTGATGTTCCTCTTCATCAACTCGATCGTCCTGGTCCAGATCATCTCCCACTACACACCAGAGGCGCTCCAGCACAGGAAAAAACACAAATAAAGCTCTAGGAGTAAAATCGGAGTGGACTGTTGTGTGTTGGGTCTGTCTGTTCAAAGTTACTTTATATTCAGCAGCGGCTGTGAACCCGTACAGTGAGATGTGTCTCCATGGACCACCGTGCAACATACAGCTACATTCAACAGTCAACAGTATACAGACAATGATGAGAATTGCACTGAATGTATGTTCATTGTACAATTCAATTTTTTCAATTCAATTTTATTTATATTTTTACAACCAGGTTGTCACAAAGTAGCTTTACAGAGTTCAGGTCCAAGTCCCTATTGAGCCAAAGGTGACAGAGCTGGAGGAACCAAGACTCAAAAGGGGAACCCATCCTCCTCAGGCCGACCCAGAGAAAGGAACGAGAATAGAGAATAAATACAGGAGAGAGCCTCAGTGAACAGGGTTATAGGCAGACAGGCCCCCTGCGGCTAACAGAGTTGGTTTGACAAAAGAATGAAGAATTAGACCCGAGAATTAAAGAATGAATTAATTTGTGGATCCTTATGATAACATCCCCCCCCCCCCTCCTCGTGCTATGGAGTGAACATGAGGAAGTGGTGTTCTAATGAGCTAATTGTGGACTCTGTGTGGACCAGTCAAGTTCTTCCACATTGAACTCCTCCAGCATGTCTGTATGGAGCTCGCTTTGTGCACTGAGACACAGTCATGCTGGAATAGAAAAGGTTCTTCACAAAATTGGGCCCACAGAGCTGAAGCATTGTACTGAAGTGAGGAGTCTAGCCCAAGCCCTAAATAACTGGTGTCCCAATACTTTTGTCCATATAGTGTGCACATGCATTGATAAAATGCGTGAACGTAGCTGTTCTTTGTTCTTGAGGAGCTTTAAAAACTACAAGAAATGTGTGTATGTTCTAGTCCTAACTTTCACTATGATGACCATCTGTTAGTGCCAGTGAGGGTTTGGAGGACTTGGGGATTCACAGCACTGTTGATGTTCATGTTTCATTTTGTATTTGTTCATGTTTAAAGACTGCCATGTGCTGTGCCCATGTGCTGATTGCATTTTTTAGCAATACTTTACACACTGACATGATTGTGCATGTGGATGTAAACATGAAATGTTGCGAAATTAATTTGAAATATTACTGTGCAACAGCTATTGAAATTATTGAAGTGAATTAATTTATATACAACTGTATTCTATTGCGTGTTAAAACGTGTTAAAAAGTGTATTAGATCCCAGTATAAATCATTACTAGTCGATCTCAGGGAAGATCGACTCTGCCGCTGCCTGTTCTCTACGGTGTAGTTTCTTCAGTTTGACAGTAGGTGGCGATCAGAAGCAGGTAATGAGGCTGATGTGGTTTCTGCTCTGCCCTCAGATGCCCTGTTTCAAACTGGGGTAACCATCATGAGTGCAAAGAAAAACAAACAGTAACAGAGAGCTTCTCTTCACTTCGGATTATAGAGAATAAAAATGATTCTTCTGCTTTGGAAACTGGTGGCTAATCTGGATTCATGGGTTCACTCAAACGTATTAAACGAGGTTGTAATTGCAATGAGCCAGTGTTCGGGGTGTTTAAATATCAGAACGTGCAATAATTCTGTTTGAGAAGTGATGTGGTGCATCATAAAATCATAAATCATATAATAAAAAAAAACAAATTTGGAGATATCAGGATTACTTTTAAAAGGAAAACAATTCTAAATGACTAACATACAAATGTCCGTTCGGTTGAAATTCTAAAATGCATTGTATGCCCTTAGGATCAGAATCGCGTTTACTGGCCGAGTGTGTGAACGACACATACAAGGAATTAAAATGTACATTTACGGCATTTATCAGGCGCTTTTATCCAAAGCGACTTCCATTCCCTACCTATAGGGGGCAGCCTCCCTGGAGCAACTCGGGGTTACGGGTCTTGCTCAGGGACCCAGTGGTGGTAGGATAGGATTCGAACCCATGACCTCTTGGTCTGGGGGCAAGATACCTACCCACTGAGCTACCTCCACCCACATAAAATCCGGTCTATGGCGTCGCTCAAGCACAACAATATAAAACGACACAGTAAACAACATACTTAGCATTATAACAAACAATAATGTACAATCTAAAATATGGATACGTAATATGGATTCATATTCATGAGTATAACAATGTATACAAGTTAACAATGTATATAAGTATTATTCTGACATGTTTATGCTATTAATCTAAATATATGTATGAAAATACGTAGTATGGGTTCAGAAATGCTCCAGTGTTCATTTACAAGCTGCACCACTTTTTCTCCAAAATCAGTTTTTTTACAACCAATGTTGTTACAAGTACATCCAAAGACGACAGGAAAAAATGAGGGGAAAAAACATGAGAAAAAACTCCCGGAAGGATCCAAGACTCAAACCGGGCACCCAAGTCCCCCACAGAGAGGAGCGTGTCTCTATGGAAATAAGTAACAATAGAAAGTCTTTGTGCACAAATGTAATGACTGTTGTACAGTTGCTAGTCTATTGCTGACAGAGTCGGTACAGTCACCCATTTTCATTTCCCTGGAACAGACAATAGTCCACCATTCCAGTTTGGGTGGGTTTGTGGGTTTACTTTAGTCTCCATTATCCTTGTGCAATCACTTCTACTTTACTTAGACTTACTTCCCTCATGTCATTGTTTAAAACAGCGGATGTTTACACTAAATCCCCAAATGGTTCTCATATTTATGCCAGTCACAGTCAATACTGGATCATTTCCCTCCAAAAATAAATTACGTGTAATATTTGTCATTTAAATTTGTTCAACTAGCTTTTCTTCATCTACTGCGACGTGCAGCCCGGAGGCAAGGGCGCCACCCGCAGGCTGGGAGGCCTAAACACACACCCAGGAGCGAGTGCACAGTTTTATCTGTAAACTCTGGGCCTAAATGTAGCACAGGCTCTGCTCTTTACCTCACTCACTCTTTCTCTACTCTTTCAGTCCTTCTGCCACCCTTTCCTCTCTGGTTTAGCTTCTTACTCCACCTGAGAGCTCCTGTTTTAAAGAGTCCTGGCTCCTCCCCTAACGCTGCTCACCTGGCTCCTCCCCTAACGCTGCTCACCTGGCTCTCGTAAAGCTCCGCCCCCCTCGCCTAACACTTCTTTTTGGCTGAAAACTTCATCGTTTTTGTCATTTTTTATCCAGAAATATAGAAAATTCACAAACTTATAAGTACTGTATGCTAATAATTTTAGATTTTTTTTTCACCACATTGCAGCCCAATACTTACTCCAGCGGTTGCCTTTCTTCTCAGAATAGTCATGTTAACATGAACTTTTCTCCATCCCAACACTATTCACTTATTTACTCTTCTAGCATTCGGTTCTTAAAATTCAGGACCTCATGCTGTTTTGAGAAGCGACACATTAGATTTGAACTTTCTCGCTCAGGATAATGTGAAAGGCTTCAAATTCACACACTCAAATACAGGCACTCAGACTTCAGAAAGTAAAAAAAAGGTTTTTGAGATGTTCAGGATGCTGTGATGCACACACACACACACACACACACACACACACACACACACACACATGCTGCTTCCGTAAAAGTTTTCACCATCATAAACACCTACTATTATTATTTTGTTCCTCCCTGTCAGGTTTACTGCAGCCCTTCAGTAACCTGCACACAGGAAAGACAAAAGATGGATGGGCAGATGTACTTTGTCATTGCATTGAAGTACAAGGACATTTTACTGTGCCATGCCTGAATATAAGATAAGAGAAGATAAACCTTTATTAGTCCCACAGTTGGAAATTTGCATCGTCACGGCAGAATGTGGACAGAACAAAGGTAAGGGCAGTAAAACAATAGAATAAAAACTAAACACCACGACAGTACAGTATAAAAATACATCATACAATAAAACAATATATAAATATAGACATTTGTTTGCAACTTTATGTGTATATATAACCTATACATTATGATTGTCAGATTTATTTCTGGTGACTGATATCAGTATTTAAGCATCACTGCTAGTTTACCGTGTGAATATTATATCATATAATTTCCAAAAATGATACCCAGACAGCAATGAGAATAAAATAAAAGGAGCAAAAATGAATCCGCCTTTGTTTACTTTTATGTTGTAGTAACCGGCTGAGCCTCTGTGGTGGATGTGATATATTTCTATAAGATCAGATCCCTCAAAATGTTGTAAATGGATTGTTTGGTTTCTTGGCTTAGACTCTGTTCTTCACTTTCTGTATTTTTTTTTTTATTAATACAGCATTGTAGTTATCAAGCGGAAATGTTGTCAGACCAACAGACTGATGGGACTTTTTGCCTTTGTTTTGTGCAAATCTCTTTGATGAGTCAGTTTTTGCTTCTGTAGAAAAAGATAAATTAGTTTTGCCAGATTCTGTCATTTTTGAATGGGAAGCTGTTGACTGACAGATTATAGAAGCACACTAGATACACATCGGAGAGTCCTCAGCTGTTTGGTAGCAGCAGAAATTGACAAAACAGTAAAAATGTAACAAGACAAATTACACAGTAATATTTTACCCCTAAAAATCGCACATGTTTTAGCAGAATATTGCACACAATGTAAAACTGTCTCCTTGAGTTGCTGTGAACAGTGGGTGGGAGGGTGGCCTTACTCTCCCTTCAGTGTGTTTAAGTGGTTTGGGGAGAGTCTTGGAGTTGATGTGAAGGTCAGAAAGTGTTTTGAGAGGAGATCATGTGGACCCCCCCACTGAGCATGCCAGGCTTTTACCTGCTAACGTGTGGTTCTGCTGTAAGTGGCTCGGCTCCCTCAGCTCAAACACGCTTTCCTCTGAAAACCAGCTATCACTTGTTTTCCAGTCACACACACCTGCTGAACTCTGCTTAATCTCTTTAGGGGGTTGGATCCGGTGGTAAACTCTGCAGTTGCATGCAGATGGTCATGTAATCCATCAGACACACACAGTTAAAACAGCACACAGCTTCATACTCCTGAGGTACCACATCACGGACAACCTCTCAATTCTACTTTATTTTATTTACAAAGCGCTTTTTACAACCAAGCAGCTTTACAGAGTCCAGGTCTGATAGAGAGAGAGAGAGAGAGAGTGAGAGATAGACAGAGAGAGAGAGAGACAAAGAGAGAGAGAGAGACAGAGAGAGAGAGAGAGAGAGAGAGAGACAGAGAGAGAGACCAGGGTGGCCTGAGCGGTTTGATAGACTGTAGCTGCACATTTACATTTACAGCATTTTTCAGGCGCTACTTCCATTCTCAAACTACAGGGGGCAGTCTCCCCGGAGCGAGAACGTAAATGTAGCCCCACCTATGGATTGGACAACTTTTCTGAAAACAATAGTTGTCTGAACCCAGCAGGTGTGATAAAGTAGAGGTGGGGTAAACTAAGCTGAGAACAGGTGGGGGTGGGGGTGGGGGTGGGGTCCATGGACTGGCTAGGTGTCGTTTGCTGTTTTGCTAGCTTTTTATTGGCAAAATAACGGAAACCACCTTCGCCATTTTCTGTTGTATAGTTTTCTTATTAGATTTTTCTAGAAGCTCAAGTTCACTCTATAACACTCCCCGCTGCCCAGTGCCCATCAAGAACCATGACAGCTCTCACGTCACTGGCTCTCCCTGGTGCTCGGAGGCCTGCCTTTACTCACCAGAGAATGCTGGTTTCTGTCACCACCTTTCTGCTAGTTTCTTCTGCCGCTTCCTGTCCCGTCTCCACACACTGCAGGGCCTAGACAAGACTTCTGGACTTCTTATGGCCTATCCAATTCCTTATATTTACATTTACAGTATTTATCAGCTGCTCTTATCCAGAACAACGTACATCAAGTAGTCTACGTCTGTTCTTCAGCCTGTAAATCTAATCTTAAACCAGTTACTGCCAGTTACTACAAAAGTAAGGAAGGCATGGAGATAAGAGTCAGTTTTTTTTTTGCGCTGGGGATAAACAGAAACAAGAGGACTGGTTAGTCACCGAGGTGCTCCTTAAAGAGGGGGGTCTTGAAGAGGAGGGTCTTGAAGACAACGAGTGACTCCAGATCTGATCAGAAGAGGGAGTTCGTTCCACCACTGCGGGGCGAGGCTGAGAAGAGTCTTGATGTAGGTCTTCCTCTTCTTCTGAGCAGCGGATGCTCAAGACGAGCGGTGCCTGAAGCTCTGAGAGGACCAGAAGTGAAGCTGCTTGATCAGAGCTGATAAGTTTGGAGGTGTAAGTCCGTTCTTGGGCTTGAAGGTGAGTGTTGAGGTTCTGAACTGAATGCGAGTGGCCACAGGGAGCCAGTGAAGGTTCCTTAGTAAAGGTATGTTGTGAGAATTTAGGAAGATTGAAGACTGACCTGGCAGCTGCAGTGATTCAGCTGAAGTGGCTTAGTTACCTTCAGTGGAAGTCCAGCCAGTAGATAGTTGCAGTAGTCCAGTTTGGAGATGACCAGAGACTGGAAGAGGAACTGCGTAGCTTCAGTGGTGGGTTGGATTCATTTAACTGTTCTTCTCTCCAGTTTTGTCCCTGGCTGCTCCTCTAGGCTCCCATAGAGGTCAGGTTCGTGCCTCAGGAGATACTCTCTTCGGTTCTGTAACATCTGTTTTGTCAGTCACTCCCTGACGTTGTTTTCCATGTGGCTTTTGTTTTTGTTTTGATCTCTAACATCTCACCCGTGTGGCTTTAACCCCTCCTTTCCCTGGTGTCCCCAATCTTGCCTTGTATAAACTGACCCTCTTCATGATACTCTCTACCAGTTACTCTGTTTATTATCTAGTTTATCATTCATTTTGATTAATATCCTTCGTGAGTTTAGTTAATAACGATCGTTTTCATTCACATCCACTTCCTGACATCAAACTTTACCAATCAAGTGATCATTCATATATTTTAATCTTAGTATTACAGTATTCCACTGCAAAAAATATCTTGGCAAATGAAATAATATTTAATCAAGTATATCAATAATAAAAGTAATATTTCTTATTTTGACTGTAAGAATAACATTTAACATCATATAACGTTTCTATAAATGATTCGAATCATGCTAAATTATCCAACAGATTGAGTTTCCTTCACTAGAAATCTTGTTAAATAATATTATATTACAATCTCATACTGCGGCACAGACAGACAGACTAGATGTTTTCACCGGTCACAAAATGACGTCTAGTGAGTAGACGACATGATTCAGTTTTCGTGTACAACTTTATTGCATTATTTCATTTTTGACAAATAAAAGATATAAAAGAAGTGAGAACATGCAGTTTAAGCGTTGCTGCTTTGCAGCTACAGTCTCTCAAGAATGTGACGGATCACTTTACCCAAACAGATAGCAAGGGGTAAGGGTGCCTTTTTAAAAACCCTTCCTGGAACAGTGCAAGGCCCTTAAAGAATCTGGGAACACAATAAATACAAACTGTGGGATTATCAAAAGAGCTGTACAATATAAAAACTGCAAAACTAAGAAAAGCAGAAAGATCGACTGGACACTGAGCCTGATTTACCAGCCCAAGTAGTGCAAGAATGATTGAATCCTGCTTAAAAATATATTAAAAACAGCTATAGGGAAGTTGTTTTGTATGTGTATGAAGGGGGAGGGTCTCTAATCACTGTGGACATTGTGTAGGTTTAATAAACAATATCAAATATGACAAAATCTTTATTGGCAGAAAACAAGTTCAGTAATCTCTCTTTATCTCTCTCTGTTTTCGAGCGAAAGGGAACCAAACCTACTGGAAAATAAATAACAGTACAACATTTTTAGTACCCTGAAACCTGATCGGCAACATTTTACGCCATTTTGAAAGTGAGCATGCAGCACACAAATGTACTTGCTTACCAGACAGGTAACATTATATAAACGTGACATTTTTTCTACTATACAGTGTTTCTCATGATTCGAAGACCAAGAAAACAGTCTAGTACAAACACTAACACAGACGCGAAGTGAGATTCAGAAAAATAGTAGGATATCATTCTATCAAAAGTGCGTAGTAATAAAAACAGGTGAAAAAAAAAGACCTTACATAACAAGGAAGCTTGATGCTTATTCTTCTACAACAAAACGACAAAATATCCCTGCCGCTGAGTCCTGTCCTCAGATATCGTGTGCGTATTGATGGCTTGGTTCGGAGTGCTCGTCTGCTTTTGAGGTGAAAAGTGAAATACAGTATGGGCTAAAACCTCTTCTTTAATAGATATAGAAAAGTTTATTCTTCATAACAAGTGTTTGTCAAGTTACAAATGCTAATGTGGTAGACCTATATTGTACACCAAATGTAGCTTTTATTTGTGTAACTGCTTGTACTTAATTGACCAACCTGTGCTCTGACTTCAAATGCATTCTTTCTTAGTTTCGTTTTTAGCTACAAATGTTACAGAATGTTGAAGACAATCCAAGATTTCTTCAGAGTGGCTGCACAGAGTCTGCAGCAGTGATGGTCATGGTTTGATTGTGTAGAGACTCGAGTCTCTGGGGTTCGAGTCTGAGTTTGGTTTGAGCCTCAGGGCGCGAGTGCAAGATGAGTCTTCAGTGTTTGGTTGAGAACTTTAGTCCTGCTCTCTGCAGGCACTAGTAAACGCGTCTGATTCACGACTTCCAATAACAAGCCTTTAGTTGGTCAACGTGTGACTCGTTTTCCCTTCTCTGGATTTAATTTCATTCTACACAACTGAGCTGTCGTACGTTCATGTAATCAAATCTGGGCAACGACAGAAATTAGCTTTATTATACAGATCATATTTTATTATATTTGGGCTACAATTTCTCAGCTGGATTTTTGCCAAACGTCTTTAATGGTCCAGCCTGTCCACGTCTACCAAAGAATTCATGTGTGGGCAGAGCCCGGAGCCGCCAGTTTAATCTAGTTGGCCCCTTTGTCATCACGGTGAAAGATCTGTAGCATCGAGGGCTGCGATGTGAATTCCTCTGCACTATTGCATGAAGATATAAGGATTAGTCTTAGGCTGTGCAGCATTTAAAATGCAATTTGGCATGATATTTCTCTGCACTCCCATCTGGTCATGTTTGCCTTCATGCCAGGGTGGAGAATCCGTGGGCTCGCGCTTGATGGAGTGGAGCAGTCCCTGCCCTTTGAACTCATAACCAAGTTTGTAATCCTGCTGCATGTAGCCCTTGTGCTCTACAGGCCCACCGCTGTAGCTATCCAAGCAGTTAGCATTCTGGCTACTGCAGAGTGACTCTGGGGGTCCCAGCTTCTGGGGACTGAGAGGTTCTAGATCTTTATTGAGGACGCACTTCATTGAACGTGCGGTCACACCACAGACATTCTGATAGCTGCTCATGTATGGCTGCCCATTACTCCCCTTGCCCCTCTGGCAGGGCGAGTACTGTTCATAGTACCCGCCCTCTGCTTTCAACTGGAGGCCGCTGTAGGACCTTGTGAAACGCTCTCTGGTCGTCCAAGGTCTGCCATAAACATCACAGCCATTTTCAGAGTCGGAATCCTGCTCTACCTTAATTGGCAACTCAGCCATTAGATGTTCACCGTAGGCTTGGCCTTGGCTCTCATGGCAGCCGTTCTCACTCTTGATACCCTCCACATAATAACCCTCGACGTCTTCTGGGTGCGGAATACTTCCATAGAGCTTCGGGACGTAATGTTCTGCCCTGTCGTTTTGGTACCCTGGGGACATTCTGTAGGGCTTCCCGTAGAGACCATACCTGCCCAGTTTACCACCAGGCAGCACGTTCACGCCATGACTCGGGCGGACAGAACCACAAGAGGCTCTCAGGTTCCACATAGTGTCCACGTGCCGGACCTTCTGGCCACCAGGAGTGGATTTGCAGAAGTTCAGAGGTTCCTCCTGGCTGTAGTAGTCCTCCGTCTTGTACTTGAAGCTGTCTTTTGAGAGGGGAGCCCAGGGGTTATGGTGGCTTGGGGCAGGAGTGGAGCAGTTCAAGAAAAGTGTGTCATCGCCTTCATTCATCCCCGACTGTCGTCTTAAGTGCTCCTCTCTGTTTGCAGAATACACACCAAAAGAGAATTAATTTCTAACATTTGCAAAAGTAGAACTTTTGTGAACAATTTAATGTTTAAAAACAGGGGGAGGAAAATAAATTCAGTGTAAAATACCTACAAATCATCAAAGGAAAACAGAGAGGCAGATTGCTCTAAAACGATTTCTCTGTTACTCCACAACACTGAATTTGACACCAACAGAGAAAATTCAAGATGGTCGCAAATGCAGCTATTAACCACACAAAATCTGTTTCTATATAAAACAGTTAGTCAGACAGTGGGAGAAACCACACAGTCTGATGGATGTGTGCGATGACTTGTTGTTTGCACATTGCACACTGGGGCAGCTGGTGGTTAGGGAGTTGCCCCTGCATTCAGAAGGTTGTGGGTTTGAATCCCAACACTACTAATGCTAACACTGAGGTACCGTCCCCATACACTACTCCCCCAGCTCTACTCGTAGGTTTTTTGGTGAATGTGTTAAATGCAGAGGAAGAATGCGTGCTGTGTTGTGTTCAGGCGTAACTATAAGAGGCTGCTTTACTTAAAAGTTTCCATTATTGTAAATTAGATTTTGGGCCAATGGTCAAATTTTTAAGTGCACGCTAAATGATGCAATAAGATACGTTAAGATAAGATAAGATGCGATAAGCTAAGAAAGAACAACAAGAAGTATAATGATAATAAGAGCAATAATTATTTAAAAGACAATAACAATAGTGTAACCAAAAAAAACTAAATAATAACATAAAATAGCATAAAATAAAATAACTAACTACCACTGCTGTGGTCAATAATTAAAAAATTAAAAAATTCAATAATTCAAAAATTCAATATTTCAAAAATTCAGGTTAAGGAAAGAATTCCTACCTCTGGTCTAATGTTGTGACCATGTTTATGTCGGGGTTTTTGTGTTTGCCCCTCATCATCACAGTCTTCAGCTTCATCTCTGCAATGGAGGGCAGGAGCAGAGGCACAGCCACGCAGAACAGAGCCAGCTGAGGCGGCAGCAGAGAGCCCGATGCCGTCTTCTTCTTCTGGCCGTGCAGTAACTTCAGACGCCCCTGGAACTGCATTGTCTTAAAAACAAAACGGAAATGAAAGATTCTGAGTCAGTCTTTAAAATACACATCTGATCCCTCCAGCGCTGAACGAGACATTCAGTCGCTTTATTCGAACTTGTCTGAGCTCCAAAAAACAAGAGCACTACCTGCAATACAACGGCTGTTTAGGAAACATGCATACAATTATTCATGCTGAGGTTCCGAACCACACTCCCAGGCCTCGGCACTGAATGGTTCTCCTTTCCTTCAGCAATCAAACGGCATCCAAACCGCTCTGGTTCAACCGGACAGCGGTGGATTCTCAAACACATCTGTACTAAATCATGCAGTAGGTTCGTTTCCAGCGGGTGAATCTATTTATGAAAAATGTGCTTTACAAAGTGCAATAAAACCAAGTAATTGAGGACATTGCGAAAATAATTTTTAATCTGGTTTAAGGATGAAGTTTCCACTAAATTCCTCAGTGCTCAGTGGAGACGGTGGCGCTGCTTTCTGACTGAAGCTGCTAGTCACTGAACATTAATGTAGAAATCTAGAGACGTTCTAGAGTTTCCCTCCAGTTTTACAGGACAAAACTACAATAGGTCGTATCTGTAAATCGACAAAAACTTCTTTTAAAACTTCAGTCGGGTTTGTTTTAGTTAATTGCACCTCAACGGTTAATCTAAGAGATAAGAGAAGATAGGAAAGAACTTTATTGAGGGAAATTCTTTTGTCACGCTCAGCAGAAGAGTAGAAGAGTAAAATAAGAAAATAAAAGAAATTAAATGGAAAATAGACAATAAACAATAAACTCTAGTTTGTAGACATTATTGTAGCTGTTAACTGTAAACTGTAACACTGTAACCTGTAACACTGTAACCTGTAACATTGTAAACTGTAGCACTGTAAACGGTAACACTGCTACACTGTAACATTGCAACACTAACACTGTAAACGGTAACACTGTTACACTGTAACACTGTAAACTGTAACACTGTTACACTGTAGCACTGCTGTGTGTAAGATTTAGTGTTCTGTACCAGCAGATCAGTCAGTAGCGCAAAATGAAAGTTACCTAGTGTTCTCGCAATAAGAATAAATGTAAATGCAATAAAAGAGCAGCAGAGGATGAGAGAATGAGAGGATGAGATTAACCTTTGTAACATTCTGTCAATTCACAGATGAAAACAAGTTGAGTTGAGTAATATTGTGAGTTGTAATCTTGAGCTCTGAGCCGAGCAGGTCGTCACTTACCAGGAAGCCCGACGTGCTGTCCAGCAGGCAACGGACCTTCGAGATGAAACAGCGATTGAGGAAGGAGAAGAACTCTGGAGGAACCCCACCTGCCTCCTGAGAGTGAAATAAGCTGCTGACCACAAAATCGTCTCCTATGAACCACAAAAACGATCATCCAGTGTTTTAGTCTAAATCCATGATCCAGAAAACCAGTAATGAACACTTTACAAACACCATTAAAGACAAACTCTGTTTCTCCTGCTGTAAATAAAACACACCCGTTCCCGAGGGCAGGTGATCCGCGCCTGCCTGCTGGGACGGGTTCATGGCCCAGTGGAGCTGCCGCCTGAACTCCTGCCTGTCGTCCACATGGATGTAGTCAAAGATGTTCTGATGCATCACATCAGTCTGCAGGTAGAGAGAGAGAGTAAAGAAAGGAAAGGCGTTTATTTATCACACACACTTTCCAACTAATGTCCGCACACTAACGTCAGATTAGTATAAATAAATATTCACATTTTAACATTTAGATTTAACATTTGTAACTGAATTCTATTTGTTATCTGAATACACAGCCATGGAAAATAAAAGAGACGCATCATTTTCTTTTCTGGTTATTGCTTGTATAGTGTGTGTGAGTGTGTGGAAGTGTGTGTGTAAAATCTGCAGGTCACTATTTTGTTATACGCTGTTGATCAACACTTGATTCAAAATTCCAAACAAATGTTTGGAGAAAATGTAAAAATAATACATTTAAATAATTTATTCTAACCTGGGAGTGTTAAACTAAACACTTACACTTCTTTACACCTGCAGCAATTAAACAGTGATGCTCTAATACAACAGAAATACATACATTGTATGTATGTGTATGTATATTTACAGCTCCAGAAAAAAATAAACTCCCACTGCAAACATGTTCGGGTTCTCAGGTTTGATCTTTTCTAGCTGAAAGTATTGAACTGATCAGCTTTGCCTTCGTTTTAAGAACTGCTGACAATATTTCTCCTCATTTCCAAATAAAAATATTGTTCTTTAAAGCAACATTTTAAAGGAAACAACAAAACATCAGAATAAGAGAAATGATGCAGCGTTTACAGAACCTGAATAATTCAAAGAAA
>JBBPDC010000001.1:10144974-10156241 GCA_037974485.1 Hemigrammopetersius urotaenia | reverse complement strand
GTTTTATACTTTTCCTCATTAAATAAGATGTGATTCAGCCGATCACTAATCAGTCCCTCATAAAGCAGAATGAGGTGTTTGTGTAGGAATTCAACAGACACTGGACTGGAACGGGTTCACACTCAGAGAGACACTGATTTAAAATAAACTGCAGTGACTTATTTATTTCAGAGCTGTTTTTATTTAAAGATTATGAGATTTTATTCTGATTTTTCGTTTATACCTTCTAAATTTGATGCTATTGATTATGTATACACACCCTGTATGCTATAAGCTTATATAATTTGCATATAAATTATGAACTAGAAATCAATACATAATAATACATTCTTTAGAATTCAAAATAACTCTATATTGTTGTACATTAACTGCTTAAAGCCACACACACACTGATGCAGCTTCCTCTCGTTTCACCCATCACTTGTGTCACCATGCCACAGTTAACAGTTATGTAGTCTATGAATAGAAAAAGGATCATGCGTTTTTCAAGCTTCCTTCTATCAGTAAATGAATAAGAATAGCATGACTATAAATCCCCTAATAGTCATGCGAGGACACACCCCACAGTGTGAACAGTGTAAAATTCTGCATTTAACCCATTTAACCCAGTCACCAAGCAAAGCAGGGGGCTGCCGCCAACTGCAGTGTGTGTGGGACGGCATTGTGTGGGGACTGCAGTGTGTGTGGGGACTGCAGTGTGTGTGGGGCCTGCAGTGTGTGTGGGGACAGCAGTGTGTGTGGGGACTGTAGTGTGTGGGGACTATAGTGTGTAGGGACTGCAGTATGTATGGGGACTGCAGTGTGTATGGAGATTGTAGTGTGTGGGGACTGTGGTGTGTGTGGGGACTGTGGTGTGTGTGGGGACTGTGGTGTGTGTGGGGACTGCAGTGTGTTGGGACGGCAGTGTGTGTGGGGACTGCAGTGTGTGGGGACTGCAGTGTGTGGGGACTGTAGTGTGTCGGGACTGCAGTGTGTGAGGGGGCTGTAGTGTGTGGGCACTGCAGTGTGTGTGGAGACGGCAGTGTGTGAGGGGGCTGTAGTGTGTGGGCACTGCAGTGTGTGTGGAGACTGCAGTGTGTGTGGGGATTGCAGTGTGTGTGGGCACTGCAGTGTGTGTGGGGACTGCAGTGTGTGTGGGCACTGCAGTGTGTGGGGACTGTAGTGTGTGTAGGCACTGTATGGTGTGTGGGGACTGCAGTGTGTTTGGGGACTGCAGTGTGTGGGGACTATAGTGTGAGGGGATTGCAGTATGTGTGTGGGGACTGCAGTGTGTGTGGGGACTGCAGTGTGTGTGGGGACTGAGGTGTGTGGGGACTGCAGTGTGTGTGGGGACTGTAGTGTGTGGGGCCTGCAGTGTGTGTGGGGCCTGCAGTGTGTGGAGACGGCAGTGTGTGGGGACTGGAGCATGTGGGGACTGCAGTGTGTGTGGGGACTGCAGTGTGTGTGGGGACTGCAGTATGTGAGTGGGGATTGCAGTGTGTGTGGGGATTGCAGGGTGTGGGGACTGCAGTGTGTGTAGGCACTGTAGTGTGTGTAGGCACTGTATGGTGTGTGGGGACTGCAGTGTGTGGGGACTATAGTGTGAGGGGACTGCAGTGTGTGTGGGGACTGTAGTGTGTGGGGACTGCAGTGTATGGGGATTGCAGTGTGTGTGAGGACTGCAGTGTGTGTGGGAACTGCAGTGTGTGGGGACTGCAGTGTGTGTGGGGACCTAACCAGCTGTCTAACCAGCTGCATGTCATGAGTCTGGTTTCCAGTTCATCCTAAACTGATTGTGTTAAGCTAGGTTCCACATCTCTGGTCCCTGAAGAACCTGGTTAATATGCGGAACACTGGAGGGGAGTTGAGGTGGTTGATGGGGCGGGGAGGGTTCTTCCTGACATCAGCGTTCATGGTCATGCACACGCCTCTGGATTCTCACCCTCCCTTCCATCAAGTCACAAAAACAAATCATTAATTCATTCAGCTGCTTTGAAGCATGCAGATCGGAGGAGAACCACACGCGACGTCTGACTGCATGAAGAAACAGACGTGAAAGTGTTGTGAGGTGCAGCGATGGGCCGAGACCAGCAGGCATTCACCCTCAGCACATCTGCTGCATCCGTACTGAACGGGTCCTGAGAGACAGATTTTATCCTCAGTATTTGGAAGAAGATCTTTACAGAAGATCCAGAATGCAGCAGAACATCTTCAGTACACCAAAGTTCTCACAAACCTCTCCACCACCGTGAACCTTCCACTGATGTCCTGTGGCTGCTGATCGGACACAGCCCGGCTTCACCCTCCCCTGCCCGAAGGACCAGGAGGCACCTCACCACCTCCCTCAGTTCCAGCACTAAAGAACTGCTGAGACCCTCACCAACATCAAACAGAGACCAGGAGCCTCACTTCACTTCACGCTCGGAGGACAAACTAACTTCACAAACTTCAGAAAAAGTGAGATCTGACAGGTCCCTGATTGAGAACCAGCTTCTTCTCTGGAGGATTCTTAGTGTTCTAGGCTTCATAGTGTGAGTGACGTGTTTTATTGTGGACCTTTAAAGCACAGATGTTCCACACTCTGGATAAAATCATCTGCCAAACTTTATAAATGTAAATATTAATGTGTTTTCTTGAAGCTGCGTCAGTCAGTTCAGTCAGACAGTCAGAGTTGCTCTGTTCTGCTTCTATTTCCAAGCAGGTTTTTATTTAGAGCTTGAAGGTGTGTGTGTGTGTGTGTGTATGAGTGTGGGTGTGTGTGTGTTTGTGTTTACTCAGTTACACACACTACTCTTATTGTATGAGTGTCCTTTTGAAATCCATCCATTTTAAGAATGAATTATTTTGAATAATTATTTGAATGAAACAGATATCAAAATATCACAAACACCA
Source organism: Hemigrammopetersius urotaenia (assembly GCA_037974485.1). NCBI lineage: Eukaryota > Metazoa > Chordata > Actinopteri > Characiformes > Alestidae > Hemigrammopetersius > Hemigrammopetersius urotaenia. Next base: position 10,153,370 of record JBBPDC010000001.1, on the reverse strand, counting down.
ATCAACAGAACATATTGTCTCTTTCCTTTGTGCTTACGCACACACTTACACAAAGAGAAGGCTGTACACACACACACACACACACACACACACTATATTTATCTCAAGCCAGTGTGTGTGTGTGTGGGGGGGGGGATTCCACTGGCTGTCAGCCATCTCTTTTGCCTAAAAACTTCTTCTTCAGAGAGAGAGAGAGAGAGAGATGCATAGAGAGAGAGACAGAGAGAGAGAGAGAGACACAGAGAGTGAGAGAGAGAGAGAGAGAGTTAAAGCTGTTTTTAGAGCCAGGAGCTGGCTGGCCAGAACGCTGTTGTCACGCGAACAAGTCTTCTGTCAATCTGGCGGCGTCCCTGACGGGCTGCTGGCTCTGGGCCAGGCCCTTGCGTGCAAGCCTGCAAAGCCACATTAGACCATAAAGAATTTCGTAAGAACAACAGCTGTTAAATATTGATGACTACTGGCAGGCCATGAATGCTCTCTGCTAAAGGTTAAGACTGCAATGTAATGGAACCTAATTCTTTAACATATGTTAAATAATGTGCCTGGGACTTTTTTCCCTTTAGTGGGAGGAAACTGAAGGCAAAACCAGCAGAAGAGGAGAAATGTGGCTCTAATTCTCTTTTGCTTTCTTTTTCTTTGTTCTTTATTTCCACCATGTACATAAACTCTGCCCCTGATCAACTGATCAGTAATATGAACACAAGCACACTTCATCAGGCATTTTGATATCAGAACGTAATAAGAAAAACAATATAAATATATAAATCTAGTCACACTCTTTTTTTACGTTGCATATCTTGTTAAATTTATAGAGTTGTTCTGGTTCTTGATTCACTAGCAGCTAAAGTCTGAAATATCAGTACCCAGTGATACATTCTCACACACAATCGTGTCAGTTCAGGTCTAGGCCAGGCAGGGGGGAGGACGCGACTGCTTCCACATCAGAGCCTCATAAACAGGGGTTGCCGAAAGTTTTCAGTCTTCACTCCCCCACCCCCAGGAACCACGCCCAGACACTGACCTCTGTGTGCACCCAAACAGCGCCCCCCCACCCCCCACCGCAACACGACCGATACACAGAAAAGTTCAAAATGATGTCAACTCCTGCTCATAAACTTCTGCTGAGCTGGAAAGTAACATAGCTTTAGCTTTTTTTTGTTTGCTCGGGTTTTTAACACACATACAGAAACATGATTTAACTTGGAAACAGTGGTGTCACATATGATTAGGGATGGGAGCCGATTTTCAGTTCCAAAAAATAACCGATTTGAAAATACCTGGTACTGGTATCCACTTGGTTTGTTTTTATTCCGATTCTGTGCATCAGGTCTTAAGACTAGAACGGTGGCTAACTGGCTACACCTATAACAGCTGTGTGCGTCGATTGACGCAGTTCCCAGTTTCACACAAGACGCTTCTTGATGCAACGCTGCTGCAGTTTGTTCGGTGTTTAGTCCTGCAGCCGCCGGCAAGCATCCACCCAGCAGATACATCAAGGGACCAGTGGAGTTCGGACCCAGAGCCCATCGTTCAGCGGTAGTCACCAAATCAGAATCAGAATCAGAGTCATTTGGCCAAGTATGTGAGCGACACATATAAGGAATGTGATTCCGGTCGATGGCGTCTCTCAGGCACAACAGTATAAAACAACAACAATAAATAAAGATCCGTGTGTCCATGTTCCTATACCAAACCCATATTCTCTTACAGAGCTGCTGCTGCTCCAATAGGCCAACAGAAGCCATTCTGATTCTGACTCTGACACTGATTCTGATTCTGACTCTGACTCTGATTCAGATTAAATTACGTCAGTTGATGCTGTCAGTCGTTCTAGTGTTAAACACGTGTGTTTTTCTGCCAGAACGTTTTTTAGTTGAGATTTGCTAGGTTTGTTAAAAAAAAAAGTTAAGCCCAAATACACATTTATTTTATATGGTGTTCCTTTCCTTAGTTATTTATTTAATGTAAAATTGCAAATTGTTTTATTGTTAAATCAGTTTATTGTTAAATCAGTTGACTGTTTGGTGAATTAAGTTTGTTTTGTTATTTAAACATTTTTTTTTGTTTTTACCTTCCTGGAATCGGAATCGATAAAAATTCAAACGATCCTCATCCCTACATGTGATGAAAGTACCACTGTAAAAGTGCTAGATGTTGTGGCCATATCTGAATGGAGGCCTTCAGTGGTGCTTTCTGAGGCTCTCTGTGGTGCAATGAAGTCTAATCTGTTCCAATATTTGGAAGAGTTTGCCCTCGTAGGCCTGGAGTCGAGGAGGAATGCGCCTTAGCAGAGACGGCCTAACGTGAGGTGTAATAATTAAATAATTATAATTATTCAAAAATAAATAAATAATTACAATTCACTCTTGTTATACTTTTGTAGCATGAAGCTGGTGGACATAGTTTTAATATCTGATTAAGAGAATTGAACACTTGCTGATAACGTCCTGATTTTTTTCATAGTCGCACTAAAAACTTTCCTAAGAAATATTTTGTTACTTAAAACAAAAACAACAAAAAATCTTTAGGGAAAGAACTGAGAATTTAAGAATTAAAGCTCCTAGCTGGACAGAAATCAGCCTTTCTCCAGTCCTCAGTCGTACTTCCACTCAGTAAATACACATTTCCTGCAATACACTCGAAGAAAATATAACGTCTTCATTATTTTGATTTCTCCTCACTGAGTCGCCACAATGTTCACAGATAAGAACCCAGTCGCCGGGAACAAGGAACTGTTCTAATAAATCCCAAAGTTCGCAAAGGCAAGAAGCAACATCCAAACCATAGAAAAGTAGAAAACACAAGTAAACACAACAACAAGGCAACAAGAGCATGTCCAAAATCCAGAAAAGGGTCATAGAATGCACAGGAACGTAGAACTATAACTGCTCAGTTACTAGGATGGGTACAGAAGGATCTTTTCTTAGGTCTATATATACTCCTGGGCCTAGAACTCAGGTGACCCTGATCTTTTAATTAAGACTCCAACTCTGATCCAGGGCCCAGCCTACTGGGTGGACTAAGATGACAAAAGTAATTTATTTATTGAATTTGATGGGTAAAAGTATGAGAACCTTCATGTTCCATTTCTGGTGATATCCCATAATGCATCTAATGTACCTATGTATCTATCTATCTATCTATCTATCTATCTATCTATCTATCTATCTATCTATCTATCTATCTATCTATCTATCTATCTAGCTATCTATCTGCATATCTATCTATCTGTCTGTCTGTCTGTCTGTCTATTTATCTGTCTATCTGTCTATCTGCCTGTGATTTAGATTGTACTTGTGGGCTCCAGGGCTCTGACTGAGTTTTCCTGCAGCTGTATCCTGAGAAGTCAGACCTTGAGCTGCCAACAGAACCACCGACCAGCACCAGCACAGAAAAGACCTGGAAAACGGGCAGGACCCCTTGTTCCCAGCACTCCTGATATGGGCTTCCACTCCTTTCTTCAAAATAAACCTGAGCTTGTTTTGAGCTTTTGTGCAGCTGAGCTGGATCCACAGCGGTTAAAGTATTAATAGGAACTGTCATAGAACAACTTTTATGCCAACATTTATTCCATCTACTTTTATGCCAAAAAAAACACACAAAAAAAGTGAAGCAAATTCTCGTAAGCATTTTGTGTTACAATTTTTAAAAATCTAATTCAAATAATATAAGAATCTTTTCTAAATTCTACACTGATTTTGGTCTGACCGGTGGCAGACAACAGATTTTTTAGCAGTGCTAAACACTACTGTGCTATGAAAGCTTCAATGTACAGTAATCCAAAAGCACCCGCGTTACGTTCCAAGAGCACCCATATATAGTGAAAAAATGCGTTGTTGTGTTTTTGTTTAAAAAATGCCTAAAAAAGCCTATTTGTATAGTGTAAACCCTAAAAACTCAGTTTAATGCATTAGCCTTAAAGAAAATGTAAATGTAAATAAATAATCAGAATCAGAAAACTTTATTGCTTAATAAAGTAAGCATTAGCGGTTAGCATTAGCAGCGTGCAAAGACTCGTACACAAAAGAATGGTTGAAATAACTCTCCCTACCCACATGTTTAGGCACAGCTTACTAATACTAAATAAACTGAGATAGCTGTTGAACATTGTGGGGTTTAAAACACTAAAATATGGGGGCAAGACACGGAGCAGTCATGCTACATGCTGCAGCAGCTTCTTCTTCCTCTTCTTTTTATGATGGTTGACAACTTTTCAGTGTATTACTGGCACCGCTGGGCTGGTGGTAGTAATACAGTTCTGTTCTCAGAAAAATCGTTAGACTGAATCCGAATGCTGATCCGCGTAAAACTGAGGGGTTACTATAATTCAATTTCATTTATAAACCACTTTTTACAACCAATATTGTCACAAAGCAGCTTCACAGAGTCCAGATCCGAGACCCTGGAAGCTGCATCCTGGAGGAGAGCACGATGTCTCTGCCTCCAAAAACATCAGCACACTCCCCAACCAGAGCCAGGGATTACTGCACGCACTGCTGAGATCCTGTTACTCTGCCTTTAGGTCCGGTGAAAAAACTGCTCTGACACCAGCAAGGGCAAACCTGTCCCAGACCATTAGAGCAGCGAAACATGCAAATGCTCCAAAAATCCACAGCTCATACGTTTACAGCATTTATCCGATGTTTTTATCCAAAGCGACTTCCATTCCCCAGCCTGCCTGGAGCGACCTGGGGCTACACTGGGAACTCCAGTGAAGGACTTCATTCGTTTTCCTCCCTGCAGTCGACTACTGTGAGTCTTTTCGGCCAAAAGACTGACTGGGTAAATCCCTCAGAGCTGTCCTGCCTCTCCCAAACACTGAGGGATCAAGCTGGCCAAATATTTACACGCCGCAACGGAGGCCACGCGACCCAGCGGACCACGTCTCCGCTAAATATTATTCTATACTTCCTGCTTTAAAAAACCTTTAATGCATTTGTTATATTTATAAAGTGTCTCCCCAACACAGTTTTAATCTACAGATAACAGATATAAAGTCTTGTTTATGGACAGTCACAGTTTTACCAGATATGCGGTATTTTAAGAATCTCAAATATTCCTGCGAAGCAAATCGGCTTCTTTTTTCTTAAAAACATTCCATCAGAGCAGATAACAGATCCCAATGCAGCCCAGGTCATATCCAGCATCACAGTATCTAGCATTCCATCCTCTCAGGTCAGTCACAACACACTTTTCTGAGTGAAAATGCAGATTTTGTGCATATCATACTGGATTTTACAGTTGTTCTGATTCGCAGAGAGTTCCACACATGCACTCTATAGAAATACAGTAATCCTCCTTTTTTCCCAGGGGTTACGTTCCAAGAGCACCCGTGTATATTGAAAAACCGTGTTGTTCAGTTTTGGTTAAAAAAAAAAGCCTAAAGCCAAAAATTTTTATAGTGCAAACCCTAAATCTGCCCCAAAATCTGCTCCCAGAACACTTTAATGTCGTGTTAATGTCGTGCTAAAGTTTAATGCATTACCCTTAAAGAATATGTAATAAAGTAAATATATAATCAGAATCAGAAAACTTTATTGCTTAAAAACTGTTAGCATTAGCAGCGTGTCAAAACAAAGACTCGTACACAAAAGAAAGGTTGAAATAACTCTCTCTACCCATATGTTTAGACAGGGCACAGCTTACTAATACTAAATAAACTGAGACAATTGGGGGGAGGGGCATTTAAAACACTAAAGCTTCTTCTTCTGCTTCTGTTTCTGTTTTCAGCATAAACTGGGGGATTTACTGTACTGAGTTATTGATCTTAATACTGAGTTATCAATTTTTATTGAGAGTCTAATGTGAGCTAGTACCTAGTCTGAAACCAGTGTGTGAGTTATGAAGACTTGCTGTGGCGTAGTTTTCTCGCTCTGATTCTCAGGAACTCCCTGACTAGAATCACACCAGAGCAAATCCAGTGATGATGTTTTTTTTTTGTATTGTATTAATTTCTGTCCAAGTGAAGCTTGGTTAGATCATTAAGACACATGGACCAACCAGCGGCCCGAGCTTCAACCACACTGATAATCTTTCTCGTTTTAAATTACAGCCTGTTTCGAAAAATGGCCAAACGCTGGGATTTGCTGCTGTGTTATGCGCTGCTTGTGCCAAACGGCCAACATGCCAAACAAACCACGGCACGCAAACGCCAGGTCAGTTCTGGCCAGAGGTTTGTGGGATAGAGGTGCTGAAATGGCCAGACACTGTTTTCAAGATTCAAGGTTTAAGATTTCTATTTGCCATTTGCGCATAAGACCGACAGGCCATGCATCGGAGTTCTTGTGCAGAGTCAAGTCACAGTTTTGAGAGATAAAAGACAAACAATAATTCAGAGAATAGATCTACTAATAGTATAGACTGTATAAAAAACACTGTCCAGAGAGGGTAGTAATATCGGCGAGGAGAATCCAAGTCGCATTGCAGATATAGCACAGTTATACATTTAGAATACTGAGCCTGATATTGCACCTGTTTTACAGATCTAACTGCTTCAGTTAGGATATTCACATTAAACAGACACTGATTTATCACACTGTACAGTACAGGTGAGGTAGTGTAGTATTCAGTGTTTTGTCAGTCAGTCTGACTGGGGCATGTTTAGTGTTTTTTTGTTAAGTGTTCAGTGTGTTTGTCAAAAGTCTGGACACACCTTCTCGTTAATCGATTTCCTCTGTTTTTATTATCGGCTACATTGTAGATTAATATTGAACACATCACCTGTTGCTCTGATGACAGCTTTGCACACTCTTGGCATTTTTTCACTCAGATTCATGAGGAATCGACCTGGAATGGTGTTTAATTAACAGGAGTTTCTTCATCAAGAGTCCATTAGTGTGTTTGGGATCATCAGTTGTGACGGTCGGGTTCTACTGCACATTATGGCAAGAACCACTGAACTAAGTATAAAAAACACTCAATCCAAAACTCTGCCTTGTGATTGTGGGTTATTTTGCAGAATTGTCATATAAAAGGAATAGAATTATCTCCTTCGGTTCATGTGTCTGTGATGTCATCGGCAAAATTACATTCCTGTCCCTGTTCTATTGCCTCATTCTGCAACGGCTCGAATCTGAATCGCATTTCATAATAAAGTTTCTGGTGTGAGACGTGTTTTCTATAACAGACACGGCCTTATATAAGATTCTGTCTGCCACCAATACGATAAAATACTAGTGACAGTAAATTAAAAACGTGTTTGTGTGTGTGTCAGACACACTCAATCATCTTAACCCTCGGGAAACTATCGGCGAGTGTTGCGGAAGCTGTGAGAAGGATTCGTTCAGATCGAAGGCTGTGAGTCTGGGGTTCATGCAAAACCTTCACATCATCGTGAACTCCAGCTGTGCACTGAAATCACTGCCTCATTCGCTCAGATGGCACTTAAAAGACTTAACTTGAATCTTATACACCAGTGATTCCGTCCATGCGTGCCTGAGCTGTGACTCAACCTGCCTCTTTTCTCCATTTCCCCTTTCCATCGCTTCCATTAAGGGTCGCTCCAGTATCATCTGCACCATCCAATATTCTTCCAGAAATCCCTCAGGCTCGTCTCTGAGAACCCCAGCGTGGCCTTTCTGGTTTCTTACACTTCCACACTCTGTCTAAAATTTCTTTACCAGCTTTTTAGGGTTTCTTCAAATTCCACAGGTTCTCCATCACCCCTCTCTCTGAGTTAAGGTTTTTCCCTTAACCTTCTTTCATTTCCCATACAGGAAATGAAGGTAAAAATTAAGGGGTAAAATTAAGGTTTTTAGTGTTTTAGTGGCCAGGTATGAAAAAGTAACCTGTCAGAAACGTAATCTGACATTTTTTATGAGCCTTATATTGATTGTTTAATCTGAAATAGTCTTTAGTTAGTATTGCATGACTTTTGCTTCTTGCATATTCACCCGAAAACAGAGGATGTACAATCAGATAAACAAAATTACTACAACTATCACGTCTCCCACACTTATGTTGGCCCTACATATAGGGAATTAACAGATCTGACAGTGCTGATACAGACTTTAAAGCACAGAATGGAGAATCTCCAGCAGCAGTCGCATATTATAAACAGGCAGCGTTAGATTAGCACCACTGGAGATAATAACGGTGCTGTTACTGTGAACAGCAGCTGCAGAAATAAAAGGAAAGCTGTTAATAAAAGGAGCCGCAGTTCCTCAGCTGAAGAGGAAATATAGTAAAGCACAGGGCCAAAATCAGTCATGTCTGTTTTTTTCAAACTCTTTTCCATTAATGAAAAACCAGCAGCCCTTCAAAACACCAGCATCACTTTTTAATGTATATAAAATCACACGCACACACACACACACACACACACACACACACACACACACACACACACACACCCACACACAGTGGTGTTCAGTTCGTGTCAAACCTCTTACATTCCT
>JBBPDC010000001.1:10104697-10115237 GCA_037974485.1 Hemigrammopetersius urotaenia | reverse complement strand
TCTGTCTCTCTCTGTCTCTCTCTGTCTCTCTCTGTCTCTCTCTGTCTCTCTCTGTCTCTCTCTGTCTCTCTCTGTCTACGGTGGCGATTAAAAGTTTGTGAACCAACTAGAATTTTCTGCATTTTTGACCTAAATATAACATAAAACATCATCTGACTCTTACACAAGTCCTGAATCAGGAAACACCAATTTAAAAAATGAGACAAATGCAACTTACACTTTCGTTTATTTACTGAGGAAAGTACGTTTTTTTTAACGCATGACACAGAGATTATCTCTTTACAGTGGTGTGTGTTGAGGGTGGGTTTACTAGGAGGCACATGAACAGCTGGGACTTAAAGCTGGAAGCAGGAATGTGGGGAATATAAGGATTTAAAGGACTTTGACAAAAAACTAATTTTGCTGGATGGACTACTGAGTCTCCAAAGCGGCTGGATAAACTACCGACTCCCCAAGACGCCTGAATAGACTATAGAGTCCCCAAAGCGGCTGGATAGACTACAGTCTTCAAAATGGCTGGACAGACTACCGAGTCTCCAAAGCGGCTGGTGTTTCAAGGTGTTTCTGGGTGAACTGTCTGTGGGATGTGCTAGAAAAACAAGTTCAATCAATGCAGGCCCACCTCACGACTTACAGGACCTCTGTTAAAGGAAAGGAGAAGATGGCCGCTGGTTATCTGAGAGAACTGCAAACTACAGATCAACACTCGGCTGCTTTCATCACAGTCCAACTCAGCCTACAGAGACATCATATATTTATTTATAATCCACTTATATATATACTTCACCTGCTGTTACACCTGTGCATTGCTTCCTGTTATCAGAGAAACTGGCATCTTTGTTTTGTTTTTTGGTTGAAACACCTGCTTTGTGTGGGCTTACTGGATATTTTGTAGTTATTATACAGAACAAACTGCAAATACATGCATGCTTTAGTTATGTTATCTGGCTTTCAGCACAAACAAGTCAAACATTTGGTTCTACTGCACAGACCCTAAAAGGCCAAAGTGAGCACTGGTCATCAGAACACAAAATCACCGCCTAGACACTTCCGTTAAAAGTCTAGATACAAAGACAAGAAGACGGTGCGGTTTTCTGTTCTTCAAAGCTGTTGTTTAGTAGTGAAGGAAAGTGTTGACTCCTCACACAGAAACACTCACAACAGCCTCATATATGTACATATTTAACATTAACCTAAAGCAACCGTGATTTAACGTGAAGCTGCAGAGCCTAATATATCACCAGTTAATCATAAACCATCTCCAGCCCATCACTCGGCTTCACTCTGTACTCTCACCATAAAGCTCAGGTCAATGTTTGGCCACTTAAACCTCTGAGCTGACAGCACACGCACACCCCCCTCTCTGTGTCTCTCTGCCTGTCTCCCTCTCTCTGTGTATGTCTCTATGTCTCTCTCTGCCTCTCTCCAGAGAGAGAGGGAGAGTGAGAGAGAGAGAGAGACAGAGAGAGAGAGAGGAAGGAAGGAAAGAGAACTATAGTCACTCTCCCAACCTGTCCTATATTATGGCAGGTGTGAGGTAAATCTTCTAAGAAGGATCTTGTTATTGGCACTATCACCCCCCCACACACAACTTCTGTAGCAGTGTCCTGTGTCTTACTCCACAGTCAAGAGAATTCCTTGGTGGAAAAGTGTCACATTCCATCTTAGTATGGCTGAAGCTGCCATGTTCCTCGGAGTGATTCCACTAATTACTCTCCTCTAGTTCCTGAAGAGCTGTGAGAAATCAGCCTCTAACTCCCGATCCCCACCGCTGCTCTGGAATTCTCTTTATTGATTATAGCTTTGCCTAACGTCCCATTGCTAATCCCTAATATCAAAGTTATTCCTACTTTCTCTTTGGTCAGCCACCCAGCCGCCTCAGCTACCACCCCCCCACCCACCGCCCCCGCTTCTGAGAAAAGTGCTCCAGCGGTTTAATGATCCTAAATGAATTCTGCCCTGTTGAAGAGTCAGAAATGCGCTACTTTGCTGGACAGTGGGAGGAGGGAGTGAAGGATAATGGGAGTTGTAGATGTGTCTTTGGAGCAGATGGGCTCCAGTCTTCCCACACTGCCTCATGTTTTGTTATCTTCATTCGACCATGGAGACACCAATTTGTTCTGCTACCAGCACAGAAAACTACCTGCTGGACTCGATATTGCCTCTTAACTACAGTCACCAGTTTCGGTAAATCAGTAACTCAGAACAGCAATGTGAAACCACGATGGCCATTTTTCTTTAAGATGGGGAATCAGGACTGCAGGTCTGAGCAACAGAAGGATAAACAAGCTGATTGTATCTCCAAGATATTATTACCACAAACTCTTAGCTACTTCTTACTTTTAAGATCTAATGAACTATTTATTAGTTAGCACGTCTAAATAAGCAACTTTTTTTTTTATCATCTTCATAAAAGATTTTACAATTTTACAGCAGCAATGACACATGCACCAAAAAGCTACATAGGCTATATTTTACATATCTTCTACAGAACAGAAAATCTTCATGATGGGAGCTAAAAATATTCATGATGGGTCCAAATTCCTTTCTTCTGGTGCGACACAAAAGCTACTGGACTACAAACCGTTCTCTTTAGCTGTACTTTCAATCTCTAACACACAAAACCTCACAATTCAAAGATCTCAGACTGTCATCCCTGTTGGAGAACCTCTCCCACCCCACGCGGAAGAACCTGCCCCCAGCCCACGAGGGAGAAACTGCACTACCCCACGCGGGAGACTCTGACAGCACTGAGCAGCTCCTTCAGCGGTGGCTGCTGCTCCCTCCGTGTGGGAGCTTTAATGTGCAACATTTCTCATGAAAGCTTTTTTATTCATATATAATTCATATATAACAAATAAGATTTGTTTGTATAGTGTAAAATTCTTTTCATATTATATATGTATGAGGTAATGTTTTTATTTCTATAAGTTACGCTGCTTCTATTTTTCTCTCCTGTTCTCCCACTTGTGGGTCAAATAAAAGGCTTTCTTACAAAATCTTATGTAATAATCAGTAAATATGTATATTCACATTCCCACATTTCTGTGTCGCTTTGCTCTCGTGTATTTCAGTATGTTGCGGAACTGAAAAATATCTTAAAAAAGGCTTTATATAGGTCGAGCTGAAGGACAAAATCCAACAGCTGTAGAAGACGAGATGATGTAGATGAGGCCCTAGAGCTTTGCCAAAATACTAACTGTTAAGAATTACATGTAAATGTATTTACTGGATTTACTTTGCACAAATACAGTTTATGAAGCAGCAGCACTCGGATCAACATGATCACTTCTGGTTGAGGGGAAAAAATATCTGCACTAAAAGATTTTCCTTTTCTTAGGAGTAAAAGAAGAAGTCACAGCTGGCAGAGGGAGGGAAAACCCGTAATGCTCCACAAATTACTTTCATCCACATTTTTCATTTACAATCAGTCACAGTAATGAGGCAGCAGTCAGCAAGCTCTTTAGAAAGGTAGCTCCAGCTCTCAGACACGGCTTTCATGGAGTGTCTTTCTGACAAACATTAAAAATGAATTGCACCTTGGTGGGAAATTAATCCCGTGCCCTGGGAATAGCATTACACCCAGTAGCTGACAAGCAAGATCAAAATTTTCCAGCTGTGCTGTGGTCAGACCAGTGGGGCCTGTGCAGTGAGAGAGAGGGGACTCTATTTTCCCAGGACTTTAAAAAGCACACACTGTATACCAAGAGAAAAACTAGGAGAGAGAGAGAGAGAGAGAGAGAGACAGAGACAGAGAGAGAGAGAGAGACAGAGAGACACAGAGAAAGAGAGAGAGACACAGAGAGAGAGAGAAATAGACCAAAAAAGAAACTAAAAAGAACCATTTAGGAAGATTTGTTAATTTGTTGTTCATTAATGAATGAAGAATGGCTCCAGCAGAATTTCAACTCTGGCTGCAGGTTTGGTGTGGATTAAAGTTACTTTGAGGACAGTGTGATCCTCCTCCCTCTTTAAAAGGCTATGAGCTGTGAAAGCAGCAATTATCTCAAACACCTCCTGCTCCGCCGCCGCTCACGCCTTAGACGAGTTGAAGCGCTGACCCAGAAGGACCCTCCTTCACACTTTTGAGTTCCGAAGCGGGCTCCCCATGATACCTGGTGACACTGATCTCCAGCCAGTGAGGAGCGTGACCGCGGCGGTGGCGGAGCTCGGCCAGGCCTCCCTACACTTTCTCAACTTAAGCTCTGTGAGAGTATTCCAAATAGTCCACCATCTTCGTACTCCACTAATTTCACTAATGGGCTATTGTTTAGACTAAAAGACCTGAAATGACCTCTGGTGAATGTTCCCTGATGCACTTAACATCAATAATGATTACCCCCACCGCCCCCCAGTCGCACGGAGCTGGATCCATCCACAGCCACAGTCCTCGTTAATTAAAAATCAGTAATCTGGCAGAAATGCAGTAAAGCTATGGTACTACACGCCTTCAGGGCTGAACACAGAGAAGAAAGTCTCACACACTGGTGTTTACATTAGTGTAGGACTCCAGCAGCGGCGTGCAGTATCTGCTGCTGCAGGCTCTGCATGCTTTCCGACATTAGTTCCTGCCCAGAGAGCAGCACTTATTCGGGCAGAGAGGATGGCAGGACAGGAGCCCGACACACAGAAACAGAACTAATGACCAACACACAGCCACAGCGCAGCGGAGACGCCTCGACATGCTCACACAGCAAACAGCCAGACATCATGATGACAAAGAGAAAGAAAGTGAGAAAGAAAGAAGAGCACATTGTGTCTGACAGCTAGCTGCAGATGAAGGTGACCTGTTTATCAGAGCAGAACAGGACAATGTTTATCTAAAGGCTGCCATGATGGATGGAAGGTCTGAGCTTTTAAGTGAGAGAACTAAAAGAGCCCTGCGCTTCTCATGCCACCCACACACCCTGAAGACACAAACCACACACACACACCCTACTACAGCATCCACACACACCCCGAGGACACAATCTACACCCACACCCCACTACAGCTTCCACACACACACCCTGTGACAGCATCCACACACCCCAAGGAGGGTCTATGTGGAGAGTATGTGGACGCTATGGCGGGGTGTGTGGAGTGTGTTAGGGTTAGGGGGTGAGATCAGATGCTGCAGTGTGGATGCTGTGGTGGGGTGTGTGTGGATGCTGTAGGAGGGTGTGTGTGTGGAGTGTGTGTGGATGCTGTAGGAGGGTGTGTGTGTGGAGTGTGTGTGTATTCTGTAGTAGGGTGTGTGTGTGTGGAGTGTTTGTGGATGCTGTAGCAAGGTGTGTGTGGAGCGTGTGTGGATGCTGTGTCAGGGTGTGTGTGGAGTGTGTGTGGATGCTGTGGTGGGGTGTGCGTGGAGTGTGTGTGGATTGTGTGTGGATGCTGGGACGAGGTGTGTGTGTGAAGTGTGTTAGGGTTAGAGGGTAAGATTTTATGGTGCTGTGCAGTGCATGTGTGGATGCAGTAGCGGGGTGTGTGTGCAGTGTGTGTGGATGCTGTGGCGGGGTGTGTGTGGAGTGTGTTAGGGTTAGGGTTAGAGGGTAAGATCTGATGGCGCTGTGTGGAGTGTGTGTGGAGTGTGTTAGGGTTAGAGGGTGAGATCTGATGGCGCTGTGTGGAGTGTGTGTGGAGTGTGTTAGGGTTAAAGGGTGAGATCTGATGGTGCTGTTTGGAGTGTGTGTGGAGTGTGTTAGGGTTAAGAGGGTAAGATCTGATGGTGCTGTTTAGAGTGTGTGTGGAATGTGTGTGGAGTGTGTTAGGGTTAGGGGGTGAGATCTGATGGTGCTGTGTGGAGCTCCATCAGTCTGTAAAACTTCAAAGCTGAGCAGTTTCTGCTCCACCTGCTGCCATTAGTCTCCAGACCACTCGGGAAGTCCTCGGACTAAATCTCCACCTGCATTCCCCGTCTCTCAGCACACACACACACTCAATCACATCAACACACACTTCAGCACACACAGACATGAAGGCCCAGTCATGCGTCCACAAGAGGAGGAATGAAAAAATAAACAAACGTCACCCAGCGCTGGTCTGGGCTCAGCTCAGGTAGACCGAGCGGGAGACTTTTAATTAAACTGTCATCTCAGACAGACAGCGCTGCTCACGCTTCCATTTCAAACACTCCAGTCTTTCTTTTCTGCCCTCGTCCCGCGTCTCCTCCTCTCTCGCTCACGACTCGTTTCCCTCCTGTCCTGTTCGCCTCTGGAGCCAAAAGCTCAGAGCTGAAATATGTTCAGTATTACAGCGTTCTCAAGTGCCTACACAGTAATTCTTTGTTGCTTTAATAATCTTCCTCAGTTTAAATAATGATTAACACGCTCTTTGTTGGTGACTTCCCAGTTCTGGCTCGGTTCTGCTGAACAGATCAGTAACTGCAGCTTTATGTGGAACATCTTTAACATTCAAAGCGCGCTGCACGTTTGATTAAATGTAACAGTTCTGAGAAAAGCATAAATCACCGCTTCGCAGCTGCTGCTGCCGGGCCTGAGGGAACATGTGCTCCCCCCACCCCCCGGCCCCCCTTTCACAATTATAAAGCCCATCCCGGTACACCAGGGACGCCACACAGAACACCTGTAGGTCGCGTGGGCCAGTGCTCGGTTCATTCAGAGGATATCTGAGATCTAACTGCTGTTTTATATCCAACACTCACATCGCAAATCTCACCTTAATCATAATCACTCCTTACACCGCCATCATAACTGCCTTCATAAATGCCTATAATACTAATCAAAATCCAAACTAATCCTACAGAGCAATCACATCTTCTAAGATCACTGCTGCACCTCAAACTCTGTCCTGTACAACCAAACTGCATTACTGCAGTTAGTGCACAGATTTCATTACAACAACAATAATAATGATCATTCCCAGTTACAGTTTAATTAAAAATCTGAGGTTTAAAGATTAAAAGTTAGATTTTGTGGCTCAGAAAGACCAAATTAAACCAAATCCCGAGTCATGACGTCACTAGAAACACCTTCTGTATATCCTAATCTAGATCATAATAAAGACCTAATTAACAAAACACATTTCTAGTATAACTAATCTGAAATAAATGATCTGAACATTACACATACGGAACAAAGTATAAAGACGGGAAGGAAATAAAGAGGTGGAAGCGCTCTGCCTATTCAAGCTGGGTTTTAAAAGCAGAAATAAACTGAAACCGGTTATAAGCTTCCAATAATTACTAAAAACACCCAAATTATTTTTCCAATACATGCCTGTTTCTCTGTTTTGCTCATTTTAAAAATGATGTGAACGGTTGTGGGTCTTATTATTATTTTCTATTATTTATCATGTATGACTTTAGAACAGGGCACATTTTGAAAACCACTTTTGAAGAAATTTGCTAATTTAATAGTGCATTTTTTCCCACAGCTGTAAACATCCCACAGCTAAACTACCAATCAAAGGCTCTGTGTGTGTGTGTGTGTGTGTGTGTGTGTGTGTACGCATGTGTATAGATATGTGTGAGTAACACTCGTCAACAGACGCTGCCTGGTTCTGCTACTTATCCATTCATCACAGTAATTCCCCACAACTCATCCTGTCAGAAAATATCGCGCACACACACACACACACACACACGCACACATACACAAAGCACAAAACACACAGACACACACACACAGACACACACACACACAGACACACACACACAGACACACACACACAGACACACACACACAGACACACACACACAGACACACACACACACAGTATCTGCTGTATCTGCAGGGTGGAGATATCAGAAAAGCCGTGTCTGATCTCTCGTGCAATAAAGGGTTAATGCTGAGTATGAAATTACCATCTGGTCCAATGTCCATAAAACAGAGGCTTTTCAAAGACATGCTGCACAAATCTTTCTGTGATAAATCCAGCTCCTTTAATTGTGTTTAATTTATTAGTGTGTTCCAACCTCCAGCTTGTTAAAGCCAAACAGATTGGTCTGGGTCTACAGGAGTTTGGGGAGTGCACAACTCCCATTTTCTAAGTAAATTGGAATTTCTTTTTAATTTACTGGTAAACAATTAGATCCAAACCAGATGGAGGTGGTGGAATTCAAAGGCAGCCCATTTTCGTTAAGACACTTTGTGAGTAAGAGATTAGGACACGTGTTAAGAAACACTGAAGCAGCCTGGGAATTATTTAAATGTCATTTCAAGGTAATTAAACTTAATTTGAATAACACTCTGAGGTTCAGTTCAGGAGAGAGAGAAAAAGAGAGAGAAAGAGAGAGAGAGAGAGACAGAGAGAGAAATAGAGAGAGAGAGAGACAGAGAGAGAGACAGAGAGACAGAGAGAGAGAGGGAGAGAGGGAGAGAGAGAGAGAGACGGGGAGGGAGAGAGAGAGAGAGAGACAGAGAGGGAGACAGACAGACAGACAGACAGAGAGAGAGAGAGAGAGAAAACAAGAGAGAGAGATATGTAGGACAGTAGGCGTTCCAAACACATCTGGCTCTTGGAGACTCTCCCTCTCCAGGCAAATGACATGGTTAGAGTTATGCATGAGATTATGAAAAAGATTATTATAAGGTTTATAAAATATGTTTTGAACACTCAGAAATATTACAGCCTGGCCCGAACGCTAAGTGCTTTTATAATGAAGAATTGAAGTATTATGTAATAAACATAAATATTCCTTGTACAGCTGTGTACATCAGTGAATACACCCAGCGAACAAGGCAGAGGAAACTGAGGCTGAGACTCAGAACATCCAGAGCTTCAGCTTCAAAAAACTTATCTGGGCTTCTGGTCCATCCTGCTGCTCATAAAAGAAGTTCATAAACAAAAAATCTGTTTCTTAACAGCCATAATTTTAGTACCTCAGAGAGGAGGAACACTTAAACAGGAAGAACACACACATGTATATATTACATATATACATACATACATACATACATACATACATTCTCCATCTGCGTCCCTGATCACGCTCTACACGGCGCTCTGAGTGCACAGAGGCAGAACGGCCACATGGGACAGACTGTACGCATTTGATCTTCCTGCCAAGCACTGAAGTTCTTCCCAAACATCAGCATCAGAACCTCGCGCTGGCCGGGCCCGGGGGAGCGGGTCACGGCCGGACCATAGGAGCCCTTTAGTATCTCAGATGAAAGGTTGTGACTTTTTCTGGGCCTCTCACAGAAACCCGCATGCACTGGGTGGGCAGGGGACTAACAATTATATCACATCAAAATAAACAAAGAAACAAACTACAGAAAAAGCACCAACGACTCCCAGACTGGTCACAGACACACGGTTAAGTGGATACACTCTCCACAGCACAGGCTCGGGACGCACAACACACCCGGAGGGAGAGACAGAGAGAATATAACAGATAGAGAGAGTGAGAGAGAGAGACAGAGAGAATATAACAAAAAAGAGAGAGAGAGAGAGAGAGAGAGACAGAGAAAATAACAGAGAGAGACAGAGAGAGAAACACAGAGAGTATAACAGAGAGAGAGAGAGAGAATATAACACAGAGGGAGAGACACAGAGAATATAACAGAGAGAGAGAGAGAGAATATAACAGAGAGAGAGAGAGAGACAGAATATAACACAGAGAGAGACAGAGAATATAACAGAGAGAGAGAGAGACAGAGAATATAACAGAGAGAGAGAGAGACAGAGAGAGAATATAACAGAGACAGAGAAAGAGAGACACAGAGAACATAACAGAGAGAGAGACAGCACATAATCACACACTGCCACTGTGTGTGTATAGTGTGTGTGTGTACGGCGAGAGTGTGAGAGTATATGGTGAGAGTGCGTGTATAGTGAGTGTGAGTGTATATGGTGAGTGTATGTGTATAGTGAATGTATATGGTGAGTGTATGTGTATAGTGAATGTATATGGTGAGAGTGTGTGTGTATAGTGAGTGTATAAGGTGATTGTGTGTATGGTGAGTGTATGTGTATAGTGAGTTTATATGGTGAGAGTGTGTGTGTGTGTGTATAGTGAGTGTATATGGCGAGTGTGTTTGTATGGGGGAGTGTGAGTGTGTGTGTAAGTGGGTGTGTATAGTGAGTGTATATGGCGAGTGTGTTTGTATGGGGGAGTGTGAGTGTGTGTGTATAGTGAGTGTGTATAGTGAGTGTGTGTGTGTGTGTGTATAGTGAGTGTGAATGTGTATAGTTTGTATAGTGTGTATAGTGAGTGTGTGTGTGTGTGTGTGTGTGTGTGTGTGTGTGTGTGTGTATAGTATGTGTGCGCATGAGTGTATGGGGGAGTGTGTCCTCACCAGAGCTGCGAGGGTCCCCGGCGGGCTGCGGGACCTGCAGAGAGAAGGTCAGGAGGTCCGGGGCGAGGAGCGACTGCGGCCGACGGCTCTCGCTCAGCCACTGCCTGCTGTAGAGCTCCCGGGTGTCAGACGGACCCTGCAGCAGAACCACCAGCTGCTCCCTCTGGACCTCACACACACCTGCAGCACAACACACACACACTGATCACACACTGGGGCAGTTGGTAGCCTAGTGGTTAAGGCATTCGCCCTGTGATCAGAAAGTCCGGGTTCGATTCCCAAGACCACTAGGCACCTCT
>JBBPDC010000001.1:10078094-10088569 GCA_037974485.1 Hemigrammopetersius urotaenia | reverse complement strand
ACACACACACACACACACACACACACACACACACACACACACACACACACACACACACACACACACACACACAGCGCCTAAGATGTGAGGCATTCAGCCTGCACTGGCACAGCAGCTAATAACTGCAATGTGTTACAATAAAGTACTACTCACTTACACACACACTCTCTCGCTCTCACACACACACAAAGACTTCGGGTGAGCTATGAACCTAAAACCGCAGCAACTTTAAGAAAACCCTTGTTAATTTCTGATTCCTACACATTCCTGTGGAGGGACTCCGGCTCCACGCTGTGTTCTCCTCTCTGGATTGAGAGGGATGCTCCACGTTAATAAAATGAAACAAGCTCAGGGTGGAAACACCAACATGTTAAAAAATCCTTTGGTACATCATGGGCTAAAGTTCCTAGCACCCCTTGAATTTCGCACTTGTGCCGCTGTTTCCGAGGGTCATTATCCAGCAGGCAGGGTTAGTGGGTTTTTATATATGGTTAATTAAAGTTAATTTAAATGCTGTACAGCATTATTTATTTTCTCACAATTTGTTTATTTAGTTTTTTTTTTAGCTAAAAATAATAAATACCATCCCCTAAAAAATAAACAAACCGTTATGAGATATTTTATTTCACACGTAGCACAATCTGAACCCTAATTATGTTCGGCCACAAAAGTCGGCATCCATCTTCAACATATTGTTTGTATTTTACAGCTGAAAATCAAACGCCGTAGCTTTTTCTGAACACAAAGCCATAAATTAGTTGTGCCCTGTGTTCAGGACAGATGATGGAGATGTGCTGTATGAAAGGGAATTTCAGCGTAACGTCTGTTTAATGTTACCTGTATTACTTTTAAATACTGGAGTTTGACTGATATTGTCCAAATAGGTATTTGTTTGACTGTTTGATTGGAATTCAGAATTGATTAAAATTAGTACAAATGGAACTCACTCTGTTGCAAATTAATTTTTGTATTCAAGTTTATTCCCTTTTAAGAAATGAAACACTGATTTTTTTTCTAAAATATCCAAATTAGGCAGGCATTTACACTGTTCAAACCAGAGTTAATGGTGAAAACCTGTGCAGCACTCGTTCGATCAAGAACCGATTAGGAATCAATAACGGTATCAGTATCACACAAGAACTCACAGAACATCTCAGCTTTCTGTTTATGAGGTTGTCCAAGACAGAGGTGGGGACTCGACCCTGAGACTCGGACTTGAGTCACACAAAGACTTGATTTTAGACTCACCCTCAGCGACTCGAGACTTGACTCGGACTCGGGTGCTGTGACACGCGAGTCATACCTCATGAACAAGGTTAATTTCATGGAATTATTTATTTATATCTCGCACTCTTTCCAACGACCCGAAAAACGTTCACCTCACCCGGTGTCCCGTTTATTTTGTCAGTGGTGAACGGTTTTCAGCTAATAACAGTTTTCGAGGGGTTGTTGGAAAGGGGTCACCAAGCCCTAACTTTCTGTGGAGTTTCATGATCCCTGCCACTGCTGAACAAACCTACAGTGGGCATGAGAACACTGAAACTGGATCATGGAGCAGTGAAAGACTGGGACCAGATACGATTAATCATGTTTAACATCATGTGGACGGTCAGGATGTGCGTGTCACTGACCGGGGAAGCGATGGAACCATACGGGAGAAAACAGAAGTGTGAAGCTCTAGGTGATGTTGGGGAAACTCCTGTACTCCTGTGGATATTAGCTTGAACTTCCAGGACGATATCCCCTACTGGAAATGGCCTCTTTCAGCAGGATAATGTGCTCAGACCAATTGCAGAAAGTCTTCAGGAATGGTTGGAGAAACATCACAAGACGTAAATCTGGCCTCCAGATTCCCTAGATCCCAATCTGACCAAGCATCTGCGCTGTGTGCTGGACAACCTATGAACAACTTGTGAGCGGCACAACTGGACCATGGAGCAACAGACAAAGGTGGTAAATCTCGTTTCCCCAAAAATACCCAATAAATTACAGTAAGAAAATCATACCAAGTAACACATTTCAACCACTGATAGATCACGGCTTCTATACTAAATATAGAACTTACACACTAAACTCCAAACAGATCTAAACTCACCCTCATCCTCCTCCTCACACTCGCGCAACAGCGCAGGTTCAATCCGCTGTCAGCTGGAAATAATAACTACATTTTTCTGAAAGATTAAAGCAATTAGGCAATAATTATAACACATGTATGTTCCGATGGTGTTGGTCATTTGGAGCAGCAATGTGGTTAATGTCAGGCAGGCAATCCTATTCACAAAGCATACAATGTTTATTATCTCTTCAGTTAAACACATGCCAGCAGAATTCCTTCCCTGTCTCTCTCTCACCAACAGAGTGGATAATTACTGCCATAGCATTCAAGTTCAGAACATATCTGAGGTCCTCTCTCTGTCTCCAACTCAAATGTATACACACACATATAAAGTGGAATGTAGAAGAGAACACACCTCTCCACCGTAACGCACTACTACTGATTTGATGAATTTATGACGTTTATTTATTAATTTGCTGTTACTCCATTCTACAAACTATGAAGTCGGACTGGATGTACAGGAACATCGTTCATTTGTGTGAAACAGCGGCTCATCTATCTGTTTCAGAATCAGCTCAGTAACGGTGTTCTCTGAGCGAGGAATTCATGCTGTGGTCTGAACAGATTGGAGCTGAGGCTGTGATCGGGGGTTCCTGAGGGTGAGAGGCTGCAGAACAGACCACCCACAAACCCACATATCCCACAGTAACAGCACATGACTAGATAGGTGGGGTCCAACGCACTCACACAGATAACTTCCCTAAGTGATACACAAAGAGAGCAAACAGTGTAAAAAGGATTTCTGAGCTCTGTCAGTGAACCACAGACTTATGATAGCGTAATAAAGGAGGGCACTTCATCCAAACAGCTCTCAGATCAGTAGTGGGGGTCATCGCAGCACCGGAGGAAATGCGGGTATGTGAGTGTGCGGAGGCCGGAGGAGGTGCAGGTGTGTATGAGTGTGTGAAGGCCAGAGGAGGTGCGTGTGTGTAGAGTGCGCAGAGGCCAGAGGCGATGCGGGTGTGTATAAGTGCGTGGAGGCCGGAGGAGGTCCGGGTGTGTATGAGTGTGTGGAGGCCGGAGGTGGTGCGGGTGTGTATGAGTGTGTGGACGAGTGAAGCTGGGATGTGTCTGCATGTGGTCGCTGCATCCAGATTAACAACATAATGGTGGCAGTATTGATCATAGCTGAGTCAGCACCAGCAGGAAGGCAGCAGTTTTAGCTCCGCACAGATTTCCTGTCTGTAACCACGGTAACCTCAGCCTCCTCTTAGATTCCGAGATCAGGCTCAGCCCAAAATTATGGCCACTCACCACAGTGACTCATACACACACACACACGGGGACACACACACACACCGACACACATTTCCATTTTGTTGTTTTTCACATAAATTGAATTGGCTTCACTTTGTAAGGAATGGATTAATAGAGTTGGTCTAAAATGACTTTATATAAAAGTGGTTTTGGACAGAGCTGTGATTCGCTGGGAGCTGACACCCTTCCATCATAGCCAGTATTCACTTTCCCAGCAATTTGTTCTACAGAAGCTCTTCTGTGGGTGCATCCCAGAAACGCTGTGCCAGACCTGCCGATTGGAGACGACCCAGTTGTCTGGCCACCAGAATCTGACTCTCGGGAAAGACTCTGCGGTGCTACAGTGTGGCTATTGGTCCTCCTTCCAAAGCACAAACTTCACCACTGGGCAGATGTTATTGTAACATTATGAGATTACCATTTTCATTTACTTCACCTGTCAGTGGTTTTAATATTATGATGTGTGTGTGTCTTCGAACTTTTCAGAAGTGTTCTTACAGTTCTCAGGATAGCCAGATCTATCCTATCCTTCACAGTCTTTTCGGTGCGTGGGTGCCAGTTGAGGAAATCTTCCTTTTCCTTTGTTTCTGTTCTCTCCCCCTCTCTCTCTCTCTCTCTCTCTGACTCTCCCCCTCTCTCTGATGTAGTACAGATTCTCTGCAAGCTATTTTGTCAGCGCATGCTGGCAATTCAAAGGGCAGATTTCCGGCAGCATAAAGACCCAGATTACCCAGTTTGTGCTGATCTGATTACAAATGTCCAGCGGCTGTATGTTCCTCATCCACTCAGCTCAAGCCTGCACACAGCATGCTGCTTTTCTTTCATTCTGGATAAAAATACAAACACAGACTCACAGCCCGAGAGAAAGCTGATCAGAGATTGTACAGCCGGCTTGATTTCCAAATGATGTGTCAGTTACATCACAGAGAGAGACAGTGAGAGAGAGAGAGAGAGAGACAGTGAGAGAGAGAGAGAGAGACACAGAGAGAGAGAGAGAGAGAGAGAGAGAGAGACAGAGAGACAGAGAGACAGAGAGAGACTGAGAGGCAGACAGAGAAAGGCAGACAGAGAAAGAGAGACAGAAAAAGAGAGACAGACAGAGAGAGACAAAGAAAGAGATCGAGAGATATAGAGAGAGACAGACAGACAGAGACAGACAGAGAGAGAGACAGACAGACAGAGACAGACAGAGAGAGAGACAGACAGACAGAGAGAGTGAGACAGAGAGAGACAGACAGAGAGAGAGAGTTTGAGACAGAGAGAGATAGACAGACAGAGAAAGCCAGACAGAGAGAGACAGACAGAGAGAGAGAGAGAGAGAGAGAGATTGCTAAACTATTTGAAGTTGCAGCAGAAGCTGTTCTTGCTCTCTGCAGTGTAATTAGGAGTTCAGATTTAAAGCTGTAAATGACCTGATCTAGTTCAGTTAATAACATCAGCATTCGCACACGAGCACGCCAGATCTCCAAGACTTTCTAATCAATCCTCTGCAGATTTCTAATGAACTTCAAAAGGCTTGCGGATGTTTTTATAGGAATATAGTCAGCTGCTCACTGGAACTGCAAAAACAAACCAAATCAATTATCTCATTAATCATTTCCACACGTACCATCAAGATCGTGAGCATGACCGAAAAGCTTTCCGCTAAACTTGGCCCGCAAAGCCGGCCATGAAAGACTCGAAACTATAAAGACATTCCATATTACACACGTAAATGTGCCATGAACACTTTCAGTTAAGGAGATCTTCATTACACTCCTCCGCTTATGTGAAGTTTACTTATAGGATCTCCAGCTCACACTCTCCCAAACGCCTCGTCAGACACATCATTAGAGTCACACAGACGAATGTGGCTTCAGAGCTAATGCTTATCTGGGGGCTGAGGTGACACAAAAAAAAAGTGTAAAAGCAAGAGTAACAGTTCACTACTGTTCTTCCAGCTCGGAGTTCTGCTGTGTTACTTCTCTGGCTTCGCTCCAGACTCTGTCTCTCAGGAGTAGATATACCAGTGCATAATTTGTCCAAATGTCATTTGCAATTTTCCAAAGGCTCCTACTAAACTGAGAGCCTTTGTGGGGAAAACACATCTGTAACAAATACTCATTTGGACATTACATGTAGGTCCAGAGCAGCAGAGCCCCCTGACCTGCAGCTATACAGCATACGCACACACACAAACCCGACAACCATATTAAACTTTCCGACCCGCTGGAACGTGATTGCTCCAGCAGCAGTGGCTGCACAGGATGATATTCAGCATTAGCACTCAGGCCCATGTGTTACAGAGCGGCTGCAGTCTATATAATCATCTCTAATTGGTTCCCTTCAGACAGGCCATTCCCTTCTACAGAACCATATGGCGCTGCGAGTGCTGCAGATCCCACATTCTCCACCCGGTCCCACTGCATGGGTGGTAAAGGTAACCACTGACTGCTTCTGCACAAATAAATCCCCCTTAAAACACCTCACACACTCCATTTCGCAAAAGCAAAATATTTATGGCCACATCCAGCTAGCATAATATAAATATTTCAGTGACGACTGCTGGTGTCAACCTGCCGAGGAGAGAGGAAACAGCCAGTTTGGAGAGTATGTATGATCCTCAGCATAGGACTCATTAGGGAGGCTGATGTAAAGTATACTGTCTTTCAGATTCTGGACCCATTTCCAGAGAGTTTGGTGAGAAATTCAGGTTAAACCTACAGGATCCTGAGTTACAGCCATTCCTTCTGCAGCTTCTTTCCTCCTGACCCAGAATCTCCAGTGCCCTCTCCTGCCTCTGCTCCTCATTCTGCTCCTAACAGAGCTAGGCTCATTAATGGCAGTTCTTGGCTTCATCCTGCAGATTCCAGTCACTCGAACAAAGCAGTTCTGATTTCGGGGGGCGGGGGGGATGGGGTGGGGGGGTGCTTAAAGAGAACTCTTTTCTCTTTCAGTATTTGATTGCGGTAGCAACAATGCAAGAGCCTTTGTTCTTGGGGTTCTGAAATGAGCCTCGCTTTCAGCGTATGCCAGCAGCTGTCTTTTCTCCATATAGCTTTTGAACGTGCAGATCAAACTCCAAATGCACGACATGACTTCATTCTGCAGCACTGTGGCACTGAATTATAGAGTTCTGATTGAGGTTTGATGTGTTGTTTGGTTTTGGGATTTATTTGTTGCTAAAGATCTGAACTACTGCACCAATGTAGAAGCCCTATTTCCAAAAAAGTTGCCTCACAAAATGCAATGCAAACTACAATCTGGAATTTGGTAATTCACCTTTATTTAACAGGCAACAGGACAAAGAAAAGATTGTCGGTGTTTTACTGACAAACTTAATTCTATTTGGTTAATATAAACTAGTTTAAACGTTCATACCTAGGAGACAGAAAAGTAAGTTACTTTCTGGAAGGTTCCTCAGTTAACTGGTGACAGGTGGGTCTCAGGCAAAGCTCCGTCTGTGCGAGCGAAGATGGGTCGTGGATCTCCACTTTGTGCTGAACTTTGCGAGAGAATTACCTAGTCATTTCAAAATAATGTTTTCAGAGGAAAGAATTAAGGTCTGTCCCCAACTACAGTCAGTAACACTGAACAAATTCAGGGAGATTTTCAGAGCGTTAGGGGCGGAAAGCGCTGCTTAATGTTCGTGATCTTAGAGCCTTTAGGAGCTACTGTACCAGAAACTGTCTGGCTGCTGTGATGGACGCAGCCTCATGGGCGCGGGAGTGCTTTGGGAAATCACTGTTGCTGAACAGAAACTGATGCTGCATCGAGAAATGCTCCCTGAAATCGTATTATTCAAAGAGAAAGTTCTCCTTGCCCAAGCTCATCTGAGACAGACAATGGAAACGTGTTCTGTGGCCTAATAAGACCATGTTTCAGCTCGGTTTGGGGAAAAAAGGACATTGGATTCTGCGTGCCAAAGATGAGAAAGACCATCTTGACTCACTGAAAGGTGCATACACCAGCATCTGAGATGGCATGGGGAAAGGGGGTTTCTGTATATGTGAAAGCACCACCGACACAGAGGCTTACATTGGAATTTTATATGCTCCTGTCAACACAACGTGTTTTCTCAGAGACTACAGGTATATTTCAGCAGGACACAACTGACACCCCTCACCTGAGGCCCTGCTACAGCTCCTCCTGGAAACAGTGTACAACAGGCCCATTTCACACAGGAGATCTAAACACAGCAACACCGGACCTACTCTCCGGTTCCAGCCACGCCACCCCGACCCCACCAAAGACGCCCAGCACCTGCTAACAAAACTCTCGGTAAAGGATGTCTGTATCTGCAGGAGTGAGCACACTTAAAGCACTTTTAGAAAACCTGATGTTTAAGTTTATGTGTTGGCTGGATGAACCCACCAACAGTATCATGGTGGTGCTCTCAAATCCCATTGTGAGTTGTTCCTGGTACACATCCAGACTGAGAGTGCATTACCTGAAGTGTCTGTTTGTAATTTAACTCTTAACTGTCCTGTTTTGTGTACAGGGTTACGTTACACTATCTCACCCTCCACACACTTTAATGTCTATAGAGAGAGAGAGGTCGGTCATGGGTAGTATGGAGTTTATGGAAGGACCATTTGTAAATGTGAGTGTGTGTTATGGCAGGCACTGACCTGAGCACCATCCTTCAGCTTGAGGATGCACTCCATGGTGTTGATGGTGATGACCACTGGTTCTGAGCTCAGCTTCGTCCATGGCACGTGGATTCGCAGCTCATGAATGTGACCGCTCAGGAAGGTGAAAGGAAGCTTCAGCTCCTGCACCACACAGAAAGCAGCCATTCACGCACATACACACAGAAAACAGCAGACCATAAGTCATGGCTTTGTGCTGTGCACAACAGTGAGAGATAAAAGGCGTGAGAGACGCAAGCCGAGAGAAAGAATGCTGTTTCTTATTAAAATAAAGGCCTGTTAAAATTCATCATATTGTGGTGGATTTGTGCTGTTTGAAAGAGCATGAGGAGAGTAATTTATGTGGCTGGCTGAGAGCTGCTTTGGGACGGGAACTTGTTCTCAGGGAGACGAGCGCCACACAGGGCGCTGCAGGTCCCGCACCAGGCCCGGCCAAACGCTCCCAATCAAACCCACAGTGAAGGAAGCACTCGCATGAATTTATAGCTCATCTATGCAGGAACCTACTCTTTCACCCATACACCCTTACGAGAATCCCTAATGATCCCAATGCAGATTACACATAGCATCCACTCTGCAGGCTATAAAGACACTCTCTGAAGGTTCTAGAAAATTGCTGTCATGATTTCAGGATTGCATTAGTAGCAGACTTACAAACAAGAGCTTTACTCTCAGTGTGGGAGGATGCAAGCTGCTTTCAATAAGTGGCTCCATCACTCTGTGTGTGGGTGTGTGGGTGTCTCAGAGCTCTAAGAGCAGCTTGAGCCACTCTTGGGAAGCAAAACATTCTCAAACATGGCAGTGTGATTGGTTCCAGATATTACAAATGCAAAAGCCACTGTACCCCAAATAACAAAGCAAAGCAAATATTCTAGCAAATCCATCTAAGTAGGCCTCATGTCAGCTGACAGATAGAGAGCAGGGAAGGAATCTGACTGTGGTTTGAGATGAAAAGCTGCTCCCATTGCATACGGGAGAGTCTGTGATCCCCAACAATACATTCACAGAGAGCAGAGTGCTTTCTGCTCCTCAGATTCAAACCAAAGCTTCAACTCAATTTTCCCCCAACATAGTGATGAGCTTGAAGACTGGAGGAAAAATAAAGTGCATCAGACTGTTAAAAAAAGATGCACTGATATTTCAAGGGATATTTTGGGTATTATGTGGAAGTAGGACAAGAATGAAATAGACGTCATAACGCAGAAGGAGACCAAATACAGACAAAGACCTGATTTCACCAAAAAAATCATGGTTACAGCCTTCAGTGTTAATTCAGGGTTGTGTGGTTAAGGTAATGGGGGCATGGGGCAGACATCCTTATCCAGAGTCTCACAGTCTTACGGTCATTAGTGACAGGGACAGTCTTGCGGTCATTAGTGACAGGGACAGTCTTGCGGTCATTAGTGACAGGGACGGTCTTGCGGTCATTAGTGACAGGGACGGTCTTGCGGTCATTAGTGACAGGGACGGTCTTCCGGTCATTAGTGACAGGGACGGTCTTACGGTCATTAGTCAGTGGGACGGTCTTACGGTCATTAGTCAGTGGGACAGTCTTGCAGTCATTAGTCAGTGGGACAGTCTTGCAGTCATTAGTCACAGGGACGGTCTTGCAGTCATTAGTCACAGGGACAGTCTTGCAGTCATTAGTCACAGGGACAGTCTTGCAGCACAGACATAGTTACTGCAGCATAGGACACAGCACACTGCTCCTCAGCTTTATAAAATTTAGCTTTAAACAGATATATATCAGCACTAACAGTGAAAAAAAAATCAGTAAAACTGTTGTTTATTAATAGTAAAGTAAGACTCGCCTGCTCCAGAACATCCAGTTTGAGGTCCAGTTTGCTGAGCACCACATCTCCTCCCCACAGTGAGAGTTGTAGATCAGAGGGCTTCAGATTCTTGATGTATCGATTAACATAGCTCATCAACAGTGGAGTGAAATAGGACTCCAGCATCCTGAAAATTGCTCAGCTCTGCGCAAATCAAGGAGAGACTCAGTGAGCACGACTGCCCTGCTTGACATGAATGACTGAAGAGAATCAATGTGAATCACTCTTTGCATTCCATTCAGTTTCATTTTGTATTAAGGCAAGAAAACTCACGGCCAGAAATCTAGGCCAGCTTCTATCATTAAAGACACCAAGTCACTGAATATTATCACTTTTAGAATATGCTACTTAAAGCTGCTAAAATAATAAAAAAGAATGCATAAGGGCTGTGAAAGTAAAGTATTTTTTAAAGATATTTAGTACTCAGCAGATATTTACAGTCAGTATGTCAATATTATATATCAGAATCAGAATATTTAACAACACAATGAACAAAAAACTGAGCAATATAATAAACAATAATATACAATCGACGGTATGGATGCATAATATTTATATTTATAAATTGAAAAAATAACTTTAAATAAAAGATAGAAACTGATTTGCATTTCATTGAGTGAAATAAGTATTTGAACCCTC
>JBBPDC010000001.1:10056308-10066862 GCA_037974485.1 Hemigrammopetersius urotaenia | reverse complement strand
ACACACACACACACACACACACACACACACACACACACACACACACACACACACACACACACACACACACATAAATTATGGTAACACCATCTATGAAGACCAAATAAAAAAATGTGCTTTTTAACTTAAAAATGGTCACATTTTGACATAACTTCTTTTAGCAAATGAAAAAACCCTAAATAATACATTTGTTCAAAGCTTCTTAATTTTTATGGAAAACGCTGCATTTTTATACAGAATACATGAGTTTTGTTGCTTAAAGAAAGATAAATGGAAATACAACATAGACTAACATAGACTAGCTCAGGGTGACAATACAAGAAATCAGTGTACGTATAATTTAATGCACAGTGTTAATGTTTAGTGTCTCAGTCAACATGTATATCAGTATTTGCCTGTATCTGTTGTTGGAGCACGCTGGTGTTAAGGTATGTAAAGGGTAATTGAGCGTCTCTGAGATGAACCTTCAGACGTCCTCTAACTGCTCTCAAGAGCCTCAGGCCTCATCAGCAGTGGCTCACGCTCACTAATCACTTACTGTGATGCCGCATAACTGTCTGTCTGGACATGGTTAGCTCTTAATGCAGTTGATGTTAATCACAGACACACACACTCCCACACACACACACACAAACACACACACAGGGAGCTATGCGTTAATCAAACTTCCTAAAAGTGTCAACGCTGTAGCAACATTTGACATTTGATCTGTAATGGCTGCCCCTCACAGCCAGCCAGTGGCAGTCTGCTCTCAGCCACCCAAACAGCCTCCGCTGATTCCCCCAGCAGCTGTGTACACACACCTCCAACACACTCCTGTCTGAACGGCTGATCCTACTGTCCAGACATTTTAGTTCTCGTTATCTGGGTGCCTCTCAGAACCCTGACTGTCGCGCTTCTCTCGGGCCACGAGGTCTGCGATCCGCCATGTCGGCTGTTCACACGTTTATTCTTGACGAGATCAAGGCCGGAACTGTGTACCGAATCAGAAACGTCATGGCAAAAGAAAGGAGACCCTAGAAATGAGATGAGATGTGTTTACCTGTAGAGGCAGGCAGCTCTGGGACGGTAAAGGGAAGAGTGTGAGCTCCAGCCGCTGAGGTGGGTTCTGCTTCAGGTAGAGTGAAGAGCTGCTCCAGGTTCAGAGACAGCGAGTGAGACAGGCGCAGGGTGAGACAGGATGTCGTCCATGTTGGCGGTGGGTTGATCTGCCCTGCTGTGGTTATACTCCCCCTCACTCTCTCTCATCCTGCTGCAGCCGGGGGGCTGCTTTCACGAAAACTCTCTTTCATCTCTGCTCTATTTGACATTTCTTACACACCCACTTCACAACAACAGCCGATTAAGTGCGTTTCCTCATTCCATGATGTGATGTAGTAATTTTTGTATTACATAAACTGGGGATGTTCCAACACCTCAGATCGGAAAACCAAAACTAAAACTATTTACCCGATGTAAAGTTTTCACTTTCAGGTAGAACTTCATCTTCCTCCAGAGTGACGTTTCTGTACGCATGACAGAGCTGCCAGCATCAGAGGAGAAGGTCAGCAGTAGTGCAGGTTATATGGAGTGTGAGGGGTCCCCGGGAGTAAAGTCTGATCTGTGGAACACAAACAGAAGGTGACCTCAACCTCCTCCTTCCTGAGAGAAATCAGCCCTACATTCCAAGCTCGATTTGGGTAGCAGTCATGACCCACGGCATGACCAGCTTATTACACATATCACAGTTGACAGGCTGCTTTAATATTTAGTACAAATTTAATTCTCTGAATGTTAAACAATAGTTCATCTGTAGTATGGACCAGCTCAGGACCAGCTTGCATAAAAAGACCCAAACAGATCCAGAAGTGTTTACTGATGTTCTCGGTACACGCCTGAGCTGAAGCAAGTTTTCTCTGCTCTGCTGCAGTTTGCAGAGGGGAGTGCTTTTGATGTGCTTGAGGCTGAGGAACAGAGTGAGGTTCTAAACTTCATCCTTCCGGTTGAGTTTTGGGGGTCGACTGCTCTGTATCTGAACAGCAACTCTAACCACTGGAATAAGAATCTCTAACCGCCGCTGCAAGAGCAGAACTCTCAAACAGTAACAGCCCCCCAGCATTCTTCTCATGTTTTCTTATTTTCAAGAAGGGGCAGTCGCTTCAAGTGCACTCAGACCTATGACTCACCACACACTCGCCTAATGCCTTCCATCAGCCATAAACATGGCCGTGCCCCCCCGGAGCAACAGAGCGGCAGTACAGTTTTATCACTCGGGTAAATATCACGGTACTCTCTTTCTCATTAGATATAATTGCTCATACAATTTTATCAGGAGGGCTTTCCTAGGACAAATGAATACTTTTATCATCCCTAGTTTTTACAAAGAATGATAAGGTATTTCAACCGAATCATTATGCTGTTGGCATAATTAACACATAATAAGTAATCTTTAAAATAACATTAAACACATGCCAAGGACACATTTTACCATGACAGTAGAAAAACTGATCCCCAGTAAAACTGTCCCAGCGCTGCATACAGGCCAGACTCCCCTCCCTAAGCCGGGGCTTACTGTGAGTCCTCCCCTGTTCACCTGCTGAAGTTTAGCGAAAATTCATGACTGGTCTTGCCACTTGGTTAGTGATGAGAATGATTAGTTTTAATGGTTAATAGTACTGCGTTTAAACACTAAACATAAATGTGAGTGATATTACTAATGATTAAAATAGCAATTTCGCTGCTAAAACACTGAATTAAACACCATTATGTCAGTTAGATCATACAGAAACGCTGACTACAACCTGACCCTTTACAGCACTTTATTTTTAACAAAACAGTAGTAATATTAGACAATATTAGACATGGAAAAGATCAAAAGACTAACAGGCTTAACTGACTGACTGCATTGTATTAAACTATATTCTCATAAAAAGGCTCCGCCCTAATAAACAGTGCCATTCATGGAATTATTAGATTATTAGATTAATAACACAAATGGTCTCTTGAGTTTTACCTAGGAAGTGTGGAAGGGTTGATTGCTTGGCGTGTGTATGAGCTGATACTGAATGGTACACAGCACTGGATTTTCAGTCTGACTGGACAGAAACGCATTTGGCATCTAAATGTAAACACATGCAGTTAATATCGTTTCAGCTTACAACGCAGATACTAGTCATGAAACGACCAATTATGAACGAGGTCCTGCAGACTTAGATTTCCTTACTTATGTTGGCGATGAGAACCAGGGCTGCAAAAACCTCTCCACGAGGAGATTAACCATACACTTTATATATACAAGCATTTCACACCAAACCACTTTGACTGACTTTATTTATATCCTGACTCAGTCAGGCTGAAACCAGTGTGTTTACTGGAGCTCCTGTCTTGCTCCTCTGCAGAGGTTAAAGTGCTCAACCCTGTGACAAAAAGGTCAAAAAAAGGATGCAAATGTAGCAAATAAAAGTAAATATGAAGACAAAAAAATAAGACTGGATGAACTATCTAGCGTTCCCTGAGTCATTATTCATATTACTTTTATTTTCTACATTCGCATCCTCTTCCTCTCACCATCACTCTCTCACAAACTGCCGAGGTAAAACTGACCAGACACAAACGACAGGCAAGTCAGAGATGGGAAAGAACTGAAATGGAGGCCCCCTATCGGAGAGGAGGGAACTGTTAATAGGCTTTAAGATGTTTATGATGTTTAGGTGAGAGTGAAATCATTAGTCATGTGAAAAGTGCAGCTGGAAGTTCGTACATGTGTCTTTGAGAGATCCAGCTGAGATTGTTTACTCCAACACAAGAGCCATTACACTCTCTCTCTGTCTCTCTCCCTCTCTCTCTCTCTCCATGGAGTTGGGGCAGTGTGTGGGTGGGGTATGGGACTGCCTGGGTCAGAGTTGGATGGCTGGCTGGGGGGGCTGGGGTGGGGTGGGGTGTGTTATGGGCTGGGTTGGGCTGGTAAAAATGTCTCCTTGCTGCACCTGTTTCCTCGGTGTAGGTATAGTTTGGTGAATAGGCTGTGTGTGTGTGTGTGTGTGTGTGTGTGTGTGTGTGTGTGTGTGTGTGTGTGTTTCCCTAGGGCAGCTCTCAGATGGTTAATAGCCTGATGAGAAACATGAACAGAAAAATGACACAGTGGAGAATAAATCACCCTGACCCAGTGAGGCACCAGACTGTGCTGTCACACACACTCTAAAACACTAAAACACATACACACACACACACACACACACACACACACACACACACACACACACACACACACACACACACACTTTCCCTTTCTTCTCCATTCTCTCCTGCCACTTTCATTCTTCTCCCCATTTTCCTCTCCACCTTTCCCTTTTGTCTTCTTTTCCTTTCTCCTCCTTTCTGTCCCTCTACTTTCTCTCTTTTACCTCTTTGTCCTTTTCCTCTCTCTTCTTTCCACCTCTTCTACCTTTCCCCCTACTTTACTGTTCACCAGTCATCCCTCTGTTCCTGGAGGAGTGTGGAGGAGTGGAGGAGGACAGGAGCAGGAGAAACTGACTCAACAAGCAGAAAGGATGTTCATGAGTGATGAACCAAACCAGACGCTCATTTACAGCCAATCACAGTGGGTATATGGCCAGCTCATTTATATATGCGTGGGTCTCCACCAACATGATGTAATATTTTGTATCACGGTCAAAACACAGAAAACAACTCAGAGAGAAAAAGGGAAGGCTGTGTTTCCTCTTAGCATAAGAGAAGTGCTGCACTAAAAAAGACGTCCTGGTTTTACTCTTCCATCTGCTGCAGCAGGTTCAGCCTCTCCATCTCACATGCAGAACCTGTACCCTGTAGAACCTATACTCTGCTGAACCCACACCCTGCAGAGCCCACACCATGCAGAACCCACACCCTACAGAATGTCTACCCTGCAGAACCCATACCCTGCAGAACACACTCCATCTCACAGTAAATCCTCACCATGCAGAACCCATACCCTGCAGAACCCATACCCTGCAGAACCCAGCCCCTGCAGAACCCATACCCTGCAGAACCCACTCCCTGCAGAGCCAACACCCTGCAGAGCATTCTCCGAGTGATTAAGGTGATCTTCCGCCTTTTTGGGTTTAAGGTTTACTTGCAAATTGAGGACTTTGTGTTAATCCTGTGCACTGTTGCATTTCACCATTCCGTGCTAATATGTCAATGTAATATTAAGTCATTCAAATTTGAGTAACTCAAACTTACACAAAAAATTTATATTTATATTCTTTATATTCTTTATATTCTTTACTGAATGCCACTAACTCAAAAGATACATTTAAATCAACATACAATAAAAAAAGGAATTACTTTTTACAGGTTTTAACAAAAACTTAACTTTAACAAGGATAATTTAACCTGACAGTATTTTACAATATTGACAAAAACTAATAAACATACAAGATAACATACATAAACCTTAAAAACAGGAACAGCATCAGGAAATCTATGGTGCAGACATTTTACTTAAAACCGGTATAATTATCTCAAAAAGAAAACAACTGTGCAAAAAGACTCCTGTGTATCTTTAAAGTTTTCCTCTGTTGAACCAGTTAATGATTTTAAATGTGGGTCTACAGTGCAGTGGTGGCAGAGGAATCTGGGGTGAGACATTATTCTGGGTTGGTGAGGTTCCCCACTCTCTCCCCCTCTGTGCAGAAAAGACAGACTCTGTAGAAATAACAGTGCAGAACAGTCGAGTTCTAGATTCCCGACATGTTTTGAGACTGTGTGTGTAACAGAGATGGTGTGGTCCAGTGCTACACAGATTCATGGGTCGCCGGAGTTTTATTCTTTAAGCAAAAATCCATTTACAGCAACACCCCTGACATCTTTAAAAAGAAAACACAACAGCAATCTGTCTGATTACCTGTAATTTCTTTCATACTTTCATGTGTGTGGCAGACAGAGAGAGAGAGAGAGACAGACAGAGAGACAGACAGAGAGACAGAGAGAGAGAGAGAGAGAGACAGACAGACAGACAGACAGAGAGACAGACACACAGAGAGAGACAGACAGAGAGAGAGACAGACAGAGAGAGAGAGACAGACAGAGAGAGAGAGACAGAGAGAGAGAGAGAGAGAGAGTTGAGTGTGTGTGTGTGTGTGTGTGCGCGCGTGTCTGTGTGTGTGTGTGTGTGTGTGTCTGTCTGTCTCTGTGTGTGTGTGTGTGTGTGTGATATTCTACACCCTGCTCCTCTGATTCCGGTGGTTATCCAGGGACTGCAGGACTTTTATGGCATGTATTTATGTGTCTGTGTGTTTAGGAAGTTACATGGCAGCAGTATTAGAGCTCTTAAATCCTCTCTGGGAGTGTTGCTGTGTTGGGTGTGCTGTGTTGGGTGTGTGTGTGTGTGTGTGTTGGGAGCTCTGTACTGTCTCAGTAATGATTGATACGGTGGAACCCGTTTTGCGCATGTGGTTCCGCAGGGATCCGAGTCAGGTTCCCATTCACCCGCATGTACGGAATCTCTCAGCACATCCAGGGTTTTACAGCAGAGAACAGACTGATAACAACCAGCAGCTAAACTGATACGGAGGGGCAGAATGCGCTTTCTCCACTGATATGTCTCTAAACATTTCAACACTTTTACATGTGATAAAGAATCAGATGCAGTCTGAAGGGGAATTCTCCTGATTCCTCACACATTCTCTAGAATTCTATCAATAGTTTGAAGAACTATTGTTGTTTGAAAAACATAGAATGTAGATTTTCACAAATGTCTACAGTTCAAATATAGCTGTTTCATTTACAATCCAGAAATGACCAGTTAATGTGATTCATGTATTCTGAGAGTTAGATGTAATACTGATATAGGTAAAATAGTGGTAAATTATAATATTTTGGGTATGATTTCACTGTACAGTGTCTGGCGTGCACTGCTCCATCATGAACTACATTTTAAAATACACGTTTTAGGCCAAACCTTCTCTCAGAATGACCATAAAACAGTCGTTAGGCAACGTGACCAGTTTCTCTGATGTTGCTTCTTGGGGTCTTAAATAGAAAATGAATGATTACTCTCACCACTTTTGTAAAATTCACTATAAGCTGCGCTGATCTCACTGAGGACATGTTTTCAGTGTCGCATTGAGAGAAACCGAGACGTATTCTCAGTTCAGGGACAGCAGTGACACATGGCTTCCTGTCTCTAGGTAATATTCCTTCCTGTTCAGCGATAAGTGAGCCTAAATGTGCTTAATGGGAAATAAAGGACTGAACGGCTGCAGGCTGTAATCAAGCAGATCAGTGAAGACTTGAGGAACACTGCAAACCTGGCTCACTAGCAGGAGTCTAAAAATATCTAAGCTAAAGGGCTCCAAACCTGCTCTTTCTCACTGTCTCTCTCTGTCTCTCTCTCTATCTCTCTCTGCCTCTATCGCTCTCTCTGTCTCCCTCTCTCTCTATCTCTCTCCGCCTCTATCGCTCTCTCTGTCTCTCTCTCTATGTCTCTCTCTCCGTCTCTCTATCCGTTTCTGTCTCTCCTTCTCTCTCTCTCTCTCTCTGCCTCTATCGCTCTCTCTGTCTCCCTCTCTCTCTCTCCGTCTCTGTCTCTCTCCATCTCTCTCTCTCTCGCTTTGTCTGTCTCTCTCTGTCTCACTCTCTCTCTGTCTCACTCTCTCACTCTCTCTCTGTCTCTCTCTCTCTCATTTTTGTTCTTTTCAGCCTTTGAACTGAAGTAGCACTTTAACTCTCCTCTCAGACCCTCCGGCCCCACAGCAAACACACAAATGTGTTTTACTCTCTTTGGAAATATTACATCCTCTGTCATCAGTCGCTCATAATAACTCCATTTCAGTCCTGGCAGGTGTATATGTGTGTGTGTATATGTGTGTGAGTGACAGATAGAGAGAAGCAGCCCAACTCTGTGTGTTTCAGGAGAGTTGTTTTGTTTATTGGAGACTTGTTCACAGCTCACTGCCAGGAAACCCATGCTGGACTTATTTGAGTCGTACACAACGTCGTGCTTCTGGACTTATAGGCAACTCACAGACAGGAAATGTTGTTTTATAAACGTCTACTTACTATTGAGACAGTATTTGTGCTTTTAATAGGGTTTTAAGCTGTTTATGACATTTGGGTGAGAGTGAAGTTACTGGTGATGTGGGGAGGAGGCCGGGTGGGGAAGTTGGCACATTATGAGTTTCGCTGGAGTGACGCTGGGAGGTCCAAATGAGCTGTTTTACACCAACATCAGCCCAGCGGCTCTGAGGCAGGAGGGAAAAAGAGGCTCTGTCTGAGACTGAGCCTGAGCGCGATGGAAAAGTTCTGTGTGCAAAAATGTTTCTGCACTTTTATGG
Source organism: Hemigrammopetersius urotaenia (assembly GCA_037974485.1). Classification (NCBI taxonomy): domain Eukaryota; kingdom Metazoa; phylum Chordata; class Actinopteri; order Characiformes; family Alestidae; genus Hemigrammopetersius; species Hemigrammopetersius urotaenia. The sequence continues at coordinate 10,058,565 of JBBPDC010000001.1, read as the reverse complement.
AGGAGGACGTCTCACAGCAGCGGGCCTTTAAGTGTGTGCCCTGGGGCCGACAGCCACACAGCTACACCGCCGCCGCTCTGCAGCATGTGCTGGTGTGCAGTACACACTAATTTAGGCAAAGTCCTGTGTGGTGCAACAGGTGAAACACTAAATCAACTGGCACATAGCTACATTAATAACTGCCTACTTCAATAAACCGCTGTATGAGAGTAAACTACTTAAAGTTCTACTGCCACTGTAACAGCTAAAGCACTGCAGTGACTATATTAACACAGAACAGAACAGAGACCAACTGATACAACAGGCAGAGGCATGTGCGCTCCTGCTCATTAGCACTGCAGTCCTAGTGTAGAATATATAGTATATTATAACCTTCTGGAGTATGTTTTTTACTAAACTGTCCCACAGTAACATGCTCTGGGTTGCCTGTAGTGATCAGGAACGGTGTGCATGTAGTACCTTAGCCTTTTTTTAATAGGAATAACTGGCAGGAAAAAAGCGTGTGCAGTCCTTTCTGTGAGCACGACACAAATAGACCAACAAGCCATGAAACACCATAATGTAAAACAGCAGCTGCTCAATCATTATAACAGACATGTTTCTAGTGAGAGGACACCCCCTCTGCACAAACAGCAGGTAAGAGAGGACACCCCCTCTGCACAAACAGCAGGTAAGAGAGGACACCCCCTCTGCACCCACAGTAGGTAAGAGAGGACACCCTGACTGCACCCACAGCAGGTAAGAGAGGACACCCCCTCTGCACTCCCAGCAGGTAAGAGAGGACTAAGGTTATCAGGTCAGAGTCATTTTTACATTTATACAAGTGTTACTAATAAGTAATTTATACATGATCACATCTAAACTTAGGCAGATATTTGCTTAAAACCATCAGAAAAATCTGCAGATTAATGTTATTTACTGTTATTTCAAAATGTATTGAGCTCCAGATGTGCAGATCCTTTAGGTCATGCAGAGCAAACTGTGTGAAAATGCAAAATCCAGGTTCCATTTTTTACTTTATACATGTTTATTATTATCACCAGCAATTGAATTCTTATACCCACAGTTCTAATATCTGATATATTTGACAGATTTTTTAAATTGCCAGAGCACTGAATACCAGCACTGAATGCTGTCCTCTGCTTTGTGAATTTGCCAGACCAGTACCTGTGTGCATGTGTGTGTGCAGAACTCGGGTTTATTGTGTTCAGAGGCCTCTCGCTGGATAAAATGGCGCTTTAGGATGTTCTCCTCATTTATTAAACACCTTCAGCGACCCTGGATCAGTTCACCCTAATACTTTTCCACGGGGTTCGATATGACTTCCTTTGACATGTGGCCAGACAATTAAAAAGCAGTTTGAGCGTCAGAGCAATATATAGACGTGCAGCGGGAGTCCGTTGTGTCGGAGCTGTAAAAGTGGAGTCGGATCACTCCTCTGGCCCATCTCTGCTCTCTCATACAGCAGGGCTCTCCTGAAGAAAGGATATTCTTCTGGCAATATGTTTCCCATCTGATGGTCCGAGCGAGAGAGCCGTTTAAACGGAGCCGGTATTGATTTCACATGTGCAGGGAGAGCAGCTCACAGAGGGAGTGGACTGCAGGAGCGCGACCTGGTTTGGACGGGATGTGCCGGGCCGGAGCTGCTGCTCCGCTCCGCTCCACGCTGCGGGCCTGGGAGCCGTTAAAGCCGACCGTAAAAGTTCCACATCCACAATTACTCCGACTTCAGGATTTATAAATCTCTCCTAATGCCGCCGTGGATGTATTACTGCTCTTAACGGCGAAATTGATTGCTTGCCCCCTCGGTAACGGCACACTTGATGATTATAAATGAACTCGTAAATAAGAACGCTGGACTTTTACAGATTTTGGCACTGGAGACGTGGTAGTTCTGCCTGACCTGCGCAGGTCAATGATAAACAGATTGCTGGTGCAGAGACGCTGAGACAGGCAAAACCATCGCGGGCCTCCAGCTGTCCCACCGTATCGCGAGACTGGAGGGCGAGGTCCTCTGCTGTGGGGGGGTCTCGGGGGGCTGGAAATGTTTATGGTTCATGAGGCTAATTTACATGTTTTTATTTGTAGTTGTACGCCAAGATGGAGGAGAAAATGATCAACAGGCGCGCACAGAAAGAAAAAGTTTCATCAAACAAGCTGTGTGTCTGACCATTCTTGTGTGTGTGTGTGTGTGTGTGTGTGTGTATACTGTGAGTACTGTAAGAACCCACTTACAGAGAACAGACCTAATCTCACA
>JBBPDC010000001.1:10036316-10052089 GCA_037974485.1 Hemigrammopetersius urotaenia | reverse complement strand
AGCGTTAGGGTGGAGAGAACTCATTGAAAGAGTGTGTTGGATTTTCAGTATGGCTCAAATGTATAAGTTCAATAAACCCCAAGTTTAACATAAATGAAATCTCCTAGAGAGAAGGTTGGAGAGGATTTTCACTCATTATTTGCCCAAGTTAAAGCCAAAGGGTCTGTGAATTTAATCATGGCTGGTGCATGTGTGTGTGCGTGTGTAGGTGTGTGTGTATATGTGTGTGTGTGTGTGTGTGTGTGTGTGAGATGTAATGGTTCATCAATTCCTTTGACAGACTCTTCTGTGTTGCCTCATTATTGTCATTATCTGGTTTCTGTTTATTACACAGGTCTACAAATAATCTGTAATCATCAGAAGCCACAACACAATTTTCTAAACCAGTTTTTCATGCTGATTTCAGATCTGCTTTCAGTTTTTTCAGTCACATCAACTTTCTGAATGATGAGTAGTATTAGATCTGCATTAGTCCGCAGCACCAATCAAGAACTGTTTCAGACAGGCCACACTGTGGCATAGATATAATGATCAGTGTCAGTCAGCCACCACTGTTTCTTCAAAAACTCTCACACATATGATTATTATATGATCATTATACCAACTATCATGCAGTATAGAACTAGCTTCATCACAAACACTGTACCTGCAGGAAAAACTAAACACAGATCTGAAATCAGCATGAAAAACACTACGGAACCAACAGAAACAGAAATGATTGTCACCTGCTGACCTGTGTGACATGTAGACTGGAACAGTAAAATAGTCTTAATTCTGTCTGAACTGTACTATAAGCGCAGAGGGAGCAAAGAGTGGACGTTAAGCTCAGTGGCAGCTGGTGCATTCAGGCACAGCTGCAGAACTCGAGAAAAAAACGAGTTAAAAATTAATTCATGTTTCACATTAGGTGGCTGTGTGTTTGTCTTTAACTCGGTCACCAAGGCCTCCCCCACAAACGTGACATAATCATCATTTTCCATCAGGATTAGACTCTACATAGGACACCGCTGCATGTGTGAATAAAGTGAGAGTCAGATGTGGAATTACTGGAAATTACTGGGAAATTTTGTCTGCACTGAGGTTATATTTGTACACATTATATTCATAAAAGCCCAATGTCTGTGTATGTGTGTGTGTATAAGAGCATGAGCACAAAAACCTACAATGAATCACTTTATTCTGTTTGAGCATCTGTGTGGGTAGGAGTTGGGTTTGGGGGGCCTGGCAAGGGGGGTTGTGAGGAAAAAAGGTTGGGAACCAGTGCCATAGCATAAGTTAAAAAAGAGAAGAAAATACAGATTTTGTGAAATTGAAATGCGCTGCTGATGCACTGCTGTCTCTATTTCACACTGGGGCATGTGGGGCCCGTGGGGCATTTTTGCCTCTTATTGCCTCTCTACAACCCAGCTGAAGCCTTACTGTACTGAAGATAAGTGGCATGGAAGCACATTGGAGGGCATGGGCACAGCCCCGGGCACCAGAGCTGCCCTGACCGCCAAAGAATGTCCACGCTAGCGGGGGTGGGGGGGGGGTGTCACAGAGACTTTACACAAGTATAGTTCCACAATATAGTTGTTGTATTTTTATAAACATGCGGCACTAGGCTGCAGTAATCTCCTGCTGATTCTTTACAGCCCCACTATGTGCGTGTAGTCAGAACCCAGCGGTACGGCTCTACACAAGCTGGAGGAAATGTGCTTTCTTTTTTTCTCTCTCTGTAACAGATGGACTGGTATTTCTGGCATATAATCTAATGCCTCACATGATTTGTGGCATATTCTTGATTACAGCACATGTTTTATGAGGGTTTCACTGAAAACAAATCAGCCTTCTGAAAAAGGGTGCACTTCAAAGTCAAAAGCAATCAACAGCCCACCATTTTCCCTTCATCTGCAAAGCCCTTGTACAGTAAATTTGAAAATAGCCCCGTTTGCCACGGTTCAGGAGGATACACTCGAGGTACGAACGGCCCAGTGAAATCATAATATTCCCCGAGCCATCCTCAGGGGAACTCCTTACTCGAGCAGGTGGTCTGCAACAGCCGAGCGGCGCTGGGAGAGGAATCAGGACGTGGACGCGGTTCCTGAGGCTGAACGTGTTGTCTGAACACTGCCAGCAGGACCACAGAGACTTCAGGCTGAACCTCAGACCATCACTGGGGCCACACTTCTGCGTGACTCACAGCAATGTGAGCTGTATGCCTGCTCGTATCTGACTATACTACAATATTAGAATACTATACTATACTACAATATTAGAATACTATACTGTACTATACTACCTTATTAGAATACTATACAATACTAACATATTAGAATACTATACTATACTATACTATAATATTAGAATACTATACTACTATATTAGAATACGATACTATACCACAATATTAGAATTCTACACTACAATATTGGAATACTACACTGTACTATACTACCATATTAGAATACTTTACTATACTACAATATTATTATACTATACTATGCTATATGACAATATTAGAATACTAAACTATACTACAATATTAGAATACAATTTTAATGTAAAGCACAGTAGCTTATTTAAGTGTACTACTAGTATACTTATTTTATACTAAATCTGAGGCAGGATACTTGAAGTTTCCAATTTATATACTATATTTTATATACTTATGAATAGTGTAGTGAAGTATGCTCAACTTGTACTGATGAGTAGAAAGAACGTATATAAAGTATACTTTTATAAACTTAAAAATGTTCCAGTTCAGTCCAAAGAAGTATTAAACTAGTACTTTCCAGTACACTACAGGTACACAGTCCGTACACTCGCTATACTTAATACTTAATAAAATGAACCTCAAGTATGCTACTGCCCTACAGCACACATACACACACACACACACACACACACACACACACACACACACACAGGCTCAGTAAAGTAAGACTAACTTACTTACTAACTACTCAGTAAAGTAAAACTAACGGTCATACAGTTATATAGTTGTTACCGTGTTGCTGAAAAGGGCGATGATGTCTGTTGCTGGAGATAAATAAGTGTGTTTGGCTTGTATTGTATTATGTAGAAATTCTCAGTTCTTACATCTTAGACCAGTAGTTTTCTGCATAATATGTCACATTAATGACCTTTCAGGTGAAGAAAGATATGTGTATCATGTGTTATGTGTCTTGTACTAACCTGTAGAGGATTATTGGCGAGTGCTGCGGTGCGTCCTCCTGACCAGCTCGGATAACGGAGCTGTCGTGTGGTTTTGATAAACGCAATTTGCCGCTACCCTCCTTTCCAGCCTGCTTGGTGTGCTCTGCCTGTTGTGAGTTAATTTGCCAAATCAACTGAAAAAATCGAGAGATCTAATGAAAAGCAGTGAGCTGGCAGGAGAGCCGCATACCAGCGGTCAGCTCCGGGACGGCTCGCTTTAATGTGGTGATTGCATGGTTAGAGTTTAAATTTTAGTTTCCATAAAAACCCCCACAAGCCTTTCCGCTGTGTTTTTAGCTTCTATTACTATTTCCTCCCTGAGGTTGCTTATCAGCCTGTCTTTCTGCAGGCATTCACACACACACACACACACACACACACACACACACGCACACAGGAACACGTTCATTCACATACACTTATACCACATACACCAATGATCAAATAGCTCTGAGACTGGAACCCCAGGTAACTCCTCCACCTCCTCTGCGTCCTGCAGCGTGTGTGAGCTTTACTGATGGTGACAAAAGAAGCATAAGCGTGCAAAAGCAAGTCTAGACCAATAATTCATAGAACATAATTTTAGCATGAAATATCTATTTATATTATGAAACAACATTTATACACTCTACGCGCTTATCAGGCCGCACGGCAAGCAAGATCACAATCAACACACGCACACACACGCGCAAACATTCCGCGTGCACGTTTCCCCCGGTCCCTAATTGATCCCGGCAGTGTGAGCGACCGCACGTTTCAGCAGTAGCGTGGGTTTTGGCCCCGAGTCGCTCTCGTGTTCTGCAGGAATGCGGCGGCGGTGCGGATCGATTGCGCCTCGCGGCCGGCTGTGCTGGCCGAGCCTCAAAGCCCGCGCTCTGCCAGTAGGTTGTTTCCTGCTCTGCTACACTTATTTTTAATACACGTATTACATGACTTTCCCATCTCAAGGCTGCTGCAGGGAGGAAATAGCAGATTGAATGTAAACAAGATTAGCTTCCCTAGCACACCGCGCGCTGCCGAGCCAGCTGCCGCCTCCCTCGCCCTCGTAAATCTGCCTCGGCCTGAGAGGTGGGAACAGGGGGTGAAGGTACAGGGCTGGGGGAGAGCAGCCATTGAATGTGATGTTTTCTGATGTTCTGTCACCGATCGCTTGGTTTAATGAACGAACTCTGATTAGCACGGAGGAGCAAGTTCAGAGCCTGCAGGCGTTCCTGCCAGAGTAACTGATATTTCAACACCAGCACCTGAGAACGGGCTGCTGCAGCTGAGAGGGCTTGCGTGCTGTCATAATTCATATTAATTTGCTCATTAAAGGATTTTGTGGTCATTTTAGAGCGCATACTAACAGCCAAGATCCACAGATCCGAATTGTGGAAATTCTAAGCTACTGCTGGCCTGAAAACAGCACCATAACAGCACTCATGATCCAGAGTCACGCCAGCATGGAGCTCACACGCCTCCTTCATCAAACCCTGTTCAGTGATCATTTGCCTCACAGTGTTGCAGTCTTAAGGTCAATACAAGTCTTCCAGTTTTATTATTATTATTTCCAAAGAATATTCTAATAATAATTAACTGTATCATTTTGTCCTGTACATGGAAAGGGGCCTTTTTTGTCTGTAAATCCTTTTTTTAGCGAAGGACGTTCTGCTGGCAGATTTTAATCACAAGTCTGAGTTAATCGAGTCTTTCAGAAACGTTTGGGTGTTTGTGTCTGTTTCACGGATTCTATTGTCCTTCATCCTCTCATTCCTGACTCACCCATCCCATTCTCTCCTTCGCCGTCCACGTGGGTGTCCTGTCCCAAACTCTAGTAGCCATCCGGGTCATTCCTCTTCAAAAGAAATCCTCAGCAGTCTAATTGGGATAACATGGGTGGAAAAGTTGACCTTGTATTTCTAAACAAGGTTTCAGTTAACTGGTAATAACGGTGGATCCGCTGGTGCGGTAAATGCGGACCATGCTGCAGTTGATGGTTGGCTTTGATTAATCACTCTCAAAGTAAGCAGCGCGCCTGCTAAAATAATTAGAAGGAAAAACACAGAGTAACATTTTCGAACAGCCAGCGCTGGGCCCACACCAGACCCTGTTTAGATTTCTAGTCTTGTATATTTTCCTGTCAGGCCCTGAGATGTTTTTGCACGCTGAGGCCTGTGGAAAGTATGCCCGCATTTGTTGTTTCATTGTTAAGGCATTAAGTCAAATCCGCCCATCAGCTCAGAAAATGCTGCGAGGCTGGTGGGGCCTTATTTCATCTGATGGTAAAGGAAATGGAACGCGCAAGCATTCCCACTGTGCGCTTCGCTCCGGAGGTGGCAACATAAAAACAAAGTTTAATACCAGTGACGAAGCGAAACCACACAATTTAAAAATAATAATGCCAATAGACGTGGAATCATACAATCTAAACCACGAGACTCACACACTGGCCTCTATAGACGTACATACGGAAGCAGGATCTCTCACAAAGTCAAACAAACACCTCACTGCTGGACTGGCGGTCTTATCATCTACAGCAGGGTTTCCCAACCCGTGTCCTGGAGGCCCCTGCTCTGCACATTCTAGTGATTTCCATGCTCCTAACAGACCCCCTGTGAGTGTGACAGAAAAAAACCTCACAAAAATATGCAGCATGGGGCCTTCAGGGCCAAACCACTGATCCAGTACACACTTACAATACAAACCAATCGCATTCAGACTACAATGCACCAGGATCACTGCTCTGTTTCTCTCTCACACACACACACACACACACACAAACACACACACACCCACACACACATTTGCTTCATTAAAATAAACCACAGCATTTTCCCCGTGCTTGACTTTGCGCTCCTTCTGCTCATCACTCTTGTGTTTCTCTACAGTTTGAAAACAGCAGGCGAGTGAGAAACACAAAACACGGCTGATCCAGGTTCAGTGTACTCTGCTCTAACTCACCCGCTGTAACCTCTCAGAAGAGGAAGGCTGCTCTACACCACTGGTACTGTGATGAAACACCTCCTAACACAACGCTTTAACAGAGCTTTGTTCAGACCACACCTTTAGCATATGGTTGTAATTTAAGAAGGAAATGTATGATGTTCACAAAAGAGATGTTTGAGAACTTTGGGTTGAGTTCTGGGTGGTACATGAACACAGCACACAGGGTGAACAGAACAAAATTCTTTCTTTGTGTTTAACCCATTTAACTCATTCACAAAGTGAAGCAGCGGGCAGGATCGCAGTGGGTTAAAGGTAGAGGTGGAGGTTTATAGGAAGTTGGAGAGGAAGGAGGATGGAGATGTCGCTCCGTCTATCCATAGATTTACACGATACTGTATGTAACTACAAATCTGTGCTGAAATATTACAGGGTATACTTAGATGTTTCCACTTTAAAAAGATTTGTAATAAGAATAAAAGAAACGAGTCAAATGCGTTTCTGAGAAAAATATGTGAAATGCGTGAAGTGCATAAGGAGTGAAAGACTCTGCATTAAACCTTTAGGTTTAAGTTAAATACATTTTTATAGACATTCAGCTGAGACCAAAAGTCTTGAGTTTTTCACTACAAATCATATAATCCATGATTAACTTGGAAGAACTGAGGATGATCTGAGGATACTAAGTATGATCTGTTCTAGTCTGAAGTGCTATTGTCATTTTGCTCCATCAAATCTCCCGAGCACTGAAGGCAGGCGCATGTGCAGACTTCCATGTTTCTTATGACTTTTATTTAAACTCTAAACAAACTCAGTACATGAACAAATGGAGGAAAGGAGAACCATAAGTCAGGCTGATGGTGGATCGACACTCAGGTCCACCACAAACTTAAATACTAAACTCAAACCTCAAGCAACCCTTCGAAACGTAAAGCTCATTTTCGCTGAGCACGCCGGTCAGCTGAAACACATCTTATGAACACACAAGACCAGCCTGCTCAGAATTCACAATAAGACTCCCAAACACATAAACAGAACAGGACAGCCTCTAGCGACCGCTGACGGCACATAACAGCCATATATATTGTCACCAGTGAATAATTTAAACAAGCTTCTGTTGAGGCCAAATCCACATGAGCGTCCCCTATGCATATGATTGAATCGAAAGGATACGATTTCTGTACCATGGAAATTACATGACCTGTTTCACAAAAGTGTGCTTTTCATTAGTGCCAAATACTAATAAATACATTTTAATGATTATTAAAACTGAAATAATGTAACGGTATATGACTCACATCAAATGCCTACACAATAATATAGAGACTCTGTCTAACAGTACAGAACAGGGCAGCCCTGCCTCACTGCCTCCTCCCATTTATGTTTACAACATTGCAACATGACTTAATGGCAAGATATAAAAAACAGGGGGAAAATGGATCAAAAAGGAACCCTGTGTTTCCCCAGTCCACGCCAGGCCAGCCTGAGCTCCGTAAAGCCCAGAGGCTGCTGTTTGCTCTTTAATTGACTAACATTTGCATTTGATTTTTAACAAGTTGCCTTATAAAAGTGAGTGTGAGGAGATGCTGCAATACAGAGCCATAAACATGCTGAGGAAACACACCTTGCTTTTATGAAGGGGCATAAACAGTAGTTTACGACAGGCTTTACTGTCACATTGCATAACAGTCTCTCTCAGACCATCCGCCCCAAAGTAGCGAGGCACTTAAACCTCCTCGCAGACTAAATACTTTCTCATGTGCAGCCATTAACGAGCCCTGCACACGAACCACCAGGAACGCCTGCTCCTACCCTCACACCCAACCTGCACATTCATCTCCGAGCTCATCGTGCTCTTCTCTCTCTGGCGGCCTTCACCAGTCCCTGTCTCTGTCTGTCTGACTGGCCGCTCGCTCTATTTGGCTTTACCACTCTTTCTGTGTGACTGCTGATGCATGATGGTGTCCAAAGGTGTGTCCAGGCCAAAGATAACAGTTTACAGTAGTTAATTGGTGATTAAACGCCCAGATGCCCTAGTAAAGTCCAGCTACCAGTGTCATGGTGTTTTAAAGTGTTTTTTTTTTAATTGAAATTTCAATCTCATTCATGTTTTTGTCATGGTCTTGATGTACTAAATGCAGCTCTATTATGTGAAAGTCAATGAACTTGCAGTGTGTCTTTAGATCTTTATTGTTAGTGCTGAACTCGGGGCGGCGTCCCCTTTTCACTTCAGTCAAAACAGAGAAACTCTGGCCCTCTGAGGTCTGATGGACCATCCCCTGTTGACCTTAGGACCATCAGCGTCGGGCAAAAAGAGCAGAGCTGTCATCGTATTACTGCCAGGGAGGGAGGATTTATGGTGCACCACACACAGATCATCTCTTTGCCTAATGGCTTTTTAAACAGCTCTGGCTATTCTGCTGAACAGCTTCATTTCATTTCTATTCTTCTATTGTGGCTTTCATTAGAGAGTGAGGAATGAGAAACACACGCTGGAGATCTGGAGCACAGGCTAAAATCCCGTTTCTCAGATTCTGAGGTTCTTCAGCGTTAGAATCTGAAAAGAGGGCTCCACTAGCGCTGAGAGCTCGGCTGAAAACTTGGTTTTCTTCTTGAAGTGAATGGACATTGAGATGTAATGTTTGAAACTCCTGCACCAGGAGCAGTGGTAGAGTTACACCAAGCCTACAATAACATGCCAAAGCTTTGATGAATCAAAGAATCGAGAGCCTAGACAGTATCTCATCATTTTCTCACATCTAAAAATACAACATCTGCAGCTGAGCTCATGCACACCTGAGCCAAAATAGTCTCCAGGCTGATCAGGTGCCAAATTTAGCTGAGCGGTTCGATCTCTGCTGTACAATCTGAGCGGTGGCTGAGAGGAAAGACTGCAGTTTGTACACAGTCAGTGTCTCCAAAATGCTTTATTGCTTCACTTTAAATTTCTAAACAAATTGAAAGATGTTTAAGTGTCATCAGGGTTGGGGAAAAAGATGACCCCCCCACACTCCTTCTTTTCTCTTTTCTCTCTCTCTCCCTGTCAAATATTTATAGCAGATGGAAGATAAGATAGCTGCAGACGAGACCTTGCAGTGCCAGCTGCTGCAGACCTTTGCTCGTAATAAAGCAGGAGATGCATTCCAAGGAAGGAGGGGCCTTTTATTTGGAGATTACTCTTGGGGCCCCAGAGATACAAATGAAAGGCTCACAAAGCATCTAGAGTTGCGTTTAATGCTGGCGTGAGGTCCTCACTGTGCAGAGCTGAACCTGGGTCAGGATCTGTGTGTTCGGTGGTGTTTTCTTGCTGTTCGTGGTGAGAGCCCTGCTCTCCTCTCCGGAGTCACTCCGCAGACAGGATGTAGATGGAGGGGGAATGCAGAGCCTCCCTGTTCGAAGCTGATCTCCGCACAGATGCAGCTCCCAGCACCTCACCCAGCACCTCATCAGTGAACGCTCACATCACTCCCATCCTACCCCCAGGCCTCCCACACACTCGCCACTGTTCGGCTCGGAGAGGCGTATTATAGCCTGAGTGCAGCATTGAAACTGTTCCTGACACTGATAGTGTGAGAAAGTCGATAACCCCTGTGTACACTAAACTCTGACTTTCCCCACGACATGCTTACACACACATTATTTGTTGCCGGCATGGATCTGTTTGATATGTGACTGCTGGCTATGATGCACAGAGCTGAGCAGGAGAGTGTTCGGTCTGCAGGGCTCCACTGCATGGAGAAGAACAAGCACTGTAAGGTCTGGCACCCTCTAATGGTGGCTCGGCCATTAACACACTTCTAATCTCTCCAGAGCAAGGACTGGGCCTGAGGAGAGAGATGACTGGGTGATATCTTGTGCTTCTGTAACTTATAAATGCAAATCTCTCAGAAACCCTGATGAACAAGCGCAGTCATGTCCTTCTCCTCATATCGTCTTGGTCTGATATCGTCCCTCTTTAAAATCAAAGCTGTAATGTTGATGTTAAAATATATTGCTGAACTAAAGCTTTTATTGATATTTACCTGCCCGCGGTGTCTGAGCGGTCTTGCACAATGCGTGGGTTATTACTCTCCTGAAGAGTGGAGCGGCCGGGGGAATAAAAAGAAGCTTATCGTTGGTGGCTGTGGAGATTCTCCAGCCAAGCTGATCAGCCTGATAAGATAACGGCAGCACCCGTATCACAGCTCCCATCAACCCCTGGGACATGTGGCTCGCACTCCAACTGCGGCGTCACAATGGCTAACTATGGCCTGCATGCACACGTACTTACACGCATGTGCTATCCTTGCATGCGCAGTCTATTTGTCTCTGTTGGCAATAAAAGAAATCAGCGCAGCAGACAGAACAGTCTCGCACTCAGAGCAGGAGACATGTTGCTATAGGTGTTTAGACATGGAGCTGGTATGGTGGTAAGTATATCCTCCCTTATTCCATCATCATTTCTCTAATGATGGGTATTATCATGTCACCTTGGCTGTTTGGGACAAAGGTTAGTTTTATAGGCTGCAGTTTCTTCGGGCCGTTGGCTGGAAGTGGAGGTTGGATTATAAAAGCATTATGGCAGCTTTATCGGGGCCAGAAAGCTACCAGCTCCCTCAGTAATAACCCAGTATCTCCACGATAAGAGCAGCGAAGGACAGAGCAAAGGGTACTGCCAGCACACCTCACTGTCCATCAAATCAGCTGGGTTCTTCACACACACACAGACACACAGATACACACACACATGCAGATACACATACACACAGATATACACACACAGATACACACACACACACACACACACACAGATACACACACACACAAAGATACACATACACACAGACAGATACACACAGACAGATAAACACACACACACAGATACACAGGGTTGTCCTGTGCCGAGGTGCAGGGGCAGAAGATCAGATTAGAAACCATTACAGCTTTTCTCTAAAGGCCTTTGTTTGACAACATTAAACTATTACTGATAATAATACTGATAAGTGTGGATGACTTGATAAAGAAATATTGATACTTTCCGACTTATGGCATCTGATCCTCACGCTACAAAATCTTTCTACTGCACTGATGATGGATTTAAAAAGAATGTTATGGTCATCTTTATTTTATCTTAATCTCACCCATGAACTAAACTGTCCCTTTCAGACGGTTGTATATAAATCACCTCTGTTCTCGAGATTTAGAAAAGGTTAGTGTGTCTCCAAAATAACATTATGTAATGAGAGTGATCTCTTTTTACAGGATAGCGCCCCCTGCCGTGGGTCAGGAGTGGTTAGAGGAACCTGACAGTGACTTTGAGGTGTTGACTTGGGCTCTAAATCCCCCAGATCTCAATCCGATCAAGCATCTGAGGAACATGCTGGACAAAATAGTCCGATCCACAGAGGCCCCGCCTCACAACTGACGGGGCTTAAAGGATCTGCTGATAAAGTCTCAGAGCCAGATATCACAGCACACTTTCAGAGGTCTAATGGGTCCAGAGCTAGGCCAGTCAGAGCTGCTTTGGTGGCATGAAGAGAACTCACACTATGTTACTCAAGTGGTTTTGGTGGATGTAACCACACACAAACCACAGATTTCATGCTGTAACAGTATTTGTTTCCAGTTACTAATGGACTGATTGGTTAACTCCACTCGGTTTAATGGGCTGATTGGTTAACTCCACTCGGTTTAATGGGCTGATTGGTTAACTCCACTCGGTTTAATGGACTAATTGGTTAACTCCACTCAGTTTAATGGACTGATGAGTTAACTCCACTCGGTTTAATGGACTGATGAGTTAACTCCGCTCGGTTTAATGGACTAATTGGTTAACTCCACTCGGTTTATTGGACTGACGAGTTAACTCCACTCGGTTTAATGGACTGATGAGTTAACTCCACTTGGTTTAATGGACTGACTGGTTAACTCCATTCAGTTTAATGGACTGATGAGTTAACTCCACTTGGTTTAATGGACGGATGAGTTAACTACACTCGGTTTAATGGAGTGATTGGTTAACTCCACTTGGTTTAATGGACTGATGAGTTAAGTCCACTTGGCCGCTGCGTGGCTATTCTCAGCCCTGCTCGTCATCTGGGGGGGAATGTTTCTGACCGTCTCATCTGGGCTACTGGAGAGGGGTCAAGGGAGCATGAGATTCACCCCCCACCCCCACACAGTTCCAGAGACACACTCCGGCGCTGTAATGAGGGACAGATGTGAATGCAGGCTTGGGGTGAGGTATGGTATGTTCCTGGTGGGTGAGAGACTGTCATTGATGGTGTCACAGCGTTCCTGAGCCTGAGAGGACAGAGTACACTGCCTGAACAGACATTCCAGAACTGCACACGGAAACATTCAGCCATTAATACACGACATGTTTCGAACACTGTTTTGAGCCCTGTGTGCTCAAGAGAACCTCGTATGTTGAAAAGCCTGCATGATGTGCTTCGTGTCTACAACTCTGTATTCTACATTTACATTTACTTTGTTCCAAAGCAACTTCCCTTCCTAACCTGGGGTTAAGGGTCTTGCTCAGGAACCCAGTGGTGGTATTCTGAAGGTAGGACTCATGACTTCTTGGCCCAGAAGCAAGTATCGTGCCCACTAGGCCACACCCACCCCATATTCTGTCTGTATTCTGTCCGAGACTCACGTATGGTGTTGTGGAGAAGTGCATACTCTGCTCATTTTGACCTCAGTGTGTCTGTGGAGAGTGTGTGTTCTACACCTTGACGACATTTTCTTAAAGAATTGCATAGATTTTTCTGCATAATTCAGTCAGCCCGATGTAAACACAGTCATTTAGAGTGCAGTATCTATAGTGTATCTATAACCAGTTACTGTAAAGTCTTTGTGTGATTCAGTTTATGGCACCAAAAGCTCTTGTCAATTCTGAACCCAACATTTGACATCAGATCAGATGTCTCAGAATTATTTGGAACTTACTGATTTACTTAAACAGAGATCAGAAGAATATTTTAAAGTCTGATGCTGCAGTGTGTTCTGTTTCTTCCGCTGCTGGCCTGGTATCCAGGGTGGGTATTCAGACATGTTCTGTTTTTGGAACCTGAACAATGCGTCTGGCTGGTCTCCAAATGGATAAATGCTTGCATGGTGGCCTTTGCTTTCTGCAGTGTGCCCTGTTCTGCCCTCAGACTCCTAGTTTCCCCTTTTTTGGAAACCAAAATATGTTCAAGCTATTATTAAAGAGCTTAAAAATGTCTTCTTTATTAAGAGCATCACAACTAATACCTAAGAGACCTAAAAGTTTACCTAAAAATACTTAAAGTTCCTCACAAGCATGCACACAAACACAGGCACAGGATAAGGTCAGTGTGTGTGTGTGTGTGTGTGTGTGTGTGTGTGTGTGTGTGCGTGTGTGTAAATTTGTGTGTGCGCATGTGAGTTTGCGTGTGTGTGTGTGTGTGTTTGAGTGAGTGAGTGAGTGTCTGTGTATGAGTGTGTGTGTGTGTATGTGTGTGTGTGTGTGTGAGTGCAGCGTCTACATTAATGACTCTCATTCTCTGTGATTAGCCCGTCTGATCCCCCTATCAGGACTGAGACAGAGACAGTGAGGGGATTATAACTCTCCACTAATCCCACACTGCATTCAGCACAACCCCAGACTGTCCCAACCACAGCCCTGCACTGTCCCAACCACAGTCCTGCACTGTCCCCACCACAGCCCTGTATTGTCCCAACCACAGCCCTGCACTGTCCCAACCACCGTCCTGCACTGTCCCCACCACAGCCCTGTATTGTCCCAACCACAGCCCTGTACTGTCCCCACCACAGCCCTGCACTGTCCCAACCACATCCTTATTGAATGTGTGTGTGGTGTGTGTGTGTGTGTGTGTGTGTGTGTGTGTGTGTGCAAGGTGGTTTGAGATTGATTGGAGCTGACTGAGGTGTATGTGTGTATGTGTGTGGGGATGTGTTACTAGGAAACAAGTTAGAAACATGTAATTTTGCACTTAGTAATCATGCTTTGTCTGATTTAATGATCTGTTGTCTGTCTGGTTCAGGAAGTTTCATGTGGATGTGTATTGATTAAGGAGAGAATGTACATGCATGCACACTCGGACATTAACGACACCATATTTTTTCAAGTTGTCTAGTCAGTCAGCAAAGTCGAAGTCAAGTCGATGAGTCGTTGATGACGTCACACACACAGCAGAGGAACACAGGCGTCCAACACTGAGCAACGTTTATTAAAGTTCTCTGTAACAACTCTGTAACAACAGTCAACGCAACCATTAAACTAAACTAAACAAAGACTGAACCTTGAATTTTCTGATAAATTTATGTGTAGAACTGAGAGTGGGAACAGTTTAAGCCGCAGCAGGATGACTCCCTGCAGTGCTAGCGTTAGCCATGTTAGCTAGCGTAGCCGTTTCAGATCCAGAGCGACGGTTTTGTTACTGTACTTTAACACCGACTTGCAGGTTCTGCAGGTCTCGGTGCTGTTTGTGTGTCTAGAGGGAAGGATCTCTACACATGTAATGTGTGTCTGTCTTCTCTGTTGCATGTCTCTTGTTGTGGCCTCGTGTATAGGTTTCCCTCGCCCCAACGTTACCGCCCCTTTTATGAAGGGACTATAATAATTGGTTAAACCAAAGAACGCGTGTCAGCAACAGCCAGTCAGAGGCAGAGATTGCCTTGTGTACACACAAAGAGAGAGCAGAGAGAGGAAAAAACACACGACTAGTCGACTTCTCTCAGGGGGTGTCGACTCGTGCCTCTGAAGTCGACTAGTCGACTATTGTGTTAATGCCCTAATACACACACCTTTATAAGTAATCTACTGGTGGTCCACTTCCATGCAGTCGAAAGTCAGTAAATATGGTTTTTCATGTTACTGACTTTGTCATTTGTACCACTGGCCGGGTCTGAGTTCCGCGCTGGGCGAGGAGAGCCCAGAGAACCTGGAGAGCCCTGAGAGCCCCGAGAGCCCCTAGAGCCCCAAGAGCTTGCTGTGTGATTAGAAGTGAAACTGGAGACAGTGCTGCAGCAGAGCTGTCACTCAGCGCTCTGGACTGACTAACATCACCTCCAATTAGCCAAAATACTGGTGTATGTGTGTGTGACTGAGAGTGGTTCGGGTGTGTGTGCAAATTGGGATGGGGCTACACTATGAGCAGGATGAAGTGTGTGTGTGTGTGTGTGTGTGCGTGTGTGTGTGTGTGTGTGTGTGTGTGTGTGTGTGTGAGATGGAGACTATGGGACAGACGCAGTGTATTTAGGCCAGTTAAGAGGACTGTCCCGGGTCAGACATACTGATGGAGTCATGTGTTTTCAGCACTAATTGAATTGAGGTTGAGGCGACACCTGCTTTCCATTCGCCCACCTGTCACAGCGGAGCCGCGCCAGGAGGACCACAGGACTCTTCTCTCAGCCCTTTCACAGCATAGGGAGATGTATTTAATGTGTGTGTGTGTGTGTGTGTGTGTGTGTGTGTGTGTGTGTGTGTTTGAGCAGTGTATGAGTTCTGACAGAATGACCTCATCTCCCTACTGACATCTCTAGAAAGAAAAAGAAGCAAATTAACGTCAAACAGTAATAACACTGAAATCAGAGGGTCCTTTTGTCCAAGCACACACACACACACACACACACACACACACACACACACACACACACACACACACACACACACACGCACACACACA
>JBBPDC010000001.1:10014632-10029740 GCA_037974485.1 Hemigrammopetersius urotaenia | reverse complement strand
ATATATATATACACACACACACACACACACACACACACACACACACACACACACACACACACACACATATATATATAAATACACACACGTACACACACACATACATGCACACATATATACATATATACACACATTTACACATACATACACACACACACACACCTATTTATACACACATATTTACAAATACACACACAAACACACATATACACATACACACACATACACGCGCGCGCTCACAGCACTCCGATCCGGAACAGCAGTGTGTCCACAATCAGTCGTGGTGGAACTCAACAGCAGAACACACCGGCGACTGAGTCAGAAATCATTTTCATTTTCAACTGAAGTTAAAGGACCTACACCACAGAAAACTGAACATTTCTTTTTTAAATAAAAAGAGTTTAATGTGTTACATTAACATGAACAGCTTGCGACGTCATTAAGCCAGAACAACCACCCATTCAGCCCAGAGCAGTTTAGCTCAGTCCATTCATGATGAAGTTCATAGTTTCAGGCCAGACTGCGTTCTGGAGCCTTTACATGTAAAGGCACAGTACAAAAAATGTAATGGATACAGAGAGGGTGGAAGTGGTCGAATAAAAATTTAATTTTTGTTTTGATTTTAAAAATTTCACAAAACATAAACATGAGGGAACACAAAAAAGAACAAAAGAACAAAAATGTAGCCTGTGGGACCTTTAGTTAAAGATGTAGCTAAATAAAGTTTTACTGATGAACTGCATCACTTTCCTGTTTAATTTCACTTGTAACACTGGCTTTTGTCCAGTAGGGGGAACTCTCTGATTTGATTATTCGTTTATTTCCACCGGTGGTTTCTTGAACTGGAGTCTGGAAACGTAAAGTCTGAAACCTGACGAGCTGGTCCAGGTATGTTTGAGCTTCAGATCTCTATCCTGGGCTAAACACTGGCTCTTCGGGACCAGAACTGTAAATGTCCATAAAGGACAGGCATGGATTCATTCTTAAGAAGCAGGTTCCACTTGTTAGCAATATCAACATTAACTATTTCTGTAAACAACAGTCGATTAGCATTTCTCAATAACATAACTGGAGAAAAAAAACTGATCAGATTGTCCTACAAACCTTAACAATGTCTTTTTAGTCTTATAAGTTATTTTAAGTTTGACTTTTCCTCTAGTACTAGCAAATCTTTTTTGCTTTTTTGTACTTCTGACATTTGTCTCATTTGCAGTTTTACCAAAGTTTTCATGAAAATGTTCCAGTATCTTGCGGCAGTCTTCTGTAGGATGGGTCTCCTGGCTGGCTGATGATTGACTGATGAAATAATGAATATATCAGAATTGAACACAGACTAATAAACTGCTGAGTGTTTATAAATGACTGATTGCAGTTTTAGTTCATGCATGTTCAAAACTGGCTTTTCTCACAAATGTGATTCACAGGTCTGTATTTCTGACCTCAGTACAGTACATTACATTATAATGTGTAATTATTTATTACATAATCGGAATGAAAATAATTAACAGTAATCAGGGGCTTTTATATAGTCAAACTGGATGGATCCCACTTCAGAAAGTTTCTGAGCCTCCCTAAATGTCTCACAGAAGCCAGAAGCAGAAGCACTTTCCTTACAGAACCCTGAAGAAACCTGATGTAATGAATCTGAGCTCCAGTTTCCGCAGTAAAGAGGCGCGGAGACGAGCACTGACCTGAGCAGGAATCTGAGCAGTGTTTACTGAAGGGGCCAAGCAGTCCTCCCTTCTGGTGCCAGGCCGTGAAATCTGTTCGCATTAAAACACTAAGCAGCTCCTGTTTATACACTTCTGCCTGTGTACTGAAACATGAATCAACATTAAAGCACTGACTGCTGTAGTGACCACTGAGATCTCATTAAAATGGCTCAAAAGGGTGGCATATGAGCGTTTTTTTAAAAGGAAAAATTATATTTGTTTCTTTTTCAGAAAACAATGTCACATTGTATTGATACCTCAGTTTTAAAAACGTTTTTAAAGGATGTCGTGCAGAAAGGTCAGCAGCCTCAGGCTCCTAATGCCTCCCCTTCCTCAGGAGACTCAGGAAGGCCTGGATGACCCCTAAAACCCTGTGAAGCTTCTACAGGTACTGTGGAGTCAGGATTCATCACATTCTGGTGCAGCAGCTGCTCCGGATCACTGGGCTTCACAGTGTGAGGTGAATCAGGAGATCATACTGTTATATCACTGCATTTTCTTAAATATACTTTTCAGGTTTACTGTCTCCTGGGATGCTGGTACGCAACACTGTATTTGTGAACGTGTCACGACTGGGTTTCCTTGGCCACGCCCCCACCTTCCCTGTCCCCAGAGTATAGAGCCCTGGCGGGTCTCCTCCCCATTCATTGTTGGCCATGTGGGTTTAACCCTGATACCCTGAGTGTGCCCATCTGTGTCTTGTTTTGACTCCCTATTTAAGCTCAGTCAGAGCCAGAGATCACAGTCAGACCTGGAGGCCACAGTCAGACCTGGAGCTCTCTGTCTGTCCTCTGTTGTGTCTACAGGGTGGTGTTGTGTGTGTCTGAGAGTCCTGGGTTTCTCGCTCTCTCTGCTCTGAGCAGTAGACCGGGTTCGCCTGTCTCTTGTTTGTCCTGAGGTTAGTGCTGCGCGAGACCAAGCCTCCCATATCCCACTCACTCACAACAGTTACGTAATCGTGTGCTATCAGAAATCTATCAGGGCTGCTGTTGTGAACGCTGTGTGCCAGCGGTCCGTTGTTTTTGTAACTTCTCCAAGTTCTGCCTCGCTTTACTGTTTAAACCCACTATCAGCAACTTCTGCACATGTGTCATATCGGCCTTCACCAACACCACAATAACAACACATCACAGAACCCTGTGTCCTGTTTCACCAGGGTATAAATATGATGTGATGGAGGACAAAATTCCTCAGTCTTCCACTGGCATGGAGAGGTTTAGAGAATACACAAATGATTATAAAGTGGATTAGAACACATGATTTATCAGACCATGTCTTTACTGCTGCATGTTCCAGTTCTGATGCTCACATGCCCACTTCAGGCACTTTAACAGTGGAGCGATCTCAGTATGACTGATCTGTAGCCGTGCAGCAAGCTGTGCTGTACCATGTGTTCTGGCACCTTTAAGGTTTTCAACAATGTGTGATTTAGCAGGTCTTCTGTAGAGGATCAGAGCACCCAGTCTAGTCTTCGCTTCACTTTTAGCAGGAACTTTTAACCCCTGCATGCTGGAAACAGCCCTCAAGACCTGCATTTGGAGCTGATCCAGTCCCCTAGCCATCACAATATTGCCCTGGTCAAAGCTCCTTTGATCCTTATGCATGAGAAATTTTCCTTCAAATTATTGAAACTCTTGCTACTTGAGCTTCTTCTGACATTCTGCTTAGACCTTACTATTGTGGCAGAAGTGTTACAGACCGTCCTGCAGTACGTCTAGTTTAAAAACAAACAAGAGGACAGTTTATTGGCTTTCTCCCAGCAAGTTCTCTTTATTAGTATAGTTCAGGTAGAGATGTGCTCCATAAACACACATCTGAACCGTCTCTTAGGGAACATGCATACACACAGACCAGCGTCACTTTTACACACCGTACAATGCAAATAGTTCCAACAAGTGTGCAACACCTTTAATACATATGTTTGGTTCCATGGTCATCGCTGCAAAGCAAACGGACAGTGCTACTGCAACCACAAATCACAAACCAGCATGAATGACCTTGTATAGATATGTGGAACGGCTGAAAAGTGTACACACACACACACACACACACACACACTTCACAAATACAGCGGTAATTAAAAACAGATGGTCCTCCTACTGTTTTTCATAAATCCACAGATATGTTACATGATTACTGCCAGTGGGATAAACAGAAGTGCCTGTAACTCGATACCATAAGGAGCAGCAAACAACTAGGAGACCTCAGTTAAGTCTGCAGTTCGATCTGCTCTCAGAATTCAGAGGAAACATCTGCTCCTTCCTTTGCGCACACGGCTGTGTTCCAATAACAAAATGAATGCAGATGAGAGCGTGATCAGGGGAGGTTGTGTGATGAGTGTTTTCCAGGGGAGGATGGGGATCCCTCTGCTGCGTGTTGTTGGGATTCCTTTACCAGCCTAGTGAGGGTTCAATAATGAGTTATGAATGTTATAATGACTTTTACGGTCCAGATAACAAACCCCCGCCCACTGCATCCTGTTCCACAATTCATAATGCCTTACTCTGTAATCACTGTTAAGCGTAAAGATATCGAACGTCGTATCAGTAACATAATGATAGTGATGTGTAGCACAAAGTACAATGTCAATAATTTATCTAGAACTCATTACTGGCTTTAAACAGGAAAAGAGGAGAATAACTTCCAAGTGGGCTCTTTGGAGGTCAGGTGTAAAAGCTCTACTGTTGTAGGGAGACAAGTTCCATGCGGAGAGGAGAACACCAGAAGAACAGGAGAACACCAGATGGACAGAACACTAGAAGGAGAGAACACTAGAAGGTTCTGCTGTGTGCTGGGAGAAGCAGAGGGTGGTTTTACTCTTCGACGCGGCCCTCCAGGATGCTGTCGAAGGAGAAGGGCACAAACTTGAAGCCCTGGCCTGTGTAGAACTTATTCTGGAACTCCACCCTGGATGGATAAAAAGAGATTACATCACGGATCCAAAACATCTTGACCATCTCAAAAGCTCTATACAGTACGCCAAATAAAATAATCTGAATTGAGTGCTGGGTACACACTCGCTTGGAAGCTCACTCGGACTCCTCCATGAGCCATGTTTTAAAAAAGAGGTCTTGCTATGGGAAGGAGATCAGATCACTTTGATCCTCTTTTCAGAGAAATCCTGGCAGGATCTGTGGTTTAATGGTCATAAATATGCATCTCACACACAAACACATTTAGTAGTACTGTATTTCCCAACACTAACCCTAACCCTGAACTCAGTAGGTAAGTAAGTAAGTAAGTGTCACATCCCCAGTAGCCGCTGCTGTCTAATAAACGAGAAGGACTTTTAGGTTGCCTGGGGGTGTGGTCTCGTCCCTGGTCAGAGAGACATTTAGGGTGTACTCACACTAGGCACGTTTGCCCTGAACCGGGCCCGAGTACGATTGTCCCCCCTCCCCACTCCCCCTCCCCACTCCCACTCTGGCCCACACTCACATTCGTGCCGGAGCACGCTTACGTCATTATGGTGCGACGGTTTCAGGATAAACAGGAAGAGCGGCGCTTTCGCTGAACGCATTGGAGTCCATCACTCTGTTTACTTTTTTGATAGTAATTTTGAGTCGTTTGGTCCGCAGTGGTCCACAGCCCTCCCACAGCCTGTTGCTAAACAGGTCTAATGCTTTTGTGGCAGGAAAAATGGTTTTGGAGCGTCGCAAAAAACATCCACGCTCCAGCACAGCGCTCAAACTACCAACTGAACCGTGCTCTGGCGCACCTCTTCCAAGCGGGCCAGGGACGGCTAAACGAAGCACTCACACTAGTCAAACGAACCGCGCTTTGGTGGTCAAACACACTCAGGCACGGTTCAAACTGCCTAGTGTGAGTACACCCTTAGTGCTCTCGGTTGGCTAGGGATGAGGTAATCATCATATGTTTTGTGTTTAGTGGTTGTTGGTTCTAGCATGTTGGTTCTAGTTGTGTTCTGTTTGGATTTAGCCTGTATCTCGATCTTTATTTGAGTTTTGGCCTCCGTGCCACTTTGTTTTCTTTACATATACAGAAAGAAAAACATGGAAGTCGTTTCTAAATAGGCCTGGCCCAGAAGTGACGGTAAATAATGAAGGGATTTTGTGCAGTATCTTAATATTATTTAGCCAGCAACTGAATTAGTTTTGCTCTCTAGACTGGAACACGGATCATTTCTGAAATGTGTCTTACCAGTGCAATCGCAGGGCATGCAGGAATGCAGACAGACCTTCCATGACGAGCAAGATACACACTGTCAATGTGGCAAAGGCTGGGAAGATGATAGACAGACCAAAGAATCCGCCGCCGCTCCGGGAGGCCAGGCCGAGGTGCATCACCATGCCCCACAGCACCTCCGACAGCTCTGAGGAACAGAAGAGGCTCAATTCTGTTCTACACAACCCAGAGACCCCTTCACGTACATAACAGGTGGAAATACATGCGTACATGTTTATGACACGCGTGTGTGAGAGTACTCACGTGCATGAGCCAGACTGAGAGCCCAGAGGCGTAAGTAGGAGGCCGTGTTGGAGATACAGCCCAGGCAATACTCGATAGTGTGAATGGCCTGATGGACGGCGACGTCTCCAAAGTTGAACTGCAGAGACAGAAGCACAGAACAGGGTGGACTAAGGACGGGGTGGAGTAAAATGTACCTGCTCATAATGGAACGAGGAACTTTTGATGAAAAAGTAAACTGCTGATGTTCCAAAGGAAACCAGCACATCTGTGGAACACCTGGTCCTACACATGGACCAGCCCAACTGTCCTATTTGACTTTACTGATGATGCGACTGATGATACTTAGAAGGATCGTCTTTGCTCGGATCCAGCCAAGCATCTAAAAGCTGAGTGGAAGGCGTCTGCAGGATGTCTAGAGGCGGGAGGTTTGAAAGTAGGCAATCCGAGAGCGTTATTTATTTCTCCTTGTTGCTGATTGGCTACTGGTCTGTGACGCGTCTCTGATAGCTTCAGAACAGTTTTAGTGTGAAGCGTTTCGAGTTTACTTTCAGGGCGATGTATTAATCTGAGTTTAAAATGAAATTGAAGTGTTTTGGGAGCATTTTTGGGGGGAATATTTAGGGTTTACACTATACAAATTATAGGCATTTTTAAACCACATTACAAATTTGCGTTTTTTCACAATTCACGGGTGCTCTTGAAACGTAACCCCCTCTGAGTGTCGGTGTTTTAAAAAAATATATATTTTTTTAACATTCTGGCTTTGAAGAAAACCTCTCCTTCATTCTTTTTAAAAGAACATGTTCTTTCAAAGAGTAGCACGCCTGAGCTCTAATTATTATTTTCCATCATAACATCCTCTGATTGAGTCACACTGAGTCACTTCTGCTGAAAACAATGGGCTAGTGCCCGCAGTAGCAGGCTAACTCCCCCTGACCTTAAACTGACCCATGGAACATCTCAAACAGTTTTCTTCTATTAACTAATACAGTCCCGTATTAGTCTTGGAGAGCCGGCCAGCAGGACGGGAAGAGGAGCAGGTGAGCAGCTCCAGTCTCCTCAGGCTCTTCTTCAAGGATCAGAGGTTGGACTATTCTGTTCTGTTATCAGAGGAAACCCAACAGAAGTGTTTCTCCGCATGTCAGTACTGAAAGGTTTGGCTTGGCAAAGGCCTGCTTCCCTTTTCCCACCTGATCTTTTTGTTTAGATGGACTCTGTGGCTCCATCAGCCTCATGGAAAACCGTGAGCTAATGCACTCATTGTTCTACAGCAGAAGAATGAGCCACTGAGGGACTCTGGAGCCTGTAGGAGCAGCTGAGCGAACGCTGTGGTCCAAATCTACATGGGGTGAGAGTAAACCTCATCTCTCACTGCTGTGTTCTTTTAATAGATGTATTATAAAGGACTAAACAAAACGTGGTAGCTTCTGAAGTTAACTGTCGCATGCAAATTCCACACAATATTATTACTGGCTCACTGTGGCCCTTCTAGGTAGTAAGTAAGCATGCAGTGCCTTTCTTTAAGGCAAACTTCTTTTAACACAAGTGTATGAAGAGCATTATGAGGAGCACCCCCCCCCCACCGCCCCAACAGGCATATCTCTCTTACCGGCTCCTCCTCCGAGTGCTTGAACAGAAACAGAAACAGGAGTTAGTCATGAGGTCCAGAATCCAAACTTCAAGCCACTTCTTTAAAGAATATCCAGATATTACCGTGACACACAAAACTGAATGGAACCCCTAACGTTTGCCTGAGATGTACATGAAGATAAAAATGTAAACAAATTAGACACAAGAAGATTTTGTTGTATCTGATGTAAATTTTCTTTCTTTATACAGAGCAATCTGTAAATTAAGTCTGATTAGGCGACAAAAATGAGTCTCATTCCATTCTATTGTGTTTCTTCTACAATCTTGGCGCTGATTTCGGTGCTAACGTTTATTTTCATGGAGATTCAAGGTTTTAGTTAGAAACATCATTTTCAGAAAAAACTCGGTATTCTGTTCTACTTATAACTTTTTGCATGTTAATATGTTGTTTGTTTGTTGTACATGTAGATAACGGGGTTGCCGACTCTCACGCATTGAGCGTGAGACACACGCATCAGTGAGACTAATATGAAAATAATTTTTTTATTTAAGTATTATAACAACCTTATAATGAAAAATATACAGAGAATTTAGTTTAGAACCACTGAAGGGAGGAAAAAACCTATATGATTTTATGAATCAGCAAAACTCAACTAAGAAACGTCTAAAAAAAAAAAAAAAAAAAGCACTTTATACATTATATCTACCATATCTGAGTTACTGTGTAGAGGTCTGGGGAAACACATACAAAAGTAATATACAAACGTGTCACGCGGGCTGTACTCAGGGAGTGAGGCGAGGCACAGAGCAGGTTCCATTTGATGGTATTTTATTTATAAAGGACACAGACTCTACATTAACTAAAACAAAAAAGCCACAAAGGGCTAACAGAAACAAAGCTATAACTAGGAGACACGAGGAGCAGGGAAGGTGAGACGCATTGTGAGGGATAACCAGCAACTCTAACATAAATGCTAAGCACTTAAATACAAACAGACGCTGACAAAAACCAATCACAATCCCTAATCACTTAACTTAAACACAAGACAGCTGACAGGGCAAACACAGGCACGAACATGAACACAGAACTTCAAAATAAAGGTCTATATAACGAGACTCTGAAGTGCGGCCTCCCGTGGCTGCTCTGCCGCCGTAACAAAACGATAAATATAATGCAGAAAAGGGCCATTAGATTGATTAATAATGCAGGATGTAAGGACCACACAAATCAATTTTTTTTATAAAAACACGAGGTATTTAAAAGAAACATAAACCAGTTTAAAATGAGATATGAAAATCAAATTGTAAATAAATATAAAAATGAACAGTTTAACCTAGGGCAGTTAGTAGATAATATAGATGTAGTTTGTTTATTTGGAAAGTGGTCATTTTGCTTATTATGCCTTTTATACAGTTGAAAGAAATGATCATGAATGGTTTGTTCTTCATGAATTGTTTTTGTCTTGTTTTCTTTTAAGTAAGTGATATGTTAAATGATAGGGCCAAAGAAGTTTTTACTCCTGCCTACTCCTTTTTTCAAACAGATGAATGAACTGTGTTATGTAATTATGATGAAAGTAAATATGTTTAAGTGAAGGTGACCATTTGTCATACGTGAACACACCACAGCACACAGTGTGAAAAGCACGAAATACTTCCTCTGCATTTAACCCATTCACCAAGTGAAGCAGGGGGCAGCCAGAAACACGGGGAGCAGTGTGTGGGGACGGTACCTTGCTCAGGGTACCTCAACAGTGCCTAGCGGTCTTGGGGATCGAACCCGGACTTTCTGGTCGCAGGATGAATGCCCTAACCACTAGGCTACCAGCTGCCCCATATGTTTGACATGTTTGTTTGTAAAACTAAACTAAAAATTGCAATGAAACAGACATTTCATAAAAATCTGTTAGCCAGTGTTATTAAACAGCAGAAACGCAGCTGTGGCATTCAGAAGTGATGAGAATATTTTCCACGCTGCAGTCACTGGTGTTCCTCATCAGCCCTCCTTCTGCCTTTCTCTCATGAGCTGCTCCGCCAAGGTAACTTTCTTTATATAATTTTATAGTCTATATTTTACGTAACACGTGATGTTCTGATTCTACTGGGGCTTGGTGAAGGATACCTTTAAGACCGAACTGTAGTTCTGTTCTGATCACTGAGGCCGTGTAGGAGCGAGTGCTGCAGTCACATGACTGAGTAGATCTCCATCACTAAAACAAGCACTAATCTGTTTATGACCACATATAAACGGTAACGAATGAACAGAAAACACTGCTTTACAACGTCTGCATGAGAAACAACATGAGAAAGTCCAGGATACCCTGTTCTTTAACCACCTAGTCTTGCAAGAAATGAACCAATAATGGATGGATTCAGAGTTCTGCTTGGCTCTGGGTCACTTGAACAAACTGTTTTCTTTTTAACCAGTAAATTACTTTACCGATATCTAAAGGAAGACGGGTCTCATTATGGACACCTCATTCAGAGGAAAATCATGTTAACACAACTGTCTACTTACCCATCAGTCAGAGTCCAAATTTAGCTTCTTTATTGGAGCCAAGAGGCTAACATTGCTAACAAAGACTAATCACCAGCCACCAGAATCCTTAGTCACCATTACGGTATGCCATTTTAAACAACATGCAGGCTGGAGAGGACTGATCTTAGATCAGATTTATGACTTTTCATGGTTCCTGCCACAAAACGGCATCTAGATCAGCACAGCTACTATAAAGCGGTTAGTGAAAACAGACCCTGTTGTCTCCTGGTTGCAGCATTTAGTTACATGTTAATTTGTCTTAAGTCACCACTATAATAAGACAAGGCTGTGGGTTGAGAGAGGTTTTTGTTATATGATTGACTGCATCTTATATGACTGGCTGGGGTAAATGTACATGTTTTGAAGTTTTAACTTTTGTAGCATAACAAAGCTGAATTGAAAAATGGATGATAAATCCAGCCTTCAATAAAGATTGAGGAAATACATTAAGGAAAGATTTAAGGCATTGATACATATAAAATCACAATTAGTAACATTATTATTATTATTAAAAGGTTCTCTGAGCTACACCTACAAAAGCTTAATCTAATTTAAACGTTCTGACTCCACCCACCTCGTCTCCATCCTCGGAATGCTGCGAGAGCTGATCGTGCTCGATGATCTCGGCCTCGTCCTCGGTGGGACCGTTTCCAACCCGGACGCCCCCGAACTTCTGCGTGCCCTGTTGGGTGAGTCCGGTGGGTGAGCTGGTGCCTGCCTGCTCTAAAGTTTCTAGTTTCTCAGCAGGGCTTGCCTCCCTCATCTGGGACTAAATACAAAACCCAACAAAGTCTGAATGGCTCACAACATGCCACAGGCACTTTGGTGTGTGTTTGAGTATGTGTGCCTTGGTGTGTATAGTATGGCTTCTTGGGGCACCTACCAAACACACACATTATATCAAATCAGTGTCGTCTGTTTGAGGTGGTTACTTTAAAGCCAAGTGTGAAATTAGCGGCTCCTTTTTTTTTGAGTTTATGTTGGCATGGATCTCGGCAAGAATAGCTGCTGCAGTCACTGTAAAACAAAGCAATGTTGGGGATTTCTCCTATTCTGTACACCCATCAGTTCTAAAACTACTCATTTAAAATGTCCTTAAAATGTATTTGTTCAGTAATTTTACCTTAGAATACACCATAGCTATCCTGTTTCTCCTCCTTCTTCAAGATACCGAAGATCTGACTCTCGGAAATACAGGCATCACACCTATAACATCTAAATGTTCTACCAAAAATCCTCTAAGGTTTACAAAGCTTACATACAAGTATGATACAACTTATCATGCTTGTAGGCACTTGTTTAGTGATTGCATACCGTATATCAAGACCACATCACTTTTATTGTCTCACTGTGGCATACCAGAAATAAAATCCGCTTTTAATTATAAGCAAAGTGGTAATCAGTCCAGTCCACGTTTACTGTTAAACTGCCATTCAACCTAATTAAAGTCAATCAGATTGAAAACTGCTCATTGACTCAATGACAGTTGATATAAAGCAAACATTCTTGTTTAAATGTCTATGGTGAAGGGGCTTCAAAATACTACATCTCTGTAATATTTCTAATTTCTAATACTAATATCGTGGTAGGTGCCCCAACAGGGCCGAGTGAATGGTGGTTCTGTTTCTCATAGTTTAGGAATCAGTCTAAACAGTTTGAGACAAATATCAAAGGTCTTCTGTAGCTCATCTACTGTATGCAATATTCACGTAATAAGACACAAGTGTCCAAAAGCAGTCTCCCACAGCTCTGCTCAATTCTGGAATTTGAGACTCGTTCAGCTCATTCAGCTGCTGGAGGGCTCAGGACAGTATTAGGGAGGAAAGCTGAGGCTCTGCAGGACTGGGTTTGGACACCTCAGAAATAATGGCTTAAAATTCTACTACCAGTGGCATTCAACAAAAATACATCAACACACAGCACATAATACTGCAGCGCTCCTGAGCTCCAACTCGGAGAACTCAGCAAATATACACACTAGTATAACGAACCCTACAACCTTTATTATAAAGATACAATTTTTGGATCAATTCATTATAACCAAAACCAAATAAATCTACATACATCAACTCAGCTAAAGTGAGTGGTTCTAAAACCAGGTCTCAGGGTTCTCTAGATCTTGAGGCTTTCTAGTTCTCAGGGTTCTCTAGATCTCAGGGCTTTCTAGTTGTCAGGGTTCTCTAGATCTCAGGGCTTTCTAGATCCCAGGCTTCTCTGTGTCTCAGCGTTCTCTAGTTCTCAGGGTTCTCTAGATCTCAGGGCTTTCTAGTTGTCAGGGTTCTCTAGGTCTCAGGGCTATCTAGTTCTCAGGGCTCTCTAGATCTCAGGGCTTTCTAAAGATCTCAGGGCTCTCTGGGTCTCAGGGCTTTCTAGATTGCAGGGTTCTCTAGCATGGTTGGTGCGTTCAAGACTTTGTAGACTACAAAGAACCCCTGACTGCTGCTCTGGATTAGTTCTGTGAGTGTAAATGTGAGTGGTTTGAGACCCACAGGTAATAATTCAGCCCTTCTCTGTTGTACGACAGGAGCTGCAGTATTAGAGCAGACAGGACGAGGCAGAAACAGACAGAGAGAGAGAGAGAAGGGAGTGATTATAAACATACGAGGTGCTTCTTCCAGAGGTACTGGCGACGGAGCACCATGGTCTTCACCACCAGCATGCAGGGCACACACGCCAGCGCGATGATCACCAGCAGACACTGGATCCCCGTCTACAGGCGGAGAGGGAGAAGGATCTGTGTGTTATTTACACCGGCTCAGAAGATATTTTCCTCCATTAGAATAAAGCAGAGACGAACCACGAGAGAAAAGTGAAAATTTCTCACAGATTACATCAGGAATCCGCAGAATCCGCAGCAGTTATTACTGAATACAGTGTGTGTATAAGCAAGTAAATGTGTGTGTGTGTGTGTGTGTGTGTGTGTGTGTGTGTGTGTGTGTGTGTGTGTGAGAAACCCTGTGCTCATACTGGCAGCAACAACAAACAACAAAGCGACCAGAAGTTAAATTCTGATGAACAGTGACAGATGGAGGAATGATCATATTCTTATATTCTCTGTAAAACTTTTGTTAAGTTTTTGGCATTTTAGTTCTTATAGCAGACATGCTTCTTTGGTCCGCAGGTCTACTGTACAAGGGTAGTGTTCGCAGACCATTTATGGGAAAATAAAATTCCTTCCAAAGCATATTTTTCAGCGGCAAAACAGGCGTATATTTAATATTTAGATTTATTAACAGGCCTACATACATTTCCATGATGAATAATGCCAGTGTAAATATAACATATTAATAAATAAAGTCCAGTATTTATTTATAATGTTTATTCATACATACATTACATATAATACAGAGGCATCCACATACATTGTTTTCCTCTGCCTTTTAAATATTTGCACTTGAACTGCATTTTCAATTTTCTTTTATGTACAGTTTTACACGGATCAGGAGTCGTTGGTTCAGTTATGAGAACCGCAACTTGTGGTTTTACGCAGAAATCCCCACAATAACATGGAAACTTCAAACATCGTCCACCTTTTTTGCTTTTTTGTGTTAATATATTTTTTCTGGATGTTTTCACACAAGGGGACCCGTTCACCTCGCCACAGTGTCCCAATACTTTTGACCTGCGACCATTTTCTTTAAGGGTAATGCATTAAATTGAGTTTAAAATGAAATTAAAGTGTTCTGGGAGCAGATTTATGATTTACACTATAAAAATAGACTTTTTTTTTTTTTAACCAAAACAAACCACACAGTTTGTCACTATACGCGGGTGCTTTTGGAACATAAACCTTGTGAAAAGCGAGGGATTACTGTATTCCTTTATTTCTTTAATCCCTCCCATTATCTTTGTTCTTTATTTATTCTTATTTGATCTTCTATTTGAATGGCCTTTTCTGCATAATAATGTGCTACAGAAATAACATTATACAGATGCGACGCGGTGACTGACAGTGAGAGTCACGGCTGGTGTGAGCGCAGGGTGGAAAGAGGCTGTAGTTTATCGTCCAGGGATGCCGTGGAATGTGTGTGTGTGTGGGGGGGGGTTACCTGTCCTCTGTACAGAGGCTTGTTGCTCGGATCGTTGTAGTTGAAGAGACACATGTTGATGAAGGCGATGAGGAGGCTGGGAGCGTCTTTAGAAGTGGCTGCATCATAGGCGGTCCACTTATAGAAGATCAGCAGGATCAGGTACCCGAACAGGCAGCTCATGAACACAATTTCAGGAATGAACCCGAGGAAGATGTTCAGCGGCTTCTTAAAATACCTGCAAACGCAAACAGAACCGAGAGAAGAGCTAAACGGCACTAGCAGGTACACTCGTGTAAACCAACACGTTTACATTCACGCATTTATCAGACGCTCTTATCCACAGGTGTCAGTAACAGGTGTCACTTAAAGTAGATGAGTTCAGTAATTAGAGGGAATTGTTCATATTAGAATAAATAAAAGGGTTGTCTGGATCGTTTTGGACACACAGATGCTGTTTACACACGATTACGTCTCTAAACTCGTGTCTGGATGAGCAGGTCTGACTGCAGAGCTGCAGTTTCTCTGACTGTTTGTTTTGCACGGGTGGAGTCTCTCGGTGTTTCTGTTTTCGTGTGCATCGACTCATTTTACCGATCTAGTCTAACAGGGCATTTTTGATATGCAAATTCAAAAATTTCATCACAGCAGCAAGAAAAAACAATAGCCTAGAACTTAGTTGATTTCAACTCGTTTACCCCTTTACCCATTCTACCCCTTTACCCGTTCCTCCCCTTTACCCATTCTACCCCTTTACCCGTTCCTCCCCTTTACCCATTCTACCCCTTTACCCGTTCCTCCCCTTTAC
>JBBPDC010000001.1:9987011-10000844 GCA_037974485.1 Hemigrammopetersius urotaenia | reverse complement strand
TGTGTGTGTGTTACTGTGTGTGTGTGTGTGTGTTACTGTATGTGTGTGTGTGTATAAGGGTGCGTGTGTGTGTGTGTTACTGTATGTGTGTGACAGGTTTCTATCATTTGCGGTGCAGGTCTTGAACAACAGGACCATTAAGATCAGAGAGTAAAAACAGGACGTTGAGAAAAGACTTGGCAGAGGAAGATGATTAATTTTTCTCTCCCCCCAGGGAAGACATGTGGAAAAATAAATGGAGGGATGGAAAAAAATGGAAGAAGGGGGGCAGGGGTGATAAGGCATAGTTGAGATAGAGAATGATGACATCCTAGCGAACGAGAGCACTTTCCTAGTAAAATGGGCACACACGAGTTGGGCACACATACCTCTCTCCGTTTGTTTAGACTTGTCTTTTCACCCGCAGTGCTCTGGGACGTCTCAGGGGCAGGGTTCGCATCCCAGCCAGGAGTTATGAGCTTCAGGCCCCTTACAGAGCCTTGAGCCGTAAACATTTGAGTGTGTGTAAACAAGCTGAATCTTGGAGGCTGAGACTGAACCCGCTCCAAATAGTCAAAATACCACATCACTACATTCTGTGATTGAAATATATATTCTGAAGCATTACAAACATATCTGTTTATTTGATTACAAATGTGTGTTTATTAGATGATGTGAATGGTTTAGTTCATTAAAGGGACAAAAACATGCCTAAACAAACATTACCAGACACTTTTATCCAGAGCGACTTCCACTCCCTACCTACAGGGGGCAGTCTCCTGGAGCTACTTGGGTTTAAGGGTCTTGCTCAGGAACCCAATGGTGGTGCTGAAGGTAGGGTTCAAACCCATCACCTCTAAGAACAGAGGCAAGTGTCCTACCCACTAAGCACCACCTATTTATTTATTTATTCATGTATAATGTAATATTCTGTACTGCATTTGTATCCTGTTCTTTCACTACAGTACCCAACATGCACTGCACAGCGATATAGAAATCCACTGACAATTAAAAACAGGCATGATGACGCTGGGGCTGATCTGTTCTCCTTCAGGCCACCCAGCATAGAAGAGAAAAACACACACTCTCTCTGAAAGCTGTTAATTGGTTATTTTTTACCCCTTTAAAATGCACAAAGAAGACAGAGGGAGTGACCCTGAATAAGATCTAGTGGTCCTGAGGGCGTGTGTATATTCGTGCCTGCTCTTGTAACTTGTGCAAACTAACACATGCTTTCAAAAGTAATGAAAACTTGAACATTCTTTGCAGATTTACTTTTACCACGCTTTTATCCAAAGCGACTTCCATTCCCTACCTACAGGGGGCAGTCTCTTCCATCCCCTAACTGCAGAGGGCCGTCTCTTCCATTCCTAACTACAGGGGGCAGTCTCTCTCAAGCAACTTAGGGTTAAGGGTCTTGCTCAGAAATCCAGTGGTGGTTTTGCTGAAGGTAGGATTTGAACCCATTTGAACCCTCTTGGTCCAGTGGCAAGTATCCTACCACTAGGCCACCATCACCCTCAGATAATTTATTGGTCTGCAAGCATTGTTCTTGTGTTTGTTTGTTTAGGAGGTTAAGGTTCAAACGTAGATGTATTTGGCTATAGCAGCACACAGCAGGTCACTTAGTTAGATAGGTTCTTTGACGCTGGACAATGCATTGAGCAGCAAGCACTGCCATGACACGTTGACCGTCTTCAGGTCCTCTTGAAAGGCCTGTCGCCAGTTGATCTTCGGGCGGCCCCGTTTCCGCTCACCACTAGGTGGTGCCCAAGTCAGAGCTGCCTTTGCAGGACTCATTTCAAGATGGCTTCATTGCACAAGTTCCCTTCACAACCCCAGTAAAGGTAGTTCGTGTAGTAGTAAAAGTATATTTGTGTGTCTGTAACTGAATGTGTGTGGCATGTTTTTGTGCCTCTGTCTGCCTCTAACACACCATTTAATCCTCTCTGTCCTCTACAGGACGAGGTCAAACTTCCCTCCAAAGTCACAGTAGCCAAGTCCATGAAGGCAGCACAGCAAGCGGAGGGTGAGGAGCTGGAGCTCAAAGCGGCTGTGGAGGAAGGTGGAGAGGAAGGAGAGAAGGCTCATGTGGACCTGTCCTCTGACGAGGAAGAGGTAGAGATCGAGGAGACCATTGAAGAGACGCGGGCAGAACGCATCAAACGCAGCAGCCTGCAGCGGGTCCAGAACATCAAAACGGTCTTCTCCAAAGAAAA
This sequence comes from Hemigrammopetersius urotaenia, assembly GCA_037974485.1. Lineage (NCBI taxonomy): Eukaryota > Metazoa > Chordata > Actinopteri > Characiformes > Alestidae > Hemigrammopetersius > Hemigrammopetersius urotaenia. Next base: position 9,998,646 of record JBBPDC010000001.1, on the reverse strand, counting down.
GATGGAGAAGACCAAGCAAAAGACAAAGGAGAACCTGGAGAAAACCAAGCAGAAGACCAAAGAAAACCTGGAGAAGACTCGCATGAAGACCAAAGAAAACCTGGAAAAGACCAAGCAGAAGACGAAGGAGAACTTGGAGAAGACCCGGCAGAAGACGCGGGAGAACCTGGAGAAGACTCGGCACAACATTGAGAAGAAAATGGGCAAACTCAGCACCCGCATGTCCGTCAACCCGGAGAGGAAGGAGAAGCTGAAAAGCTCTCAGAAGAAGATGGTGAAGTCCTTCACGCCGGATCACACCATCTACGCTCGGTCCAAGACCGCAGTGTACAAGGTGCCACCTTTCACCTTCCACGTGAAGAAGATTCGTGAAGGGGAGGTGGAGGTTCAGGGCACAGAAATGGTTGAGGTTAGTGCAGAGCCAGAGGAGGTTGAGAATGGAGTGATGGAGGGAGGAGAGGATGAAGAGATGGAGCTGGAGGGAGGAGAAGCAGAGGAGAGAGAGGACAGCCCGGAGTTTCTGGAGGCAGGGGAGGATTCGGAGCTAGTGCTTGTGGAACAGGATCAGGAGAGAGACAGTGACTAGACAGAGAGGAATGAGTGTGTGTGTGTGTAATGTGCAGAAGTCTGTGTGTGTGTGTGTAATGTGCAGAAGTCGGTAGTGTACATTATGGTGCAGGTGCACTTAGGCAGTTAGAGACCATTGGCCGTGTGTGTGTGTGTGTGTGTGCGTTCTATTTTGTCACATCTCCCCTGTGTTGTAGGGATTTGACCTACTTGCTATGAGTTGATGTTCCTAGTGGGAGGAGTTTGGGGTGATGGATCCGCCCCTTAAAAAGAGCTGACCAATCAAACGGCAGCGAGGCTTTTACAAGAAATACTTACCACGACCCGACAGGCAGGTGAATCAGACAGAGGGATTATGAGGATGTAGAGAATGAGAATTCTGAATTGGTTTATTAAAGGACTGGGACTGGTGTGTCTGCGGGACTAGAATTTCCTTATTTCTTGTTTTCTTTGCTTTTTTAATTAATGTACTACCATCACATCTGCACCTAGAGCTGGTCTAGTCCATAAACTCGACTTCACGAGAGGGAACGAGAAGCAAAAACGACCACCTGGAATATTGCTTCTAAGTCAAACTTTTTTATAAGTGTATTCTCTTCATTTTACGTGTAAATGTTCCTTCTTTAAGCGGCACAGTTATTTTTTCTGTTGTTTACACTGAAGGTTGAGCATTTAGTTTGATGTTTTCATTTCATTTTCATAAAGGACTACCAACGGCCTCATGTGACGGATATGGAACTGCATCCCTGAAACACATTCAGTATTTTATGTTCGGACTTTAAAAATGTGAGCTAGCCCTGAGGTGATGCTTTCTTTTCAGGGTTAGTATGGTGACCAAACAACCAAGAACCTTTTTTAAAGAAAATGCCAAATGGAAAATAATAATTCAATTTTCTGAGGCGTTCTCTGAACTTTTTGAACTCCATCAGTTTGCTTTATGTAGTTCCACAAATCCAGCACGCCCTCTAGAGGTCGAATCCAGTAGTCACGCATCAAGCTTACACAAACTGAGGAAAATCTTCTACAGAATAATATCAGCAGTATCTTTAGATATTAAGAGCACAAAACATTTATTATGAAACACTCACGTATATTTTTAATCATCCAAACGTATCAACCGTTATTGCAATTTTGAATAAATTCATAAATTCATTCTTTGTACCTATAAGTGACAGAAGCACTGTCCAGCCTGTTTGTTTGTTTGTATGTAAGTACATTTCAAATGTGAATCACTGCCAATACACCAGAGAATCTCCGTTCAGGTCCTAGGGAAGCCTTGCACTGCACATTTTAGTGTTATCTAAGCCTTTCAGAAGCCGAATACAGCAGCATGCACTACATGGAGTCCCTGGGCCTGAAACCGAGAGCCTAAAAACAGTCTAAGCCTTTTTTCTGGAAGCTCCGCAAGCTGCCTTCAGTGTGTTTCGCTTTCATTGCTCAGATGCCTGTGAATGAATGAAATCATGTTCTTCATCAGTTCTTCAACATTTCTTTGCCAGATTCCACCTTTGCATTTTCCACGTTTTAGACTTTTATTTTGTTTTATTTTTATATCTATATATTTGCCTGTGCATCCGAAGTATATGGAGTCTATCCCTTGTAATGTCACATGACCTACTAATACTTTAATAAAAGCAGTCTTATTCACAAAGAGCACATGAGGAACTGTTTTATTTCAGGAGGTTAAATAGAAAGACATCGTTGTGATCATCGTTGGCTAGGACATTATTGTACCAACATGCATCTAAGGTTCATCTTAGTTATTCGTTTTTAAAGTATTGAATTTACTTTAAAGAACTTGTTACTGTCTGCAGATTTAGTGCAAGGTTACGTGTCTGATCTGAGTCCAGGGCAGAGCTGAGGTGGAGATTTCTACATAGAGACGAAACTGACTGAACACTTTTACAGCAGGGTCAACCTGAGCAAAGGCATAAAAATATGGGATTTTAATCTCGCAACCGTGTGTCACTTTTATTTGCTGTCTCTGTGAGATTAATACTGCTGCTCAGGTCAGAAAGAGAGAGAGTGAGAGATTTGAAATTAGATTTCCATCACATTATTTTAGTGACAGGGTCATCAGTGTGGGATATATTTAGGGCTAACTGTGAATGAAAATTGCTTCCTCTCCACAGCCATGTCCCTCCGGCAGAGTATCGGCTTAAACGCAGAGTTTCATCAACACTGCACCGAATGAATCGGCTTTTCATACCAGCGCTCATCTTACTCAGGCTGTGTGTTCTCTGTTACACACATAGTATTTTTCTCAAGTTGTTATGTGATCCACGAAGTTCCACATTTATTTGCTGCTATATTTTCAGCTGGAAAACGTAATTGAATTAATCTTGAATAAACAATCTAAATTAAACCACCATCCTAATATCGTGTAGGTCCCCCTCATGCCATCAAAACAGCTCTGACTTGTCGAGGCATGGACTCCACCTTACCTCAAAGTAGACTGGAATCTGGTACCAAAATATTAGCAGCATATCCTTCCAGTCCTATTAGGTTGGGTCTCCATGGACTGGGCTAGTTTGCCAGAACATCCCACAGATGCTTGATCTGACTGGCATATGGGGAATTTGGAGGCTAAATTCAGTCAACACCCTCCATCGTGTTCCTCATTTCGGAATAATTTTGGCACGTTATCCTGCTGAAAGAGGGTGCTGGCATTAGGGGGCGCTGTTGCAATATAGGGGTGTACTTGGTCTGCAACAATGTTCAGGTAAGAGGTTTGTAGTAACCCGGGATCCCGGGACACGAGGTTACCCAGCAGAGCATTGCCCAGAGCATCACACTGCCTTTTCTCCCATAGTGCTTCCATCTCTTCCCTAGGTAGAGATAGAGAGCGTTCTCTGTTACTGCATCACAGGAGATTTGATGTTTCGGATCACACGACCCTGCAGAGGATTGTGAGGACAGCTGAGATGATCATCGGGTCTATCCCCGCTGTCACAGGTATCGTGTTTTTTCTAGCACTCTCTTTTATGGTGTTCTTGTGTTGCACCATGGTCCTGGAGGAACACTGTTTTGTGTCACTGTGTCCTGAGTGTGTGTATGGTTTACATTTACAGCAATTAACAGACGCTTATATCCAAAGCCACTTCCATCGCAGTGGTCGTATGTTGAACGTAGGATTCGAACCCATGACCTCTTGGTCCAGAGGCAAATTTCCTACCCACTATGCACCACCAGCCCCCAATATTCACCTCAATATGGTTGAAATGACAATAGAACCTAGGTAAGCAACACACATCCTCTGGACTCGCCCTGCCATTAACATTATGTTAAAGAAAATGTGATTTGTCAGACCAGAACACCACCTTCCACATCTCCATGGTCCAGTTTTCCTTCCTTGGACTGCTCTTGGTAGATGATGACCACTTGCCATTTGGGAGATGACATGATAATGAGATTCACTGTTATTTCCCTTAAGATTTGCTAGCAAACTAAAATACAACATATTTAAGTCTGTTCCTTGTGTTAAAGTACATTAACTTAGTTTCTCTCAAATTTTTCGTTCTCACCCCATGGGTTCTAAATATAAAATATAAATATAAAATTTCAATATAAATGTGAATAGCCTAGAGTCTAGACTGTCCTCTGAAATAATTACACATAGAAAGAGCAACTAGATAAAACAGTATCTGGTTTATTTGTACTTTCGTGCATCATGCAAATACAAACCAAACATAAATATCCGACAATATCAAAATGGAAAACAATATCTCACTTTCTAGTGGTAAAGCAATACTACCTGTAACGATTATTGTATATACAGGTTACCCTGGTAATACTGCAGTTTGTAAGTAAAGACAAATTCTGTAGAATTGTGTAAACAGGTAGTTCTGGAAAACAAAGACTTTATAAAGATTAGAACGCCATACTACAGCATTTTCATTATTAGATACAGAGTTGCACTTACACCACTGCAGATATTTTACTGACCATTTTTTCCAGTTTGCATATGTGAATTCGGCACCAAAGAATGAATCTGGATCAAAAATAGAATCTAGCCTGCCAGCTATGCACTGTCACCTCTGTAGATATTAAACAAAGCAGCTATTCCAAACCACATGTTGAAGACAACAATAATCTCACCAAAAACGATAAGAAAACGATAACCACTCAGAAGCCCATCACAGCAAAATGAACCAAACCCAAAATTTGCTCCTCTCCTTTAAAACGAAGAAACACATTACTGCAATGTTCACGAAACACAGAACAGCCTCAAGAGAGGGAAAACACCGGCCTGACAGATAAATAAAAAGGAATCATAAGAGGAGGACAAAGAGATAAAAATTAGATTTTAAAGTTTTGGCCAGCGGTGCTGACGAGTAAAAACAAGATCTCTAGGCGAACAGCTCAAGGTAACACCAAACTAACCACCCCTGACCCCACCAGATCCAAGGATAAACACTGACTGCCATGCTGTCAACTGGGAAGATATTATGGGTGAACTGAATGTATGGTTGTCAGGGTGGACGTGGGCGGAGACTGTAATTAGCCCCTGGTTGGCATAGTGAGGGCTGCATTTAGCGATGCGGCGCTTTCAGTGCGGCCTCCACTTCCTCCTCGGGCTGGAGGGTGTGCCACTGGGCCACCGGGCGCCGGGGATTGGCCAGCATGTCCGACCAGTGACGCAGACCCACACCCGTTGCTCCGTAGCCAATGAAGATCTTGCCGATGGGGTCATTACTCCCCAGTTTGTCATAGTCGTAAACAGTAATGAGGAGCTGGACTTTCTACATTGGAAGAGAACAAGAAGAAATGTGACTAAACCGGAGCATGAAGAGGTTCGAAAAACCACTGGCTCATGACCTCCGCATACATTAACCAGGTCTCTGTATTTTCAGATTATTTTCATTGAACATTCCTCAATCTCTGTTCAAAATTGTAACCCTCTGAGGTTGGAGGATCCATGTAAAGCTCCGCAAGTTTTTGTCCTAAAAACATGAAACATCCCTAGAAACCTTGAACCATTTACTTTTCAAATACGTATGTTTACAAGGTTCAAACTTCAAAAGTCTTGCTAAGATGAATTTAAGGGTTTTTTTACTTTGTTTGAAAACCTCTGAAAATAGTTTGTCATGTTTACACAATATAAAAAAAACCCCTAATTTTATTACATTTATGTTTACATTAAGTTTTCCAGAATATAACAATATCAGTCACTCTGGCATAGACGTTTTTAGTTAGATGCAATACTTAAAAATGTAAAGGTGTGCCAGAAAGTGCCAGAAAGGCCTTGGACCTCAGAGGGTTAAATTTGCCATTCAAGTGTCCATGTTGCTGAGAAATATGTTAGCCGTGCTGCAATACTGACATTTATTAACAGCAAACATAATACCAAAGCCCTTAAAATGACCTTAAATTTGACCGTAACTTCCCTTACTGTGAATGAAGTAAATTAAGAGAAAAAAGACTTGAGGCTTAGTGTACAGATTAAGGTGATTAAGGGCTAAAACTACTGAATTTAAATTTACGATTACACTCTTAAATTAAATCTAATTTTAAGGTAAGATTAAGCGGTCGGTTTTATTTGTTATATTTTTAGGGGTAAATTAAGGGAGGGTTTAAGCACATTTTAAGTACATTGTGGTTCATAGTGAAAGCTAAGGTGTTCTACTGACATACTGTCCTAGCATTTCAGTTTAAAGGGCATTTGTGAGAGATTCCTCCATCGCTGTGCCATTTCAGTGCATTCTAACTGGATATTTAATTGTCATTATGACTGGTATTAGTTGTTCATATACAAGAAATGTACCTGTATCTGTTCGAAAGGGATCTCAAAGCTGAAGCTTTCATTGAAATACGGATTCAGTGTATTTTTCTTGACTGTGGTTTTCTTCTTTTTCAGCCGCTTGCCGTTGTGCTGCAACACAATCTTGGCAAAAGGATCTGAAATACAAAGTTACAGGGCACTACGCATGAAGTGACATGGTGCTGAGACCGCACCACAGACCAAGACAGAGAGCTAGACACACAGACATGTAAGACAAACAACACAGTGAAGAAAATCTCCACAACATCTGACATAGAAAAAGATGAAAATGGCAGGGAAGCAGACAGATACACTCAACCTTTAAAAACATCAGAAAACACACAATAATGACAGACGCCTAGATCTGCACAGGGAATTTCAAAGGGATTAACAGTCTAAAGACCTGCATGTACACACACACACACACGCTCCATTTTTCCTGCTCAAACGCTTTAATGTACTGATGCCACTCTATGGTGCCACTGCCCCCAAAGAACAACTTATAGTTCACCAAAGTACCTTTCAGCGGACGGCTCTGTTTTATACACGAGAATGTGAAGAACATTCCAAAAGTAAGGGTTTTAGTGTTTGCTTTATGTAAACACACTTTACATCTTTTAGTGTAATTACCAGGACCCTCAGGAGGGGGTCAGGGTTCAGGGGGTAGTGCACTGAAGAACCATAACACATAAACACTAATACATCCTACAGCCTTAAATCAGTCTTAAAAATACACATTTACCTCACAAACACACATTTGATCTGAAATACAAAGTTACAGGCCATTATATTGTTATATATTAGAGTTTGGATGGAAATATAAGCTGAATAACGATGAGGATATGTACCTGATAAACCGCCCACATCCATCTTTTTGAGATTCTTGGCTTCCATAATGTTGACCGTGAGTTTCCCAGCGGTGGGGACGTAGCGCAGAGAGATACAGACGTCACCCAGCTTTTCTTGCTGAGAGGGAGAGATTTGAAATATGTTATCTTGGCAGATTAAAGTTAACCTGAAATCAAAAAAGACATTTAATTCAATTCAATCCAATTAGATTTATTTGGCGCTTTTTACAACCAAGCTGTCACAAAGCAGCTTTACAGAGTCCAGGTCCGAGACCCTAGTGAGTAAGCTGAAGGCAACAGAGGTGATTCATTCATAGATCAAAATGACTTTGTCTTGCCTTAGAATGAAAATGGAAAATGATTTTAATATCATGTTAGAGCTAAAGAGAAAGAATGTAAGACTTTGTGTCACCATAAACAATTTATTTTTACCAAAAAAGGTTCATTGTGTGTTAAGTACAGTGCATTGCAAACAAGCATAATAGAGCAGATGAGACATTCCACAGCAGTAATAATAAGAATTCATCAGTGGGTGCAGTCCAGCAGAGTTGCAGATAGAGATCAAGCGCTCTGCGCTTAAGAGGAACAGTTTTTCCTATGTAAGCGGCAAGCCCACTAGTTTCTTAGCAACAGGGCATAACCAAAGGTTTGCGAGAGTTTCTGCTTTCCTCTGTGTCTTGCACAATTAAACATTTCCAACACTGTCAGAACAGGAGATTTAAGATGATTTTACGGACACTCTGCTTTTCCTAAAATCTGGCATGTATAAAAGAAGGACTGCATGAAAGATAAAAAGACACAGCTGAATGTATGACTGTACCTCTTCTTTCTCTGCATTGTCCAGGTCTCTCCACTGGTGCAGTGGCTGTCCCAGATCCACACTGCTCATAGGAATCTTTATCTGACCAATCACATCGTGTTTACCAAAACGGTCAAAGTCAAAGACCTGGAGAACCAGAGTCTTACCACCCAACTCCGCATAAGGGATCTGAAAAAGAGGAGGGGGGGAGATAAAGAGAGAGAGAGAGATAAAGAGAGAGAGACAGAAAGAGTGTGAGAGAGAGATATAGAGAGAGAAAGAATGTGAGATAGAGAGAGACAGAAAGGAAGTGTACGAGAGAGAGATAGAGAGAGACAGAAAGAAAGAGTATGAGAGAGATATAGAGAGAGACAGAAAGAAAGAGTATGAGAGAGATATAGAGAGAGACAGAAAGAAAGAGTATGAGAGAGATAGAGAGAGACAAAGAGTGTAAGAGAGAGATATAGAGACAGAAAGTGTGCGAGAGAGAGAGACAGAGAGAGAAAGAAAAAAAGAGAGGCAGAGAGAGATAGAAAGAAAGAGTGTAAGAGAGAAAGGGAGAGAGACAGAGAGAGACAGAGAGAGAGAATCGGTGTGAGTACAGAGATTAACAGCCTAAACTCTGTCAATTCTGTTGGTAAATATAATATTTTAAGATGGTGTGATGTTCAACTCCAGATGCCAAAAGGACCAATGAAACTGATTAGAATGTTTCTGGGTGTCTGTAGTTTTAATATGTTCAGTAATACCTGCACATCTGTCAACCACAGAACGAAAGACAAAACTACTGCAGGGGAGCAGGGGCTTCTGGGAGCTCAGGGCACTACGCATGAAGAGACATGGTGCTGAGACCGCACCACAGACCAAGACAGAGAGCTAGACACACAGACATGTAAGACAAACAACACAGTGAAGAAAATCTCCACAACATCTGACATAGAAAAAGATGAAAATGGCAGGGAAGCAGACAGATACACTCAACCTTTAAAAACATCAGAAAACACACAATAATGACAGACGCCTAGATCTGCACAGGGAATTTCAAAGGGATTAACAGTCTAAAGACCTGCATGTACACACACACACACACGCTCCATTTTTCCTGCTCAAACGCTTTAATGTACTGATGCCACTCTATGGTGCCACTGCCCCCAAAGAACAACTTATAGTTCACCAAAGTACCTTTCAGCGGACGGCTCTGTTTTATACACGAGAATGTGAAGAACATTCCAAAAGTAAGGGTTTTAGTGTTTGCTTTATGTAAACACACTTTACATCTTTTAGTGTAATTACCAGGACCCTCAGGAGGGGGTCAGGGTTCAGGGGGTAGTGCACTGAAGAACCATAACACATAAACACTAATACATCCTACAGCCTTAAATCAGTCTTAAAAATACACATTTACCTCACAAATACACATTTACCTCACAAACACACATTTGCCTCAAAAATACAGTTACCTCACAAATACACATTTACCTCACAAACACACATTTGCCTCAAAAATACAGTTACCTCACAAATACACATTTACCTCACAAATACACATTTACCTCACAAACACACATTTACCTAAAAAAATACATTTACCTCACAAATACACACATTTACCTCACAAATACACACATTTTGCTTAAAGAAATACACATTTACCTCACAAACACGTTTACCTCAAAAATACAGTTACCTCAAAAATACACATTTACCTAAAAAATACTCACATTTATCGAAAAAAAATACAGTTACCTCACAAATAAACATTTATCTCACAAATGCACATTTAAAGGGTAAAAAGACAGACCTTGAACATGAAGGTCTCGTTAAACACAGGGCAGAGGTTCTTGCGCTGAACTTTTGTTTCAAACTTCTTCTTCTTGTCTGGGAGTAAGTACACCTTGACGTACGGGTCGGAAGTGCCCCCGATGTCCATAGCAGCCAGATCCTGAGCCTGCAGTATCCCAACGATTAGCTGTAACAAAACACTATTACTTTATCTGTATTATTATTTCAATTTTATGTTGACTTTTCATACACTAATAAGATAACTCTCATAGGGTTTATTCATTCACAGAAACATGGCAGAGCTTAAGCCCCGTCTTTACCTCAGAACAAACAAATAGGGCTGGAACTCCCAGTACCTGAGATTCAGTGAAGTTGTAGTCTAAAGAAAACTCCAGCTTTCCCAGGTGTTCATGCTCCTCCTTCTCCTCCTCTCCCTCTTTTTTCTCTCCCTCTTCTTGCTGCACAACCATGACATTAAAAATCAGTTATTAAGCAGCAAGAGATTTAATTAACATCATTCTTTCTCTTTAATCTTTACTTGGGTTGCGGGTACCCGGGGCCTATCCTGGAGTCTGATGCGTGAGGAAGGGACTCACACTGTGGGGGCGCCAGCCGCAGGGCGCACACACACACACACACACACAGTCACACCTATGCTCAATTTAGATTCCCCAGTTTATCTGACTGCATGTATCTGGACTGTGGGAGAAACCCAGAGACCCCAGAGGAAAAACACACCACCACCAGGGGAAAATATGCAAGCTCCACACACACACACACACACACACACACACAGATTCAAACCCCCAACCCTGAAGGTGTGAGGGAACAGGGCTACCCACTGCACCACTGAGGGGCCATTAATTGAAACATGATGTACATTTTTTGAATGATCATAATGTTTAAGTTATAAACAGCATTGTGCTTAAGTTCATCATCACACTTTTAAACTACGTTTACAGTTTAGCGAGCTCACATTCTTCTCAGAAATGGAAAAGGAGCTGCAAGTGTTCTGAGTCTTTTTTACCTTTGGTCCTCCTTCCACCTCTCCTTCCTCTCCTCCCTTTCTGCGGCGCGCCGCTCCCTTCCTCTCTCTGGCCTTCTTGGACTTCTTCTTCTTGCCAAAACACTTCTTGAAGAAGCAGAAGACGAAGCAGACCACGAGGGCCAGGACCACCACCACGATGGCCCCCACCGCCCACATGGGAACTACCCAGACACACAGTGCAGGTCAGTCTCCATGGCAACAGGTAAAAGATGGCAGCAGGGACAGCTCTCTGTGGTTGTGACTGGGAAGTGTGTGTCACTGCTCTGTGTTCTGAGTGGGATTTTGGGACAAAACTGTCTCGCTCTTCTTATTAACAACCAGTGATCTGACAATAAAATGTACGACTGAAGCCATCAGCTCCAATTTCCGACATTAGGTTCAGCTTGGGCTGCAATCAATCAATCAATCCATCAAACAAACCTTTAGTACACACACATGCATTTACATGTACATATACTATACATACTATGCTTCGTTCAGAAATGACCTGCCCATAAAAGGAAAGGAGGTTTATCTAAAACGATGAAAAGTCATTTAACACCACTGAGGTACCCTTGAGCAAGGTATGTGTGGAGCAGTGTGTTGTGTGTGTAAGGGGGAGCAGTGTGTGGGGTGAGTAGTGTGTGTGGGGGGGGCAGTGTGTGTGTGGAAGCAGTGTATGGAAGAGGAGTGTGTGGGGGAGCAGTGTGTGTGGGGGGGCAGTGTGTGTGTTAAAGCAGTGTGTGAGGGAGCAGTGTGTGGGAGTAGTGTGTGTGTGGAAGCAGTGTGGAAGAGGAGTGTGTGGGGGGGCAGTGTGTGGGGGAGTAGTGTGTTTGGGGCCGTGTGTGTGT
>JBBPDC010000001.1:9967887-9985718 GCA_037974485.1 Hemigrammopetersius urotaenia | reverse complement strand
ATATATATACATACACACACACACACACACTGTGTCTGTGTTTCATACAGTATGAACTGAAAGAAGATGGAGTATTTGGACAGTCTGAGCTCTAATTACCTCTGTGCTGTTTCTATGCTGCTTTTTGGGCTAAGTGTTACTGGCTTCTTCATGTGAGCTGAAAGAGAGGTGCATGTATAATATTAAACACACATACACACACAAAAGAGGTTGCCCCTTATAATTATACTGAGTATTTCTTTACCCACCGTTCACAGTCCTTTGTGCTGATGCTTTGTTGGGTTCCTTCCTAATGCCATTTTGCTTGTGTCTGTATGGTACAAGATGCCACTTTTGTCCTACCTCCGTCTGTGATTAAGCCACATTGTATCACCCTCAACTTTCTTTATGTCACTTCATTGGCATTGATATAATCATTTATCTTTGGGGTTCACAATAAAACCTATTCCCACATCTCATTAATTGATTATTTCACACAGCCACACAATCTTTAAGACAGTTTTTACAAATGTACACTACGTCGACAAAATAATTGGGACATCACTTTAATATGGAGTTGGCACCCCCTTTGCAGCTATAACAGCTTTAAGTCAAGTCATGTCAAGTAGATTTTGGTGTCATTTCTAACATATACACAGTACATAGTAAAAATGAAACAACGTTCCTCCAGGACCATGGTGAACAGAACAGAACACAAGTGCAAAACAGGACAGAACATGAGCAACAATACCACTAAATGAGACAAGACAACATTCAATGCAAAGCTTCCACTCTACTTAGAAGGCTTTCCACAAGATTTTGGTTTAAAATCTCAAAGATTTTTTATTAGTTTTGGATTGAAAACATCACTCATCCCAGTTATTGGGTGGAACTGCAAACGCAGGAGGATTTATTCCCTGGTACAGGTACAATCATTGTACATGGTGTTTACAGAGCAAACTGGATCACTTTACTGACCACTTACATTCACATAGTGAAGGCATTTGTGTTGTCTTAATGCAACTGGCACTTACACCTAAATAAATGTACAATACAGAATACAAAAGATTGTGTGGTGATTAGTCTAGCGATCAGATAATAAACATTTAGGCAGTCTGCATTCTGTCATTTAAGGAATATAGTCTGTATTCTGTTATATCGAGCACTTAACGCATCCATTGATCTTTTCATGTCTTAACAGCTGCTATGTGTTTCTGTGGGAAATGTGTGCCCATTCATTCTGTAGAGCATTTATGAAGTCAGGCTCACAATCTCCGTTCCAGTTCATCCCAAAGGTGTTGGATGGGGTTGAGGTCAGGGCTCTGTGCGGGCCAATCAAGTTCTTCCACACCGAACTCATCCAGCCATGTCTTTATGGAGCTTAATTTGTGCACTAGGACACAGTCATGCTGGAACAGAAAAGGTTGTTCCCCAAACTGTGTCCACAAAGTTGGAAGCATGGCGTTACCCAAAATATCTTGAATTTATTGAATCTGAATTCAATAAATAAAAGGTGTGTCCCAATATTTTTGTCCATACAGTTTACCTTGAGCAGCAACTCCTTAACGATTGCTGAGGTAAATTCACATGACAGCAAAAACAAGGTCCATTCGGTGCTTCCGGACTCACAGAGGACTCACCTGAGCAGACGGCGCTGCTTCAAGATCGATTCTTGCTAATGGTTAAGTTTTGGGGTTACATTTCACTATTTCTGAGTGTAAACTGGCTAAAAAAACGACTGAAATGTCTAAATATTACTATTAGGATTTTAGGCGAGTTGCGGTTACAACGTGAATCTACAGTAAACTCGAACCCAAGAGGTGTTTTTTTTCTTTATGCACCCGTATTCGGACATGCCCCGTCTCCTGCGCTGCGATTGGTTAGTCACCTGGGTACGTGTCTTGCATCTCCTGTTCTTATTGGCTTGTAGTTCATAATCTTTTGCATGCGAGACACGAGTGGCCAATCTTAGTGAAGGAGACGCGATACTGCTAGGCAACCCCTACAGGAGGCGGGACCTGACGGAGTACGGGTAGGAATTGAAAGATGGAAGATCCTGTTCACTTCTCTGAGCAGGACAGACTCTTGTACAGGGAATTTGATTGATTTTTTTTACTTTAAAGATCTATTTATGAAGCCAAATTGTTAAAATAGGTTTAATATACACATATATTTCTTTGCAGTGAGCAACTAGCTGAATAATCGTCTCAACTTTAATGCTACAAGAGTTGCTGCCTTGCAATGGAGTCAGGTACAGTATGAGATCTGGGTTTAGCTAAGTTAGTCTGTTTATTTAAACTGTTTAATGCTGAAATGAACTTCATTGAAACTTTACATGTACAAAGCTCCTTTTGACACACACAGCATGTCCAAAATTGTACAGACAAAGGTTCTTTTTATTATATACAGTGGGCTTGTCTCTCCTTTGCTGCAGTTACCACCTCTTCTTCTCTGAGAAGACTTTATACTAGATGTTTGAATATTGCTGTGAGGATTTGGTTGCATCCAGTCACAAAAGCACTAGTGAGGTTGGGTGCTGATGCTGGATGATTAAGTTTGGATTGCAAACACCACTCATCCCAGATATTGGGTGGAACCCCAAATGCTGGGGGGTTTATTGCCGTCTGGATAACTCTTGGCTTTGGTGCATGATAACATTAGGCTCATCTATTACTGCCCCAGAACGTTTGTGTGCAAACAGCAATGGGTGCATCATTGGGGTGGCTGGTGGCCTAGTGGTAGTGACCCCCTGCGATCAGAAGGTCATGGGTTTGAATCCCATGCTAGTGGCACCACTGAGGTACCCATAAGCACTTGGTGAATGGGGTAAATGCAGAGAAAGAAGTTCTCACTGTGTGCTGTATTCACACATGACTCTAAGGGGCTGTTTTACACTTTAAAGTGACTAAACTTACTAATCACAATGGGTGCGTTCTGGTACTTTTGGATACATATAGTGTTAGTCAGATGCCCACTCCTATACATCCTAAAACTGTGCCTGTAACTTATATTCTTTTTGATTTGCAAATGTCCCTCAACCCAGACCAGCAGAAAGGCCGGGAGGGCTCTCAGAAGAGGTCACCTTTGGATCTGATAATGAACCAGATCCGGAGGAAAACCTCCTTCACAGAGCGTAAGAAGCCATCAATGGGTCGCCTTTTCCGTCCATCTGTGAGCAGCGAAAAGAATGGAGACATCCCTGAGACCAAGGAAACAGAGAGCAGTGAGGGGAAAGACAGCACTGGGCCTGGTACAGGTACAATCATTGTACATGGTGTTAACAGAGAAAACTGGATCACTTTACTGACCACTTATATCTACATACTGAAGGAATTTGTGTTGGTTTTAACTTAGACCTAAATAAATGTACAATACAGAATACAAAAGATTGTTTGATGATTAGTCTAGTAATCAGATAATACATATTTAGGCAGTCTGCATTCTTTCATTTGAGGAACATGGTCTGTATTCTGTTATATCTAGCAGTTCATGCATCCATTAATCGTACTATGTGTATGAACTGCTATCTCCATACTCTTCCTGTTTTCCCATGTTTTCTGCAATAAACCTTGTTTCACAGCCCCCGCAGTCCTTTCAGTCCTCTCACTGTGATTTGCTTGCAAAACCCAAGACCAGGCTTTGGACCATGACCAATATAGTCTCCTTCTTTTCCCCTGTCAATCCTCCCTGATCTGGGCAGCAGGCAGTTTGAAATATTTCAAAGCTCGATGATTATTTTTAAACGCATGAATACTACTGTTGATTCCTCTAATGTTGATTAGTCATTGTGTTTTATTATTTTTAATAAATCCTTTATGTCATACACACATACTACTTTTAATTGTTCTTGTGTTGAAAGTGGCTTGAGCTCTGGCTGATGGCCCTACATATAAATACAACTTGTTTATGTTTCATTAGTAAATCATATAAAATCCGCTGAACAAAACAAACAAAATGTAGCTTTACTTCAGTGCGAAAAGCTAAACAATCAAGCCTTTAGAATAGATGAAAAGTTTGCTGTGGCAAAAACGAGTCTGTTTCGTCCTGTAAGAGAGACCAAGCAAATGTTATTAGTTTTATCATGTAATCAAGTAGAATCATGGCAGCCCTGAATGAATCCTTTCTCTTTCTTAGAGAGCAGCGATACTGACTCTGAGATCACCTCTGTGGTGGGATGGGGCAGAGTGAAGCAGTTTGTCCAGAAGCTTGGCAAAACCCCGGACAGTCAGAGCCTGAGCCTTGCTCACTGTGACCTGACAGCCACTGACGTTGTTGAGCTCGGTAAAAGCTAAGACCCTCCTTCTCACATTTCCATTTCACGGCACAATGAGCAACCATATGTCTTTCTCTCTGTCCTTGCTTGACGGTTTGACTCTCCTGCAGGAACCTTGCTGCCTTTCCTGGCTCAGCTGGAGGTGATGGATCTCTCCTGGAATGACCTGGTAGGCAGCTCTCTGAAGGCTCTGACTGTCCACTTGCAACACGTAGGCAAACTGAAGGCGCTCAGAGTGAGCAGTTGCAGGCTAACAGCTCAAGATCTTACCGCACTGGGTAAGAGGAATATTAATTCACACCTTTATTTTCTTACAAATTAAAAATAATGAAATATTTCAGGCTGTCTGATTTTTCAGGGTGTTTATTTGGACCAGTACTATATTACACTCTAAAGACAAAAGTATTGGGACAGGGTTCCTGCCCCTTACTTCCAGTAAAGATTAATATCAGTGCTTCAACAGACCAAGACATTTTGCATAACGCCATGCTTTCAACTTTGTGGACACAGTTTGGGGAAGAACCATTTCTAGTGCACAAAGCGAGCTCCATAAAGACATGGCTGGAGTTCAGTGTGGAAGACTGATTGACCCACACAGAGCCCAGACCTCCAGCCCATCCAACACCTTTGGAATGAACTGGAACAGAGATAGTGTCAATACCCGACCCGAATGAATGCTCTACAGAATGAATGGGCACTAATTCCCTCTGAAACCTCCAAAATCTTGTGGAAAGCCTTCTAAGAAAAGCGGAGGCTGCTCCATCTTAAAGCCTATCTAAATGCAATGTCATTAAAATCCCAGTTGGTGTAATGGTCAGGTGTCCCAATATTTTTGTCCATATAGGTTGACGAGTACCGATTGCAAGTATGTGTTGCACAGTTTATTGACCACACCCTATTTATCAATAAAAAGGTATCGGCAAAGGGCCATCACTGGTCAGATATTTTTGGATGGTGGAACATACTCATTGTTGCGGGTATTCTTACATACAGTCTGCCAACCAAAAATGTTCAGCCAGTAATGGTCTTGTGGTCTAACTATAGAAAAACAATCGTCTTTAATAGACAATAATTAGTGGTGGTGGCCTAGTGGGTAGGATACATGCCTCGGTACCAAGAGGTCATGGGTTCAAAACCTACCTTCAGCATAAATGCAAATGTAATAGTCTTTAGTTATATATTGGTGTTGTTATTTAACAGGGGATGCCCTAGACTGTGTTCCTTTGCTGGAGATGCTGGATTTGTCCTGGAACGCAGGCGTAGGGGGAGGACATGTCAGTTGCTTAACCAAGCATCTCCACTCTGTCAGCTCTCTGAGGGAACTCCACTTGGTCGACTGTCAGCTTTCAGAGGCGGATGCTATTGCACTCGGTGAGTGGAAATTCATGCCGTGTCCCTGTTGTTCACTAAACATTAATACTGTAAAAAATACACGGTGTATTAATGTGTTAGTACTCTAAATTAGGGGAGTGAAGTACTAAAACTATTGATTTGCAGGTGAAGCTCTGTCCTTGTTACCTTGTTTGGAGGTCTTGGATCTGTCCAGCAACAAGCTGATGGTGGGTGGGCTGGAGAACATCCTCTTCTCTCTGAACTCCACTCCACAGCTGAAGACTCTGAAGCTGAGCATGTGTGGACTGAATCAGGATCTTCTCGCCATCCTGGGTATGAGGGTGTCTCTTATTAAAGATATGGACGTTTAGAGCCATGTATTTTAGCCAAAACAAAGCAAGACATGTTCTATTTAGTTTCTCACAGTATAGCATTCATGCATTAACTCAGACTAGTGTCATAGTTCTTGCCTGATGGCAAAACTGACTAATGTGTGTACATCACCAACAGGAGAGAAACTGAAGTTCCTCCCAGGCCTGGAGCACCTAGACCTGTCCTGCAATAAGGAGTCCGGGGATGGTTTCAGCACAATATCCACCAGCTTGGCTCTCCTCACATGCCTAAAATGCTTGGACCTGCATTTGTGTTGTCTAACTGAAGATGACATACTGGCGCTGGGTGAGAAATGGTTCTCTATCATAATATTTATTTTAACATAACGTTGATACTCGGCTTATATTCGAACCGCAGTCTTTTTTTAGTTCAGGCTCTTCCTTCTATGGGTGAGCTCTCAGAGCTGGACATGAGTTCCAATAAAAACGTTGGAGGTGCCATCAGGTCTCTTCTGCCCATCTTACCTCTCTCGAAGATGAAGAGGCTTCACCTTAATAACTGTGGGCTGAGTGCTGAGACATGCCAGGCTTTAGGTAAGAAATAAGTAGACTAAGCCGAATACATTGCAGGTAAAATCTGTATCTGTCTGAGATTGCTGTAATAATATAAAACTGTTTTACTTATTTTTAGATGTTTAATTTTATCCGCACAAACTTAGTTCTACTGGATAATGTTGCTATCTATCTATTATCTATATCAATCTATCTATCTGACTATCTATCTATATATAAATGTATTTACATGCATCCTAGCCACCATCATGCAATCACTCAAGCAGCTGGAGAGTCTAAACCTGTCATGGAACAAGAGTGTTGGGGAAATTCTGCAGCAGCTCCTGGAGCCAGTGCAGGCTGACTGTAAACTGCAGGAGTTGAGGCTGAGTAGCTGTGATTTGACAACCGAGGACATGCTTCACTTAGGTACGTGTGGAAGTAAGGTGAATGGCATGGCGAAAATACACCACAATACATTCATACATTACAATATAGGTTTTTTTATTTGTGAACAAAACAATATCAGCAGCAGAACTGCATAACATCAAAAATACAATGATTTTTTTCAATCAGTGCTTACAAAATCAGAATCAGAATCACGTTTATTGGCCCAGTATGTGAGCGAACACATACAAGGAATTTGATTCCAGTAGATGGTGACTCTCGAGCACAACAGTATATAAACAACAACAATATAAAAAGATACAATAAACAATATACTGAGCAAATATACAATAATCTACAATATGAATATGTAATATGGATTAATATTTATAAATATAAGATAAATGTTATATGTTTATAATATTTATATATATAAATATATGTATGAATATGTGTGTAAATAAATGACTTAGGAGGCAACCATTAATCTAATCGAGGTAATTGTTAATTATCAATTGGAAATAATAAATACGCTATTTATTAATTGGGTAAAATAAATGAATAACGTTGGATAGTGGCATCCAATCAGCTTCTTCACTGTACAGTTTATGCTGTTACTGTGTACCAGTTGTTATAATTAACAGGCTCTACAATTGGTCCAGTGGTCTTTCTTTTATGATACATGCAGTTGTATCATAAAAACGGGGAAACAGTCACTGTGTTCTAACAATTGTTGGGTTTCTGTAGGGTTTTGTTTCTCATTCATAAATTGTAGTATTGGATTCCATGTTTTGATCAGCCTTGTAGTATTGCCTGACAGATCATATCGTAACTTCTCAACATGGAAAACTCCCAAGAGTTTCCTTAACCACATTTTAAAACTGGGGGCACGATCTCAGGTTTAATACATTTCTTGGCCATCACCATATACCAAGACTGGACGAATGTATAATCAGTACCCTCCAGTGTAGTTAAATACCCGAATAACACAGTTTCAGAATATGGAATGAAATATGGAACACCAGAAGTGACTGAAGGTTTTTGTACATTTTGCGTATGTCCCTGTAGAATCTGCCTGCAAGCGAGGAGCTTTGTCAAAGCTGAAGCTCTTGGACCTCTCTTACAACGGCAGTGTGGGTGATGGCGGCTGGGTTTCACTCTTTGGGGAGGCTGCTGGTCTAAAGGAGCTGCAGGAGCTGGATCTTAGCCTGCGGCCCTCTGCCTCTCACTCTGCGTCTCCCTGGCTGCCTGCTCTGCTGAACGCTCTGCCCCAGCTGCCCTCCCTCCGCCGCCTGGCCCTGCAGCGCTGGGCCCTCGGCCCTGGGGAGAGAGAGAAGCTGGAGAAAAGCCTGAGCAAGAGGAACATAGTCTTAGAGTGTGATAAAGGAGCCGCACCCATCGCGAGGGTGGCAAGTTAAAGATAAGCTCCTCTCTGTTGGACTGCAGGATATACAAAACCCACAAAACACTAAGAAAAAAAGTGAAAGTGCAACAAACCAAAACCAAAACAGCTCGCAATCCTGTGTCAGACATATAATATTCAAAACTTAATGAATTTTTTGAAGCCCCTAAGTGAAAGTCTGACCTTTTCCAGTTTAATAAAGTAAAGGGTGTCCTTTATCCATCTGGTGTGAGAAGGAGATTGTGTTTGATTTGTGTTTTATACGTTTTTTAAATGTCACTATTAAAACCATTTGACTCATTTTTATTTGAAACCATTTGATCACACTACCTTCCTTTTACATTGTGAGGATCTCCACTAATGATTTTTCTAGCTCCTTTTTAAATTTACAGTTCAAGCAGTAGTCTTTTTTAGCATGAATGTACTGCCACCTGAGATTTCTAAAATATTTTGTCACTCGCCTTTTCAAATGAAGCAGCTATGATGTGTCTTAGAGCATGTGTATATCACAATGATAACATTAATAATAATAAAATAATCAAGACATGCTTTACTGCTAAAAATGATCGCACCATTTAGTAATAAATGATCTATGTTAAAATCTACTGGAGGTTTTTTGTCCTTTATCTTTCCGATGGAGTCTTTTCATTTTCTCCAGTTTTTTGAAGGTTCCTACACCCTTACAGTAAAGGATATCAGAAGGGGTTCCTTGCATGATGCATTTTTACTCACTAAATAACACATGGATGGTTCCATTGTTGGGGTATTTAGAACCTTTCTAAAGTTAAAAGAATCTACAAATTATGCAAGAACCCTTAAATTAGTCTCTTTAAAATGGTTTTAAACCATAACATTACCGGAAGGTTCTTTATTTATTACACAAAATGTTCACAAAATGTTCTTTAGGGAAAAAAAATGGTTCTTCAAAGGAATCAATTCCAAAAATGTAGAATCTTTTTATAAAGAGTGCTGTCCTTAAAACTCCATCACCACCCTACAAGATTAATATACTGGGTCCAGTAAAAGGTTTAACTCAGATCTCAGAGCTACTAATAATATCTCAGTAATCAGTTATTCCATTTCATTGAATAATGTTCTGTGGTCTTGCTTTTTAAAGGCTTTTAAAGCTTTGGATGTCTGGTTCCTATCACCACCATTATACGTTAGAATATTTCAACAGTAGTGCTGTTTACATCTTAACTGCTTAGCTGTGAAATCTTGATTGGTTTTGACTGAATGTTGAATTGATTTTGATGTGAGTGCAGACTTGCTTATATACTGCATGTACATTTCAATAACACAAATGATACAAAATTTCAGGCCACATTATTTAATGGTACCTCACTACCAAGGTCAATTCTTAGACCTGCAAAAGACCTTAATACTACTGCAATGCTGCTGAACTCATCAAGGCTGCAGATCTGTGTTTAGTGCCAACGCTGCATTGCTGGCAGGGTCTCCATCTATGCCGTAGCTTGGCGTCCAATAGTAGTGCCTCCGTAGACCATGGAACACCTCAGCCAAGTAAAAATGACCATCCACTTCATAGGGAAACACATCAGTGTGCTCTTTCAACAGACGCCCGCTGGAAAGAAGCTGGGAGAATGCCTGAATAGGAGCAGAGAAAAGCATGTCATTCATTTTCAGTTACACTTGGTAAGACTACACTGCACCTATATAAGCCTTTCACTACCACTGACATAAAACAAAATAAACATTTATGAAGGTTTATTCTAACAAGGACTGCTTTCGTTCACTTGAGTGTCATCCAAACCAGAATATGTTCTGTATTAAGGGAATGATGGACTGTTGTTGTTTTTACTTAGTTAAGTGGTTCTGGCCATAATGTGGAGTAGAGCCGTAGTGGAATAGGATCACTAACTGTGGACCAACCCGACCATCACAACTGATGATGCCAAACACATTAAGAAGGCAAGAAATTCCACTAATAAACTCTTGACAAAGAACACCTGTTAATTAAATATCATTTCAGGGCGATTCTTCAATAAGCCGAAGCAGAGCAATAGGTGATGTTTTCAATATTAATCTACAATGTAGCCGATAACAAAAACAAAGGAAATCGTTGCATGAGAAGTGCAACACCTTCTGACACAGACTGGTTGTGTAGGTTTATGTCAATGGTCATAAAAAGCTTATATAGGTTTCAGGAAGGCTTATGTACAATGTACACCTTTAATACAGTGTAATCAATTTCTCGTTCATTCCAATTAAACGTCATTTAATTTAATGTAATGTAGCGAGCATGCACTCACCACACACACAGGCTCCTCAAGTCTGTTACCCCAAACGTAAATGTGTGTCAGGTGTGGATTTGTATCCATAGCTTTGGTGAGGGACAGCAGCCCAGGTGTGCCTATGCTGTTACTCAGGATGGACAGTCTGTCAGAAAAAGACAGCAAGACAAAAAAAAAAAAAGCAGTAAATAGAGTGGATATCACAGGTTATGGCAAATGAGGACTGTTTAATTTTTAGTGTTCAGACTGAAAACCCCTACGCTCTCAGCCTGCAGTGTGGCAGCGCGATGGCGTCACTCAGACACACTGCTCCTTCGTCTTCAACTCGATTGGAGGACAGATCTAGAATTTCCAAGGTCCCGTTTACCTTCAGCACCTCTGCCAAGCACCTCGCTCCATCCATTGTTATTCTGTTACTGGAGAAAGACACAAATAAAAACGTATTTGTATTTAAAAGTACTTATTTAAAAAAACATATTATGGAAACACTATAACTCTATTATATATAGTACAGCCGTGGTTATTTTGACCTATTTAGATACCTTTCCTAGTTTTTCTGGAAACTTTTGCCAACTTATCAATACCATATGCATTCATGAAGAATATAAATGAAAATGTGTGAATTTTTTTGCTCATGGAGTGATCAAGGCATGACAGTCTGAAAGGTTTTTTCTGCCACAGAATAAACACGGGTTCCCAATGCGGTCTTGGACCCCCCACCGGCTGCCCTGTAAATTTGGTGTTTTTCCTGACTGTAACAGACCCACTTAAGGCTTATTAATGGGCTGAACTATGCTGCACTATGTGTGCGGGAAGCAGGCAAAACACTACCATATTCAGAGCAGGGGGACTCCATGTCCAGGGTTGGGAACATATGCCCTGAAGAACCTTTCAAGCTGCTCCAGCGCCAGAACAATTTTCACGGATGGGCTATCCATCATACCCATGAGGCCCTGAGGGGGGCTGAGTTATGGTTGGGGGGGGGGTTGGGTTAACAACGACAACAACACATTTTTTTATGTTTTCGGCTCTTCTCATATGTTCACCCAGGCACAACTTTGGATCATAATTGGAACTTTAAATGCAAAATGTAAACCCCCTAAACGCTGCCATGCAAGAGTGGTTGCTAAGCAGTGATTGTAGAACTCAAGAGTGAGGGTGTGGGATCAGTCATGCTCAGAAATGAAGAAACCAAATCAAATATTTATATGTTTATATGCTTTAAACCACTTGACTGAAAGGATCAAAGCAGTTCTTCTACAGTAAGATAAGATAAACCTTTATTAGTCCCAGAAGTGGGAAATTTACAGAAAGAGGACAGAAACAAAGAGCAGCAAAAATTAACAACAGAATTGAATAAAGTAGAATAAAAATACAAACACACACTTTATAATCTGGATACAGGATCAAATAAAAACATGTGCATGTGTATTGTAAAAAAATTATATATATATGTAATCGCCGTTAACGCCGTTAATGCCAAGATTCCAATTAGATTAACGGCGTTAAAAAAAATTGATCTATGGCCACCTCTAATATATATATATATACAACTATGTGTGTAAACTTAGGTTAGTATGTATGTACACAGTGAGCATATGCATGTATATATGTACAGAGTGGATACATAAATAAATATCTGTACACACACACACACACAAAATGGAGTGACAGATTTCTATAGTATGATTTCAAGAAACCCTTGTTGGCATCACTATTTGTATGAGTGCAGTCTCTGTCCCTGAACAGAGTGCGGACAGTAGTGCGGATAGTCGTGATTACCAGCGGAGATCCAGATACCGCAGGGTGCGGTTCACCATCAAACCTTCACAGAGTCTCTCAACGCCAGAATCAGTCATGCCATGCTTCCCCATGTGAAGCTCCTTCAAAGTCTGATTTACTGCCAACATCCGAGCCATATGGACCGTAGTCTCCTCCTGTCAGATACACCAGATCTGCATTTAGCCACCTCACCCCCCACCCCCCACCCCCCCAAACACACACACACACAAGTCACAGGACCACTAAAATTCATACCTGCAGACTGAAGAGAAGTGGTCGGCTGACATTGATGGAGCGAAGGCTCCTGTTACTGTTGAGCACGATGGCGAACGCAATCAGACTCTGTGAGCCCTACAGAAAGGAAATGAATTATTTCAGATCCACTCAATAAAAAGTTCAAGAAATGCTTTTCTGTGTGTCGTTCTTCGGTTGTCTTACCAGATCACAGTCGGACAAGTCCAGCTCTTCTAACGTCTTGTTGATTTGCATCATGCTGGCAAAGTGCATGGCACCTTTATTCCCAATCTTATTGCCTGTTACTCTCAATCTCTTCAGGGTTGCATTGTGCTGTTGAGAGACGGGGCATGACTACACAGGTCAAAAAATGTTTGTAATCATCAGAAACCACAACACACTTTTCTAAACCAGTTTTTCATGCTGATTTCAGATCTGCTTTCAGTTTTTTCAGTCACATCAACTCTGTAAATTATGAGCAATATTAGATTTGCAATAGACTTATATGCGGTTTTTATTAAACTGCAGGCACCAATCAAGTAACTGTTACAATATTTTCAGTGTGAAGTCAGACAGGCCACACTGAGGCATAGATATAATGATCAGTGTCAGTCAGCTACCACTGTTGCTTCAAAAACGCTCTGCATATGATTATTATGTACTAATTATACCAAATATCATATAACTAGCCTCATCACAAAAACGGGAAAAACTAAACACAGATTTGAAATCAGCATTAAAGACACTACAAAACCCACAGAAACTTATGATTTTGACCTGTTGACCTGTGTTATTGTTGTCGCTATTATTACTGCAATTATTATTATTATTATCAGTGGTCAAAGATTACAGCTTCAAAATTATACATATATATGAGAAGGAAAGAAGTGAAAAAAAATGGTACAAGCAATGTTAATCACTGCTATTGGTGCATTTATGATGGAACTGTCACACAATGATGTAAAATGAGGCAGGTGAAGGCACAGGACGCAGAGGAAAGTTGCAGCCCAGTGTCCAACAGATCAAACTTAACCGAGCTGAAGAAATGAGGACAAATGAACGCCCGAGGCTGAATCTCTGTAGGGATTACAGAGCCATCAGAGATTCAGACACACACACAGACGAGGACCAAGGATCAGCTGGGCATCAATACATTGCACTTATTGATATTAATAGTTATAATAAGACTAGTGAATAGTATACAAAATTGAATTGATTATATTACTACGGCTAATAATATAACACTACTGCTAATAACACAACAGAAACCCAGTGATTCTGCATGTCATCACTGGGTTTCTATTGTGTTAATGGCCTTTTTGTTAGCTGGTTCTTGTAAATTTGTAAAAACTGGACATTTTTATCTCTGTACTGAGGTGGTGTTTTGTGATACAATGTCCTTATGAAATGAATGTATACATTTTCCATAAAGAAAAGAAAGAAACCCTGTGGTTTTTTACACAATATATCATTATGGAAATGGACATCTTCACTCACATGCAAACTTTTTGCAATTCGCTCTGCGCCTGCAACCTCGATATTGTTGCCCATGAGGTCCAGCGACTGCAGAGCCACATTCGCCTGCAAGAGAACCTACAGGTGTGAGTGTTTGCTCCATATTTATACACTCTAAACCAGCAGTTATTCCAAATACCTGAATAAGATCCGCCAGATGCGTTGCCCCCTCATCTGAGATGCAATTATAACGGAGATCTAAATCTGAGAAGAGAGATTTTAGTGGATGTCCAATGTTAAATGCAACCTGTTAACAGGGAGTCAGGCAGGCAATTTTTCCTGAAAAATTTCAAACTGAATGAGGCCGTACAGCTCAGTCATTTATTTTTGGGCGAATTTTCATTGCTGGTGACAGAATATACAGTGCTTTATGACCATCCACACCGGTGACATTTGAGGCACATTGTTTTGTGTTAATATATAATGATTAAATCCTAACCAACTTGTACAGAGTCTGGATGTACTCAAATATTCCACTTTAATGACCTGCTTCTGAATGTTGGCCCAATAACTGATTCATGGGGTGCGAGATGGGGTTTGGTTAGCAATAGCATTGAATATATAACTCGAACTGAGGATTATTTTTTATCTGATACCAAGTAATACCAAAAACGTTTTTAAATAACAAAAACAATTTTTGGTGTTTATATTTTATATATAGGGTGGGAGGGAGGGCGAGCGAATTTTTTGGACAAAAGTATTGGGACATAATGATCAGGCTTCCCCATACCTTTGGTCCTTATTGTGTATGTCACAAGTGTCGGACGGCACCATTATAGCACATACACACACATATATATATATATAAATGATAAAATATATCAAATTGATGTGATTCCATGTCAAATGTAACATTTGACATATTAATCAGTGTTCTGTGCTTCCTAAAAACAGTAGACTGAGCGTCCAGACCCAACCTACCTGCCACCCTGAGATCATTCTGAAGTGTTCTCCACAGCACCAGAACATCTTTATCCGTCAGTGGGATCGCCTTCTTCAGGAGCTGGTTGCCAGTCAGTTTCAGTGAAACATGGCTGAAAGCATGATTAAACAGGGGCACACTTCAGGCTGGACTAGATCTCCTTAAAAAACCGAAAACAGGCCGAACCAACCTGCAGCTGGGTGTCTCCCTTAACACCTGAGAAATGTAGGCATTAGCCGGGAGATGGAGATCATCACAGAAAGACAAATAAAGATCTTTTAGACTTCCCATGCTGGTTGTCCCAACTGGCTTAGAACTCAGAGAACCCGATTCCAACAAAATATCCATCTTTATTTACACGTTGCTATAGAAACACCACTACAGCGACCTCTCCTGGCAGTCACTGGGAATAGCATGATTTTAGATGGGACCCAGCACAATTCAATGTGCATGAACGTTTTTTTTTATATCATGTTGAGGAGGAAAACCACATGTAACAAGCTACATATATTTATGTTTGCTTCAATTCGAACTCTAAAATACAAAACAGGGGTGAAATAAGCGCACACCAGTTATCTGATCATTTGTCATGTATTCCTTCTCAAAACAAACAACAAAAAATGAGTAGTTCTATGATTCTACTAAGTAGTATCAACTTGAATAGCAGGTTGCAGGACACTATAAAACAACACACTATTAACTTAAGCATCCCTTTTTTTCAAATTGCCATTATAGATGCCTTTACATATTCAAAGCAACTGTTTTAATCATACAAATATAAAACCACACTGGGTATGACACCTTTGTACATATGATCAAGAGCATCTTCTGGAATCGCCATTTTTTTGTATTGAAAAGCACTGATAAAAAATTACATTAAAATGTTCCTCACATAGTAGTCTGAAATATTCTGAAGACTATAGAGAGGACACTTCCTTTTGTTGCTCTAAAACTTCTGTACACAGCAACAAGGGACACACGTCAGAGACCAGATTTTTTTTCCCCCTCCAGAGGAGGATTCATATGTAGGTATTACATGTCACTTTAATCAATAGTCTGAACAATGACGATCTGGGCATGCTCCATCTCTGAGGATCCAGGAATTTCAAACTGCTCTACAACATATCTCACTTGGTCCGAACCTGTTCCATGCTGGATCAGCATTGGGGTGTCAGAGGATTCATCATGTTGGATGATCATTGGTGCTCCTGAGGCTTCGGAATGCTGGAAGATCATGGGCTGTCCTGTACCATCTGAATGCTGGAAGATCACGGGCTGTCCTGTACCATCCGAATGCTGGAAGATCACGGGCTGTCCTGTACCATCCGAATGCTGGAAGATCATGGGCTGTCCTGAGGCCTCTGAATGCTGGATGATCATTGGCTGTCCTGTGGCCTCTGAATGCTGGATGATCATTGGCTGTCCTGTGGCCTCTGAATGCTGGATGATCATTGGGGTGTCGGATGATTCTGCGTGTTGAATAATCATTGGTGTCTCTGCAGATTCTGCATGTTGAAAGATTACTGAGGCCTCTGAAGATTCTCCATGCTGAATTATCATTGGCGAACCGGAGATCATTTGTGCTCCAGCAGCATCTGCATGTTGGAAGATCACTGGTGTGTCTGAAACATCTGAATGTTGGATGATCATTGGTGACCCTGAAGCATCTGCATGTTGGATGATCATTGGGGCGTCTGGCTGATGGATGATCATTGAAGCCTCTGAGGGCATTGTGGCCAGTGCCGAATCTGCTGGAAAACTCGGTTCTGGAGATTCGGCCAGAACAGAACGCACTCTGGCTATCAGACCTTGGTGGTCAATCGGGATGTTGATAGGACAATGGACCGGTTCGCTCTTCGGTAGCTCACCATCTTGATCTGGAGGAGCTAAAAAGTTAAACAACCATTAGGAATAAAGCCAAAACTTCATGCAATTTATTGAACACTGTCATGGTACTGTTTTACTCTTATGGTGCATGCCCTACATACCATTGTGTTTTAAAGCTCTATGCTTCTTCAGGCTATAAATGTCTGACAGAGTATTTCCACATATATTGCAGGTCACTCTTCTTGAGCCTAAAATCAAGCAATATGTGGATTAGCACATCTAGTGCTACAACTAAAAAAAACAAAAATATTCTGAACCTGATTTTTTTTGTCTAGTATAATATCTTTAGTATATATGCCTGATTGATCTCTTGTAACTCACCATTGTGGATATCCATATGCTTCCTAAGTTCCCCAGATGTTAAGCAGGGTTTCCCACAATCCAAACAGATATAAGGAGTCACTCCTACAGCTCGAGACAAAGACAAACAGTAGTAAGTAAAACTGCATTTGTTTTCAAACATATACCACTGTATTCTGTTTTCTTGCCACAAATCTTTACCAATTTGCTCACCTGTGTGTTTCCTCGAATGAGAGATCAGGGAGCTGGAAACAGCGAAAGACATGCCACAGGTGTCACACACGTATGGCTTTTCCCCCGTGTGCCGGCGCTTGTGATACATCAAGGTGCTGGCCTGAGTGAAACGCTTGCCACATTCACCACATTCATAGGGCTTTTCACCACTGTGCGTCCTATGGGATCAACACGCAAAAATACGCAATAATCAAATCTGCAATAAGCTTTATAGTCTTTTTTTGTTTACATGGCATTATACTAGAGGTGCAACGGATCACTGCAACGTGATCCGAACCGATCCCTCTCCACGGTTCGGCACGCATGTGATCCGAAGATCCGAAAGAAAAATGGCCAGCGGCAGCGGAGGTGGAGGAGTGGAAGAGCTTGAGAACCCTCCAGGATAATTTAAATCACATGTGTGGGAGCATTTTGGCTTCTCCGTTAAATATATTGATGGGAAAAG
>JBBPDC010000001.1:9936897-9962985 GCA_037974485.1 Hemigrammopetersius urotaenia | reverse complement strand
ATTTACTTGCGCTTTTTGGTCCCTCTGTGATTCCATATTACTTCAATCACATCTTCTCCGTCGTACCGTGTATTCTCTGAAAGACCGAACATCATGTACCGAACCGTGACCCATGTACCGTGGGCAAGACCCCCAACACTATGTCTCTAGACTCTGATAAATGTTTAAGTGTAAATGCAATGAACTCACCACACATGTGGTATGTGGTAAAGTAATAAAACCTTGCATTTCAAACCTTAAGTGTGTCAGTTTTGCTACATTCATGAGCAGACATTCCTGCAAAGTCATTCCTCTTCAGCTCTCAGCAGTGCTGGGGCTGACACAGCTTTAGATGTCTAACCACAGAAAAACAGTGAATCTGAAGGACGGAAGTGAGGCACTACGTGTAGTAAATATGGTGTTTTAAGGAAAGTGGCAAAACAACTGGAATAAGTTGGCTTCTCTACACTTTGGATAACACATATGTATGCTAGCACAGTAGCTAATTTAAAGTTACTGAGTTACTGAAAGTTACTGATTATGTTTCTGATCTCCGCGTGAGACACTGTTTAATTGTAGAAAAAAGGCTGCCAGAAAGGGCATGACACTAATAGACTATAAACCATTGGCTAGAATTGTGTATGTGTTGTTTATTGAGTTTATCAGCCTACAACATCTGGACAAACACCCAGGACAAATCCCAAATCACAGGGCAGACACAAACACAATGACTTAAAACAAACATCTGAATTAAACAGACCAGAGGCAAACACACATTTTTGACTTTTAGTTACAATGAGCTAGTAAAAAATGTAACATTCAACTTGTACCTTTCTAGTTTTAGTAACATTCTATTAATAGTTATAATCTCTTCAGTAATGTCAAATTTAAGTATCTACCATTATTTTTATTAGATACTTAGTGTCTCCTCAGTCATTGTGGAATCCTATTCAGCCTTGTTCAACTTCCAGCATGGTATATATGACTAAGAGCTTGTGTTTAAGTTTGCAGGAACACATGCTAACAGTAATGTATTTCAATCTAATAATATACGAACACATATGAACATTAGAGAAGAAAACTATGACAGAGTGATGAATTTCATTGAATCTCAAAACAGTGTTTGGGGGGTGGGGGTAATTTAGTGTGTCAGGCTACACAGGTGGCAATCCGGTGTAATGAACAGAGAGATGTGGTTCAATCAGACGAGACAGAATCCAAAGGAAGTCAGCCTGGTTCAGTCCTAGCCAGTCACAAATGACAGGCAGGAGTGCTCTGAGCAAACCCAGAGGAACCAGGAAGGTAATGCCACAAAATCCAGCGTTACGGACTCCAGTCTTCATATTTTCATAGGTCTTCATCAGCCAGCTTACGAAGAGAAGAATGCTGATGAGCACCGGTGAATTAAAGAATAAACGTATTAAATTATTAAATTAATTATTAAATTTGTATTTAATGTCATACCTCATTGGATACTGTGGCAAACAGGCTTCTTCCTCCACTGACTCAGTTTCTTCAATGTGCTTTACTTCTTCTAATTTTGTATCATCCTTATTTTCCTTGGTTTCTCCCCTTTCCTCCTCTACACTAAAATCTTCCTTATCACTTTCCTCCTCTTTCTCTTCTTCCTCACTGGTACATTCCATCTAGGTAATGAATAAATCAATATATTATTAGCCTTTTCTTACAAAAGCATGTGTGTTAATACCATCAACCACACATTCAAACTGTTATTAACCACGTATAGCTGTTAACTGCGTGTGGGACAACCATGATGGCATTGTTCAAAGACAAAGAGTCCTGTCCTGGAAGATTTGAAAGAATGTTTTTATGAAACACACCACACACAAATAAACCAAGGTCTACCTGGCCTGCATGCAGAAAGCCAAGTTCTTCTCCAAGAGAGGTAGGACACTGTCTATCAGCTGGCAGTGTATTATCAACGTTCATGAAGTTACATCCATGTCCATTGCTGTAAAATCAGACAAAATCCATGGATTTATGCATGTATGCTGTTTTAGTATTATAACGTATTATGGATGATATACCTACACTAAAGCCAAAGCCAACTGGCCTTCCAAGTCCTGTATCTTCTCCTTCATATCCTAAATGACAAAAAAACATGTAATTTCTGGCACAATTCTAATGGAGAGGGCTTATGCTAAAATACCTGTTTAATAGTCCTGTATTCAGAGATTGTGTCTTTCAGCTGTGTCATGAACAAATCATTCTGAGAAAAAAAAAACAAAGTGTATATAAAGATTACACTGGAAATATCACACTGTTGAAAAAATGTTTAAAATATAAAATTAAAGGACATTAGGACACAATTTCTACACAACACCAACATAAGTTACCTCTTGAATGAGTTCTTCTGCTTGGGCAAGATGATGCCGACTTTCAACCAATTCTTGCTAAATTAACGGTAAGACAAACACACTTTAACCAAACCACTGAACTAGAGCATCATGCTGAAGGAGAATAGTCAAGTAGATCCAACTGTGAAAACTTTAACACTGACAAAATACTATACCTGTAATGCAATCACAAGTTGACTGAGTTCCTCACACTTTTTCTTATACATCTCCTTCTCATCCAGAGCATTTGACAGCTGTAGGGAAAGCATTGTGTAAACCAGACCATTCTGCCGATTAATAAATAAGGGAAATAAAAAGATACCAACGCTCACATACCTCAATATCAACAGCCTCTTTCTGTTCTTTTAAGGCTTCATATTTCTTATCCTGTCACAAGTTACAATAAAAAAGCGCTTTGGAAACAAATCACTTAGCGAAATTGTCGATACAGATCAAATATTATTTGTTTCTCAGGTACGCACACATTGTTTTTCCCTGGCCTCAAGTGTACTACAAATCTGCTCCTGCTCAAGTTTTGCAGCACGAGCGGCATCCAGTTCATCCTTAAGATCCCTATTTTCTTGAGTCAACTGCTTCACACTTCAGAAACACAATTTCTTACTATGAAAGGCGTGTTTCCACTTATGACTGTTCTAGCACTTTAGAAAATGCTTCACATAAACATAATGTGCATGAAGAGCTGCAGATATATGTATAATGAGTTGGTGTACGTTACTTCTTTAACTGGTTCTTCAGAGCAGTGTTTTCAACTCTGAGGGCCAAGTTGCTGTCC
Organism: Hemigrammopetersius urotaenia; assembly: GCA_037974485.1. NCBI lineage: Eukaryota > Metazoa > Chordata > Actinopteri > Characiformes > Alestidae > Hemigrammopetersius > Hemigrammopetersius urotaenia. The sequence goes on along the minus strand of JBBPDC010000001.1, from coordinate 9,959,856 downwards.
TCTGACAGATCCAGAGCCTTCTGTAAATCTGTGTTCACCTTTTTTAGGTGTTTTATTATGCGCTCAGACTCAGCACTGACATTTTCCTTCTCCGGTTTCCTTTATAATGCACACAAACATGTAAAGGACAGGATCAGTTTCACAATTTAAGTTTTAAATCAATGTGTGCTTACATAATCAACACTCACGTATCAGAGTTCTGGATTCCCTCTCCCTCTGAAATGTATTCATCATCACACCCTACTAAAAACAGACCCTCTAAAACCAGGACAAAGATATTAATAACAAACAAACAATGACTACAGTGATTGCACAATCGATTTGAAAATAAACATGTCACCTTCATTTTCTTCTTCAACAGCTGACCTACAAAGAAAAGGTGAGCATGAACAAGTAAAACGGCACATGTTATAGGTCAAAGTGGCTATGATTTCATCTATAAATATTCAGCTCTACGCTGGATCTAAAGTTTCATTTATCGGCCCTTACCTGAGCTGCTGAACGCTGTTGCGACCTCGACCTGAACAAAAACATTTTTGAAGGTTAAACTTTTCTGTGTTCCAGATCTGTGAAACAGTCTTACCAAGGGCTTAAACTATAAATAGCACCACATGACCTTGGAGAATTTTCTCATTGTTTCAAATCTTTCTTACTTTGCTTCTTTCTTTAAGATGAGTATGCAGTACAGGAAACCCCAGTACAGAGGTACAGTTACTTTACAATACAGTTACTTTCCAAGTGCACCAGCGATGTGATTGTGATGAAAATGCTGATTTTTAAAGTGTAAACCCTAAATATGCCCTTAAATATGCTCCCAAAAGACTTTAGTTTATTTTTAAACTCAGCTTAATACATCACTCTGAAAGAAAATGTAAAGATAAACCCAGCAGCAAGAAGAAATGAAAAACATTCTCCAATTGGCTACTTTCAAACCTCACGCTTCTGAGGTAGCTCAGTGGGTAGGATACGTGCCTCCAGACCAAGAAGTCATGGATTCGAATCCTACCTTCAGCAGACCCCTGAGCAAGACCCTTAACCCCAAGTTGCTCCAGGGAGAGACTGCCCCCTGTAGGTAGAGAATGGAAGTCGCTTTGGATAAAAGCGTCTGATAAATGCCGTAGATGTAAATGTAAATGTTTGTTCTTGGGCTGGCGGTAGCTCAGTGGGTAGGATACTTGCCTCTGGACCAAGAGGTCACAGGTTCGAATCCTACCTCCAGCACACCACCACTGGGTCCCCGAGCAAGACCCTCAACCCCTAGTTGCTCCAGGGAGGCTGTCCCCTGTAGTTAGGGAATGGAAGTCGCTTTGGATAAAAGCGTCTACTAAATGTAAATGAGTACAGCTTTCTTTGTGTTTCTCTTCACAAAAAAATGTATAGTTATATTTTATATAGAAATGCAGCTGAATTTACGTTCATATTTATGTTCGAAAATTAGTACATTCTATTTTTTCTTAATAATTTAGCATGTATGAATGCTAAAAATGTATGAAAAATTATACATTGCCACGAAAATATGGGAGATATCTGTGTTTTCTGCGAATTACCACTAACAATTAAGCTGCAAATTTTGAATCGCATATGGGGGGAGGGTTTACTAATATAAACTGAGATGTTTATGTGCCCAAAACCCAACCCAAATTTCTAATACATGAAGATATACACTTGTCAGTCACTACTGGTGTACAGTTAGAAACTATAGCTCTTTTTTTTTCAACACACAATTTTTGTTCCACAGTGTGCTGCAGACCTGCTCTTGGCCTCATTGTTTTGAGTGGTGGACAACTCTCAACCTAGCAATGGCATTTACATGGGTAAAATAAGTACAACACTACTGTGCATAGCACACTCATACCAGTGCCGCACACAGTATGCTGAGAGTGAGGGTACTGTGTCAGTGTCACTTTTTTTTTTAAAGAATGGCCTGCCACTGAAATAATTTTTGGTCACTGTCATCAGAAGGAGGGAGGGATGAAAAGTATTGACAATAAATGTACAGCTATGTAGTAAACATATGGCAGATGGAGCTCATAAAATGACCAATACACCAACAAGGACTTTAATGGAGTTTCTGAGGGATATTTGTGTCCATTCATTCTATAGAGCATTTATGAGGTCAGGCACTGATGTTGGACAAGAAGGACTGACTCACAATCTTAGCTCCAGTTCATCACGCTACACTGCCACGCTACAGCCCCTAGTGGTACATGGCCGTCATTACAACTTGAATATTTCGTCGGCACGGCAACAGGTCTAACATTTTTTTAACCAAATGAAGTAAAACTATTTTTTTTTAGTCTATTGTAATTGAAGTACTCTGATAGTAGTATTATAATTTGTTGCACAAACATATTTGGATTGCATTTAGATTACATTACATCTGTTCTAACTAAATGGATATGCCTTTACAATGAAAATGTATCGTGGTACACAAATGGCAATTTCTGCTCATTAAACATGATGACAGCCATGAATTACTTTGCAGTTTTAAGTGTCAGTGGATGCTGGATGGACACAGAACACATGTCTGAAACAGATCATTTCAAAATGTGTTTCTTATTACAACAGATTGAAATGGGTTTAATAATAAATATGAAAATAAAATAAAGTTCTGTCATTTCTGATTGTGTATCCTATTTATTGTAGCTTTTAGGCCAATTTAAAAAGTAAAAGAGCAGTTTTGTTTACATTGAGAACACATCATTACACAAGAGTACAATAATATAAATTAAATATTGTCGTATTTAACATTAAAAATTACAAAATTAAAATACAACTTAAGCACATCAAAATGAGGCACAGACAAATAATTCTTGAAAAGCGGATAAAAAGATAAAATGTTACTGGGTCTTTTTGTTTGACTTGTGATGTAAATCTATAATACAGGACAAATTACTGAAACTTCATTCAGAAGTGAAGGATCGTTAATCCCCAGGTTAAATTTGATAAACATTATGTGAGCCCATCTGACCTGCAGTCTCCTTCCTTGCTATGAAAACATAAAGTAAGATGCTTCAGGGGGACTGTCCATGTAGTCAGTGATACATTGTTTCATTTAAAAATATTGGCTAAATGCTTAAAGATTACATTTGATTGTGTGTTTCAAAAAAGAGCTATAGTTCTAACTGTACACCAGTAGTGACTGACATGTGGAGATAGCTTAACTGCTCTCAATAAGCAAACTATTTTATTGTAAAAGCATATGTGATGGGATCTGGGAAACCCCTACACAGTGGACTTTGACCTTTTTGAGATTTTGATACCATCTGAAAGGCTATTCTTCTTTTTAAATACGTTTTCATTATTTTCATACCTTGTCCCTACCAAAAGTTATAATTACCCAAAGTCTGCTGACCAGTTGGATATTTTGGGATAGAATTTTGAGAAAAAACTTTAAAGACGAGGATTCTAAATAGAATCAGAGCAGTAAAGTAGCAAAAAAAATGTTTATTTGTAAACACAATCAATGAGTTTAACTTATCGCCAAAGTTTTTAAGTCTTGTTAGTTAGGAAGTTTTTTAAGAGTAAATAACAAATAAAACACATATATTGATGAAACATATTTAATATAAAAATGTACAGTAATATGTGATTATTCTTATCACACATTTACTATTATACAATATAGGTTTGTTAATTGTATATGACACACACTTGACATGCACATCAAGTCAAAACACATACAATACATTAAACATGTTATGTTTTATTTATGTACTATACATCAATTAGTTTATATTGATTGAACAACTATTTTATATCCTTTTTAAAATGTTAACTTTTGGCATGGTGTACTTGAAATGACAGAAAATATAACAAACATATCTACAGTAGATTATAGGCATTCAGTATACTCTTTGACTCAATGCCACAGTACAATAAAATACAAATCACTGTAAACTGCACAAAGACACCCTTTCTTTTAAAAATGGCATTGACCCTGACCGCACTTAACAAAGCAGTTCATTACCAGAATCACTTCATTCATCTGAACCTGGCGCTGGGGGGCAAACCAAGTCTTGTTTGTCCTCTGCAACAAATTCCCTAATTTCATTGTAAAGGTTCTGTTGCCTTTTAGTGGCAAGACCCTTTAGAAGAAGTTGATCAGGTAAAGCATTTGGATCAAAACTATCCAAGTGTCATTTCTAGGTAACAGCAGCGAATCATCTGCAGCTCCTTTGGAAAGAAACAAGTTGAACATAGCCGTCCGTTGTTGTACTTGCAGACACAGATCAAATCCCCATCATTGTCATCACCCTGGTAATGGTGGCAGAATCTCCCTGACGTCCTCCAAGATAGGAGTGTCATCATCTGAAATGCAGAATGATAAATATCAGACTTCAGTAAAGACACTAAACTTCTACTGCTTAAACATTTACAGTCCTAGATAGCATAATCAATAACTTTGTACTACAGCATTGATTTTTTTCACTGCTACAAACATATAAAACCGGTGTGAAGTTGGCACCCCATATGTTGAAAATCTGTATAAATCATTTGTATTTGATTGTGCATGCAAAATTAACATATGTGCACTTGAACAATGTAAGAGAAACGATTTTAAACTCTCATAAAACCTGGAATGAATGCATAAACAAAATAAAGTTTGTGGCTGTGAATTACACTGAAATTTTCAACGCACTTGTCACAGTTGTTTAACATGTTTAACATGCTAATGGTGACCGAGGACACAAACAAAATCTTTCAGGAAACTTTCTCGTCCTGTCAGGAGACCTTGAAATAGTATACCAGATTTAGCTACAAAGCTTAATACAGAAACAGATGTCTCCTAAAGTAGATAACCTTTTTCAAGTAAGTTTTATTGAATTCAGACTCTGACTCTCTTGATTGTAGTTTGATAGCCATATAGCCATGCTTTATAACAAAGGAAAGGAAACAAAGGAAAAAAACTTGTAGCACATGAAAATAGTTTACCTTCATAGCATGACTCCTCTTGCTCGTCGTTAAATGTCCCACCTCCACCATCATCCTGATCTCTGGATGTAAAATAGTCCAGTATAACCTCATTCAAGGCAGTAGCATCTCCTGGATTAAGGAGGTTAAGTCTACTCAGCTCGTTTATGTGCACAGCTACGCCACGCCCTCTCTTCTGCTGTCTAGCATTGCCATCTGACGTTACCGTGACTTGCATATGACTAACTGACTGACTGACTGACTCACAAAAAAACCTTTTATTTTCCACGTAGCGGCGGAAAATGCACATTAATACTACTTTATTTTATGTGGCTTCATAGGCTTACACAAGAAAGTTAAGCGATTTTCATGCACTTCCGTTGTTCATGTTTTCAAATGTAAGATAGACAAGATGTTGTAGAATAATAATTTAATGAAAACCAAATTTCAACAAAATACTGACTTTCGACCTATTTTTTCCCTGAAAAAAGGTCAGTGCGACACCCATTTAGTTAGTATTTAGTTGTATTTAGTTAGTTAGTGCAGACGTGAGGTAATCTCAATGCAATGTCAAATATGTTTGTGCTAGAAATTGCACAACATTTGTATTATTTCATTTATAAGTATCAACTAGTATAAATATTTCATCTATGCTTTAAATAGAAAACAGTACATAACACATTTTTGTTTTACTTTATTTGGTAAAATAAGTAGCTTGTTTAATTTTAACACAAAGACGATACAGGAGAGGAGATAATGAAATTATATACAGCGGCACAAAATCCGTCTGTACCTATTTTTGTGTACATTAAATCATGGTGTAATTACTGTAACATGGCCTAAAGGCCCGTTGTTTTATACCAGTTGTCGTGTGCAGACGGAATATTCACGCGATGTAAAAAAAGTTGTAATGACTGTCATGTACCACTAGGGGCTGTAACGTGCCACTACACGACAGTCAAAGCGTCGTCATGTCTCATGTAATAACGTAACAGTACAGGACACTAAAAACACTAAACCTTCCCCAAAAACAGTGTTCACAAAACTGGAAGCATAGCGTTGTCCAACATGTCTTGGTGTACTGAAGCATTATGCTTGACCTTCACTGGAAGTAAGGGGCCTATCCCAAACCCTGAACAACAAATGTGTCCCAATACTTTTGTCCACAAGGTGAACGGTATTCTTATCTTACACCCGAAGTGTATATATTGATCCTCACCAGCTGTGGCCGACGGAACAGGTAATGTGCAGTTTTTCACCAAACACGTGGACCAGTCCAGCACAGGGCTTTCCTCCTCGATGGGAGTCACACACCTTCGGGCTAGTGGGTCTGCCATTAAGACTGCACGTGCGGAGCTGCCGCCCCCCCCCCAAAAAAAAACAAAAACAAAAACAAAACAACAAAAAAAAGAGACATTTCTCCTTATTGTCTTTCACTAGTTGTTCCTTTTAAGTAACAAGTTCAGACCATTTCGAGAATATTCTTTAAAAACATTTCCAACACGTTAGCTAATATAAACGACTTCCACAGACTCAAAACTACAACTTGCATACATTTCCATAGTTTTTCTACCCGTGTCCAGCATTCAAACAGTTTAAAGAGCCAGTAAAACTGGGCTTTACTCTAAATTTACACAAAATTACACTGCTGACAGCATGCGGTAAAGATAACTAGATAGCTAGTTAGGGCTAACTGTAACAGCTAACTACATAAACCTGCCTTTCTCCATTAATATATCTACTGTTTCTGAGAAAAAAACAACACAATTTGTAATTTTAAGAGCTAATGTTCAATATGTAAAATAATCTCTATGCATGTTAATGAACCCTGGACTCTTTTTTGGCCTGTTTATCTGATAATCTTACCTAGCTGCTTTATGAAGGAGCCGAACTGGTGCGGTTTCCATGGTGACATATAGATTATAGGATGTCATCATGGAAACCCCAGATTATAAGAAAAATAGTAATTCCTCAAGTTCTGTGGTACACATTACAGATGGGACTTTATTAATACATTATACAAAATGATCAGCAATAACAACAACAATAATAATACAAATAACAACAACAACAACAACAACAACAACAATGTAATAATGCAAATATTACTAGTAATAACAATAACAGCAACAACAATAATACTGAATGTAGTAGTAGTAATAATAACAACACAACAATAAAACATTATTATTATTATTATTGTAACTGAATAGCTCAGCAGTGGTAGGGTAGTAAGGACTTCCTGGAACAATTCACATCTTGTACTGCCCCTTGCACTTTTTTACTCATCCCATGACATGTATTTACCTCATCAGCTGCTTCTAGTTAAAGCTCTTCAGCTGCTCTGCTTGCCTGATATTCACTCCAGGACTGAGGACCCAGACAGCAGCCTCACTTGCAAACCTCTCAGACAGGTAAGGATTTATTTCTAATTACACTAAAACTTTCTGAAAGCGGAACAAAACAGACGTCTACAACAGAACAAAACAGGTGTCCTGTAATACTGACTGATGACTTTATACTTCATTGTGAGAGGCATAAAAAATCATATTGGTTCTCTTCTGGTTTATCACCACATTTGTAAGCACTGTTGTTTAATTAGCATTGAAATGAGCTGTGTGCCATATCTAGGCGTGAACCTGTATAATGCATTTTTACACAACATGTTTCATAAGCCAACCATAACACCTCCCAACACGTGTACTGTGTACACCTGAGCTACTGGCCGCTTTACTGGTTAAACAGGCTTAACAGCACTGAACACTGATATTTCTGAAAAGAATGTTGAAATCAGATACGAAGAACCAGACAAACAAAGCCTTTTCTAAATATTTGGGGTCTTTAGGGAAGGCCCTGCTTCGTGCGCCACCACCCATCACATGATATTTTGTGTGCAAAAATGTTAAATAATCCATCCATCCATTATCTGAACCGCTTATCCTTAACTCAGATCATTCGCGGTGCTGGAGCCTCTCCCATAGATTGAAAGAAGAAACACCATGGACAGGTGTTTTTAAATGGTGTGTGCATGATTTCTTCTTTCTTGGGGTTGCTAATCTCAACAATTTTATTTAAAATGTGTTTGAGGCAGCCATGTCTAAGTTTCAATGAGAATAGAAGATGTACATTTACATTTATGGCATTTAGCTGATGCTCTTATCCAGAGCAATGCACATCAGTGCTCAAGTCCACATCTTGTCTCTTAAAAATAAAAAAAGCTAAACTTAAATTAACATTCGCTATTCAACTAAGTTACTGCAGGCTAAGTACACATAAACACCTGTCAAAGAAAGTTAAGACAAAAGTAAGGAAGGGTTGGGGAAATGTTTTTTTGTTTGTTTGTTTGTTTAAAAATGAGAACTAAGCAAGCAGAAATGAGAGGCTTGGTTTGTCAGCAAGGTGCTCCTTGAAGAGGTGGGTCTTTAGACGATGCTTGAAGACAGCGAGGGACTCCGCAGATCTGATCAGAAGAGGGAGTTCTGGGGGGCTGAGACTGAGAAAAGTCTTGATGCATGCCTTCCTTTTCTTTCGAGCAGCGGAGGCTCAAGACAAGCAGTGCTTGAACCTCGGAGAGGATGAGAGGTGGCACGTTGTTTGATTAATGCTGATATATATGGGCGTGCAAGTCCACTCTTGGCCTTGAAAGCAAGTGTTAAGGACATGAACATAATGTGAGCAGCCACAGGGAGCCAGTGAAGGGTCCGTAGTAAGCATACATATATGTAAGGTAAATCATGTGAATCAGAGAGTTTTCTAAAATCTTGACTTCATTTCCCAAAGCCGCATTGTTTTACATTGTAACAAGAACACGCACCAGCATGCGACACTGGGAAGGGAGATGCATATTAGAGTAAAACAATGTGGACAATGTGTGTTCATGACTATTGAATGAAAACCTCATAATCTCTCCGCTCCAGAGACAGTCACACTGTTGCCAGCATGAAGACTGCCATTGTGTTGGCATTACCTCTACTGCTGACCTCAGTGTCATCTCAGACATTCCACTGGGGACCCTGTCCCTCGCCAATGGTCCAGCCAAACTTTGAGCTGCCGAAGGTATAAGTAACCTCCCTTCACCTCTGTTTGAGTCTTGGTAATGTTCTGGATTTCCTTTTCAAAAGGTTGAGATCAATGGTTCCAGACAAATAAAATCAGTTTGATTGTAGATAAATGCATGGAAGGATATTGCACTGCAAACATCACTGTAAAAAGATAAATCGAATGAAGACAAAAGAACAGGTACTAGAATGAAGCAAAATTATCTGCTTAAATAGAGAATATTCCACTTTCTAAACTTTCGTAAAACAAGAAGAAGGTTCTAAACACTAGAACATCTTCCATAGTCAAGTCAGTTGGTGGCCTAGCGGTTAGGGCACTCGCCCTGTGATCAGAAAGGGCACCTCTGAGGTACCCATAGCAAGGTACCGTCCCCACACACTGCTCCCCGGGCGCTGTGTTCGTACCTGTCCCCTGCTTCACTTGGTGAATGGGTTAAATGCAGAGGAAGAATTTTGTGCTGTTCACACTGTGTGCTGTGGTGTGTTCACGTATGACAAATGGTCACTTTCAGTAGTTCTTAAAAACAAGGTTCTGGCATGTTAGGATTTCTTTTTTGCAGAGTTAAACACTGGTTTTGTCCAAATTCACAGAGTTAAACACTGGTTTTTGTCCAAATTCAAAAGTTGAAAAGCTCTCAAAAAATGACCCCTCATAAGAGTAGTTTGGCAAATGTACACAAATTTACACTTTTCCCAGATGTAGTTGACCAACTAAGGCAGTTCTGATGTCAAGTTTTACTTATTTAGCTTCAATAATGAACAAAACTAAACTGCTATGTCCATCCATTTCCACTAAAACTGATTCTACATCAGTTCTCCTACCATTGAAGTGGTTTATGTAAACAGACCCTGTTGTCTATGATTCAAGTGCATTGAAAAAGGGACATTTCTGATTTTTTTTTTTTTTTTTACCAAAACCAATCCCTTTATCTCTAATGGCCTTTTTGTGGGTCCTCAGATCCTCACTCTCATAACTACATAACCTACACATTAGTTTCATATTAGTTACCAAATAATTTATAGTCTGTACAAGTGGAAAATTAGTCAGTTAACAACTGGCTTAAGGAGAAATGTTATATGTGTGTATTTATGAGCTATAGATGAATAATTGAGGGAGGTATGAAGTTTGGATACAATGAATGTCTAGAATGTCTTGTTTTTCAAATAGCTGTACTAATAACTAACAACTGTATTTAAATAGGTCATTATCGTGTAATAATGGTCATCAAATAGGTCGCAAAGTTGCTGAAACATTAAGTAAAACATATAAATACTTACTTGTCTAGTTTAAAATGTTCAAATCTACGTTGTGAATTCTTATTAACTTACAAAAAATTGCATGATAAGCCAATGCGAGCATTTGATTGCCTGTGTTCACTTCTCTGTTCTCCTACATACAGTACTTGGGAAAGTGGTATGAAATTGAAAAGCTTCCAGCATCCTTTGAGAGGGGCACATGCATAGAAGCCAACTACTCTATAAGACCAGACAAGACCATCCAAGTGCTCAATAGTCAGAAAGTGTAAGTGATTCGTGTCAAAAGAATTGTAAATAATGGATGTGCAAAACATAGGATGTGAATTAAACTTTGTATCAATTCTAATCTTATTTCATAGTAAAGGAAAGGTGAGGACCATTGAGGGCACGGCTATTGTACAGGACCTGAGAGAGCCAGCCAAGCTTGGAGTTAGTTTCTCCTATTGTGAGTATATAACACACTTCTCACCATTTCTGACCGGGTTGTCTAATGTAATAAGAATTATTACATTTGCAGTTTTGTCTTAAATGGAATATAATGTAAAAGTGTTATTGTTTTGTTTTTTAGGTTATAGAGTTACATTTTTTGTACTGTATGTACTATTCAGTCCCCAAACCCAACACCTTGTTTGTATAACCTCAATGGCAAAACAGCTCACTGAATTAATATTATAAAGAGAAATATTAACAAACAAAAGCACATCCTTGCCAAGATATTTTTACAGTGTACACTGGTACCCATTTGAAGGGGATATATTATGCGAAACTTTTTGCTTCCTTTTGTATTTCCATTTGAGTCTCTACTGCTCCTATAAACACAGAATCATATGCTTCTATGAGCTATTTGGACGGCAACCCCATTGTAAAATAATAATGGGAAAATTTCCATAGAACCACCCATCATCTGTCGAGCCCCCACCCACTAAATTAGTTGAAGATTCGCCATTTTTGTATGCTAGTTTTACGAGCATGCATAAAACGGCGAGCGCTACGACTACAGGCAAAGGCAAGTCACACAAGAAGTGTTGCTCTGGGTCCGACTCAGGGTCGAACGTATAGGGCTGGATAGCGCCTGTTTACTGACTTTTTGATGTGAGTTAAACATGCAGAGTTAGCATGGGATGTGTGGGGCGTTGCCAGCAACAGCTTATTTGCATAAAAGTGACAGAGCCCTTAAACGCCACATTTTGAAAGGGACTGAAACTGTCCAGAATAAAGGTGGTGAGAGCTCTTTATGTGAGAGTGATTTTGTGCAAAGAACTTCATGAACATGTTTTGTATAGCCCATATACCTATTATAATTAAAGTTTTGCATAATATGTCCCCTTTAATGCAAAACTGCAGATTGGATGCATGTGAGGATGCATCTCCAAATTACTGCAAGGTGACTGTGTTAGTTAGGCTGTTATATATTCTTATATATTATAACAACTAGTACATTCATCTAACAACAACCACTGCCTATTGTACTACTTATGGTGCAAAAAATATGCTCAGTGTTCTTAATACAGTTCCATATTACATGTATTTCCCCAATAGTCACCCCCTACAGTCCATACTGGGTCCTGTCCACTGATTACAACACTGTGTCGCTGGTTTACTCATGCACTGAAGTGCTGAGACTATTCCATGTTGACTATGCCTGGATCCTGGGCCGTACCCGCTCTCTACCGGCTGAGACCATCTACCACGCCAAGGAGATCTTCGCTCGGGACAACATTGATGTCAGCAGAATGGTTCCCACTGACCAGCATGGCTGTGAGGATGGGCCTTAAATGGATAAAATGATAGTTGGGCTAAAAATCAAACTGACACACCCTTTCCCTTTTTCCAGCCATGAAATGTGTGGTTTTTGGGGTTTGCATCTTGAGCTTTGCACTGGAGCTGGGAACAATAAGTCAAGTCAATTTATTTATAAAGCACATCTTAAAAAATTAAAAGTTGACCAAAAGTGATGTACAAATGAAAAAGGTATAAGAAACTACCAATCCATTTTAGACACTCAAAAACAAATAAGTCTGTAACATTTTAAAATGTCAATGTTAGCAGAAGACCTCATTTAAAGAGGCAGACTGGTCCAAAGACTGGGGGCTGCAATGGAGAGAACCTTTTGCTGGCCTAAATCATCCCACCCTGGCATCAAGTTGAACTGATTTGTTAATGAGTGGCTTATAATAATGACACTATAACTCTTGTTTGTGTTTTTCCTACTCAACATTTGAATGTGTATATTTAAAGCTGCATCAGGTGTACTAGATGAGGGAAATGACCCTATTGTCCATAGTGTGGGGTCTTAAAAATAAGGCTCCCTTGAAGTGTTCTTTATTTGTCATAGATTCAAAGAACGTTCAAAGAACTTTTCAGTGGATGGCGATTAGAAGTACCATTTTTTCTAAATGAGATTTTTGTGTGATAGTAAAGTATGTTTTAAAAGTTTCAAGAACCTTCACACATAATGTAAAGAGGCTTGCAAGAGCACTTATTCAGGTGAGGAACCTTTCCACTATGAGGAGATTCTTTCATTTTTAAAGTGGTTCATGTTCTTCATACTCACCATTCTCATTTATGCAAATCATTGTTCAGTGATGCCCTGTGATGGACCCATAACCTGCCCTGAGTGTTTCCTTACCCCTTGAGCTGAAGCAGGTGTGCTAGATGAAGGTAATGATGCAAATGTTCATAGTGTGGGGTCTTAAACATAAAAGTACCAGAAGGGGATGCCATAGAAAACATTTGGATTCCCCTATAGAACCTTTTAGTGGATGGTGCTTAAAAGAATCCTTTTGTAAATGAGATGTGTCAGTTTGAAGAAGGTTAAAAAATGTCCACAAATGTGAAGACTATTGTAAGCAAATCTTAATTGGTAACAGCAAAAGCCCATCCAAAGATTCTTTATACCTCCTTTATGCAAGTCATTAAAAGACTCATTTGTCTGCATGAGATTTGTGTGAACTTTTTAAAGAACGTTTTGTAGAGCATGAAGAACCTCTGCATAATGTAAACGTTCTTGCAGGAGCCCATAACTTGGTAAAGAACCTTTGCATTATGTGGAGGTTCTTTAATGATTAAAAAAATCATCTGAAAGATTAGGGATGCCCTGCGATGGACTGACAACCTGCTCAGGGTCTAAAATTCACTAAAATGCACTATAAAATACTGAGATGGCTGTTTCTATTTTTTTGTGCAAAACTACAGAAGCAAACTAAGCTGATTGGCTGTATTTGTGAGAAGGAGAAATTTGTGTTACTTTGATTTTTTTTTACTTTAAGACTATTTAGAGAAACTGATTGTCCTTGAATCTTTAGGGGTTGATGTCTGCTTGTTTTCACTGGTATTTCAAATATGAGCAAAAGTCACAGCCATTGTTGAATTACACCTTTATAAATATTTTTGTACTTTTACTTAACTGAGGTGACACCAAACATGTACTCCTCTCTAAATGGTTTGTCTTGCTGTTTCTTGGTTGAATAAAAGGTTAATCAGTTCCTGAATGGTTGCTCTCTTGTGTCTAATGTTTATAGAAGGTTGTCTACTGCTCTCCATCTGCCAGAAGCTGCACAGACTGTTTAAGTGCAGATTTGTTTCTGTACTGATCATCTCTTTTTTCATTAATCCAAGCGTGTAAAATGTTTGTCTATTATAATTAAGACCGTATTTATTATAATTAAATCATATGTATGTGCACAATCATGCATGTGATTAATGTCAAGAATGCTAATATTAAAAATAGTTTTAAAAGGGTATTTATTACTTTATGGCCTGTACCTTAAAACTAATGTTGGCAAAATCTTTGATAGTGGTGTGACTGTCAAAGAAAAGTCCCATTTCCTCATTCAAAATCCAAAATACACATGAAGATGCTTGTGTGGGTGAAACTCTGGCAGTGTGTTTGGGGAGGGGACACACATTTACTTAAATACAGCTCCAGTTTTGCTTAGCCTGTCCTGTGCAGAACACTACACCTTTTCAGCTCCGTCGAGTGGCTCTGTTTAGCTGGTGAACACCATACAGGTAATGTTCTCACCTTTACATTTCAGATATAAAATGCACGTCTTGTAGTCACTGTGTGCTATAGATCATATATAGCAGCATAAAGCAAATATAAATATTGGATTTAATACATTCCAAGGTATATTAGATATTTTTTACCTTCATTATCTTGTTTGTATTTACAGGATGATGAAGTGTTTCGTCCTGTTTTGCGTTTTCTTGTCATGTTTTGTCGCCAATCATCTAACTGGTAAGTACTATGTGTATGTGTGTATGCATACAGAAACACATACATATGTTGAATTAATGTATAAATATGACCTAACAAGTTCCAGGCTGTATTGCACTATTGCACTATGTTTACTTGTATTGTCAGTAAGCAAAAAATTACTGCAGGTCCCTGACTGTACCAAGGCAGTTCTGTGTTGTGTTTCCTGCTGAAAGAGATTAAAAGCCTTAAAAAATAATACTTGGAAAGGAAATGCTCACATTTCTTGAGTCCCTAAGGGGTGCCCCAGTCAGGCGTAGCTGAATCAGCTCTTTGTGTGAGAGCTGCTCTGGATCTCACACACCACCGTCTCTCTCCTCTCAGGTGCCAGGGTCATTCCTGAAGGAGGTAAGATACTGTTTTCTTATTCTGCTGATGGAAAATGACCTGCGTAAACGACCTGCGTAATTTAAAAAAAATAAATATATATATATATATATTTGTGGGCAGCCAATATCGCCCAAATATGTGCATTTAAGTATATTTATTTACTGGTTGTATCATAGAACCGCATTTATTTAGTTTTAGATCCAAATATCTTTATTAAAGAATGTGCAGAATAGAATAACATTATAATCAAAAAATCTCTATTTTTCTGCTTTTAAATGTGCATCATGTGTGTCCTTATTTTCACCTTGGCAAATAACAAACCATGTATATTAACCAAGGGTGGCTAAGCTTTTGCATATGTTTATATAGACTAATATAATTCTTCTACTTGTTATTCTGCAGTTCCCTATGATGAGCCCCCTGCTGTGCCTTACTGGCCGTACTCAACCTCTGATTTCTGGAACTACATTGAATACTTCCGCAGCATTGGAGCCTACAACCATATCAACCAGATGGCCAGGGCTTTCTATGCCCACCAGCATCTCGGCGACACCCTGGGATACGAAGTGGCGGAACACGAGGGCCACTGAGGGAATGAGATTCAGTGAAAATTATGAAATGTAGTCTCTCATGTAGAAATGTATCCAGAAAGGTGAAGATTTGGGACATACTGGCTTCATGTCTTCACTTGAAATCTTTTTTTATCACCTGTTATGTTTTTTTGTAAAATGAAATCTGTATAACTATATAAACCTCATACAACCACAGATCATTGTGTAAATCAAGCTGTGACCGAAGCTGTGCAGAAAACAAAACAATACAAAGCAAAGGAGAGTTTAGTAAAGATTATAGAGACTAATAAAGAAAAAGAAAACTATTTACCCGGGTAAAACTAAGTAAATATGAGCACAATGTACTATACAGACAACAGTGAAATACTGTTTATATCTTAATGTTTGCAGATGATGCATGCAGTTTCAAAAATCCTAAAAATGAAAATGAAAACGAACAGAACATACTGTTAAAGAAACACAAAATTAAGTTGGAGTATGGGAGAACTGTAGAGAGAACCCTTTTTGTGGACCTGATCTCCAACAGCGCCGGGGAGTCCCTTTTTCAAGTCGGACGCATTTCACTGTAACAACCCAGCACTCCTGTTAACTAGGAGGCTAATGCTACAGGTTTTGCTGAGGAATTTGAAGGCTTCAGCCTGAAAAAGATTTTTTGTTGATTATTGGGTTTTTAACTCAGTCTGAAGTGATGAAGCCTGCAGTTGATGAAATGTTTCCTGAAGGAGCAGGGCCGTATGTGGATCTGGATGAGGTTAGTGCTACCAAACTGTAGCTTTAATATTGTTTATGGTAGCATCTCATGCTAACTAGGTACATTCTGGCTACAAAAACAAATACAATTACCAGTTAGTTAGCTATTACATTTAAGATTTGAGAATTAGATCTGTCAGTTAGATATGATTAAATTGTAATCTTTCTGAATTTGGTTGCTGAACTGTGGCTTTAATGTTATTTATTGTAGCAGCCAATGCTAGCTTGATACATATAGCTACAAATAACAAACATAATAATTTACATTTTAGTTTTGAGGAGGATGTCAAAAAAATCTGAATAAATCCCTCTGGTATTGTTGAATTAGGCTGTAAAACCAAGTTTATTAAGCAATTTCCTCCGGGAACAGTAGTTTTCTGAATCAACTTTTTGTAGCTAGTTTTGTATAGAAGTTATTAAATACTAGATATTCCTATAAATTGCTGTAATTACTGTGTGATTAAGTTAAAACGACTAGTTAAGGGAATACAATTTGTTATGTGTTTTCAGCCGCAGGACTGTTGCCATGTTTACAACAGCAGCTAATGCTAGCTACACACATATGGCTGCAACGAACATAATTACAACAATTTATTAACAATTACATCTTGAGGAGGCCATATAGATTAGATTAAATCCATCTAATCCTACTGAATTGGGCTGCAAAGCCATGTTTATTTAGCTAGTTTGTTAGCTATACTGCCTGTTTATTATAATGTTTATCTAATTAGCTCATGATAGGTAGGTAAATATTGCTACAAAAACAAACAAATTAAACAATTTATTAACTATTACAATTTTTTTCTAAGGTGTATGTCAATTAAATCTGATTAAATTCTTCTAATCCTACTGAACTGGTCTTCAACTAGCTGTAATGTTTATTACAGCAGCTCATGCTGTACAGAAGTCATGAGCTGATCCCAGATCAGCATCAATTCCCCTAAATGGTTTGATAAATATGTCTGTGCAAGTGTTTCTGCCGAAGAACAGAGTTTTTATTAATTGATTTTGTTCATGTGTAATAATAAACGAATGGTTTTAATAAATAAACTAATGGTTTTAATAAATAAACTAATGATTTTATCCTAGAAACTGAACCTGTTTAGAGTGGTAGTGATCTGTGTATTAGATCAATAAATGTGTCAAAAAACATATATTTATAGATATAGACACACACATACATACATGTACACACACAGTTAAAAAAATCAGCTATTAAATAAAAATTCTGCATTAAAATTGGTTCTTGTCCTTATTTTCACTCAGACAAATAACAAAACACATTCACACGCATTAATTATATATATATATGTGTGTGTGTATATATATATATATATGTGTGTGTATATATATATATATATATGTGTATATATATATATATGTGTATATATATATGTGTATATATATATGTATGTGTATATATATATATGTATATATATATATAATTAATGCATGTGAATGTGTTTTGTTATTTGTATATATAATGTGTGTGTGTGTGTGTACATACAGATACATGATTTTGAATGTTTGGTCTGTTTGAAAGAAGAACTGCTGTGTTTTCATTTGTATTTTTTCTCGTTCACAGGCAGGGGGAAGCACTGGACTGCTGATGGATTTGGCTGCCAATGAGAAAGCGGTGCACTCAGACTTCTTCAATGGTTAGTCTCTCTCTTTCTCTACCTCTCTCTCTACCTCTCAAGGACTCAAGGACATGTACACTTGCGTTCTTCATCCAGTGCATGGTCAGTTCTGCTGTGTGCTTTGGGTCATTGTAATGTTGGAAGGTGAAACCTCTTCCCATTGACAGCTTTCTGGCAGAGGGCAGGTTTTCTTTGAGAGTAATTCCTGATAGTTTGATTTTGATCTCATCTGACCACAATGCCTTTTTCCACTTGGCCTCAGAATCTTCAAGGTGCATTTTGGAAAATCTCATTTGAGAAGAAATGTGGCCTTTCTTGAGGAATGACTGGTTTCTACCTTTGTGGAGCACTTGATATTACCAGATGCACACAGTGACCCCTCTTTGCCATAAATTCCTGTGAATGAATCTGTGTTGCCTTAGGCCTCCTTACTCTTCCATCCAGTTTGAAGGGACAGTCTGATCAGGGAGGATCCTAAGGCCCTGTCCACACGTACACATGTAAATGGCGTTTTGGGTCAGTGAAAATGTAGGTTTTTAAAAAAAGGTTTTTGAAAACTCAGTTTCTGCGTTTGCGTGTGGACAAGAAAAAGATAATTTTGAAAAACGGACCGTTTCGCGTTCTACTGTGCGCCACTCATAACGTCATCGTATGTGCCTTGGTTGTCATCTAAAATGCCTGACGTGTACATAATACTGCGACTCTCAACTGCGTTAGAAGTGTTGGTATGTTTATACTCATGCGCGGAATTACTGTCCGTTCAGTATGAAGGGCATAGATGTCAGAGTCCGCTTCGGATGTTATTACATTCAACACAGGCGGGGACGGGTTTGGACGAGACCTGGGATGTATTCCATGAAACAGGATTAAGGAAAATTCTGGCTTATTTCAAGGGAAAGTAAGTCAGACTTTCCCTTAATCCTGTTTCGGAACAGCGGTTGGTGGTTTACTTTTTGTGCTATTGTTTGTCTACCAGAAACAGGTAATGATTCTCCCTCTCCAAGGCTTCTGATTGGCCACCAATGCTATATGGTTTAAGCTTATATCGCCACCTGCTGCCTTGGCATGCTCTTGACAGCGTTTTTTGCGATTGTGTTCGTGTGGACGCGATTTAAAAAAAAAAAAAACGAAAATGGAAAATCTCCATTTTCAGAAATACCCGTGTACGTGTGGACATGGCCTAAGAGTACCAAATACTTTCCACTTCTTAATTATAGACTTTGCTGGGCTTCTAGGGGTTGATAAAGTTTTTTGCTTTTTTCTTTATGTGTCCATCTCCTGACTGGCCTGTCCATAGTTGGTCGATTGATTTCAGTTGCACTACTAAACTCTGGGAAGTTTTTATGCTGTACTAATCAAAACTATTAAACGGGTGGAAGCCTGTTATCTTGGTGTGCAGTGGAGAAGGCGATTAGTTACACTTATTTTTTAGGTAAGTATTTTTTAGGAGAGGGATAATTGTTTATCCATATCAGCAATTCTTATGATCTGTTTCATTTGATCTGTTGCTATCATAACTTTTACTTGGATTTTCTGAATTCAGTAAACACAACTGGAATTAATTTTGTGTCTTCATTTCAGGCTGCAAAACAACGCAATATGAATGTTTTGAAAGGGGTGATTCTTTTCTATACCCCCTCTATGTCCTGTTCAGTTGAACAGTTTTGCACGAAAGACCTCTCTCTTGCTCACACACAAACACACACAAGCATTCATGGATGCAAAACACACTAGATGTCAAAACTGTAACATCTGATATAACATCAGATGTGAGAAATCTATCAGATTTGAATGAACTTAGTAGAACTTGGGTCTTTTTAAAATGTATTTAGTCTGAAATGAAGTGGAGCAGAGTATACTTAACCGTGATATTTCACCAAACTAGTAGCTTATCCAACAAATTGAAAACTCCCAAATTGAAAATATACGCCGACTGCATTTATGAGAGCTGTTTGGAAGTGCTGTGGAAAAAGAGGATGGAATCCACCGTGCTGGGGTTTAGCCTATTTCGCAGCGCTTCCAGCTCACAACCTGAACTGAATGTGCGCTCGTTTAATGCGCTGGTTGCGGGAACGCAAACCACCGCTCTTGACAGCATCGAGAGGAGAGGGAAATCGTGACTGTTCAGTGCATCAGTGAATTGTGAGGGCCTCCCTGAGTGTGAGTGGAACACTCCTCGTCGTAATTCGAACCCAGTTTACAACACGTTTTGATCGATAATGAAATGCATTTTGTAACTTTTTGACCCGCCAGCACGGGTCGACCCATGCATCACTACTGGGTTGTGATAAAACCACTTAGAAGTTTCTATGCAATTGTTTTATTGCATTTTGAGTGAATTGAGGACTCCGGGCAGCTGAATGGAGTGGTGAACCGAGAGACTCTTTCAACTCGACTCCTCGGTTGGTTCACCAAAGCCTTTTCTACCGTATGAATAGAAAGGAAGTGATATTTAAGTGTTTATTGATTTATAATTTTGTGGTAAAGGTGTCTCCAAACAAAATGGCGTCTCAAAAATTGTCCTCTCCTATAACCCCCCAAATTGAATCGTGATACGAACCGAATCGTGGGTCAAAAATCGTGATATGAACTGAATCTGAATGAACTGAATATATATATATATATATATATATATATATACACACACACACACATAATCTCCCTATCTATCTATCTTCAGGAAAGTTTTGTTTTGATATGGGCTCTTTAAAGAATGCATGGGTGTAAGGGCCTGCTACTGACATTTTACTGGACCATGTATTTTGTACTGTTGATTATACACCGCAAGCGTTACACTTTGAAGCACATTGTTTAAGTTTGTTTCCTTGGCAACACCGTATTAAGTACTGTAGCAGAAACGGCCTGCAGTCTTTTATTTGGTTTTCCAAGCTCATCAGCCCTGCATGATTGTTGGAAAGGTGCTTTTGGCTCAACTCAAGATGGCCTAGAAAAGGGGCTGTTAAAGACTAAAGGAGAGGTGGCTCGCTGGAGTGTAAAGAGGTTTTATGGGGGCTTGTTGGCTCCAAAGCAGCATGGGTTCTAACTTTAAAGCCTGTCTTTCCATGTGTGGTGGCTGAAGGTAGCTGAACACGTGTCACACGCACTACCATCTTTATCTGACGTGCAACATAGCCAGAGGGAAAACTTTTCTTATTCCTACGTTTTAAATGAGCAGACCCTTGGTATACTGCAGTTTAAGCCCTGTATTTAATGTAAGATTGAGGTATTCTGATTTATGAATTGTATATTATTTATAGCCTGTGCTTCTTTAGGTATGCTCGAATAAATGTTTTTTTTTTCCTCTTGTTGCAGATTTCGAAGACCTTTTTGATGACGATGACATTCAGTGATGAAGATTTACGGCATGAAGGCTTGGATCCTGTAACATAGTTGTCAGTTGTAAATGGAGTGTGTTTTGCTGTTGCTGTGCAAAGTCCAGTTTATTGTTTCCGCTCAGGTTTTTGCTTCTCAATAAAAGTTTTGTGAAAAAAAAAAACCTCCTTTGGGTTGCCAGATGTCTCTAAATGTTAAAGATCCCAGACATTCCAGGGCACAAGGTGAAATTATCCCGATCGCTTTTTGTCATGTTGAAATCTGTTTCCAGCCTAGATTGCAGGTTTTTGCGAATTCCTGCACACCTGTAAGCGTGTATAATTACATGTTCGATCCAGCACTAACATAAAGTTGCAGATGTTCCTTGGCCTGTGTCTTGACATTGACTGAAAAACATATATCCTACCATTTTTACAGCATCTCAAAGGTATGGACAATGTGCATCCTTCTCTTCTGGAGGGCATAAATACATAGCCAAAAGGTTTTGAAACCCTGACATCAGCAAACACCATCCACAACTCTGTGTTGCCTCTTTTCACATGTTTCATTCTGGAGTAGCGAAGTGAGGACAGCCTTAGTGCTCTCGGTATCTAATGGCCTAATGACTTATAAAACTCTCCCTGATGCGTCTGACTAGGCTTTAAGTGGTCAGAATGTGATTGAATGTGTCTATTGCAAAACCATCTCCAGTTCCTGAACTCCTGAACACTCTTGAATGTTTTTTCTTTGCACAGTCGTAAATCTGCTCTCAAGCATTTCAAAACCGCAAATTAGCAAAACTGCACTTTTTTTAAAATGCTGACAGAAGTGGTTGTGCTGCTCAGCTTTCATAGTGGAGCCACTGAATACGTGAACTAGCAAACAGCAACATAAACCACTAATAGTGTTTGCAATGAGCACCTCTGGTCTCTAGAAAACCACAAAATGGTTTAGAAACTTTACATAAAGTCAGAAAACCAAAAAGTTCTCGAACAGAAAAGTAGTGGTTCTTTAGGGTCCACTGAAGGGCATGTTATTGATTGTGCTTTGGGAGTGCAAAATAGATCATCATTGATCAGCCATCATTGTTCCTTTTTCCATGGTCCTTCTCTCTCTCTCTTTTTTTTTTTTTTTTACTGAATAACAGGGTTCCTTGGTTCCTCAAGTTTACTCTCCTCCTCTCTGCTTTCTTGCTACGTCTCTAATTACGAAGATCTCATTGGTTTACTGGCTGGGCCAGAGGAAGCCAATCGCAGTGTTTTTCGCAGCAAGCCCATGACCCCATGGGAAGCTCCGTTTTGTTTTTAATTATCAAGGTGGTGTTTAAAACGTGACTGCACCTCTCACCGTGGCACTTGCTGTAGCGGAGCCAGAGGTGCAGCAGGACTTTGTCTCCTGTCCTCATCCATCTGACCCAGACCCAAGCTGATCCTCCATTGCCAGGCCAGCTCCTCCAGCCCTGCCTCTGTCCAGAGGCCCACACCTCCGCCACCTGTAGCAGGTAAACTGAGACTAGTACTTTATTACTTAAAACATTTGAACTGTTTTTTCTGGATAGAAAAGTGCTTTTCCCTGAAACAGAACTGCAGCATTTTTAACTTAATTGGCACCTGTGCAAAGAAGAGTGAGCTATACCTGTTGACCCAAAACACACAACACTCTGAAGATATTAAAGAATGAATCTCTAATTTTCTTTTCTGAAGGAATCAGTGGTTGAAAATGGCTCACTTCAGAAGATCCTCCTTTTCTCACGTATTCACTGGAGTCCTGCTCGCAATCCTGCTTCCAGGTGAGATTACTCACTTTCTACTGACTGTCTCTCTATTGGATAATAGAATCTTTTTGCCCAGTTCCATATCAGGACCTTT
>JBBPDC010000001.1:9913797-9936396 GCA_037974485.1 Hemigrammopetersius urotaenia | reverse complement strand
AAATGAATGTGTGTGTATATATATATATATATATATATATATATATATATATATATATATATATATTTTACAGGAGATCGAAAAAACAACTTTACTTCCAATCAAAGTTAGTGTAAAGATCTTTAAAAATGGTTTGAATTCATCATGAAAGTTCCTCGCAATGTAAAGTGCAGTTTCTATGTTCAAATAATGGAAAAATCGTTTTGTATGTTGTATACTAAATAGATACCTCTGAATAAGAGCCAATCATTTCATTCGTTATACATTTAAACATGTTCACATTTTAAGTCAAAAGTACTTTTTTTTTTAAAAAAGCATGTAAAACTGGTGATAATAGTTTGAATGGTAAAAAGTGATGATGTTGCATATTTCCATGCTGAATTGACGTGAAAATCATGGCAGTTTGGCCGACTTGACTGAAAAAGCCTTGACTTTTGCTTTTGGGCTGCAATTTGCAGGTTTTGGCAGGCAATGATTATTGATGCTGGAAGCTTCTTTGAAAATTGGGCAAATAAGCTAAAACAGACAACAGGATGAAATAAAAGAACACAAAATACATAAATGATATAAATCTATATGTAAAATGTCTGATCTTGAAGTTCCGTCATCAGCCACAACATTGTCCATACAGACCATATTAGTTTATAATTATATAATTACTTTTCTGCCATTTTTAACTTTGTTGGTACAACTTTACAAATAACGGGTTTATAAATGTTTTAAAATTATTTGTGTTACTTTTTTAAATCATAAATGCACACAAAATGTTTATAAAGGCCAATGCTTTTATAAACTGGCCTATTGACCAGCACTATGAGAACAAATAGATCTGAAAGCGTATGCAAACCTTTCTGGTTTATTTTGATGACCTGACCTTCTCCATTCAGATGAACGTGTGTTGAGGTGGCAAATTTAGATTTTCTTGTAATGCAGCATTTCCTTTTAGTCCGGGAGGGGCCAGTGTCCAGCTCAGTGTTATTCCCCTGCTCAGATATACTCGATTCAGCTCCTCTGTTATTTGCTAGGTATGTTAAGTGTGTTTGAGATGGGCAACTACCAAACCTTTTGGAATACTGGCAGTCCAGGAGCAGAGTCATGCACCTCTGGCCAAGTAGTACGTCAATGTAACTGGTTTTGTGTTGCTATATGACTATATAATAGTCATTATACCAGATAACAATATACCAGAAGTCAAGTCGTTTTTATTTGTCATTTCTGCTATATACCAACAGTACATAGTAAAAATGAAACAACGTTCCTCCAGGACTATGGAGCAACACAAGAACAGAACAGAACATAATACAGCAACAATACAACAAGACGACATTCAGTCCAATTTGCAAAGATGCAGAATAGAAGTTACATGTGCAAAAAGTGCAGAACAGCAACAAATGATTGTGCAATCGTAGCAGCAATACAGTATGACAATAAATGTAGTTGTGCAAATTGTAGCATCAACATGATAGAGAATGTCATGTATTATACAGAGTATTATTACAAAAGAATTATTACTACAGCATGATTTCATGAAAGAGTGTCTTTTGGTTCCCTGAATGACGTTTCAGTGCAAGATTCCTTTAAAGAACTGTCAGATATGAGTGATAAACCTTACAAAGGTTAGGGAATATCCACATAATGTGATTTTTATTGTTTTGAAGAGTATAGACTTAAATGATAGCTCATGAGATCATTTCTGTTGGTATTTCATCAATGTCTACCAATGCATTTGGATAACTTCACTTAATTAATTAATGAAATATCTAGAAATACACCATAAGTGTAAAAAGAGACAACCCTTTTAATGAATGGGTTCAGATACTTTAAGGAGTATCTATTGTTGAGACAGTGCAAACATGCACACACAATTTGCTAAATCTCCATAGAACAGTGCAGTCAATAGAATAAACCCTCTGGAGCATTAGCTGAAGATCAGCATACCTAAGTGACAGCTAGAGAGGTAGCCTTGGGCTGTGGAGTAGCAGAACTCCAACCCGTAACTTTAAGATGAGTTAGAGTGGCGTTTATGATGCAGAAATAATCATCCATCATCAGTACCTTTCACTAATGTTTTTGTTGCTGGTCTAACCAGATGCTCAGAGAATAGAGACACAAGTCTCATTAAGAGAAATATTACGTTTAGTGCTACACATATGATGTCTATCATTTCTTGCTTCCAGTTTCAGATGCTGATATTTTTCCACCAAGGTCTAATGTGTGTTATTCTTAGTCCCTGAATTATACCTCACACACCAAACACAAAACACTCTCCTGTGCACCATAGAGCTTTATGTGGCTGAAAGGGCACAGGGGCAAGAGCTTCTTTTCCGAAATAAATGGCGGAAAGCGTGGTCTCCTGTCTCCCCCCACCTTCCTAGAGATAATTAGAGCCTCCTACGGCCATAGCGGCTCCTGCTCTTTGTAGATTTTATAGGTTCTGCTCACAGTAAGGCCCACTAACAGCAGCCCCCTGCTGCAGCACCTCAAAGCGCTGATGTGTTCCATTTGAAGATTAATCTCACACGGTGGCACCTGTATATTAACATCCCCCCGACCCCTCTTCCCCAGCCCCAAAAGCCATAAAATTGCAGCCTGCTGCATTCAGCCTGTAGGTTATTAGGCTAGGTAAGCATTTTCTGCTTTGCCTTTGACACATGCAACATCTGGTTGTAACCCCCTGCTTCTCTCTCTCCCTCCTTCTCCTCCTTACAGAGTTTCTCCTGGCCGTCCCAGTGTCCCAGCGCTCCAAGGATGATGGTAACTCTTAGTCTTGTTTTGGCCCAGATATTCACTTAACGGAAACGATGATTGGGTGGATCAGTGTGATTTGCGAAGCTTAAATATACAGTTACTCATACTGTTGGGTGCAAAAATAGAAGATGAGTCACTGAATGTGGTGAACTGTCGAAGATTAAAGGTAACATGCAATGTTTGCAAGACCCTCTTTACGTGCACAATGCAAAAGTGGACATACCAACTCATAGCCTTTGCTTGTTTGTACTATTGTCTGCATCTAATGTAATTAATAGAAGAACATTTGAAATGAATTTTGACAAAGGCAGAATATATGAAGTGAGTTATATAGAGTTATATATGTATATGTATATGTATATATATGTATGTATACTATAATATACTATAATATAATATATCTCTGTCTCTGTCTGTACAGTACTGTCATGTCATTATTTAAGTGTGATCCCTGTAGAGGATGTATATTTATTTTCACTTGAAAATTATTTTGTACTTGTCTTACAACAATGAATCTAAATGTTTTTAAGATTATTAAACCATTCTGGTGAGTTGAGTGAGTCTAAACTTCTGACAGGTGGTATCGTGTATGTAGTTGATGAAATAGTCTGAAGAACATGCATTATTATTTTTTTCGGTCTGAGGTTTGGTGGTGGAGGTGGCAGGCGCATTAAAGCAAGCCTGTTAAAATGGTGCAATAAAAATTGACTGGTACTTAAAGCGCAGTATAATGGCAGTGTTATAGAAACCGACAAGTTTATGTGAACAAGATGTTCAGGAGAAGCCCAGCTTCTAAAA
Organism: Hemigrammopetersius urotaenia; assembly: GCA_037974485.1. NCBI lineage: Eukaryota > Metazoa > Chordata > Actinopteri > Characiformes > Alestidae > Hemigrammopetersius > Hemigrammopetersius urotaenia. The sequence goes on along the minus strand of JBBPDC010000001.1, from coordinate 9,932,850 downwards.
TGAAAGCGCAGCTTTATTGCTGTGGTGTGTAGGAAAGTTTTTTTCCGTCTTTGATGTACGATTCAGGGTTGCTGTCTGATGCAGGCTTGGACAAAGTGGATGCTGCAGACTCTCCTAGGAGACTTGTGCGCAACAGGAGGAACATCAGCTGGTACAAGCAGCACTCTGATTTCTGGAACTGGTACAAGTACTTCACTGACAGCGGCAACCAGGAAGGAGTGAGTACAGCAGCAAGAGAACACAAACTGTATAAACTACCTGGCAATCTGATAGACTTGAAAGAAATAAAATCACATCTAAAATGGGAAAGAGCTGTTGTGCAACAGACTTTTCAAGAAAGAAATACAACATAAGATATTACAGATAAAAAATATAATTCGACAAGCAATACAATCTTTTTACAGACTGCCACAGGCTAAAGAAAAGCAAATGGATCTGAGCAATGTGCCTTTATTGGGTTGGGGGGAAACTGCAAAACCAGGAGTAAAACAATCTCAATAGTGATCTTTACTGCTTACCAAAGGACTAGTGGTCCATGGACATGACAGTGGTCCCTGGAATCCTGACATTTATTGCTTGTGTGCCTTCCTGCCATGTATTACCCTACCATAACAATCTGGTGCAAATAAATGTCACCGCTGTCAACTCTAGCTGTCTGTAAGCAGGTAATCATTTGGTTAACTCCTGATTTTTGCAGTTTCCCCTACTGAAAGCAGCCATGTTGCAACATGTTTTGCTCTGACTGAAGGGGGTGTGTTCAGGTGGGAAAGTGAATGGGGAGAACAATATAAGAATCACAGCCTATTCTATACAGTGCTCTCTCTATATATATTCTTTGTATAGGTTGCAGGAGAGGTTGTTCCCACAATATGTCAGAGTTTGGACTTTTTTTCCAGACACTTAATTGGGTGGAAAAAATAAAACAAGGAAAATGTAAGCGAACCCAAAAAAGGCACACTTCTCTTTTAAAATTGTGATAATTATTTCAATATCATCACCTTTCCACATTTTGCTTTCTGCCCTCAGCAATTTCTGCATATAGAGTCACATTTTTGCTCCCGATTGTCTCTCAGGTTGCAGAGATGGATCGCTTGTATCTGGCATACTTGCAGAACAAGAACCGTGGAGAGTCTCGACGCTCCTACAAACTCTACCTGCAGCATCTAAGCGACATCTACAAGTCCTGCGCTGATTCTGAAGACCCAAATTGTGTGGCTTCTTACACCACCAGGGTGCATCCTAAGGCTGAACCCCCAAAACCTGCGCCTATCAAATCCTGTGATCCTTACAGGGATCCATATTGCCTGTATGGTCTGGGATACACAGCTTACCCATACTTGGCCCCTGCTGCCGTGAAGACGCCTGTGCCAGTAAAGGCTCCTGCACCAGCTCCACTTAAAACGCCAGCCTACATTCGCACCCCTGTTGTGAAGGACCCTCACACAGGCTACTATTACTACTCCCCAGCGATGCAGTCCTTCCTGACTGCTGAGCAGAGGGCAGAGCTGCTGCGCATATGTGACTCAGAGGATGTAGAGTGCTTGCAGTACCATTTGCGTGCAGCCTATGGTTACAGGCCTGCCAGTGGGCCCCTTCCATCCTATGCCCATCTAGCTTGTGACCCCAAGAGTGACCCAAATTGCATGCCCCATCTTGTGCAGAAGACCCCATCAGGTCTGTACCTCAGATACCCCCATTGCGATCCTCGTATTGATCCATACTGTGCTTATGCTGCGTCTCTGGAAGCTGCCAAGAACCGGGAGGCACCTTCTTCTCCAGCTCCCCTTGAGAGAGCTTGCAACCCACTCTTTGATGAGAATTGCAACCCCCTGTCAGCTGTCAGGTTTGCTAGCTTGGCTGATGAGCCTAAAGATGAATCGGCTCCAGTGGCCAGCTCCATGCGGGCCCCTCCCAACCCCAGTTTCAATCCCTTAGCCATGTACCAGGATGCTGCCCCCGCAGCTGCCTTGCGCCGAGGGCCACCTGCGCCGCGCCAGCCACAACTGTTCCCTCCCCCCACCAGCATGGAAGAGAACCGCCACCCTCTAGGACCCCCAGGCAAAACTAAAGAGGGATATGACTGCTTTATTGGCTATGATGAAGAGTGCTTCCCAATTACTGTCCAGAATGAACGCCCTGGCCCACAAAGGCCGCTTCACCATTCGCCTGAACCCTATGAGCCCCATCTCAATGCTGATGGTTCCAGAAATGGTGTTGTTGAGCCAGATCCTGACTGTGACCCAGAATATGACCGCAACTGCCGCCTGCGCCGCTACGAGCCTGAGTCTGAAGGGCAGAGGATGCCCAGTCTCCGGCCTGAGCAACGTGACCATCTGCCAGCTCCGGAGCGCAGGGAGGAGCCAGTCCACCATGAGGAGGTCCCTCAGCACCGTGAAGGGCTCTATCATGACCAGCAGCCAGAAATCCCAGGCTATGACCAGCAGCAGTATGAAACCTATATGAGTGGCCAGGAAGACCCCAGTGCTAGTTTTGGTGCCCAGGAGCCAAGTCGCCTCAGCTTCCAGGATGTTCTGAGGAATTATGGAGCCCACTACCCTGGCCAGGATGACCATCGGGCCTACACAGGAGACTACAAAAAGAAATAAGAAGCCACTGAAAAAGTTAGGAGGACAGGACAGCACGTGGCTGTGGATAGGTATTAAAATGTACACTGATTGAAAAAATATACACACCAATTGTAATTCTGCCAGAATTACAGAGAGGGAGGCCTTTGTCTGATATAATGGTGTTCAGGAGCTCTTACCAAGCCCTGTTGCCTGACAGAACTTGTACAGGATTTCATTTTTTGGGCTTTTCTGTCTATCTGGGTGACGACTCATGCTAACTGAGTGATAGGAGCTGATACAAGTTTAAGGCGAGAGCTGTACCTCTGTTACAGCTGTTACATTTCTTAAGAAATAAGCATGTCAACTGGTGTATCATACTCTGATTGCTACATTTTAAACAGGTGGTGCAATTTTGGCGACCATCTGTTGTTTTGTTCTTTTATCTTTTTCATTGTTTTCCTTTCGTATTTCCTTTTGTTACTTAACAATGTCCATTCAGAGGAATATTGTAATACATTTTCCTAATCTGTGCCTATATGTACTGTTAAGATTTCTGGTTACCTTTTATGTTTGTTTTTTGTTTTTAATGGAAGATTTCTCTCTGAATGTTTGAAATAAAAAGCGTTAAAATCCCAAGCTGTTGAGACATGTTTTCTTCAAAAAGTCAAAAGTCAGTGAACTGGAAAATGAAACAAGAATATAAAATACACACACAGAACCAATCAATTTATTTAGGCTAAATGTGAGTGATTCAGTAGTTATGTCAGTATGTACCTGCAAGTGCATGTGAATGCCTTAGCTGTCATTGCTGGCTCAGGCTGGTGGTTTGCAGCTTGTAAAACGTAAAAAGCCGCTGAAAATGATGGCCATACTGTCATAGCAGCTGAATGGCTGATAAATAAATATCAGCTAAGAATGAATAATAAATAATGTCTTGAATTGCAAATCATTCCTTACCTTATCCTTTTCCCAGTACCAGTCATTTTAAACATTTGTGGATTTTCGTCACGTGTGAACACACCACAGCACACTGTATGAACTGCGCCACATTGTTCTCTGCATTTAATCCATTGACCAAGGGAAGCAGTGGGCAGCCAGTGGCACCTGGGGAGCAGTGTGTTGGGGTACCTCAAGGGTACCTCAGTGGTGCCACTGATAGTCCTGGGATTCAAACACATGACCTTCTGATATCAAGGGTTACTCCCTAACCTCCTGCTGCACAGGTCTTGCAAGCATTACCTATCTATACATCAACTACCAAATTCAGTCTAAATACCTTTTTAGTACTATACTATAAAGCTGGGCAGCTGGTAGCCTAATGGTTAGAGTGTTTGCCCTGCGATCAGGATTCATGGGTTTGATTCCCAAGACTGCTAAGCACCTCTAAGGTACCCTGAGCAAGGTACCGTCCCCACACACTGCTCCCCGGGCACATGTGTTCCTGCCCCCTGCTTCACTTGGTGAATGGGTTAAATGGAAAGGAAGAATTTTGGTGGAATGGTCACTTTCACTTCACTATAGCCAGTATGACTTGCATTGTCATTTAAATGAATTTATTGCAGGTTTATTTATGTAAGCAGTTTATTTTTTAAAGGTGTGTATCTGCATATGAGCAAACCCACCGGTATCAGCTTCATGGGCAATTGAGAGAAAGAAACAGGTGCAGAAACATGCAAACTAAGGAATATACACAAAGCGTGTGGCCGGAGACAGGAAAGAGCCCCCACTGCAGTAGACATTGGGCAACGTATTTATAATACAGCATAATATACATCATATTACCATTTTGCATATGTACTTAGACTGAAGAAGCAGAAATGTCAGTCAAGCAAAATGTTGCATGAAAAGCCCCAAATCATGTGAGCAATGAGGACGAGTTAAGAACTGGAAAGTACCAAAAAATCCATATGGTTTGGGATCTTATTACAATAGCTGATTGCTGTTTAGAGGGCACTGTGCACTTAAGGGAACACACTGCTCAACAGTTAAACGTTTAATGAAGACAGAGAGGACCCGTGGGGCAAACAGTCACATGCAAATGTTTGAGACCCCAGTCAGATCACAGGTTCTGCTCATGTTCTAAGTGAAAATAAATGAATACACTTTTACAGTTGAACACATTGCATAAAAAGTCAAATACAATATGAAACATTTACAGCATTTATCAGACGCTTTTATCCAAGGCGACTTCCATTCCCTAACTACGGGGGGCAGTCTCTCCCTGGAGCAACTTGGGGTTGGGGGTCTTGCTCGGGGACCCAGTGGTGGTGCTGAAGGTGGGATTCGAGCCTGTGACCTCTTGTTCCGGAGGCAAGTATCCTACCCACTGAGCTACCTTCACCCCAATAGTTTGGCCAGGCTTGTTATATTCCACAATAAATCAGCAAAAGCAGTATAGAAGTGTGTTATCTGTTGACGATTTTCACTCAGAAAATCAATAAAACGTACTTTGTCCAGAGGCGCTAAAACTTTTGCATGTGACTGTGGTTGATGACACTAATCACAGCGAAAACACTGAAAATGAAATAAAGTTTTTCTTCATTGATTATCCAAGTTGCAAGTCATATTAGTTAGAATAAGAAGGACTTTACAATAAAGCTTTCAAAGTTAAAACATTAAAAATACCATTAAAACCTATCTCAAAAAATTTCCAGAAGAATTAACATGGGCCACTCTAAAACCAGTGCAGGTTATTCTCAAAAGGATATTTATAGTTCACATGTTTTTGTTTATTTGTTTCTTGCAGCTTTTGACAGTTGTTTTCTTTACAGTGAAGCTGCCTCTGGGTTCATGTATATTGTATGAGCTCCCTCAGTTGTGTACAGTTGCTCTGGAAAAGTGTTAGTAAGAAAGACCGCAAGGAGGCCAAAGCTATGAGGTAAAACACATGCATTCTGATGGTGTTTGCACAGATGAGCAGTCATGGCCATTTGGGGGGCCTGGTGTTGGTTTTGTTGATTGGTATCAGCCTGAGGATTCTCAATAAAATGCATATCTTGCACTTTTAGATATCAGGCTTAGGAGGAAACTGTATCCAAGGCCTGTACAACATCCTATCACACAGTCAATATGAGGATAAGGAGGACTAGAGAAGGTGAAGTGGCAGACAGAACGTTCTAAGGCAGTAGTTCCTAAACCTATTCATGGGGACCCACACACCAGATCCAGTTCATCAGTTACTTTTCAGGCTCTTCATGAGCATAAGATAAAATAAGAAAGAACTTTATGTATCCCGAGGGCAACATGCTCAATGCAGCAAGAGGAACAAGAGGAATAAAGATATACAATACGAATGTAAAAAAAAAAAAACATGAACAGTAGAATAGTGCAAATATAACATCAAATAACTAACAAAGTAACAATATAACAATATCAGATAAGATCAAATAAAATAAAATAAATAGTGACAGTGCTCAATTAATAAAATAGAGTAGCAGCGTGGGATGGTGGGATGAAAAAAACCCTCTAACATCTTTAATTTCAGACAGAGACACATTGAGAATGTGTGTTTGAAATAAAACTGGAATTTAAGCAATGGTAGACTAGTGCAACGTATTTGGACCAAGTAAACAAAACATAGGTGTGGCCACACAGCATGGTTTACAAAAAAGACAGAGTTGCTGGACTACTGAGATTACAAAGTACTTCCAGTAAAGTAGTGCTGTGGCTCCCTCTAGTGGCCAAAGTGATGTGTGAAGAGTCTGAGGCGGATTAGACAGAGATGAAGAGAGCCAGGTAGTGAAGGTGAGTGAGCGTGTGTGTGTGTGTGTGTGTGTGTGTGTGTGTGTGTGTGTGAGAGAGAGAGATAGGACTCATCAAGCACTGTATGTGTGTTTCTGATGGCTGATTCAAATAAACAAGGGCCAACCCAAAATGCCCTTTTTACTGTGTAGGTAATTCTCAAAAGAGTTGTTTGGTTTATTTATTTCTTATAGTTTTTGACAACCTCATAAAAAAGCCTTGCTGGTAGAATGATGGACTCTACAGGAGCCAACCATGAACCTATAGGTCACCATTTCCAATCCCAATCATCAGTTAGAGGGGTGTAAACTGGCCAGCACTGGGCTGTGGAGGAGCAGAACGGCTACTCTCAGGAGAGAAGGGGCTCCATCTAAAACTCTGGAATAAGCTAGAGGGATGTTTATGATCCAGAAGCAATCATCTAACTTTAGTACCTGACCTCATCACCAATACTCTTGTGGCTGAATGCAATCACATCCTTACAGCAATCGGTTGTGTAAAGACTTCCCAGGAAAAGTTTCCGTGGCCCTGGTCAAATGTTGCTTGTTTGACTTGCAGTGAAAACACGTTAATAAGGGAGCAAACAAATAAGAAATCTGAGTACATTTATGGAAACATAATGGGGAAAAAGACATGTCCCAGAACCTTTGGTAAAATCCACATTTTATGATTCCCCCCCCCCCCCCAATATGTCACATTTATACAGCTATCAGCAAGGAAGGAGAGTTACAAAAGAATCCTATATACTACAATACTACAGTTCTCTTTTTAAAATGTCAGTATGGATTACGTAATTGAGTTCCTTTCATTAGATAAATAAACCGGCGTTTTCTAAATGCCTTACAATAACAGGATCCGCCAGGTCTTCAGCCCTGAGTTGGGCAGGTAATTAAAACATGAAACTCAGGATATCTAAAGGGATGAGAAACCATTCCCCTCTCTGTTCTTCTATAAAGGTCACTGGACGTCTCACGATGCGCCAAGTGCACATGGCTCTGTGTCCTCTCAGTTTCACCGTTTGTGCTGATTATGAAATGCCAGAACCTTCTGCTTAAACAATGTAAGGTTAAATGTCATCACTTTGAATAATTACCCTGCGATCACTGCTGAATTTATCTCACTGCATTCTAAGACTGTATAGGGACATGTACATTCAGTGTCCACTTGAAACACCTGCCTTAGTCTTCCTCTCCACTATACGACACTATGTACACTATATGGACAAAAGTATTGGGACTCATCTGTTTTTCAGGGTTTGGACTAGACCCCCTTACTTCCAGTTACACCATGCTTCCAACTTTGTGGACCCAGTTTGGGGATGAACCTTTTCTATTCCAGTATGACTGTGTCCCAGTGCACAAAGCAAGCTCCATAAAGACATGGCTGGAGGAGTTTAGTGTGGAAGAACTTGACTGGTCCTCACAGAGCCCAAAACCTTTGGGATGAACTGCAATGGAGATTGTGAGCCAGACCTTCTTATTCAATCAGTGTCTAAACTCATAAATGCTCTACAGAATGAATGGACGCAAATTCCTGCAAAACATTGTGGAAAGCCTTCCTAGAAGAGTGGTAGCTGTTATAGCTGAAAAGGGGGGGACAAAATCCATATTAAAGTCTATGTATTTGAAAGCAATGTAATTCAAGTCCCTTGTAATGGTCAGGTGTACCAATACTTTTACCTGTATAGTGTTGATTTGCATTGATAGAACTAGTGTTGAAGGGAGCCCTCCAGGACCAGGATTTGGAAATGCTATCACTGTCATCCTTCTGACCATTATTTAGGCGGTGGAGCGTTCTCTTCACAGTAGTGACAGTGATATAGCACAGGCATCATAGTCTGTGATGGTGTTTTAGCCACCATTATGCTGCATGATGTGAGACAGGGGCCACCCTGCCCACCCAGAGAGAACAAGATTCTCCTGGCAATACTCACTTAGAGGATAACACACCAAATCGTCACCAGTGTCGTACCTGTCCACTGTAGTTAGGAATGGAAGTCGCTTTGGATTTTGATGCTGAAAAAATTCAGTGTTAAAAATTCATATTCATACTCCGATGGCACAGAAATACTTCCATATGTCTGGTAAATGCCATAAATGTAAATGTATCCCCACAGATACGTTTACGTTTACATTTACAGCATTTAGCAGATACATCAGTGCTTAAGTGGACTACATCTGTTCTTTATACCTGTAAAGCTACAAGGACTGGACTAGAACAAAAGTTCTCAGACTTTTTTAGCCTAAGGCCTACTTTGTGGATACTGAAGGACATTATACCACCACTCACCCACCAGAACCATCTCCATTTTGCTAGCTTTCTCCACTACCCTGACTTGTTATACCTGGAACTTGTGATTGGTTGGCTTGTACTCATGGGCATGTACTCATACTGGTTGACATTTTTTTCAAGGTTAATCGTACGCCCCTTATTTCTAATGAGGTGTAATTTTCTTAATCCTTCAGCATACCAAGACATTTTGTTTTCATGACACTGTTTGGGGAGGCCCCCTTTCTATTCTAGATAAATGTTCATAGAGATACAGCTTTTGAAATTTTCAGCAGCCCCCTTAGCAGGCCCCGGTGCCTGCACTCCCCCAAAGTTTGCGCACTGTGGGCTAGAGGAAAGCAAACGGAAACAGGCCCTCAATGTGAACCAGCAACGTATATCAACCAGGTGGACATAAAAAATTTGCACTTAAATAAGTTCTGTTTTTCAGGCATGAAGTTATCGTTTATTTTTTCTTATACGTATTTTCTTATTTTTTATTACTTCGTTTCACCATTCTGAACAACAGAACTACATTGAGAAAGAAAAACACAATAAATCAAGGCTGGACATCATATCTGCACTTTCCAGCTTAGATAAAGAATGAATGTAAATAATGATTCTGTTGTCCTCTTCGGTATGGCAGGTATACATTTTATGGCATCAAATTCCGGTTCCCATAAGAAGACAAACAATCCAGCATTCATGTGTAGAGGCCATGGAAAAGGTCATCATTTCTTCTGAAGGAAACACAAGTGTTTTATGTGCAACCAGAACAGGGGCCTTTATGCTGCCGAATAATGAAGGAAGGGCAGGAGAAAGAAAACATCTTTGAAGTGCAAAGTGAGGTAAATGCTCTTTGTGAGAGAACACAGACCATCTAGGTCAAGCAAAAATGGATAAAGTAGAAAGCCCAGTGTTTCCCACATGCTTCATAAATCACCTGCAGTCTACAAAGAATGTCTTCCTGAATTCAATCCATGGCTAGTCAAAGAAGTCAATACTAATGGGACAAATAAGTCTTTGGTTAAAACTCTTCAAGCTAAATGTGTTGGCCTACATTCGTTTCTCTGTAGGCTGCGTGGCGACTTCATGCAAATTGTATGTCAGTGTTGGTAGCTACACATGCGAAACGCTTTTGCCGTGAAAGCTGAAGGTCTACAAACATTTCAGGAGGTTAAAAGGGAGTTTCAAGGGTTTAGATAGTACGTGAAGAACAAGCTAGGCTTATCTTCCAACTGCAGAAGCTAGCAATTAGCCCATTTAGTGTTATTCTATCTGTGCTCTTTAGCTCTTCGGCTGCAGAGGGGCATTGCCTCTGGCACAGGATTACCACACAACGGATGGAGAGAAGACCTCATTTCATACTAAATTAATGATGATTTTCTCCCTTACATGGGTTTCCCTGTGATTCCGGTCCACAGTGCCATTTTTAACAGTTTTGTTTTAAAGAGAAAAAGTGGGGGCTGTGGCAGTTTTCCATGTTTTGAGACATGCTCTCCAAACTTTCACTTGGACTCACCTGAACTTTCTAAGGCTTAAGTTGGCAGGCACAAAAAAAAACGCTCCTCAAGGCTGTCAAAGTCTTTCTCGGCTATGTTGGAGGCAATGCTCGGAAAGTAGCTCATAGCTTGCTCAAACGGAGCAGGTCCCTGGATAATGTTACCAGAGGATCTGCCACCCCCCCTTTCTCTTAATCACAGAGACGGAATCAGGCAAGTGGGAAATAAAGAGGATTACAGAAGTTTCTGTGGGTGCCCATGAAACCCTGCTGCATCTAATGTGTATATACTGTATATGAAGAGTTCAGATGCAAAACCCTCTATATCCGCCTGACCACTTTTCTTTTAAAAGAGCATTTTCTATCAGGTTCCTATGTTCAAGCTCAGCAACAAAATTGTGTCAAAACCTGCTAAATCCACAGTTTTTCCAAAAACGTCTACATCCACGTCTTCCACACAGACATAGGAGAGAGTTGCTAAATCACCAAAGATGCAACTGGAAACACTGAAAATGATGACACATAAGCAAAGTGGTGTTTTGGTTGTGGTGGTGGTGGTGGGGTGGCGGGTGAGGTTCATTTATACATCCATACCTGTTTTTGAATGGCACCTGTGCTCATGAGCTAATCTCACCCCATACAGAAGACACACCCCAGACAATACACAAACAAAACCTTCAACCAAACAAAATACATGAAGTATTAGTGTTTAATAATATTAAACTGTACAGTAAACCCTCAATTTTACGCGGATCAGTATACACGGATCAGAATTCGCGGTAATACACTGAAAAGGTGTCAACCGCCATAAAAAGAAGAAGAAGAAGCTGCTGCAGCATGTAGCAGGACTGCACCGTGTCTTGTTGTCGTATTTTAGTGTTTTAAATCCTGCCCCCAATTTTCGACAATTATCGAAAATTATTTAGTGCCCTGGCTAAACATGCGGGTAGAGTTAGTTATTTCAACGTTTCTTTTGTCTTTGCACGCTGCTAATGCTAACTGCTAATGCTAACTTTTTTTTAACAATAAAGTTTACTGATTATGATTATTTATTTACCTTTACATTTTTAAGGGTAATGCAATAAACTGAGTTTAAAATTAAATTAATCATATTTAGGGGCATACTTAGGGTTTACACTATAAAAATAGGCATTTATAGAAACATAAAAAGCAGATATAAATGTTTAGCTAAATAAAGTCTCTATGTCAGAACAGAGCAAAACATTCTCTCAGAGAGAGAGAGTGCAACACACTCTCTCTCTGTCTCTCTCTCACAAACACACTCTCACACTTTAGCTTTGTCTCTCTCATTCACACACTTTCTCTCTCACACTTTTTTCTCACGCTCTCTTTCTTTCTCTCCCTTTCCCTCTCTCTCCCTCTTTCTCTCACACTCTCTGCTTCTTTCTCACAGGCACTCTCTATCATTAGCAATGCCTTTTACAAAAATGCCAGTTCCTCAGAGTTACATGATTCAAACATTGTTCTCTCATTTTTAATGGAGATGGCGTTGAGTGAATGCTATATATACACTACACATGCACACACAGGACACCTTGGTTCCTCAAGACAAAAGAATGATTTGTGATGCAAGACTATATACACAATCACACCATTTTCACATCATCATAAAATCTTATGAATAGGTAATACAGACTCATTGTGTAGAAAATGCACTTTGTCAGAATTTCTTGTTTCAGTGAAATGCAAGAGATATGAAAATATACACTGGTTAATATCGCTACGCAATAACTGTACATCTATCTTATTTTTTAAGCTTTATTGATTGTCAGTTTGGAAGGACAAGAAAAAGAACGTCTGAGTAATCAGATAAGACCCTGCAGTAAATAGCATTGTCGAGCATTATCACGTCAAATGCAGGAGTCATAAAGACTAATGGACAGTATAGATGTAATACCGAAAGATGTTCTGGAGAGCCATTACCTTAAATTCCCCGTGATTAACAGCAGCACTAAAAAAGAATCAACTTGAGGGATGGAAGCTGAAACAGCGGGCAGCTGTCCACTGCTTTTCACTAATGAATCACAGCAAACCGCTGAGAAGTAACACGGGGCTGATATGGTCAGCAAGCCAGAAAATGATGCATGAACCCCCAGTGAGACTTGCTGCTTAAGAGTGATGACCTGTGTGTGTCTGTGCGTGTCTGTGTGTGTGTGTGTGCAAAAGTGAGTGACTTCATAATGTTACTTTTACAAGACTTTTTATGATTCACTCTTCACTCCCATATTTTTAAAAAGTGAATGACTAACACTGCATTTTCCTTTTTTTGGTCTATTTGTCAAATTATATCACTGCTGTACATTTTTGTCCTTTAATAAATGTAACCTTTATGCCTAAAAAAGCTGCTCAAGCACGAAGGCGTGTCCAGTCTTGTCTGCAACTGGTGAATCAGATGATTCTTCTTGACAGGAACGAAAACCTGCAATCGAAAATCAGCCCTTCAGTCGAAAAATTTACCGTAAATTTGTCCTGCGGTTTAGACAAATTACAGGTTGCCCTCCTGCCAGAATTTATTTGCTTGTTTCACTGACCTGCAAGTAATTTATTAAACACTGACAATCAGTAAAACTTCAATATAAGATAGGTGGGAAAAGATACATGAGAAAAGTTGCAGTTATTGCTTGCCGATGTCAGAAGAGATGTTATATCACGTTATGAATATTGGTAGCCTAGTGGTTAAGGCATTCGCCCTGTGATCAGAAAGTCCAGGTTCGATTCCCAAGACCGCTAGGCACCTCTGAGGTACCCTGAGCAAGGCACCGTCCCCACACACTGCTCCCTGGGCGCTGTGTTCGTAGCTGCCCCCTGCTTCACTTGGTGAATTTCGTGCTGTTCACACTGTGTGCTGTGGTGTGTTCACGTATGAGCAGATTGTCATTTTCACTGATGTAAAGTTATTGTGTCAGACAGACAAATCATATATAGACTAAATGACTCCTGGTTTGGATAAATAGTTAATAAAACCTCATTATATCTAGGATCTTTCAAGCAGTTTTTCCCTCTCAGACATTTATTTACTAAAATAACTAAAATAACCAGGAATGCATTCAAATAAAAAAGCTGCTTTTAATCTTTAGACCTATTAATGTTGCATAAAAACAGATGGTTCAAGTTCTGTGGAGAGCAGGAATGTCTGAAAGCAGAAATATGTGGAAAATAATTGAAAACATTTTGCCTCAAAGAAACAGCCACATTTCAAGGGTTTCTGATATATGGATAATGACTGATAATGTCACTTAAAGATGTAGTCAACAATATATTGTGTGTGAATATTCTGACTCGCCTGGTCAGATGGATGAACTGGAGACTGAAGGCTATGAAAGTGTAAAATTCTTTCAATAATTCATTGCTCTTTTATTTAGAAAGAGAAGGTTCCATGATATGAGGCGTTTAATGATGCGAAGAAGCACGGTTGTTTTGTGTGTAGTGGCTCCAGTCGCTTTTCACTTACACTTAAATAGGCGCAGGGCTGCGGCCCCCAGGTGGGCTCTTCTTGCTGACTGCATGTTTACTAACCTCGCGGCACGCCTCTGTTTGATAGCCTTGGCTGTGGTGGAGTTTACAGAACAGCTCCAGACGGCCCGTAGCGGTCCTCTGATGACACGGCGACAGGTCATCCGAGCAGCCTTTGTGTGATAGATGACTCTTATTTTGCTGTCAGCCTTGTACCGTTTGGGTGTTTATCTTGTTAGCCTCTCGTATGCGCCATCATTTATCTTGCTCGGCCGAGGGAGAGGAGATTTTCACCACATGTATCATTTGATTAAATATTAATTTGTAATTACCTTCCAAGGTGCTTTCCACAGTCTTTCTGCACTCCGGAGATCAACAGCAACCTGTGATTTGTGCTAATGAATCTTTCATATTACAGAACTCTACAGGAACAGTCAGTGCAAGCATTCAGGGGTCAGCTTATCTCCTAAAGGGTTCCATGACTCTGCTTATGTAGTTTAATATATTAAAGACTATCTTTATTAACTGGAATGGTTTTATAAGTTAAAGACTGTATTTAATAAGAGAGTGTGGTTTAATATTTTAAGGTTGTCTTTATAAAAGGGTTTGGTTAAATAAATTAAAGAAGGTCTTTAATGAGAGTTGTAGTTAATTAAGTTAAAGATTTTTTTTATAAGAGGGTGTGGTTTAATAAATTAAAGAATATATTTAATGAGAGGTGTAATTCATTAAGTAAATTAAGCTGGTGTGCGGACGCAGGTTTCCATTTTTCTAGACTTTATTTACAACGCGAACTCAAAGAAGGCACGAAGGCCAAAACACAATAATACACAATAATGACAGGTATAACTCTAGATATTCACAGATGACTAAAAGTGGCTACAAAAGACTACTACATAAGACAGTGGACCGATCCCAGTGCATAAACCAAGGCAAGCTGAATACAGACACAACCTGGCAACCTAAACACGGATATGAACCAGTGAACAAGCACAATCACTCCAACTAAAAACACTGAACAGCTGGGTTTAAAGGACATTAAGTTAGACACCATGAACTGAACTCCCATTTCAAAATAAAAGTCCAACTTGTGTAGCAAAATGGCGGCCTCTAGGGGGTGTGGTTTAATAAGAGGGTGTGGTTTAATAAATTAAAGACTGTCTTTAATAAGAGGGTGTTGTTTAATGAATAGAGACTGTCTTTAATAAGAGGGTGTGGTTTAATAAATTAAAGACCGTCTTTAATAAGAGGGTGTTGTTTAATAAATAGAGACTGTCTTTAATAAGAGGGTGTGGTTTAATAAATTAAAGGCTGCATTAATAAGAGGGTGTGGTTTAATAAATTAAAGGCTGCATTAATAAGAGGGTGTGGCTTAATAAATTAAAGACTGTCTTTATTAAAAGGGTGTGGTTTAATAAATTAAAGACTGTCTTTATTAAGAGGGTGTGGTTTAATAAATTAAAGGCTGTCTTTAATAGGAGGGTGTGTTTTAAAACGTTAAAGACGTTCCAATAAGAAGATTTGGTTGAATAAATTAAAGACGGCCGTTAATAAGAGGGTGTGGATCAAATGCAACAACTATCAAATAAGCAGAATTTGAAATCATCTCTGTTATGCAAGAGCAGGTTAAAGATGTCAGCATCTACATCAGCAATGGACAAGAGGAAACAATGCTGATTTCTCCAGCTCTGCTGTTTTACGCACAGACGAGTTTCAATAAGAAAAATCTTGTGAAGAGACTTAAAGGACTGATCTGGTAACGGTTGGTCTAGACTGTAAATGTGTTCCATCCAGGCTTTCAAAGAAAGTCCTGGGCCAAGACGGCAGCGAGCTTCAGCAGAAGAGGGAGAAAAAAATTATTGACACATCACACATAATCTGAGCCAACTGGAGCATTGCTATTCTTTGTGTTCAAAAGGAGGTCTTGCGGACACGGCACTCAAACATTCAGAAACGAGGGGCGCAGTGCGGCAGCCACTTCAGCAGACATTTTCATTAGCTGGATTTACCATCAAAATGCTTGAATTCATTTTCCAATTTCCCCTTTTTTCTGCGCCTTCTCATCTGCAGCAGCATGTTAAAGGGCTGATAGTTCAGAGCTGCTGCCTCTGAGTGAGGAATGAATAGGGACCTGAGAGTCTGTCAGCATATTTCCACTCCATCTCAGAGAAAAGCACGCTTAGAGAAGCCATTCGCCACAATCAGGAGCAATATTTCACTCCAGCTTTGAGTACAAGCTCTTTCAGTCCGTAATAGCTGACCCAGAAACATTTTCATCACTTAAGTTTTTCTCTTGAATCAGTTTGAAGACTCACATTGACCAGGTTCTCAAAGCCATATCATACAAAAGTAGGCCTACAGTTGTTACCTCACAGATGTCTTTGCACTTGAATAAATTTTCCCATGAGCAATGTGCACCTCTTAGACTGGATTTTAGCCCCAAAAGACTTTTTTTAGGCCAAAAACTTGCAGTCCTTCCCAGTTTCACAGTTAAGGCTTTGTCCACACAGATGTTCAATCAAGGTGTTCATGATTTGCATTTGTTTGGTATCCAAATTCTACCTCCTCCACCTTCCCCTCCACACACAGACCCACATTCATCCACCTCCACCTTCCTCTTCACACACAGATCCACATTCTACCACCTCCACCTTCCTCTTCATGGACCAGATCCACATTCATCCACCTCCACCTTCCTCTTCACACACCAGATCCACATTCTACCACCTCCACCTTCCTCTCCACACACAGATCCACATTCATCCACCTCCACCTTCCTCTTCACACACCAGATCTACATTCTACCACCTCCACCTTCCTATTCATGCACCAGATCCACATTCTACCACCTCCACCTTCCTCTTCACACACAGATCCACATTCATCCACCTCCACCTTTCTCTTCACACACCAGATCTACATTCTACCACCTCCACCTTCCTCTTCATGCACCAGATCCACATTCTACCACCTCCACCTTCCTCTCCATATACAGATCCACATTGATCCACCTCCACCTTCCTCTTCACACACAGATCCACATTCTACCATCTCCACCTTCCTCTTCACGCATCAGATCCACATTCTACCACCTCCACCTTCCTCTCAACACGCAGATCCACATTCATCCACCTCCACCTTCCTCTCCACACACAGATCCACATTCTACCACCTCCATCATTTTACCTTGCACTAGCCTTTCTTCTCATGCCATTAAAAGCCTCATGTTTCTTCCATCATCTCCTCTGAACCATTGTCTCCTACAGTTAATGCTTTTAATCCAGCAGCACCTGTGCTCTTCTATCAATGTTGACAATAATTTTGACTACAGCTGGTTCCACATGTAAACACATTAGACAGAATAATTACTGCCCCCACAGGTACATACATGACACTACATACTGGGCTGCAGGATGGTGTCAAATAAACGGCAATGTAACACCTCACTGAATTTTGAATACATAAAGTCTGCCACTTTTTTCCTAAATTTATGTCAAATTAAGAGCATTCAAAATAAATTGTTGTGAAATGGTCCATGTTGGAGAAACTAGATTGGAATCTAAAGCATTTAATGTTCCTTCAAGCATCTTCATGGAAGCTGTGAAGTTTGTGAGCCCTTTGGAAATTTCTGCATTTCTGCATTATTAAAACATCATCAGATTTGACCATACAAGTCATAAAAGTAGATAGAGTAGATTAAAATAACGTATACCTGGCTAATTACGTTTATTGAGGAAAATGATCCAATATTACACATCTCTGTGGGACAAATGTTGGCAGTTATCTAGGTTTAGCAGTTAAACATAGCTCTGATTTCATGTCTCAAAAAAATAATTACATTTAACATTAATTTACCAATACAGTGCATGACAGATTATTTCTGCTGATAAGAAACAAGCCATTATTTTAAAGGATTAATCCTTTTTAGCCAGGTGGTTATCTTCTCTGGAGTGTAGAAAAAACACATCCCATTTAGACTTGCATGTCTACAGTTTGCTACAGTTTCATTGCCTGCCATAATATATGTCATTTGAATATACTGAGAGGAACACAAAAACCCCAAAACAAATAAAGATGCATTACTGCATGACACACAATGTTTGAATTGTGAATACGGATCTTGAACAAATGGATGAACAAGCTGGATCCCACAGGAAAGACTGAAATTGAATTGCAGTCTCAAGGCGATCTTGCAGAACATCAGAAGCTGTCTTTTGGAAAGTAGCAGAAATGAAGATTCTGCAAAAGTGCTTTCACTCTTTGACTCGTGGTGCTCGATTCAGAGCCGCGACGGGGAACAGCTGTGATCCAGAGATGCAGCTGAGAAGCCTGAGGTGTGTGACTCTCTGAAGAAGAATCTTCTCACTACAACAGATGTGTTGCTGCAAAACCACGAGTATAAATGTGAGAAAAAATTTAAAAAAAGCAAAAAAAGAAATTCATCTGTTTCTTTAAGCACGTCCTGTGTGTTTCAATATAAGTCCACCACTTTTTCCTCCAAATTTCTGTTGCAGTATGATTTAGTTCATTAAATTAGTTTTTAGTCAATAGTAATGATGTGAAGTGGTCAGTTCTAGAGAAACTAGATTGGAATCAGACATCTGAAATATTTAATGTCTCTACAGACTACTTCACAGACAGCTATGAAGTTTGTGAACCCTTTTCTACATTTCTGCATCATTTGATAATACAAGTTCTAAAAGTAGAATTCAAGGATACAAAAAGATTTTAAAAAGTATAGCTGGTTATTTATTTATTGGGGAAAGTGGTCCAATATTTCATTTTTGAGTAAATCTTTTGCATTTAAAGGTGAAATCAGAATCAGAACTTTCAGTCAGTGGGATGACAAGAAGGTGACAGTGGGTCTGTTTTACTGAAAGTACAGGGATCTACCATAGTCTGTTCTTCACTACACATGTTTGAGGAAGTGTATCATGGTACACTCTTAAATAGAAGATGCTCATCAGGCTGGAAAAGACAACAAAACCAGTCTACGGTCTGACAGACTGCCCATAGACTTACTTTCTTTCTATAAGTGGCTCTAAATGCTACCCAGACCAGCACTGACCATTTGAGTTGCACAGGTATGTGACATACATACTACATGATGTAACTGATGTACACTGAAAAGACACTTTTTTTATCTACTTTCACTGTCTGTTTAATCTGCTCCACTGACAATACAGGTGTATTTTGTAGTTTATAATGACACACTGTAGTCCATCTGTTTCTCTGGATCGCAGGCTCACGTCCTCTTTATCCCATTCATTAATGATCAGGACCCCCCACAGGACCACCAGTGAGTAGGTATTATTTGGATAGCGGATCAGTCTCAGAGCAACAGTGACACAGACACCGTTTGTTAGTGTGTGTGTGTGTGTGTGTGTGTGTGTGTGTGTGTGTGTGTGTGTGTGTGTGTGTGTGAAGAACTGCATGGCTGGCAAATAGTCACTGATGAGTCGACTTCAAGTGCAAATTCTAAGGAGAAATGTAACAAGAAAT
>JBBPDC010000001.1:9902207-9913697 GCA_037974485.1 Hemigrammopetersius urotaenia | reverse complement strand
GTTGCGGAATTCTTAAGCACTGATGTACGTCGCTCTGGATAAGAGCGTCAGCTAAATGCCGTAAATGTAAATGTAAAGCGTTCCTTAAAGAACCTTTCAATTCAAAGTTCCCCAGCAAATGTAAGTTTTTGCTGCTGATGCACAGACTCAAAGTCAGTAATGGCTTATTATTGAGCAGAATAGATCTATCGGGTTACAAAATGAGGGAAAAAGGATTCAGAACCACTGCTTTAAAGCACCATTTTTGCAAATGAAATGTGTTACTTTTTTACTTTTAAGAACATCCACATAATTGAAGGGTTCTGGAGCAAGTGTTTTGTTCTTAGAAGCATTCGTTCAAAGTACAACTCACTTAGAAACCTTTAAGAATAGGATAGATCTGATTATGAATATCACCAATCCTACCATGCCAGTGCTTGGTAAAGTTAATAATTAATCTGAACTTGGTAAAAAATCTTTTCTTTGGTCTTCTGTCCTCCTTTCCTTATGCTGCACCTGCTGATGTTCCAACTCCACTTCATCAGGCCACACTAAGCCCAGGTGTGACCATTCCCCATCTTCACTTCTCCAAATATTGATTCGTCCATGCTGCTGGGTGAATCTATCACCTTATAGTGAGACGTTCCATTTCCCCAAATCCTATCCCAGCACGTCAAAGTGATACAGCAGAAGTCGAGAAAACTCACATTCGTCATAAGACGAATGATGGAGGAGACTACCCTTTGTGTTTTAGCCAAGCAGAACAGCCTGTGTGAATCCATCATCACGCATTTTGGAGAACAGAGTCGAGACAGGAACACATGAGCCAGGATTTTTTTTTTTTGTCTTCCATGCTGCCTTCTATGCTGTCTTCCCACTCTATACCTCAGCAGCCCCATAGAACGCGAAGACGTCAACTTAAAGGGTCAAACTAAGTCCTGATCAGGCCAGCTGTCCAGAGGCCATCTGATTATTTACTTAAAAGCACAGCCAGTGCTCTCTTTATTTAACATCAACAAAACAGAAAAAAACCTGGCTCGAGGGCCGAAACATGAAAACAGAACAAAGGATTGTGAGGCGATGGACCGATGCTTACGGTCCACACGGACTGAACTAAATACACACAGACAGCAAACTAATCACCAAACGTAATCACTTAAACTAAACACGAGACAGAACCCAAACTAAACCCAAAACCCAAACCAAAACAGTGGGCCCTACCGGCCACTGGCCGAGTCGTGACATGGGTGCCTAAACTGTTGCATTAGACTGTACATTCCCTGTAAAAAATGTATCACGGCTACTTATATTTATCATGGCTGGTCCGATAACAATAACAGGACTGAAATTAAAAAGGTTACCAGGTTACTTTAACCTTAAATTTAGTTCAGTGAAGAGTTAAATGTACAGGTTTATCTCTTCTACTGTAAATGCAGTCAATCAGCACCATGTCAAAAGCCAACTTCGGAAACCAAACATACATTTTAAGTGCATTCTAGCTTAGAGTATACTGTGAATCAGAACATTTGAGTACAGGGGGTCCTCGAGTTACGACAGATTCGTTCCTTCAACAGTGTTGTAACCCAAATTTACATCACTGTAGAAATACACCCTAGACTGAGTCACTTACCGATGCTAACACAGCTGTAAAATCATAACACAACTAAGCCACAGATAAAGGAAAAGTACGAGGCTAATGGTGTAAGTCGAGTGGGAGTGAACGCTGTAAGCTCGAAATGTTGTACATCGAGACTGTTGTAACACGAGGACCCCCTGTATTTAAGACATTCATTGCTTGTATAACAGATTGATGTCTCTGCAGATGTGTCTCTGAGGGCTGTGAGGGCAGCTGGTTCTTCTCCTCACTGCTAGAGAATCTTCTGGGTTGGAGCTGCCACTTTACTCTGCAGAGAAGATGTGAGTAGCGTCTTTCATGTGAGGGTGGTTCATTGATTGCTTTCGTAAACAATCCTTTTTGATGTTCTTAAGAGACATTTTTAAATTAAAATTTCAAAGAACAAAAACACCACCTTGCAAATAGCCCCCGCCCCAAAAAAAACTATTGGAAAGAAGATAAACCAGAAAGCTATTTAGAAAGTTACAAACTTAAAATCATCTAAAAACACTGCTTGTTGAAATGCATCCAAACAAGTGTGTCCAGGAGACGGCAGTAGAATTTAAAATAAGCCAAACTGCCAAAATGTATCTCTTCAATATGTTACAATGGTTAAAAATGAGCATGATTACTTATTTTATTTCTTATATATTAAATATGACAATCTATTACAACTAAATTTGTTTAAAGCAGAAGTTTCTCAATAAGATGTCCCACCATGGTAATATTGCTGCTTGTTCAAAAACTCAACAGTCAGATTCAAGAGACAGTCAGATTTCTTATTTCTTTATTGAGAGCGCAATATTATAGAGAAAAAGTTCCATACTTTTCAGTACAATTTAAGTATTAAACTCAGACCATACAAAAGCAATTCATGGACAAATATACATCTATTATTCCAAACATTGCAGCCACTGACATTAACACTTTCTCAAGTGTTTCAGTATGAAATTCTTCTAAAAGACACAAAAAATGCAAGGCAAAAGACTCCCTTGACTCATTTATGCTGTGTGTAATATATTAGATATGCTGAATTTAGTGAAATGAACACTGATTACTTGACATTTATTATTGTTCTGGATTTGTTACTGTACGTCAAATTACACGACTAGTTGACGTCCACAAATGAGATCACATAAGTCAACAAACGAACAAAGGTGTTTTACAACTCAGGTGAGATGTTTGGTTTACAGCGTCAAAGAAACCACTGAGATTTACACATTCCTCTGCGTTGAGATAACATCAATTTCTCTTTTTCTCTCACACTCACGCCAGCATATGAATGAGATTCAGTTTGAAAAGTAAACAAAAGTAATCAGACATCTCGCAGTACCTGCTTCAAGTTCAAGAAGACACTGAAAGACAAATCGATATAAATGTCTCGCCACTGGCATGAAAAATTATAAACGCTTCAAGAAAAAAAATGGCTTGTGGATTGAATTTCTACCTGTGCTAAGAAGATTATGCCTTTTTTTTTATCTGATTTAGTTTGGCCAGAGCCAAATCAGATGAAACATTTTTTTGGGATATGATGTTTGGTTCTTTAGGTTTGTGCTGGAGCTACACTTTTGGTTTCCTAAACAAGCTTTCAATCTTTTTTTTTGGAGAAACATTTTTAAGTGTGAAGAAGGTAGCCATTTTAAAGGTTAAACTTAAAATTTTTAACAAAATCCAGGAAGAGTGTCGATCTTTAACCTTTTGAAAGGATCTTCACACTCACATATCTGTTTTAAGGTTCTTCAGTGCAAAAAGTGGTTCTTTTAGGGCAAAAACACACTTCATGGCACTTTTTTATGTGACGCTAGCCTTTGTAAAAAGTAGTATACTTAAACTTCATTTTATTAAGTATGCTTGAGTATAAGTATTGCAAGTATAAGGACTATATACTTGTAGTGTACTTGTAGTGTATTAGAACAGTGGTCCCCAACCCCCGGGCCGCAGACCGGTACCGGGCCGTGGGTCATGTGGTACCGGTCCGCCGGCTGCACAGAAAAAACGTGAATGTTACCCGTGTTATATTGTTGGCTTGTTGTTATAAAAATGCTGTTAATAAAGCTGCGAGTACACATTGGATTTACGTTTATTAGTGTATTTTAAAGATACCCCATTATTATATATTTAAAATATCCCCATTTTATCCATATCATTTATTTGTATAATATACGTATATTTATCTGCTACTCCTTAAAGGCCGGGCTGTGAAAATAGTTTCTGATATTAAACCGGTCCGTGACCAAATAAAGGTTGGGGACCACTGACTTAGAACATATACTAATTTAATACTTCACACTAAATTTGAACATGTTTATGTTTATAAAAGTATACTTAAAGTATACTTTATAATGTCATTATACTAGTGCTGGGCCGTTAACGGCGTTAACGCGTGTTAACGGCACGAGATTCTTATCGCGCGATAAAAAAAATATCGCTGTTAACTGCCCTAACCCTAACGCCAAGATTCCAATGAGATTAACGGCATTAAAAAAATTAATCTGTGCCCACCTCTACATTATACATTATATACTTTCTTTATATTTATCAGTATAAGTCAAGCATACTTCACATACTATTCTTAAGTATATAAAATATAGTATATAAAAAGTAAACTTAAGTATACTCATAGTACCCTTGAATAAACTACTTTTTGCTAAGGCTAATGAAGGCTAACAGAATCTTATCCCGACCAAAGAACACTGTGACTAAACTGCATGACCTATACATATCTGTCTACAAACATGACAGTAATCTCTAATCTCTAATGCTTGTGTGGTTTCTTTTGTTGTTAGCTACACCATTCTCATTGCTCTAGAACAAAACCAAGAAAGAAAACTTCAGGCACCATACATAATTAGTTTTACAAAAATACCATGATTTTGTATAATTGTTCTTTCTTTCCCAATACCTCCTTACAAAAGGTACCAACCGATAGGTAAACCGCTTCCTTATTCAGGTTTCATCATGAATTTATTCTAGTATTTTTGTAAACACACTGGAAATACGTTATCCTTTTTTATTAAGAACATTAAGCAACTATAACAGTCCTGAACTGTCTCAATTTGATTTTTTTTACTATTAGAGATACTAATAAATAAATAAAAAAAATAAAAACACTTCAGAAATGTTTCACTCCTCCTGAAGCTCTGCCTGGCCAGTGGTAAAATATCTCGTTGACACATCCATAAACACATCCCTAAGGCAAGTACAGGTATTCATGCTGTTGAAACATGACAGGAGGCTGACTAGGTGCTAAAACCAAAAATATACACTGCAAAGGCTAAAATGGGTTACGTAAAACTATCAAACTCAGTTAGAATCTCCACAAACGTAATTCAACATCCAACATAGTTCCGCATTACCATACTGTTAAATCACAATGGCATCATAATTATAATCATATTCTGAGACAATTTCAAGAATATTTTCACATAAATCATTCATAACCAACATAAGTCACACAAATAATCAATTAACATGAAAGAGGATCTTCTTGGCTGCATGCTCACGTCACGGCTTGTGCTACTTTATGGCAGAAACTGTTACATTTCTGTAATCCTCCTTACTTTCTATTCTGAGACATAAAGTGCTTGTGTGCTAATTTCCAACCCACTGTTGTGGAGCTCAGTCCTTAGGCTAATGACATACAGCTCCACATTCAATGCTGCGTAGTTAATCGACTGCGAAATAGAAAGTCTTCTATAGAATACTTAATAACAATACTCAACTCTTTGGAATGACCTCTTTTTAAAACATGCTAATGATCCTTTAGATGGATTGGCAAGATTATTCAAGTGGTCTAGTTTATGAGCTCTAAACTGGGCTGATCATAATGCGACTGGTTAAAATGCAAAAACAGCTCTTCCCGCTCAATCAGCTTCATAACAGCATTACACTGAACCATAAAAATATTTATTTTCTAATAGGATTTCCAGCCCAAACTCTCAAATATTCCTGTAGGTTTCAGCGATCGCTGTGTAGTCCCCTGAAGCATTTTGCCACATCCCAGTCCTCATAAGTATGTATGTTTCCATGCTTCCACAGCATTACAGTTGTCACAATGCAATCTAAAGACATCAGTCTGGACATGCAGGCCCAGGTCCACTAAAGCCAAGCCTTCATTCGAGGCTTGAGAAGTGAGCAGTCTATTTAGTATAAGGAGCTCTGTCCTTTATAAACAGATTAGAAATACAACATTTCTTGGTTTTGGAGAAGAGTAGACTCCACACAATGTGTGTGTGTACTGAACCACTGATTAAAAAGGAAGCGTATCTACTCCATCAATGGGTGACTAATAACATTTGAAGTATTGTTCTTTAATGACGATTTTTGGAACAAGTATAAAAATATGCATTCTACATATGCAAACTACAATTTACTGCAGCTTTCTGAACCTCAAAAAAGAAAACTGATTTAATTAGACCAACACAAAAACTTTGAAATCATGTGCATATAGAATATATATGTATATGTATAAACACTTAATATTTCATAAGTCAGAGCAACTTGGAGACAGTAGAGATGACAGTGTACTTTAGGAGACATCCCTCAGCACTGCCTCTCTTCACAATATCCAACAACCCTGTGACAACCATGAAGAACCGCAAGTTTCTCAGAACTATCATTTTTCAAGCCCTAAAGTAGGACATAAACTGAACTGAAGACAAGTAGGAGACCAACACCAACTTCATCCTCAAAAAAAGGCCCAGCAGAGGATGTGCCTTTGTCAGCAAAGGAGGTATGGTCTGCCACAGGAGCTGTTGCGCCAGGCAGGTGCCACAGAACCCTTTATACCAAGGCTACCAATTTCTTTCCTCATGCCATAACCCTTATAAATAGCTGATAGTGCTGTCATCTGCTGTGCCTGGCTCTTCCTGTTTGTACAATTATTCATACACTACAATTTCATTCCCCTATGTGATGCACATTGCACATTACTGTTGTCTGAACCACCAATATGTATTGCTTTTCCTTTTATATTATCTGTTTATTGCAGGGTTTTGGTATATTGTATATTGTACTGGAGAGGGGAACCAAATTCTGTGCATGTGTTAACATACTTTGCCAATAAATTCGATTCTAAAATTTTAGCTTCATAAATCAAAACATTCATGCCACATTCAGTGCATTTATTGTCTAATGGCAATAGAATAAGCATTTTTTAATATACAAACTTCTGATGCAGCCTTCATCCCAGTCCTCTACCAAGTCACGCAGGTGTTTCATAAAAGAGCCCAGCTTATATAAAAATGTTATTTAATGAACTCCAATACTTAAATTTTTCAACAGATCTTTACTGATAAGATAGTTAGTGAATTGGCAAATATGATTACCAGTCTCAAGTTTGTCTTCAACTTAAATAAGCCCAGAATTCTTTGCACTTTTGTTGATCACTTATCACTTTTAGAGAAATTAAAACATACTGTGCTTAATGTTTAGTTCGGATGAATTTTACATATTTCTTATGCTACCTACAATGGGTTTTGGGTCCAAATTTACCAGTATGTATTACTGCAAAAGAGGTGAATATGCAATGACTCAGCTCAGGAATCTGCTATTTAAAGAGCAAAAAATTCTTAGACTGAAATATCTAGAAAGTAAGCCATTATTATCGCTGATGTATCTATGGAATTTTTGCAGAGGTGGTAGCTCAGAGCTGCCCGATATATAAGTCAGGCCCTGAAGTGTACCACACATTTACGCCAACAGGATGCACGATGTTTAAATGGACAGTCCCTTCGGGAATTCAGACTATTTTGTTCTCTCTGTCTTTACCTTTCTCTTTCCTCAGCGGCAGGGCTCTTTCTTGGCTCCTTGTGATCTGCAGCTCAATTGGGTCACTGCTCACAGCTCCAAAATCATCTTTACCACAGTGGCTCTATGGGGTCGACTATGTCTGTGCTTCATGCTCAGCCGTTATAATAAGCCACGAGTGAAACGGCGGGCCTCCCTGTTCCTGCTGCGGGGGATTGGCCCTCACCCTCGGAGGCCTGGTCCTTGGTCCTCTCTGCAGCATAGCCAGTGGGCTGGCCAGCTGTGGCCACCATAAAAGTGACATTGTGGCCATTGGCATGTCGCACTGTCCTGATGATCTTGGTGCCCTTGGATGAATTCTTGTAACTGGAGCCTCTCTCAGGAGCAGAACACATCAGGAGGGCTCGGAAACATCTGTAGAACTGACACACAGGAAGAAAGTGGTGATGGAGAGATTTCTGCACTTAGCAACCCTGTCCTTCTATTAACTCTGACGAGTAGAGTGGTCGCTACTTCTGTCCAATAATCTATGTGATACTCACGTACAGACAAGTGATAAATTAAAAGAAAAAATAACATAAAATGTCTTTGTACTTTGTAAAGTGCTCGTTCACAACAGGTCACCGTAAAAGCTTCAGTGAACATTGGCATTGATTCTACGAGTCTCTGGAACTGCTCCGAAGGGATGACATAGCACTCTTCTAAAAGATTCCTTCAGCTGGGGGATTGAGGTGGTGGAGTGGTCTTTTGGCCAAAATCTCCCAAAGGTTTTTAGTTGACTGTGGCTGCCAAGCCTATATCTTATAGTTTTCACACTTAAATCATTCGGTGACCCCTCATACCACCTTGATGGAGCACTTCTAGTCATCAGGCTAGAAGTGTTTCATCACAGTATAAAGGTGATCCATCAAAGTAACTGTATTGATTTACAGTGGCCCTCCTTTCTAAAGGAGACAAGTAAACCCAAAGAAGGCCAGCAAAGTGCTCAACAGCGAAACAGGGCCACTCCCTTTATTTCTGGGACCAAGCATTCAGGTTGGTATGGTAGAGAATACATATGAAGAATATGCTGAATGATCTGACTGTCTTTGTGACTGAAGCTCTTGTCACTCATGCTCATTAATGAATCCTTCTTCAAAGTTACTTTTCCTCTTCCTGCCTTTTGGTTTAATATCGAGGTCAACAGGGGCTCCTCAGCATTTTTAAAGATGCCTCAAAGCACGGCAGGATGTCAACCACTTTATCATGTTGTGTGCCGGTCTGGAAGCAGCTGCACTACATTGATTCAATGTTTTCCTTTCATCTGTATTTACACAACATATTCATATGACACCATAGAAACACATGAACATTTTCTAAAATTCCAACATAATTTCTCTACTCGTTTCCATGGGCTAAGAGTGAGAAATAACTCATATGAAATTACACCATGCTTTTCTTATTGCCGTCTATGAAGGTGATTGCTAAAATTTAACCCACACCTTTATGCTTAAGATGCATGACAAATGCTTGAGTCCAAAAGAAATCTGTTTACTATAATAGTCTGTCTGCCGGCAGAAGACAGTAATCATGCTTATTAACTGGACTGGGGAGATTTGGAAGTCTGTCTTTTGTTTATTTGCTTTTGCTATTGTTGCAGGCCACTGAACAATAAATTGGACGCCAAACAGAGGATGAGAAAATAATAAAAGCACTCAAGGGCCACACCGTGCTTCTGGGTGCTCTAATGCGGGCTGGCTTGTTTGCAGATTAAAGGCTTCTATGCTAAAAATTCATGAACTTATCCAGGACCTCTCAGCAAGGGTGGACGAGGTGATTATCTGTGATAGCTGCACCCATTTTCGAGGTGGTAGCTCTCCAGTGACTAAGTGCGCGTGTCTCGCCGTGTGGCCTGTGGCGCTACGCTAGGTGCATTCAGATCACACATGGAACGCGTATGCTAATGATTCATCAGGACATTTGAAATGAATCCACGATGGACCCCCTCCTGTGCCTACCTCCTGAAATTGGAGACAAATTGTAGTTCTGGTTTAGCAGGGGTTCGGATCCGTGCAAATGAAATTGAGGGTCTGCATTGTTGTCCAGCCAAGGTATTGTTTTCCAGCTCATTTGTTTCATTATAGATAAAGGCTCTCCTAATTAAACGGGGTGCGAATGCACCAGGAGTAGAATACATTTTCCAGGAAAGCTTTTCATCTAATATGGAACCGATAGCTGCCACATTCATACAACTGGAAAATATATTCCTGTGTACAACTGGATCTCGCTTTGAAGGTAGGGATTTAAACAAACTTTCTTTAGGTGGGATTTTGAATACTAATTTAGAGGAATGAAGACACATTTAAAACTGAGCAACTGGTCGCACAGCTAACAGGTTAATTGGCACCTTCAATAATATTTAGTGAGGCTGTAAAACAAACTGAAGAACATGTTACTTAACTGCCTATTGGAAGCTTCAAATTCTTTAAATGTTTGTGTTTGCGCAGAGCTCAAGTGAGAATCACATAAAATAATCACAAAGATAATTGCTAGATTGCTTGATTACTTATATAATCAATTGTGACAGGCTTACTTCTAATTTTGTTCATAAAGTTACATTTGACCCATTGTTTTTTAATTGTTTTATCTAAATGTTAAATTGTCGGAAAACTGTTTTGTTTGTTTCATAAAGTTTTGTCAGATAAAGCTAGTTCACAGAAGATATAAACAGCATTGCAAATGACGATCCATATGATTAGAAAGAAAAACAAATCATATATACATACAAGACAGTACATCCCTTGTGAAAACGTAGTGAACTTAGTATACTCCCAAGTCCAACGTATACTTATAGTCAACTACATTTTCTCAGGAGATGTCACCAACTGAAACACAAACATTCCTTCCATTTCTGTGAAGGTCACCAGCTATTGCTGTATTCAACAAACAGCATTTAAGGTCAAGTACCTGTGAAATATCAAGAGACTCTAAAGAAAATGCACACTGTAATAGATGGTGGCTGGTTCAAAGGGTAATAGGTGATGGGAGTTGGGCTGCAGAGGCACTCGTGTCAAGTCCCCAGACACTGTGCCTCTGTAATGGTGTAAATGGATGTTTGGAGTTGAGTTTGTTAGTTTCCAGTGCCCCCATGGACCTCTCTCCAAACACTTCTCAATCTCTCAACTAACTTCATCCCATCCACAATAAAAAACAAATATTCTCTCTCACTTTGGTATGCTGTTGTTGTGAGCAATTAAAAAATATTATGACTGGCTTAAGGCAAGAGCACACAGACACAATAAACGTCAACAACGTAATGCTGGCAGCTGTTTCAGAAAATTCAGAAAAAGCAATGATGAACCAAATGAACCGGTTTTAAAGGTCCCATGGCATGAACATTTCACTTTATGAGATTGCTTTTACATTAATACGAGTTCCCCTAGCCTGCCTATGGTTCTGCAGTGGCTAGAAATGGCAATACGTGTAAAGAGTGCCTCTGTCATCCTGCTCTGTCATGACAGTCCGATCTGGAATTTGCCATGTATGTCGTCATATGGGGATAGGTTACCTCCCCTTACTCATGCTTTGCACGCCCAGAGAATTTCACCCGTAAAAATTAGCTCCACCGACTGTCAATGCGATCATGTGAGAGACCACTTTTTCCTGTAGAGACATCATGGCTTGTAAATGAGTGAAGCATGGCAGTTGTGAGAGAACATTTGAATGGACATTTCGAATGGAGAAGCCTTGAATCTCACACAAACACATAAACCAAACTGACTGTCAGCAACTCCCATTCATACTTAAACATTCAAGAGCACAAAATTTAAAAGCACATAGAACATTTGAAATTCAAAAATAACTATTGAATAATTGAGTGGCAGGGGATACTTTTAGGACTTACTCTAAACACGAGAGCTAAGAATGTGTAAAAACAGACATATGAAATAACCGATGGTCTGAATGGAATGCGTGTGATCAGGGGCGTAGCACCAAATTCTGGGCCCTATGCACAAGCAGTGGCCATGGGCTCGAGGTTCACAACTACCTACAACTAACCTTACAACTAATCTAAGAACTCTTATACGTATAACAAAAAAAGCCTTATTACACAACTTCTCTGAATTTCTGTTTTATTTGCAGAATGCTTAAAAGCTAACAGTAGATGC
>JBBPDC010000001.1:9862544-9879638 GCA_037974485.1 Hemigrammopetersius urotaenia | reverse complement strand
TCGACATGTCGGCGGAATAACGTAACATAATGGAGCGGGGTCACGTGACTCCACACGCAGTAGTGTTTTTAAAGGGAGAGTAATCGAAATAATCGACCTGGAAAAATATGATGGTTCTGAATTTCAATTTCGATTACTTTTCGATTAATCGCCCAGCCCTACTATAAGGTTGGTGGGAGCTTGATGGACCTTTAGTATCTGGGGCATGGTTAAGAGATACAGGAGGCAAAATGCCCATGAAACAGCCTGGCATCATGTCTGGGTGTGAAAATAAGAGACAGCAAACAATGTGACAGGTTGATTAAACACGCACACTAACACAGGCTATGAAGGTACAGATTAACAAGTGCTGCAAAAATATGACAATAATAATGTACATAAAATATCATTTTTATTGTTTTAACCTGGAAAAAGTCTGATGAGGCAAACATGGAGAAGACATGCTGCTACTGTTCAGCCCCAATAGAATCACTTGTTTATTTAGGGCTGTGAAAAAAAATAAACAAAACACAAGAGGAAAAGGAGTACTATATATAGGCCTAGTCTATTCCAGGAATGTGCTCTACAGAACACACCTCAAGGTCTAACAGCACAGTAGCAGGACGCTTACAATAACAAGGTGTCTAGTGGTAGGATTAGTGTTAGATAAGGAACAGCGAGTGTGCTAATGTCGGAAATCAGGTTAGGAACCGTACGATTGTAGATCCAGTCTGGAAACAACATCCATCACATATTTTTATTTGTTCTAATGTTATGTAGTGTTTTACTTGCAAAAACAAACTTACTGCTGAGACTGAGACTTTTCTACAGTACTGTGTGCATGACCATGCAGTTCTACAATAAGCACATTCATAACTTTTCCTACTTGTCTTAGAAATGAACAGGCTGTTTTTGGAACCATTTTGAGCCCAATGTATGCAAATGAGCTCTGTTCTTATTGGGTGCCTTCATTCAAAAAGCACTTCAATACGCCTTATAATATCGTAGTGAATGGAGATGGCCAAGATGGTGTAGAATGAAGTAAACAAACACATACACTATATGACCAACAGGGACTTTATAGACAAATACATGTAGTTTGTCCCCCTTTGCAGTTATAATAGCCTCCACTCTTCTTGAAAGGCTTTGAACAGGATTTTGGAGTGTTTTTGTAGGGATTTGTGCCCATTGATTCTGTGGAGCATTTATGAGGTCAGACACTAACGTTGGACGAGAAGGCCTGGCTCACAATCTCCCTTCAAGTTCATCCCAAAGGTGTTGGATGTGGTTGAGGTGCGGGCCAGTCAAGTTCTTCCACACTGAACTCATCCAGCCATGTCTTTATGGAGCTTAATTTGTGCACTGGGACATGCTGGAATAGAAAAGGTTCTTCCGCAAACTGTGTCCACAAAGTTGTTGTCCAAATTGTCTTGGTCTGCGGCAGCACTGAAATTTTCCCTCACTGGAAGTAAGGGGGCCATCTGAATTCAATAATTAAGAGGTGTGTCCCAATACTTTTGTCCATATAGTGTACACGTCAATATGTGTTTTCTTTGGACATGAAAAGCATGTAAATTCAAAAGATCCTTTCTGCAGTACAGTGTCTATATATGGTCAATGTGGTCCAGGAAGTGGACTGTAAGTACTGAAACAGTGTTACATTAAACACTTTCAGCCCATGTCATTGGCCCTTTAAAAGCAGCAGGGATGTGTGTTGTTTGGTTCAGCTCTCTGACCTGTCCAGCAGTGTTGTAGACAAGCTCACCAATTTAATTTATCCCCAAGTCAGACACACGTCATGACGTCAAACGAGATCATCGCCATAATCACAATCCCAACTCGTCATAAACACCTGCTGTAAAACACACGAAACATTCTGGACCTTCAATGAGCCGAGCGCCATATGAACAAAAGTATTGGGACACATCTTAATTACTTCTAGTGAAGGACAATCTTAATGCTTCAGCAGACCAAGATATTTTGGACAGCACTATGTTCCAGCTTTGTGGACCCAGTTTGGGGAAGAACCTTTTCTATTCCAGCATGACTGTGTCCCAGCACACAAAGCGAGCTCCATAAAGACATGGCTGGATGAGTTCAGGGTGAAAGAACTTGGCTGGCCGCACAGAGCCCCGACCTCAACCCCATCCAGCACCTTTGGGATGGAACGGAGATGTGTGGCCTCATAAATGCTCTACAGAATTAATCGGCAGAAATCCCCAACAGAAACACTCAAATATTGTGGAGAGCCTCCCAAGAAGAGTGGATGCTGTTAGAGCTGCACAATATGGTTAACATAGACTTTAACCATATTAAAGTCCATGTATTTGAATGTATGTTTGTGGAATGGTCAGGCGTCCCAATACATTTGACCATCTAGCGTATCAATACGGTCGTTCCACCTTAAACGGTTCAGCCCTGGCAACACCGTTTAAGGTGGAAGGGACGATTGGAATTACAAGGCGGCAAATAAGAACCTCGTGTTCATTTCTGCTCTTCTCTATGAGCACAAAAACATTACGGTTAAATGTAGTAAAACAGTCCAGATCTAAGGAAACCACACACATGAAAATAATCTGAGCTGTTCACGGTCAGAGGCGCTGCAGTGGACGCCCACTTTGAGCTTCAACTGCTAACAGCCTGTTTACAGGCAGATACACTATGTGGCAAAAAGTATTGAGACGCCTGATCAATACACCAACATTGCATTCTTAAATTACATTGCATTCAAATACATAGATTTAATATAGAGTTGGTTCCCCATTTGCAGCTAGAACAGCTTCCACTCTTTTTGGAAAGCTTTCCACAAAATGTTGAGTGTTTCTATGGGAAATGTTGTGTCCATTCATTTTGTAGCATTTAAGAGGACAGACAGAGGTTGGACGAGAATCTGGCTCGCAATTTTCGTTCCAATTCGTCCCAATTCATCCTGGGGTTGAGGTCAGATCTCTGGCTCCATGTGGACCAGTCACGTTCTTTCTTCCAACATGCTGTTGTGGAGCTTGCTTTGTACACTGGGGCAGGACTGTCATGCTGGGAAAAAAATGGGTTATTCCCCAAATCTGTGTCGTCAAAGCTACCCAAAGGGTTCCTGGTATGCTGAAGCATTACGATGACCCTTTACTGCAAATAAGAGGGCAAATGAATTCTAGAATTTAGAAGTGTCTCAATATTTTTGTCCACATTGTGTAGTGGCTAGCTAAAGCAGTGGTGCTCATCATGGCTAACAGAGGTTGGGGGTCTAAATGTAAACAGTACCTGCAACGCCTCCCGCAGTTTATTCGGGGTCCCTCAGCTCATCCTTCGAGACGCTCCGTTTACGGTTCACGTCCAAAGCACAAAGTAATGTCTCACTGCCGCCAAGTTTAGTCCAAACTTGTGCTTCCATTGCTCCGAGGATTAGCTTCCTCCAGTGGCAGAGCCTCTAATCCCCCTCCACACACAGTAACAGAGCTCATACACTTAAAGAGACCCTCCACTACAGAACACACGAAATACAACACATTTACATTATTACTACATTATTACTACAGCACGGATCCGGAAGATAAAAGCTGCAATACCATAGAAATCGACGAATGTAGTATAAAAAAAATACACCTGGAAGACACTGCTCCCTACTGTTCCCTATTTTACTTTGTGAACGAAAGTATTGGGACACTTCTTAATGACTGAATGTAGGTCTTTCAACCATACACAGGCGTATAAAATCGAGCATACCAAGACCAAGAATTCGATCAAAACACTTTCAATATGTGCTGTCCACTCCCTGGACCATACATTGATGCTTCACTGGCTGTTTTGATTATACTGGCTTCTGATGTTTAGAGAAAACGCACTGATGTGTACCCTATATGAGAAAAAGTATTGGGACACGCCCCACAATGAATGGAGACAAATTCCAAGTAGTAGCTTGGTGGGTAAAACAGTGACCAAGTTCAACCCCCCACCCCTCACCCTCCACCAAGTTCAATCCCCCCCACATTCTACTATTGCGTCCTTGAGCAAAACACTTAGCCCTCAGTTGCTTTAGGGGCATGTCCCCGTAACTACTGACGACCGTCGGACTGTCCCTGTGACTAACGACTGTAAGTAGCTCTAGATAAGGGTGTTGGACAAATGCCCCTTTACCTATATAAAGGTGGCTCAAGTCTTGGAGGGCCAAAAAAAAGTCAATATACAAATACAGAATATTCAAATCAAATTTTACATAATAATTGTTACAAGTCCAGAGTAAGTCATGTACTTTAAAATATTTTTCCTATTATTGGGTGAGGATTTGGGTAACGTTGGCCCCTGTGGGCAGTCCTGCACCAAATACACCAATAAACTCCAAAAACACAGCAGCAAATACTGCAGCAGGCCAAATCCTAAATTCAAATGCCATTATAATTACTCTGAAAGCCCTAATGTAGATTACTTATAAAATGCATTAGAGGTTTAACACATTTTGCTCTTCACTTGAGAATAAAGGCTTAAACAACTCCCATCACAACAATTGCATTTAAAAAAAACCCTGCAAATCAGAGTAAGTGTAGAATGTTTATTACACAGAACACAATCTCATGGGTCTAGTACAGTATTTTCAATTCACAAATTCCACTCTTAAAAGGTTCTGTAACAAATTTGAACATTGATGTGAAAGTTGTTCTTTATATTTTGAATTACCATTTTTTATTTAATTATTTACCACCTTTGAGCGTTATTAATACAGGTCAATTAATACTTTTTTAAAAAATAATGAATACTTTTCCCATGTTTATGAAGCTACAGCAGGCAAATTAATCGAGTGTCCAGGTGTGAATTCAGTACTGTGTAATTCAACATGCAACAGCCAATCAGCCAGCTCAGCCTGGACACCTACATACTGTAAAACTGAACAGAGTCGCAAAACGAGAATAATAAACATCACAACCCATCTAGCAGGAGTAACATATGCCTAAAGGAAGCCACAGAGCCCTGCAAGCACACCATAACCTTGATCAGATCTCTGCCACGAAACTCTAGAAGTGCAAACACAGACAGATAAACCTAGAGGCGCTTTTTTTTCCCCCAAGTGAAAGCTGAAAGTTAAAGGTTGATTAGAAAAGAAAAACAAGTGTCAGAGAAATATCAAAACATCCTCCCCTGCAGTGCCCTTTCCAGAAAAATGGTGACACCAAAAACATTCTATGTAAGATGCTGATCACTTGATATTAATTTTGGATTAAAATTCTTAAGTTTATGTCTACATCACAGAGCTCCAGCTGTGCACCAGTGAGTTTCATTGAAGGAACAAGACAATAAACCCAAACAGACAAAAGGCACACAACAGAAGTCAACAGGAAGGTGATTGAGACCTGCCCATTGACTCCTAGTCCAAGTGTGCTTCTAGCCAAATAGTTTTCTGATGATCAAAATGACTGATGGTGGTTGTCATAAGTACACAACAGATGCTGCAGAGATTATGGTGAAAAATGTTTGAAATGTAAGAACACTAGTAATTATGCAAACACTCAATTGCTTTTGCTGACAGACTGGTAAAAGCATCCAAAGACATTTACATCAGAGAGATGAAAAGGGCCACAGGGGAGACACACTTAATGTTTCTTCAGAGGTTACACACATACACACCCGAACAATAACAAGAAAATCGACACAAATATCCAAAACGAAAAATAAATATGTATAAAAAAACTATGGGAAACACTGTTCCCGATAATTTAATCCACCCTACAGTGAAATATGAGGGACACTGCCCCCGATATATACACGCTGGTAGGCAAAAACTACCTTCACACTTCACATTATGGAAGACACTGCTCCCGATAATGTTTCAGGATAGAAATATATATGTTCCAAAAATGCTTCGTCACAGAAATGGCTGATTATTTTGGATCCAATTAAAAAGCTCATACCACCCCCTCAGACCCCAATGTACAGGTTGCATCAAATGTCGTACAAAGGTTTAGATCAAAATCACTGTGGGGAAACTCCTTCAGCTTGGTTCAACTTATCTGCCACATCTGTAGAAGATGGTCGAGGTTTTCCTGTACAAAAAAGCTGTTCAGTCTTAACATATTTGCAATACAAATCATTGGACAGTTATCTGACATTGGTGTAAAGTTTGATTTGAAACTGTTTTTCTGTTTCAAGTACAGAAATTATAATCAGCAGTAATTGACCATATATTACAGATGCAGCAAATAGACATTAGTTCTAAAAGGTTTATTCCTTTATGGTTGAGACTGATTTATAGCCATTTTTTTCTCTTCAGAAGAGATGTCTAAGCTCAGTTTTTACCAAGTGCTACTGGACTAAAGACCACATGCACCTGTAATTGAAATTTCTGGTGACAGCTGTTGGTAACATGTATTTCTGATAGCAGATGCTGCTTTTATAAATTGACAGTATAACCGTCACAATTATGGAAGGCACTGCTTCCGATAATAAAAAGAAAAAACATACAGACATTTATAGTGAACACTGTCACTGATAAATAAATAAGGAACAAATATTTTAAATATTGCCAAATGCGTAAGGCCGTTACTCACATAGATGGCAAAGGCAGATGTTTCCCCCATGAGGGCTTTGGTTTCGGGGGTTTCAATCAAGTACGAAGGGAAAGAACTGTGTTAAACTACTCGATTAGCAGCCATGAATAGGGATGCCTTTACAAGCACTTCTGCTTTAATAACCCAGCTTGATCATACAACAGAAAATGACTGACTTCTCAGAATAATTCAAACCAATCCGGTCAGAACCTGAGAAACTATTTTGTCTGCTAATTAAAGTTGAAATTGTAATTTTTATACCAACAATTTAACTATTCTTCGCTCATTTTGATCATTCTCTAATTATGCCACAGCCTTGAGCTGAGACTCGGACCTTCATTATGTCAGTAGAAATTGCCTCAAAGATTGTTACAAGCAGTTCAGCAGGACTTAAACAGAATACATCATGTTGAAGTATGCTCATATATTATTTGTCAGCTATACCATCAGGCACATGCATACAGGTGGAGTTAATAAACTTTTTTTTTAAAGATTATTAGCCGGACCTGTATGCAATTCTGCTTTTCAAACGTCCTGACATTCTTTCGAAATGCGTGAAATTCTTAAAACATCTACTTCCCATCTCCCCATCCAAGTGCTTTAAACAAAATGTGATGTCGGGTCAGCCTGTACGTCATACGAATAGACTCATCTCATTTAAATCTCATTGTCCAAGGACCACACGTCTCCGGCCAGGTCATTGGCACAGCTTTGGATGGTCCAAGTGGTCAAGGCAAACTGGTTGCGCAGAAGGTCAGCATCGGCTCCGACAGC
The DNA here is from genome assembly GCA_037974485.1 of Hemigrammopetersius urotaenia. Classification (NCBI taxonomy): domain Eukaryota; kingdom Metazoa; phylum Chordata; class Actinopteri; order Characiformes; family Alestidae; genus Hemigrammopetersius; species Hemigrammopetersius urotaenia. The sequence continues at coordinate 9,872,352 of JBBPDC010000001.1, read as the reverse complement.
CTGCTCCTTCAGATCCTGCAGGTGCTCCTTCAGTGTAGACACGGCGTAATCACCAGTGCCAAAGAAGATGTGACGGAAAGGGACATCTCTCGGGGAAATGTACTGGGAGAGCCAGTTATGCTCCACCTACGGCGAAAAAGTGGAGTGAAAAATGAAGGAAAGGACATGTGTCAGAGTAACACCAACAGACCTCAACGTGAAGATGATGAGTGCTATTAGAAAAACCAAAAAGCTAAGATCACAGAGAAACGCCTTCAAGAGAATTCTTTTTCTAGAGAAAGCACTGTGTGACAGGACAGACAGGTCAAACAGGGTTACCCTCATGATACGGTCATTAATGCTGCGACACTTCGCGTCGTCCTCCAGGTCACTATTGTCAATTTCAGTTTTCAAGCCATCAGCAGCGCGACTGTATGACCCGTGCGCTGACATCAGCCACTCAGACGTCAGAGGTGCATCCATGCTTCCAGACTGCAAGAAAAATAACATGAATCAAATAAAAGACAAAATTACAAAACTTACTTTTTTTAAGATCCATCATGTTCCATCATCTCACTAAAAACTTGCTTACACTTTTGAGTTGGGAGACACGTCTGTGGATCGATACCACATGATTCCTGATAAGGGAGGTATATGAAGTCACATCCAGCCTCAGAACGTGGTCATGGACAAGCCTAAGGGCCATCTGTCCAGCCACCTGAGCAGCATACACGCAGTACTCGCTCAGTTTCCATTTAGTGGCAATGTCCAGGTTCTTTTTATTGTCCAGAGCTGTTCCAAAGTACCTGTAGTCCTGGTATGATAATCAAAATGGAATTAATTATAAATATATAGCAACTGTTCCAATACCACAAATAAAAACTAGGTAAAACAAACATCAAAAAAAAAACTAAATGACAAAAGGACCGCAAAATCGTTTTGTAATGCATAACTCACCCCATCTGAAACAAAACGAAAGGAGACGGAGGGAATTCCAGAGAATGCCAGGAAAGGATAGGCACCATCCTCCATCTTCATTGGTTCCAGACTGCAACATATTGGAATTAGAAAAATTTTCAGAAAGGTTTATAGCTGTAATGAACAAAGGTTGCCTTCTTCGTCCATTACAATTATGAACAGCTATAAATAGGGAACTCCTTGTATTAAATAAGTGGTGTTCCTTTAAGATACATATGGCCTGGCTTAAACCAAAACACCCGAGTGGTTTTCTGCACTCAAATAAACACAAAAATCAGTCATAAATTACATATACAGTGATCAAAAGCTTACTTACTCCTGAGTGGAAAAATTCGGGAATGGGATATCGTTTGTGTTAGCAAGATTCTTAACCTGCAAAGAAAATACACAGGTTTAACTTTACCCCGTAGAAACTAATATAGAACAGGGACGCATGTATAATATGCCGGTATTCAACAATGAGCTTTATTTTTCCCTACCTCTTCCAAGGTTTCCTTCAGAAGGCCTTGTAACAGTGGACTGGCTGACGCTTTGAGCTTATCCTGACCTGCACACAAATACATTTCCCTACTAAATCTCTGACAATTATGAGAGCCAACAAAGCCTACAAGACATTGTAGAGAATATCCGTAAAAAGCCCCGTTTTAACCATTTTTCCTTCCTTCACTTTATGTAAAACATGTAACTGACAACTGGGCTTTTGAAATTTGTACACTTCAAGTCTCTAGTGAGGTCAGGGCAGCCCTTCCACTCCCTTAAAGCCAAAACAGAGAGAATAAGGAGGAGCTTCTGGACTCTAATTGCATCCAGTATAATTATGCACTGTACTTTCTGCAATGGTGACTCTATCCAATCATATCCTCATAAATAATCCATCCCATATAGTTATTATATGTATATCATACATTTATGTATATCTTGTTTGTAATGCACCTGCACTTTATCCTTGCCATCATACTGTTTCTACTATTTTTACAGTTTTGATGGTCTGGGCGTTTCACTGCAAAAAGCATTTCACTGCATGTCATACCATGTATGATGGTGTGTGTGGCAAATAAAATCTGAATGTCATTGACTAGAGTTTTTGATTTTACTTGTTTTGCAATCGAGTAAAATATTTTTAATGATTTATATACTAGAGGTAAATGACTGCATTAACATACCTAAAACCACTCCATCCAGACTGATGTATGTAAAGGCTCTTTTGTCCAGTGAGGGTAGATAACCCTGTTTAACACAAACCAAAAACAAGATTTTGAGGTCTCATCTCAATACTGATTTAAAAAAAATACATTTTGACAGTAATCATGTGAATGTAAGGGTCATCATACTTACCTCCAGCCACTCTGTAGCACCCACACTGCCAAAATCCCCAGCACTCCAGCTGGCAAACACAATGCTTCTCCTTGGTCTGAATCCAGCTGCAAGGATTGGAAAAAATGAAATTTGTACCCACTTACCACCCTCTTATTAAAAGAACAGTTCATTAACATTAACTACTATGCATTTGATAGACCAGTCTGAACAAACATACTTAATGGGCTATTGCATCTGGTTTAGACTTTATGCCTATTTTATTTATTTGTGTTATCTTTTTCATCTTTTTCTAAATTCTGAGCCACGAGGATGTCTCGGGTCACTGAACACACATACATAGCTGAGATGACAAAGTTTGACTTTGATTCCAATCAGGTATGTACAGAAGGCCCCAACCTTATATGCGCCATGGATCAGCTTAATGTAAAACAATATTTTCACAGACCAGTACAAATACAACTAAAAACAGTGTGTTTTTTTTTTTTAAACTCATTTTCACTAGCTTGTGGGCTTAATTTTTATCACGTAACTGCGCAATAAAATATTTTTTTCTCTCTTTCTGTGCGGCCTGGTACCAAATGACTCATGGACTGCTAACGGCCTGGTGGTTGGGGACCTCTGTAATAAAGAACCAAAAGAGACTTGACATGCATATTTTGTAGATGTGGTAAATATTTGTTTTAAATATTCTAGTGGTGGACCTTTGTCGGCATTAACGTGCTGCGTTAACGTGAGACTCTTAACAGGCGCTAAAAAAAAAAAAACACAAAAAAAACCCCACCATTAATCAATTCCCAAAGTTGGGTTGGTAGCTGGGTCTATACTATGCAAGCTATGATGACTTTCACCTTGATATTTTAGCACGGATGTATACCTAGCAAAATCACACTGTAGGGGGCGAGAATGCCTACTGTGAAACAGGGACGTCACTAGGATGGAAAGACAAGGGGGTCTTAGCCCCCAGGGTTGTGGGAAGGAATTAGTGTGTATAGAGGCTGAAAACTTTTCACCAAACCTTTCCTTTCACTTAAAGAAACAAGTAAAGTTAAGCAGTGAACAGTTATGGACACTCATAGTATTGTTCTGTTGAACCGAGTACAAACGGCGCTACCATAGAAATATTACTAACGGGCTCCGATTGCTACTCGCTAACAAGCAGCGCCGTTTAGCTTCGCATGGGTCCTAATGCCCGCCTGCTACCTACAGCAGCTTCAACAGCCAGTATATAATTTTAATTCAATAATGAGAGCTAGATTTATTATTTTTAATTTCAATTCATAGTCTTGTAAAGTGTGCATCTGCACTCAGTGATATCTTGTATGAAATGTTTGGATATATAACTTAAAAATAGTAGAATAATGACAATATATTTAGGGTGGCTTCAGACCTTCGGCAGAATTCAAATGAGCCATTTTAATCTAGATTAATTCCAAGATTACAGTGATATTAATCTAGATTTAAAAAATCTATGCCCACCACTAAAAAAAAATCACATTTTCTAATTGCAAAAATGTTTTAAATATCCCAGAAGTGAATGAATGAGGCTGTGGGTTGTGGTTTCACTCTACCTTTCTTCATCCCTGCTATTGCTTTGGCGAGCTCCACCAGCAGACAGGTGCCAACAGTAGACTTTGCATAGCCCTCGGTGAACGAGTCTCTCTGAGCACCAATTACCACGTAACGATCTACAGAAATAAACCAGCAAGTTCCTCATATTCAGTGATTCACAGTAATCCATAGATAGGTTACTAAATCTCAATGGTCCCCAGTCCCCAATGTAGATGCAAAACGTAGGTCATGAAATAATGGCTTTAATATCCAAATAATGCATTAAATGCCCAACAAATTCTTTTAGGATTCACCCGTAGACTCTCTTACACAGCTAGTGCGCTATTTGATACGTCTGTGAATTATTTAGTGCAATATAAAGGGAGCAGGGAAATTCAGCCTGACAGCAGCTCACCTGGATCAATAAATCCCTTGATGACTCCGAAAACATTATGAATCTTGGTGTCAACCAGATCGTTATTAACAGTTACACTGACTTGGTCACCCTCTCCTCCTAGTGTGTATTTGGAGAGCCCATCAAGTGCTCCCTTAAAGCTTTCAGGGGCCTCCTTTCCTCCCATGCTCCTGTGATTCAAAACAGTGAATATCGTATTTCAACTTAACAGGTTCTCATTGCAATCCAATCATTTTTAGGAAACAACTATTTTTAAGAACAACTGTTGTGGCAGGCAGAGGTGTGCAATATGCATGATAACCTCCAGCCTCTAAACTTTTATTTTATTGTGTAAACATCCAAAATATGTTCTTTGGATGGTTTGGCAAATATAGGAACTTGCAAGATCCAAACAAACAAAAAAAAAAGCACCTAAATCCTTATTACATTAGTGAATCATGAAAGTTTAATACTTTACAAGCATGTAGAAATATTGTGATAAATGGTCCATCTCATACAATTGTGTATTATCCTTGATTCCTTGTTTTAATCCCAATCTGTCACTCTTAGAAAGTGATAATTAGCTCAACTTGGGAATAATTTATACTTTAACTTACTTATGGATTTTGAGGGCCATTTCTGCAGTGATGGTCTGAGCCAGTATTTCAGGCAGGCCTGAGGATCTGGCAGGGGGGAACTGGGTGTGGTTGAAGGAAGGAAACCCTGGAGTGTAAGGGTCACCAGTTCCAAAGTGAACCTGTATTGAAACACACAGAGGAGGAGTTGACTGTAAAGAAATACGTGGGAAAAATAAAGCGCTCTGAAAATGAAGAAAAAGGCCATTCAGCAAAACGGTGGCACCACTCAGGGACTCACGTGGCCATAGAGTTCAGTCTGTAAATCAGAGTTGCCTTTAGGTTCTGGATAGATCAACGCTGCAGCAGCACCTGCCTTGGCAACGTTGGCTACCTAAAGTTAAGACACATACAGGTGTGTAAATCTTTGACCTTACAAAGATTCAATAAGGAATGCAGACTCACATGCCTATTCACTTCAGAGTGTTTAAAAAGGGTCTTACCTTTTCTGCCAGGCTGATATATCCAGTTCTCATGAGAACAACACTATCTTTGACATTCACATTAGCTGTATTCAAATACTTCAGGTCTTCTATCCGGCCATAGTTGGCATACACCACTTTGCCCTGTGATAAGAAATGGGTCATTAAATGGTAATACATCTTTCACAATGTCAGTTTTGCAAGCATAAATAATTTAGCACTCGACAAAGACCGTGAGCGGACAAGAAATTTCAGGTTTTGTTTGAATGAAGACAGATTTGCATGTGAAACACACCTCATATTTATACAACCACTGTACAACAAATAAGATAAAGTTCACTTTTCAGTCCATGCAGTTCTGCTGAAGCCTCGATGACTGGATTATCTCCATGTAATTGAATCTGTGTCACGTTTCCTGAGGACGTGCCATTTTCAGAGAACAATAAACCGGCACAATGGTTTACCTGTTTGGTTCCTGTCGCACTGTAGGCCAAGTATCCTTTCAGTGTAGGCCAAGTATCCTCCTTAGTACCAAGAAGGACTTTGTTCATATTGTTTCTGTTAGTGAACATGACAATATGTTACTAAAGGGACTTTAGAAACCTAAAATAGAAACAATGCACTTTGCAAATGGACTGACCCAGCAGGCACTTGTAGCTGAACATAGTGCTCGTCATTCCATGGGGCCATTTCCAGGTTCTTGAAAATGTTCCATACTTTATTGGCCAGCCTCTCATCACCACTGCTGCCTGCCATATGCTCAGCCAAGGCAAAGTTACTGCAAATGAACAGGAAGAAAGGCACACAGAGCATTAATAATGCAGTTGTTTCTTGAGGAAATTCTAAAGGGAAGAGTTATTCCAACTAATCTGCTACAGTGCTGCACAGCTGAATACCCCAGACAATTTCAACACATTTCCCTGTACTATGCAAAATATATATTGCTAACAGACAAACATGCAGCTGTTTGAAGTGACTTCTATTGGTTTCTCCTTGGGAAAGGAGTTAATAACTATTCTGATTATTAAGCATATGCAGCAGATACAAATTTGGGTTATGAGGGTCACATAAAATAGGTCTGGAAAGCTTACCACAGTACATTACATCCAGTAGTCCTTTTTATCCAAATGAATTGAGGAAACACTCAAGTTTCAGGACAGTGGGAGAAGCATAGGAGAGTTCTAAGTGTTAAAATCTTTATGTAGAGAGTAATGAAGGAGGATAGATAGCGAATGATAGATGCATCAGGACTAAACGCAGAACGTCCTTCAATACCTATACATTTAGAAATGAAATCTGTATTAAAAGTAATGTCATACCTACAAAGTAGAAATACCTTAATTGCTCGTCAAAGGCTGCGGATGTCAGACCACTTTTCAGCATCTCTGTGAGGTCACTCCAGGCCAGAGCGGGGGTAGGAGCAGCAACATTATCCACAGCAGCATCCGCACCCCCCTCATCCCCATCCGCATCCCCCTCATCCCGATCCGCATGCCCCTCATCCCGATCCGCATCCCCCTCAGCATCTGCATGCCACTCAGCCTTGCTCTCAGGCGGTTGGCTTGCCCGAGGCTTGCGGTGCGTCACATAGCCAACAAGGAAACCTTAAGCACAAACAAAAGAAACGCACCCATTTGTCACAGTGCTCATGCCAGGAAAGGCATATTGCAACCTACATGAAAAAGTAGGCTAGGTTACATATAGTTTACATATACACACACACATTTTACAATACACATGCACATTATTTTATCCTACTTTTATATTCCTAGATTGTATAGTTTTACTTTTAATAAAATCTTTACTTTTAATAAAAAGACTTGTAGCAACATCTTACCAGCGAGGAAGACGATCAGAATCACTACTGCTGCATAAAGTATTTTCTTGTTAGTGCGCTGAGGCCCCTTTGTGTAAGTGCTGTCAGGATGGTGGTGTCCTAACTCGATCCCGTCCACCTCCTCTTCAGCCACACCAGAGAGCTTCACCTCCACGTGACTGCTTTCCCCATCAGCATTCGGGGCCAAGTTGAAGCGTGTGTATGACTGTGGTTCCCCATTGAACTGCGATATAAAAAAAAAGACAAGGAAGAAATCGATCCATTCGTCATTCAACAAAAACTCAAAATAGCGAAATAGACCAACAGCAAAAGTCCCTATTAAAAAAAAAATCACTATGTATTAGTTATTCACATCAGAAAATACTAGAGCTGAGTCATTAATCGGTTTTCTATTGAGTCACAATTGCAAAGAGCACAATTATCACGTCTCAAGGGCTACAATTATTCGTAGTTACTTTTATTGCACCCTTTTGTCCCATTTACAAAGTGGTCCTAGCCTCGTGGCTGTGGTATCCCCAATCTGGAAACAGGAGTATTTTTGATAGCTTTTAACCAGTCTGACTATACTACAGGCATCTTATAAGATCCAAGTTTTCATTCTTTTTTCCGATTTAAACAAATTAGGCTAAAACAACAGACCTGAACCTTAACCTAGGGGGGGATGGAGGTAGCTCAGTGGGTAGGATACTTGCCTCCGGACCAAGAGGTCACAGGCTCGAATCCTACCTTCAGCATCACCAATGGGTCCCTGAGCAAGACCCTTAACCCCAAGTTGCTCCAGGGAGACTGTCCCCTGTAGTTAGGGAATGGAAGTCGCTTTGGATAAAAGCGTCTGATAAATGCCATTAATGTAATGTAACCTACACAAAATAGTCATAAATTAAATTAGATTCACCTTACAAAACATTCAAACGAAAACTTTACGCAATTAGGAAAAAAGTCATTCCATTTAGGAACCTAGTATGTCCAGCTTCTTTTTAAAAGCAGTACTTACTATTTTAGAAATCTTTGCCCTTGCTTGATTTAGTGGTCCTGCCATGATGGATCTAAAAAAAAAAAAGGAAGTTGAAATAAAGAAAAATGAAGCAATGCAATGATAAAAACAGCACAGATACAGAAGAGTTTTGTCTGAGTATCTGGCTCTTCTGTGCTCTCCGGAACATTATATACACATCTGTCCCGTTCCAAAGTTCAAGGTTTGTTTTTTTGGAAGTTAAAAAATTAATCCATGGCGTCTTGATTTTCCACACAGAGTCAGTTGCAGACGTGCTGAAAAGAAATCAATACAAGAATTACATAACTACAGTCTACCGTGCACTACAATCTCAGGTCCCCAGTACACCGATATAATAATGCAGCCCACTACAAAAGATATTAAGAGATAAATAGTATTATTCCAGGTAGTAGAGATGAACAGGTTGGCTCATAAGGAAAAGTTTTTGAATCAGTTTTTTGGAAAATTGCAAATCAGTATTACACCCAAGTTCACCTTACAGAAACACAGCAGGTCGAGTCAGGTTCTGCTCACAGACAGTCATCTACTAGTTCACTTGTATATAGACTAAAAAGAGTAAAATTATACCAGACCAACATATTCTTGCAGAATTTGCAATGACTGGAACCAAAACAATACTGCAGAAAGTATTTCACCATGCCCTCCTACTCAAGCTTTCCAAACAACCTAACGGCTCAAACGAACAATGACGCACAGAAGAACCTGACTTCCTTCAAAATCCCCCACGATGCCAAAGAACAGTTTCACAACCAACCGTCACTCATCCCGTTCAACACAAAGGTTACATTTATTATGCAGCACAGGTTTTAGCCAGGTTAGAGCCTGAAGGTAATGATTAATTTGACATCACTTTTCATTTTGATAGTCTTTACTACAATTCTGGGAATAAAAATACAACTTGTAACCAAATGTACAGCAGCTTAAAATAAAATGCCCTTTTCTGGTTTTCAAGTTCCAGAAACATTTTTCCACAATTTACTTCCAAGTAACTACATAAGCAGGTCATTAAATTACCAAAATACTTCCTTGTCTGGAAGCACAATAAGCAATTAAAACAAATCCTAGCCTCTCCATGAGCAGAGAGCATGTCACATGGTTGAGTGGGTTCTTACAAAGTATATCGCATTACATCACAAAGAGAGGCTGCGGATACATATCAAGCTCAGTTAGCTGTTATTTGCTACAGCCCAAACCAATAATACACAAAAAACAGACATATGCCTCTGATAGATAACCTAATTAATTTCACAGGAAGGTCCATATGAGCAGATAGAGCCACTGGCAAGAAAACCACATTTCAAACCAACCCTTGTACTGTTTGCAAAGTTATTTACATCACGACACAGTCAAAGCAAAATGTTAAAAGATAAAGAAGGCGCCAGACTGGCGGTTGCTGCCTGGTGCCTGACTTGTTCAATAAGATGAATCAAAGCAGCCCAAACATCCAGAGCAAACACTGCAGGTTAGAGAACAGTAACTACCAGATCAACCCATGATCTACTAAAGACAACACACAGCCTATCAGCATTCAAAATCAACAGATAATGCACTACTGGGCATCTATGTCTAAATACCACTGTAATCATATTTATTCTAATATGGTCTGTAGTAGAGCCCGACCGATAAAGGATTTTGAAGGCCGATACCGATACAAATATTTGTTGGTTTTAAAATCCGATATTC
>JBBPDC010000001.1:9847201-9862444 GCA_037974485.1 Hemigrammopetersius urotaenia | reverse complement strand
TTAATTTTCAAATTAATCGCACGATCAATTTATTTTAAAGCGTTATAGAAAATAAATTAATGCAAATAGTTAACGCGATATTTTTAACAGCACTTCAAACATTTGAAGAGTTGAAAACTGGTGGTCCATGGAACATTCTGCACACTGGGAGGGTTTCCTGACAAAAATAACCCTTTACAATTACATTTACGGCATTTAGCAGATGTTCTTATCCAGAGCGACGTACATCAGTATTTAAGTCATCTACGTCTGTTCATCAACCCATAAAGCAAAACTTAAATCAACATCCACTATTCAACCAAGTTACTGCCAGCTATGTTACACACCTTAACAGATCCTGTTAAAGAAAAGTCAGAGGTTAAAGCATTCAGACTTCAGATGCGGAAGTTGTTGCTTGCGCAAGCTTATATTCTATTCCATGTTACCTGAGGCTGTCTGATTTCGCAGCCTGAAGATCTCCATGTCTTGTACCCTCTGTTGAATGGTCTGTCTCAGCACCTGCTGGTACTCTTTCTCCTTTTGCACCAGTTCCTCCAGCAGTCTGGATGAGGATAGACAACATTTTGATGGCAAAAATTCTGAAAAATATGAGGGACATTCAAAATGTTTCCGCACGTTTTAAACTCGATTTATTAAGAATTTCAAAATAAATTACTGTTCTAAATAGATGCAATTTTCACAGGGTCACATTACACTCTCAGACATAATTTCTAACAAAAATACGAGTATTATACTTTTTGAATGTCCCTTGTATAATACAGAAACAAAAAGCACAGAATACCCAGAGGCAGTAAATGAAAGGCACGTGCCAAACTGAGGGTTACCTGCTAGTCTCCTGTTTGAGGCGAGTGAGCTGGGTTGCGAGTGGGTGTGGTAAACGCTGGGAATCATGGGAGATGACTGAGCTGAGGGTACTGACCCCAGAGGTGAGCCCCGTTTCTTCTGGAGCTACAGGCTCCACTGCGCCAAACTCACCATCCTCTTCCACGTCCACCTCATCCGCATCCTTCTCTGCCCCCTCGCTCTCTGAAGCTGGGCCAAAATGAGTCTGCAGCTCTGATCCAGGCACCAACAGCATGGGGTGGGGGAAATTAGTGTGAAGGGGGATTTACTCACAGCCAAGTAAAGTGTCCTATTACAGTTCCAGGCCTACTGACTCTGACCATGAAATCATACACAGGAGCTCTGTTATACAAGTGTCTACTGTTTCACACACTCACACATACCTGGAATTAATATCGTGACTGCAGCCTGCACAGCTCTTCTGATGATGTTGTCCATAGCAAACATCCAGTGAGGTTTAATATGGTGATTCCTCAGCACTTTATTCACCTGAGAGAAGAGCAAGAGGTTTAATTAGATTTAGTTCATCCAGTCTAGTGCTGACTGGTGTTTTAAATATATCATGGTATCCGATTTGTCACGGTATTATATATCTGACTTTGAAATAAAAGATAATCCACCCATGCATGAGCAAGTACGAGCTTTGAAACTAGTTTTCCAAAGTGAAAATGGAAATATTTATTTAAATTGTATGTCTGCTGTCTCGCACACCATGTGGAAATGTGCACAAACTAAAAGGGAGGATTTTAACTGTCATGCATTGATGACAGGAATGTCTACGCTCTCTTAGGAGCAGTTTTGTAGACGATAACTAAGCCAGAAAAAGGCTCAATCTTGTCTCTTCAACAAGGTCTAATGTTGAAAGCAGCATGTTCTCGGAGATCAGCTTTTACTATTCATCTTCTCAGTTTACCATGAACATCAGCAGTGCACAACCGTGCTTTAGCAAATCTGGGTTTCAGTTCTAAAGCAAACATTAAAATGTGCAAGAACTATTTGCCAGAGACTTAAACTCAAGCATTTGAATGTTTTATTTTGTGATGTGCATGTGTGAAAGCCACAGTGAACGCTTTGAATCAAACAACATAAATGTTTTACTGACTGAGCCCATTATTTGCTATTCTGCTGTCCTGTTACAGAATCCTCCACATGCATAACACTCACGGAGTCCTGGAAACCGAACAAAACAAGCTGGATCTGGTTGATGGAGGTGCTGTCGAAGTCCAGATCCAGTTTGAGCTTGGAGATGGTGGAAGCCATGACCCGGCGCTCGGGGGAGCGGATAAAGTCCCGCAAGATGCAGATGATCTGCTTGATATGATCTACGGACAGCTTCAGCTCCTCTGTGCCCTTAGACAGAAATACACATGACTGTCTAAGACGCATATATTCACACCTAGTAGGACTTCAAAAAATGATCTCGGTATTGCACAGTATTGTTTTAAAAGTCACAATTACATATTATGTGGTCATAATACTTAAATTCTCATAAAACCATAAGATCTCACACCTGGATGTGGTTCTCCAATAGGTTGGAGGTGACTTTGTCCTGGTCTTCGTTGAGGACTTTATAGAGGATGGCCCGTCTTTCGCTGTCTTTTTTCAGAAGGAAGAGGCCGGAGTCGCTGTTCTCAGACGAGGCAGGAGAGCTGCGGTCTTCTGATGTGGGGCTCTCGTCAGGAACACTGAGAAAGCACACTCTGGTTATACACCCAGTGGATAAACTGGTATTAGGGTTCACTTTTTGTTTACCTGTTCTTTCGAGTTTATTTCCAGGGCTGCATAAATAAACTGAATTGAACTGAACTGACTGTGATATCATGTCCCCAACAAACAAGCAGAGCCATACAGGTGTTATGCATATTCTTAACACAGTAAACAGGCAGCCATGAATATGAAATTAAACCAGTTTGCTCTTTTTTTTTTACCCATCTGCATCCATGACATAATCTGTTCCATGACGTTTGCAGGCAGAATCACAAACAAAAGCACTAAGAGGCTGATGTGATGACTATGCACACAGGTCGTCTGTCTGAAAGCGGCTTTCGCGTGTGTGTGTGTGTGTGTGTGTGTGAGATGACGAATGACCACAGAAGACAGATTGAGTGGTTGTGTGTAGGTGTGTGTGGACCAAGGTGAGCCACGGGTCATAAAGTCATAAGGTATATGATTTTACAAGCGGCCAGAGAGTACCTGCTGTAAAAGTCATTATCACATTATTGCTGGCTCGTAGAAAGAAAAAAAACCCACACACACACTCTCTGAAACACCTCACCAGACACCAGCACACAGTGCACCTGTCCCTTCATTCCTGAGTGGCGATCAAACAGCGTAACCATGGTGCTATGGAGCCTGCAGGCCGAGCACCAATGATTTACAGCTGGATCAAGCGGCAGAGCAGCGCTGCACAGTCTGCCTCTGCAAACAATATTGCTTATTATCCTCCCAGATGCATCTCTAGCCACAGACCTGCATCTCATAACCACACACACACACACACACATACACACACATACACTGACACACACAAAGTGCAGGGACACACAGCTATCTCCACAGAAACAGACCATTACTCTCCCCAAACTCGGCGGGGAGGATTTGAACACTCCAGTGTGTGTTGGATTCACAGTTATGAGCCTGTAGACTCAGTGACCCTCAGTTAGTCACTAGGCTTCATGGAGGCCATGAGCAGTGGCTTGTTCTGCCATCATATGTCATCAGCGCTATACTTCTGGGATCTGAGATCTCCACCGTGAAAACAGGACGAGAGCGGGTATCAATTTGTTTGGTATTCATTCATTTTGTTAATTTAATAGCTTTTTATTTTATTGTTATTATCATGATGATTTTAAAGTAGTGGTCTCAAGTATTTGAAACCACAATCCTGATAAATGATACACAAAAGACAAATAAAATGTGTAAAACATCAGGTGTCATTCTGCGTCTGAAGTTGAAGGTGATTTTACAAAGATTACATTAATCAATGTCAATTATAATACAATCAAAACAAACAAACAACAACAAAAAGAGCGAACCACCCTGCTATGTCAGATGCTTTGGCAATGGCTGGCTTATGAACTGCAGAGTTTGTGATAATGCTAGTGAGGTGACCGATCATAAGGCTACTGTCGTCGTGCTGAGTTGAACAGTGCAGCCTTGTGGTGAGTGGCTGGGTGGGTCTCTTGAGATCTCACCTGAGGAAGGTGGAGGTGTTGGGTTTGATGAGATTCTCTGAGCCTGAGCGTTTCTTCTTCTCAAAGAAAACATCGTGTTTGGAGTCGCAGTCGGGCGACACCGAGCCGTGCTCACTGCTGCTGCTCCCTGTAGCCTCAGACTGCAGCTGCACCGGTAGCGACACACTTCGAATATAGTCTGCTCAAAGACAGGTGTGTACACACACACACACACACACACACATATCACAGGATAAAATATTAAATCAGTTTGCGTGCTGCAAAAATATGCATTTTAAAGCTATGCACCAAGCCCTGCATGAGTCACAAGCTAAATACCTTGAGGGCAAAAATCACATCACTCACAGGACTAGAAAGAAGGAACACAAACAGATGGAAAAAGACTGAAACCACCAAGAGGGCACAGAAGTTCAGAAGTGCACAGATCAGAAATTCACAACCTTTTTTGCTGAGGATATTAAAATAGCACAAACGCAGGGCAGCACAAACCTTGCCACACTGTTATAGAGCACACCCGCATCACGCAGAGCCCATCGGTTGCCATTGGAAAAAGAAGAACACATGCAGTTAGCGAAACATTCCATCTGAGGGCTGAGGGCTACCAGACCTCTGTATAAACACATTTCTATATTTAACAAACCCTATCTGCATGGCAGGTGTCAGTGAGCAAAATATAGGATGAGAATTTAATGAGTCATTGTGTATTGTTCCATTTCACAGTAATGGAAAGAACGTGACAGCGCATGTTTGCCTATAGCACTCTTGGGCCTGCATGTATGATCTGTGAGAGAGCAGAAATCTTAGAGAGTGTTTGTTTTTTCTGGACAAAAACGTCCCACCTACGATATGCACAGGTGCCTGAAAAACATTAAAATACAATTAAATATGGCACACAATCAAATCTTGCAAGTTTATGTATTTTAATGTGTTCATTAAAACGTTTTGGCTTTGGTAGTATTAACTTTAGTTAACAATAGCTGTGTTGCCTCAATTAACACTTCATTCAATGAAATCAGGTGTGCTAATTGGACTAATCTGCAAGACAGCTGGGGGCATCACAGATAAATCTGGAAACAGACCAAGCATAGTAAGATTATCCACTAGTTAAATGAAAATATTACATTCTTGTTTTTAAATGCAGTAATGCTTGCTTGTATTTAATCTGAAGTTATAAGGATGTTTTTTAAAGGCAACTTTAAAGGCCAGATAAATTGTTAATAAACAAACGTAAAATTTGTCTAGAGGTGTGTGCGAATGTGTGGCTACAAAAATGGAAAATGAAAACAGGTTATGAAAGAAAAGTGCATGCAGTCCTTTAAACTGTTTTTGGATTAATGGCTTTCACATGGCTGAGGGCCAGAATGACACCTCCCTCCCTCCCTCCCTCCTTCTCTGCCTCCCCCATGTCTGTCTCACACCTACACAGAAGCTGTGTGTTTCACAGTCACCCTGGTACTGATCCGGTCTGGCTGGCTGGCAGTAGCTTTGGAGCGGTTTGGGCCTGTTGTTTTAGAGTCTTAGAGAGTATAGAGACGCAGGAATGCTCCGCTGCAGGGGTTTTGGCGGAGCTGTGTGTGTGAGCCTGAGAGGAATTTTTGGTGGGCACAACGACAGCTTTGAACAGTGTAGCTCCCGTGGAAACAGCTAGAGGTCTCAAAAACAACCTCATCTGGCCCCTCAATGGTTTGGTTTAATTATGACTCTTCAGGAAACTATTTAATCTGTCACCAAACCTTGTTCGGGATTAACGTGAGAAGATGCATCACATGTTACGAGTTTCTGTTGTGTGTGAGACTTACCAACATGTCAGCAGTTTGGAGTTACTTCAGACACAAAGGAGAAAAAGCCAAGACTGTCGAATGCATTGGGACACCTCGCCCGGGTGTCCCGATACTTTAGTCCCCCACGGAACATGCACACATCTTTTCTAGGTGGCGCAAGCATCACTCTCCAAGAAACTTCACAGTTAGATGCCACCTTTCCAAAGACCCTCGTTTGCCATAATAGCCCCCGGAGATCCGGAGTTAAAGCGTTCACCTCGCTTGGGTGTCCCATTACTTTTGTCCGAGGTAAGCGGTATAACTCTGGATCTCCTGGGACTATTATGGCAAACGAGGGATCATTGGAAAGGTCTCATCGAGCCCCATCTAACTGTGAAGTTTCACATTTAGAGTGTGAGATATATTTTTCATATTTAAAATTTTGATTTAAGATCATTTAAGGCAAATCCTCCATGTTGGTAAGGGCATATCACAGCACGCAGTCCCGCCCCCTGCTAGGTAACAATTATAAATTGCATTTCTCGCCGTTTGTAAAAGTGCAACATTTAGATTTAGAGCGCAACATTTACTTTTTTTAAACACATTTAGCTCTAAATGTGTGAAAATTGTGTGAATTTACACATCTAAATTTGTTGAGCTGTTTACAAACAGCACCCCATAGGGAACACCTTACTATACCATGTTCTCTGTGTAATGTTTCTCCCTTATTATATCAGTTATGATTTTTGTATTTGTGTGAAGGTATACAAAATGTATCCAGACATTTTCTGAAAGCATTATTTTTTGTTTTCTGTTTAAAAAAAGACTCAGCAAATATCGGATTTGTATCGTATCGGCAGACATAAAAATGTGGTATCGTGCCCTCTCTATTTTAAGAAATGTACAGAACCACACATGTGGATCCAGATATTACCCAGTAGTGTGGCGTAGACAAAACTGAGCTTTTTAGAATTATATTTCAGTGTGTACTCATTTAACTGTTTACGATCAATAATAATTATCATCCATAATAATGTGCCAAAATTAAGACCAAAGCATTTTTACACCACTATCGGCTCAAATTTACACTCCAACAGCGGTCAGATGAGATGGACCAGGGTTAGAGGTACCTGAAGGTTTTAAGGCAATCTTGTTTTTCTTTCCTTTGATGTTGTGGCGCACAAACAGGTCCTTGAGCAGGTCGCCGGCCGTCGCTCTTTTATTGGGATCTGGCTCAAAACAGCGCAGAATGAAGGACTTGGCCTCAGGGGACAGAGACTCTGGGATTTCAGGATGGATTTTAAACATCCCGACCTGCATTAGATAGCAGAGTATTAGATAATGAGATTACATAATGCATTAGATAATGGACTATGGATTCACTGTCCAATACAGTGATTCAGTCCACAATGTCTGTACCTTAAACATGGCAGCCTGGGGCTCACCCAGCTCATGGAATGGGGGTTTGCCTGTCGCCATTTCTATGATAGTACAGCCTAAAGACCAGATGTCAGCTGGAGCTCCGTAACCCCGAGGTCCTTTATCAATGATTTCAGGGGCCATGTACTGCAGCGTGCCTGGAAAAGACAGAAAAAAGCCAGTCTGTAGATATTAACTGCATATCAACTGTTTGGAAACACAGTGCCTCCTTTGCCGAGGTTCCTTTTTCACTGTTCCTTTGCAGTTACTAAGAAAACAAAACCTGGAGTGTATTTGCAGACATAATTATTTTAAGCACCAAGCTTCTTGTATCTAATTGTCC
This sequence comes from Hemigrammopetersius urotaenia, assembly GCA_037974485.1. Classification (NCBI taxonomy): domain Eukaryota; kingdom Metazoa; phylum Chordata; class Actinopteri; order Characiformes; family Alestidae; genus Hemigrammopetersius; species Hemigrammopetersius urotaenia. Next base: position 9,854,885 of record JBBPDC010000001.1, on the reverse strand, counting down.
TCATTCGCTGTTAGAAAAAAATGCACCGTCTGAGTCAATTTTAGGTACGAACAAAGTCAACGCACCCTCAAAGGTTCAATATAGTCATTAAGGTTCAAATGTGTACCTTAAATATGTTTTATAAGTCATATAATTGTGAATTTTTATAACTTGACTTTCAGTTAAAAGAGGGTGTAACAGAAAAGACAGTAAATAGTTACAGCTGTTATGTTAACTAAAGGTGACGAAGATGGACCCATTAGGGTAGCAACAGTTTTTAATTACTTTTTTTAAAGCAAGGGTTGATAAGTTTAATTTGAGATTTCTTTTTTCATAATAAAAGCATTTTGACAAGTTAGATGTCCTTAATGGTTAGTGTACGGGCAAGAAAATCTGCACTACAAGCAAACAAGCCAAAAAACCCCCAAAAAACATTAAGATAAAATGAAAAGAAAACAGAAAGTCAAAAGAGAGCAGGGTAAGAAGAAAGCGAGGAAAGCAAGGGAGTGAGAGGAGTAAAGTGCACCTGCTCTGTGCTCCATCAGGCTGTAATTAAACACAAACACTCTCCTGTAGCAGAGCCTAATTACCCGGCTTATACTGCTGCTCTCAAGTTACTGCTGCACGGACAGATGCCTCCTAAACACTTCAGCCTGCTCTGGCTGAGAAAGAACACTCATCTAAACCCTTCAGTCTGGCCTTTCGGTCGACTTCACAGTCTGATCTTTCCATCAGATTTTTTAAAGCTATATTAATGACCTGTAGAGTCACAGGGTGGACCAATGACAGTCTCCGGTAATGTTGCATGCAGTATCGATGCTCATGGAAAATTCGCTTAAAAGTTACTTAAATCTCCCTGGCGAGAAAAAAGAAAACCACCCATTATCCACCTGCATTTGATCTTTGGTCCCTCACATCTTAAAATGCCATTTCTTGCATTTGTTTGTAGTGGCTTTTAAACAGTGAGTCCACAAACGTCACATTTATGAATATAAGTTGGTTGAGGATGTTGAAATTTGACTCATTTGCCATTTTGAATAATGAACATGCCATTCGGGGGAATCATGTTCGTTTTCTGATGCTTCAGATTTTTTTGAACAAGACACATTTTATGCCTTTTCGTACCCAGTATGTTCTGTATGTTATTTAAATACATATAAAAAACTATTTATCAGCCTACATATAACTTCTCTTAACTTGTGGTGCTCCTCGTTTAAGTTACATACTTGAGATTTGTGTTTTAGAACATTTCAGATATATATTTTTTAAATGAAAAAAATTTACTTACATTTACACATTTCCAGATTTTTTGATTTAAAATTTACTTATTGTTTATAATGTTTGCACAGTCAGATAGGAACGGTTCAGGATACATTTCACTGTGTGTTGTACTTGTATGACTATGCATGTGACAAATAAAGAATCTTGAAACTTCTGGGTAATATGATGGATGTCACTAATAAACACTCAGCACATGAATTTAATGCAAATGTACTTCACTATGACTGAACTTTTATAGGTTAACACACAAAATAAGACCATTATAATAAGTCAGCTGGATTAAAAGCCTTTAAATCCTGAGGCTACAGGCTACAACAGGAGCAGCTGAAAAACTGGATGAACGCTGTGAGTCAGCGGATGAAACCCCGCTTGAGTGCGACATCTTGACGGCAGCGTGATAAGCCAGCGCGCTCTGGCAGAGTGAAGGGCATCTGGGATGTCTTCCAATACTCAGATTTAGTGTGCGGGGGTCTGGTTCACAACATGCATGACTGCACCGGGAATAAACACAACTACTGATAAAGCTTTTGACGGAGTGGAAAGGTGACTCAAAAGCAAAAGGTACATAAAGTTTTCCTGCCCAGTACACAGAACTGAGGAGATGACCAGTGTGCTTTATCAAGTGATTTTCTAAACAAAGTGTTGATAATGAGTTGATTTTGCCCATGATTTGAGATTTTCCTTTTTCAAATTACAGTTAAAGCTAAGCTTAGATAAGATAAACCTTTATTATTCTAAAAAGTGGGAAATTTGCATTGCTGCGGCAAAACGTGGACAGAAACAAAGAGCAGCAAAACAATAGAATCAAAACCATACAACAGTTCAGTATAAAAAGTACACTATACAACACAAATAGTACAAAAAAATAAAAAGCACACTGAATATTGAAGATCTTTTGCCAAAAACGATTAGGTTTTATAACAATTAAAACCTATTTTAATAAAAGCATTTGACAAGTTAGATGTAAAGCAAAAGGTACATAAAGCTTTTCTGCCCGGAAAACTGAACTGACACTCAGCAGGAGGAGATGACGGGTGTGCTTTCAAGTGTAAAAGAGTGTTTACCTGTAAATGTTTCAGTGCAAGGATTGACTCCAGCCAGCCTCTTAGACGTGCCAAAGTCAGAAATCTTCAGAACACCACTGTACGTGTTGACCAAGACATTGTCTCCCTGAGGATAAACAACAAGACAACCTGCAGCTCAACATGAAGCTGATTTCTGTGAAAGGGGGAATATGGATTACTAAGGGTTTATCGCTAAAAAGGGCTTTGAATGTAAATAACAATACAAGGTCACTTAAGTGTTGGGTATATTGCTATGCACTTGATCACTTGCTCAAAATAGTAGTTTCAGTTATAAATAAAAAACTATTTTCAGTTTGTTAGGCTTTCAAGCATCAGGATAATCTTGGTAATAACACTTGCCTCTTCATAAAATGGTTAAACGGAGATTATAAGAAGTGACAGCTGATTGCTATTACCTTTATATCCCGATGAACGATCTGATTTTCATGAAGGTACCGTAGCCCTTCCAGAATCTGACGAGTGTAGAAGATGATTGTGGCCTCCTTCAGAGGGCCCCATTTAGAACGGAGCAGGGCTGACAGACTTCCTGTGGACCACCATAGCGTATGTATCTATGTTGTCGGTCACATTTTAAGCTGCTGTAAAAGGAATGTCTCAGCCATCTAGTGACTACCTTTCTACCATAGTATTAGATATGCTATAAAAACGTTTTGCTTCTTGTAGATATAATCAGACATGCCCGAATGCTGCTTCTATCATTTATAAATGCAGTTAACATAATAGTCACCAAATGCAGTAAACAAAAATAGTTTTTTTTGTCCCAAAGAGGAATTAAGGAAATTGATTTGTCATGTTGTCATTGATATTTTTCTTAATTCCAGCACATACACTACCAGTTAAAAGTGTGGACAGACCTTCTCATTCAGTGTTTATCTGTTTTATTATTTTCTACGAACAAAATGATGAAGGAACACATGGAATTGTACAGCAAACAAAAAAGAGTTAAACAAACCAGAATATGTTCTGTAATAAGGTAATGATGGACTGTTGTTTTTACTTAGTTAAGTTCTTGCCATAATGTGGAGTAGAACCGTAGTGGAATTGGATCACTAACTGTGGACCAAACCTACCCTCACAACTGATGATGCCAAACACATTAAGAAGGCAAGAAATTCCACTAATGAACTCTTGACAAAAAACTCCTGTTAATTAAATACCATTCTAGGTCGATTCCTCATGAATCTGATTGAGTGTGCAAAGCTGTCATCAGAGCAATAGGTGATGCTTTTAATATTAATCTACAATGTAGCCAGTAATAGAACAAAGGAAATCGTTGAATGAAAAGGTGTGTCCAAACTTTTGACTGGTAGTGTAGTTGCTACACAAATGGTGCAACTCGTAAGACACAGATGTCTCGTCCTGTATAATTCAATATGACACACATACCTCCTGGAACCTGTTCCATAAAGATCTTTATGTAACCGTCCTCAGACACAGAGCCCAAATACTGGACGATGTTTCTGTGCTTCAGGTATTTGTGGAGTGCTATCTCCTCATGCAGGGGCTGAGAGTACCTGCAGGTGATACACTGGCAACCATTAGATAAGGGCGACAAGGTTAACTAATGTCAAAAAACAATGATTTTACTTTCCACCACAAAGGGGTGCTGTTCTCACCTGCTGTCCCTCTCAGGGATCTCTTTAATGGCAATGCGCACTTGGTTACTGAGGTCTCTTCCAGCGTACACCACTCCATATGTGCCCCGGCCCAACACCACTCTGTCTCCGTTCTCATTGTAGTCATACTCATACTGTAACACAAGAGAGGGCTCAAGAGTAACAGCTATAAACAAAGACACACACACACACACACACACACACACATACTGCACAATATAAAAACACACATTTGCAAAGAAAACATCACAGACTTTTGCAAACACAGTTTTAAAATTGATGTGATTTGGGGTTTTGAAAATTGCAGTTTGCTAAGTATTTGCATGCTAACTGTATAATAAGGTCATAATGACTTTAATGCAGTATTAAAACTAAGCATCTGGGCTCATCCAGCCTACTTTTATATTCTTTACAGAACAGAAGTTGCACTGCCTAATTAGATCAGTAGAAAAATTGCTCCCATATCCTTTGGTTTGAAATCATTGAAGCCCAATCAGTCTGTGCAGCATATAATACAGAATCAATAGGTAAAATGTCAAAACATGTACTGAACATAAAACGTTAAACTTGATGTTAAAATTAATCATCCGACTACGACATTGTACAATTCAGACTGGTCATCGTGGGAACACTGTGAAAAGCACAGGCCTCTCACCTCTAGAGTGTCTCCATCTCCCTCTCCCTCTAGTTCCACAGCGTTTCCTGACCCATCTGTGATCACCTCCTTCACCATGGAGCAGAACCTTTCAGAACAGAACCCAAGACAAGACGCAGTCCTCAGACTATCAAAACACTGTCCTGATCAATGTTCATGTCTGTTTAATTGTATTAGTGTAATATAATATAATTTAGCGGTGCTTATGTATGTATTAGACAGTATTTTTATTACCAATAATGGTTAGTGATTAATATCAGATATTATTCACTGAACGATGAGTGTCAAATTTGAGACTCAGCATTTCAAATCTGTTTTATACATTTTGACTACAGTGTGTTGTGCAACATTTACATCAGAACTCACCTCCCACATTGATCTTCGGTGGAGAAATAGATTTGAAAATCATCAGAGTTATCATGTACATACAGGAAACAGCACCGCTCATCAAATTTGGAAATGCTAGACAGAAAAACAATGATGCCATTGTAAGTGAGGCAAAGACAGCCAAGAGCTCTAGAGAGAACACTGTGTGGATGTGTAAAGATCACTGCCTGAGAGAAGTATAAATGTATAAAAAGTATAAACACACACACACACACACACACACACACACACACACACACACACACACACACACACACACACACACACACACACGGCGAAGAACTACAGAGAGAGCAAACAACACTTACCTGATTCCTTTGATGGATGATGCTGTGAAGTTCCATTCATGGATGCCTTTCTGCATAAAGGGCATTAGAACACAAAGTTAAGTTTGATTAAAATACTATCAAGTTACAATTACACTCTAAGTGATCAACAGAATTGACATATTTTGAACAGCTTCAGCAGACATACAATATAATACATCAACACAATTTTGTCTTTCAGTTTGCTTCCTTCTGGTAATAACTGGGAATACACATTTGAATTATGAAAATCAGAACTGTTCACTGGTGAAGGGGGTGCTGACCGTTTCAGCGGGAGACACGTGCCAGATAGACACGTTTTTCTCTTCAGCTTCACTGTTGATGGACACGTAAGAGGGCTGGTAAACTTTGGTAGGCTCCAGAATCAAAACCTTCACACAGAAAAGAAAGACAATGTGGTTACAGGCAAGGTCAGAGTGCTAGACCGGGCTCTCTCTCTGTCTGAGAGCATGTACTTGGAATTTGATAAATGACAGATTAGTACTGGGAAACGTAGGCCATTAGTGGTTCCTTGTGTTGCTTCTACAATGATGTCCATCCAGAAGTTGAGTCTCTCTCTCTGAGGGGAATGCTCTGTATTCTGCTTCTTGAAGTGCTGAATGAGTTTAAGGTTCTGCACCACTGAGCGTAAATACCTGAAAGAGCATTAGGTGAGCATAAAGCGCAGAAAGACTTTTTTAAACCATATCTTGCCATTTCTAAAGTAAAAATCATCAAACTACTAAAGCAGCTCAAATCAAGTTCCCTTATACTGGGTGTTTTACCAGATAGGAGGTTTCAGTTTGAAGAGCTTCTCAGCAGCCTGCACTGCTTTAGGGATGTCGTTGGCCAGCATGCTGACCGTAAAGAACTGCCCCACGTCCCAGTAGTTATTCATCTTCTCCAGACTGCCCTTCCGGCCCAGAAGACTGTTTAGCCTGACACCTGAGGAAAACAGAAGCGCTGTTCAGCGATGAAGCAGTCAGTGAGAAACAGAAATATCATCAAGTTTAGGATCTTATAAGTCACCTATTTTCCTAAGCTCTATGGAGCTCTCAAACTGTTGTCCAGCAACAATGAGCAACACAGCCAGGTTGATGCCAGAGTAGAGCGTGGGCTGCAGTTCAAAACCTTTCCTGTACCTGGGCAGAGAAGGTAAAAAAAAAGGACAACAATGGTACCATAATAACATAAAAAGACCAGATGGTAGAAATGAACAGCCCCCACAGAACCTCCAGTGGTCAGATATTATTCGGTGGTGTATGAAGTCTCAGCACAGCAGTCACACTGACACAGTACTGAAAGGGGTGTGTGTGTGTGTGTCCTGCACAGATTGTACTACCGGTCAAATGCTTTTTTATTGAAATTCAAACCCAATGAATAGTATGAAATGGTACAAAGGACAGTGCTGAACTGCGAGAGGTTGAAAAATAGTAAGGTTACCCAGAAGTATAATTCTGTAGCCCCATGCAGTACCTCTGGTATGTGCCTAGTTGGTGGGGTTCGTCCTACAGCAAGATACTGACCCAAAACATAAGTCCAAGCTCTGCCAGAACTACCTTAGAAAAAAGAACAAGGCAAGCTGGAAAACATGGAGTGGCCAGAAGTCCCAGACTTAAACCCCATCTGGTTGATTTAGGATGAACTGGACAGAAGAGTGAAAGCAAAGCAACTGCCACACACTTATGGGAACTTCTGCAACATAGAAACGCTTGAATTTCAATACAAAAAACAGAAATATTGTGGTGTTCTAAAACTTTTGACCGGTAGTGTATAAGATAAGACAAGATAAAATGATGTAATCCTTTATAAGTATATATAAACTTAGATATGTATGTATGTACACAGAGTATATGCCCTTTAGTATTTACATTTACAGCATTTATCAGACGCTTTTACCCAAAGCCACTTCCATTCCCTAACTACAGGGGGCAGTCTCCCTGGAGCAACTTGGGGTTAAGAGTCTTGCTCAAGAAATCAGTGGTGGTAATGAAGGTAGGATTTGAACCTATGACCTCTTAGTCCAGAGGCAAGTATCCTACCACTAGGCCATCACCACCCCATGCATGTATATATGTATATATGTATGTATATATATATATTAGGGCTGTAAAGCGATTAATTAAAATTAACTACTTAATCGCAAATCTGGAAAAAATTTATTGCGTCAACCCAATATACAATATATAATGAACACACTAAGTCATCAATTTTGTTTATTTTTTTCCCCCAACTCTTTCACATTTTTAAAAGCTGTGAGATAAAAACCAAACTTACTTTTGAATATAAAATGCATAATATCTTCAAACCTGAAAGAAAACGTAGCTTTAAATAACCCGAATTAAAGCAGTGGTCCCCAACCTTTATTTGGTCACG
>JBBPDC010000001.1:9829121-9847101 GCA_037974485.1 Hemigrammopetersius urotaenia | reverse complement strand
GCATTGAGGCAACTGCCATGTGATTGGTTGATTAGATAATTGCATTAATGAGAAATTGAACAGGTGTTCCTAACAATCCTTAAGGTGAATGTATATATGAACAAGCACACAATAGAGTGACAGGCAAATAGAGGGACTACAATCTGTAATTAGATACTGCAAAGTGCTCCTACATGTGAGGAGGAGCTAATAAAACAGACAGTGACTGACTAGGCGGATGTATCCAATAATGTGGCTCAATCACTGTTGTGATTAATAATTCAGTTGTGGCTAGAAAAGTGAATTAAATGTACAGGTATGCCATTAGGTGTGGAGTTCATGGAATGCCTAAAAAAAATGACAAAACAGCAAATTATTAAAACCTATGGTGCTGTGGAATCTGTGTTTCTTGATTACAGCCTACAGTCCCTTAAGTTATTTATCTCAAACATTTAAATTTTTTTTGGTTTATTCTTTTTTATTTTAAAATCTGGAAGTGACACTTAACTACGAGTGCTTCAGTCATTTTCATGTTATTTTTCTGGTTGTAAAGCACTTGAACGGTTCCAGTTTGTCATGACTGGGGACAGTAACGCGGTTGGCGGCTGCTAGAGGCTGGCAGGGTTGTGTATTTATGAGCACAGCGGTTTTGAGTTAGTTTATTATTTGTTTCAACTGCCGGTGTGCTCAAGAGAAAGCGTGTTTGTTTTGTGATTGGTTTATGAGTTTGGGGGTTTGTATTTAAGTTATCTAGGGACCAAACAGAGTTGTCGGTCCACCGTCAGACTTGCATAGTTTATGTTTCAAGCTCCTGAAGTCTTGGTTTTGTGTTCAGTTAGGCCTGTTTTCTTTATGTTGAATAAATGATCTAAAATGGAAGTCTGTTTGCACCTGCATTTACTGCCAGGAAAGAGAGGGAGATCATGACACAGTTTTGAGATGTATGGCATCTACTACTTTTGTTTATTGCATCTATGCTGCAACTTCATGCCTTATTTTTACTGTTCGGCTGTGACCACAAAAAGAGTCATTTGTGTGTTTATATTCATTCAATCAAGCAAATCTAAATAATTTTAGAAAACACTTGTTCTTCTGAGCCAAGCTTAACAGCACATTCTTTTTAGCTTATATGTAATTTGAACTTTTCTCACCATTGAATGGCATCGTCTCTGCTTTTGGTATCCTTGCAGTCAGAATCCAAGAAGATGTCCTTATAGATGCGACCACACAGGCAAAACATGTCAGGAGCAGGATGCTCGCATGACTGAAGAACCTGCAGCATCACACGCAGTGCCTGCTCCCTGTCTCCTGGACTGTTCCGCCTGCAAACACAAATATCAGAAGCCAAGATCCTCAAACAGTGCAGTATAAATAGAAAAGCCAATGAGAACAGTTACAGGAATTTATGGTTAAAAGTAGTCACTTCTTTTCTATACCCACTTTATTTGTCAGACATGTAATGTATCTTTCTATCTATCAGTCTGTCTGTCTGTCCAGCTAGCTATCCATCTCTAACAACTAGCCATTTATCTTTGTGATTACCTGTTGAGAGCAAAAGCATAGTGGAACTGGATCATGGGTTGATTGGCCAGGTCGCAGGTGGGCAACATCTCAAGCGTCTGCACTAGTTTCACCATGGCATCATAGTCCTTAAACCAAATCCAGAGACAAAAACAAAAAAAGTGAGATACAGGATTTTTTCCACTTTACTGTATCCATGAAAAGAATTCTGCCATGCAACAATGTACCTGAATGTCTCTGTATGAGAAGAGCAGGTTCATCACAATATCTTGAGTGAGAACCTCAGTGTTGTCTATGCGGAGTTTAATTCGGGACAACTCCTTGGCCAGCTCCTCCCCCTGGTACTTCTCTCTGGCTTTTCGGATGTCATTCAACAGGGTGTCTTTGAATGACGCACTGTAAAAAAACGAGAAAGAAAAGAAGACTATGGATGTATCTGCTAAATTCGTATGAAGCTCTCCTGTAGTGTAACCTGGTGAAAAGCTATGGTAGGTTCAACCAATCATAATTTTTTTTTTGTAAGCAGTTTTCATATAGTAACACGCACTGTCCTTTTTAAAGATGGGTGATGAATGTGTTGCTGTTTAGATAATAAACTTAGAAATAAAGTTGAAGCTACCAAATACCATCTCTAAAATACCAATGTAATAAACAAACACTTCAATGCTTTTATTTTTATGATGAGACTAAAAACTGCAAGGTTAGTACTTTGCAAATACATGCTTAAATCCTCTCTACTTATCTTGAATTGTGTTCAGCTCATTTAAAAGATTAATTTAATGTTGATTACTGTTGCATATATTTGATAAGAGAGTTTTTTGTCAAACGTATCCACAAAACCAATTTTATTAGCTTATAATGAAGAGAAATTAACTTTATTTTCACTACTAGCTGAGCATTTTGCCCTTTCGCAGTACAATAAAAATGTCATCAAATATTGACTTGAAACATCAGTCAAATCTAAATATGCAATCACATAACAATATTGTAAACGTAATTAAATCTGACAGTACTGATATTATATTACTGTGCATGCTTAATACCTTCTGATGCCCAAAGTCCCAGTGAACTTTCCTACTCCATTATGTGGCAGTTCACAGTTTACAGCAGCCTAACCCTTTAAAAATTTAGCTATTTAATCAGTTCTTCTCTTAACTGTTAACTCTTAACTGTTAGCTCAATACTGTTGTTACATTTATTTGATATGTAAAGAACAAGGTTTTACGAATCTAAAATATTTTTGTAAACTTTGTCCATTTCAAACAGGGAAACACCCAGACGGGTAAGTCTCACACCCATTGTAGTTTATTATTAATCTTAATGATTCTGCACACTCACCTGAAAACAAGTCAAAGTGCATTAAACAATAAAACGCGCTTTGTGCATATTTTGTTTAGTGAATAAAACAAAACTGCCTAATTCTCTGAATCTGAAGCAACCCTGATAAGGTGAAACAAAAACAGTTTTATTATGGTTACTGATATTTTACTGATTTTTTTCTACTGACCAACATGTCCCCAAACACTTCCTATAGCATTAGGGCAAATTATGTTCTGCTTGGTTGTTATGTGATGACATTATGCGTATTATATGTATGCAACTCATCTTGCATAATATCTAATGGTCAGCTTACACTGCAGTTTGAGGAAATTCGTCACCCTGCGTCACCATTTCTGGTGATGAATTTCTTGACGATGTATTTTGTGCATTATAAATAAAAACGCAGCAGTACATTAAAGAAAAAAGTCCAAATAGGTAAATACATAAATGTCAAAATTCTAAAGCTACAAATAACTGTTGTTACATCAAACAAGCACTAAAACATCTGGAAGAGATGTGCTTATCTCAGATTCAAAATAGCAAAAATGATCTACCTCTAGAAATGATCTGCCTCTACAGTGTCATACAGGACTGGGCGATATGACATTGGGTTATTATAATCAATACAGATTGCCATGATACACTTTTTCTATGAAGGGCATCAGCAGCACTGCTACAACACTGTACAAATGCATCATTAAACAGTTCAATTATATAGATATTAAAACAACAGTGAGTAACTGTTTTACTGTACAGTCATTTCTTCTTCTTCTACTTTTGGCTGCTCCCGTTTATTAGGGGCCATTTATCAACCACCTCCATGTCCCTCTGTCCCCTGCATGTCTTGCATCAGCACATCCATAAACCTCCTACTAGGCCTTCCTCTTCTATTCTTCCATCCTCACCATTCTCCTACCAACACATTCAGTCTCTCCTCAGCATCCTCCTCCCAGCACACTCAGAGTCTTTCCTCAATATCTCCTCCCAACACACTCAGAGTCTCTCCTCAACATCCTTCTCCCAACACACTCAGAGTCTCTCCTCAATATCTCCTCCCAACACAGTCAGAGTCTCTCCTCAGCATCCTCCTCCTAACACACTCAATCTCTCCTCAACATCCTCCTCCCAACACACCCAGAGTCTCCACTCAGCATCCTCCTCCTAACACACTCAGTCTCTCCTCAGCATCCTCCTCCCAACACAGTCAGAGTCTTTCCTCAATATCTCCTCCCAACACACCCAGAGTCTCTCCTCAACATCCTTCTCCCAACACACTCAGAGTCTCTCAAGCTTTGTCCATAAAGTGCACTTGTTCACTCGTTCACTACATAGTGTTTGCTATAACTAGTGAACAAGGGGAGGTGACGTTTTGTTCATTTTGGACACTCGCAACGTTACGTTTCTACTAACTGTTGCTTAAATAGTGCGCCGGCTCTTGCCAATTTATCTCTGTCGCATAAACACACGTCTCATCTCTCTAGTTCAGACACAGCCCGCACATGAGGCGAGGTCTGGTGTGCGGGCTGTGATCCGAACTTGACATCGGCCCACCGTGCGAATGCCGGCCGGATCATGCCCCATACCCACCTCTGGACCTGCGGCCCAACACACTCTCCTCAGCCTCCTTCTCCCAACACTCTGATTCTCTCCTCAGCCTCCTTCTCCCAACACTCTGAGTCTCTCCTCAGCCTCCTTCTCCCAACACTCTGAGTCTCTCCTCAGCATCCTTCTTACAAAACACTCAGTACATGTCCAAACCAATGCAATCTCGACTCCCTGAATTTTAATCCAGAGGTTGCGTCATCCTCTTAATAAACTCATTCCTGATCCTGTCCATCCTCATCACTCCTAATACAAATCTTTTAACTATACAGTAACAAGTAGCGCATTGTATATGAATAAGTACATGTATATGTATATGGCATCATCTTATTTTATTATTTTATTTGCACTGTACTTGTTTTCCCTTTGCCAGGTAGATTCTTCTGCCAAATGCTGAATAATGAAATTGGTCATATTGTTTTTTAATGTAAATGATTTCTGGCCAAGGTTTTTTACTCATCAATTTTCAAATTCTGGAAGTGTCCATGTGTACTGCATTATGGAGTCAATACATGCTTTGAGTAAGGAATTTGAAGCCTGTTTTTAGTAGCATACCATACAGAGAAACTGAAACTACCTGCCCTGCTACTGAGATTATTATTATCATTATCAAAATGTTACACAGAGTGGTTTCATACCAGGAGGTGACGTGGATGTCTTTGAGCAGACTGACGAAGCGGTCCACCAACGGCACGCACAGAGGCCCAAGCAGGTTGTCCCAGCTGGGCTGCATGTACTCAGATGCTCTCCGTTGGGCCACATTCTCGCAGCAGATGTACTCGTGGTTGGGTGTCATCACATAGGGGATGAAATAATAATTCCCACTGGAGGCCTAGAGGGGGGGACAGGACAACTATGTGAGCCCCCTGTCTACACAGAGACAGCTGAACACTTAAACTAAGAAACACCTTTGTCACATACATGAATGGAATGGTTACGCTCTTTGAAAAAAAGGCTCTTGAACCGTTCTTTACTTGGAGGTACAGTTCTCTGAAAAACTATAAATTACAATAGAATATTTATCATTACAGGTCCTCTTATTTCAATGGTATTTAAATATGTTCACAAACTCATTTACAATGAAGGCTTTCAAAAGATTTTTGCCTCGAGAGATTTTTTAGGGAGTGAAACATTGTCTGTCTGTGCTGTCATCCCAAAGAAATGCTTTTGACCCTTTCATCTTTAATGACATTTTTAGAATAAGCAGTGAAAATTGTCAGGGGAGGCCAGAACTTGTTACATCATTACTTTATAAGGAGATCATATGCTATAATCCAGTGGTTTCCAAAATATTCTAAAACACACCTGATCTGAATAACAAGATTTATTGAGAATTTCCAAAACCCTTTCAGGAGTTCAGGAAGGCATGTTAGTGCAGAAAAAACACTCCTCAGAACAATACTAATACTTCAGGACTCAAGTTTGGAAACCTCTGCAATAATTAATCATGCTAGAAACTACACAAAAATTAAGTATCGTCTTCTCTGAGTCAGATACGGATAGAGTTTCATCAGGAGAAACCCTGCGGGGTAAATCTCTCCTCCTCCCTGCCGCACTAGAGTCTTGTTAATGCCTGTGCAAGCCATTAACACTCATACACTTTCACAGCAGCAAGCACATCTCAGAACTCCACCACCTCAACACCTCGGACGGGTGACGAGAGCTGGCATCAAATGGCCACTATGTGCTTGTTTATAATTAAAAATACAGTAACAAGCTTAATGTGACCTTGATGTGAGAGCTGCAAGGATATTATAACGTCAGTCTGAAAGTTAATTTAGCATGTTTTAAGCACTGAATACATTTGGATCAATTTGTGATCTAAGAGTAAACCAATAGGTATTACTATTTCTTTGATCAAATGTAAGAGAATGGCACTGTATGTGAGAGTCAAAGAGTAGGAATAGTTTAGCTAATGTTGATAAAAATGAAAGAAAGCAAAAGGTCCGTTACAAAAAGGATAATGACGACTAATCATGTTAACAGGCACCTTCTACCATTTGTTGTTATAGCTGTTTTATTGGTCTATTCCTGTCAGCACTACTCATTGCACATCCATGCCATGAAGCCTAACTGCTGAAGGAGATCACCAGCATGCACCACAGAGTGGCGCTACCTACTTTATTCCTCAGCCCGGAGCCTCTGTACTCTGGAGGTAACTGCACCCAGGGAAAGCCTATTGTAACCGGCCTTGCAGCCTACTCCAGGTAAAGCAGAGGAGAGGAAGAGTGAGGGCCAAAAGGAGGAAATGACAGTCATGCATAGAGACAAACACGGAAAGAGAAAGTAAATAAAAGAGTCGCATCAGGAAATAGGGCTGTCGTGACAATACTAACTAATCAAGCAAAAATAACGACCATGCAGAGCCTTTCAAAGGTGGGTTTATCCATCGCTGCTGATTCATTGAGAAGGTAAATATAAAGAATTTTTAAGTCAGTAATTTATGTGGGATTTCCCGACAACCCTGTGAAATAGTATAAATAAAACCAAAGCAGAGAAAGGGAAAAAGAAGGCATATTTAGACAGAAAATAACATTATAGAGACAGAAAATGCCTAGTTAGTATTAAAGTGATGGTTTGGCCAATAATCATATTTACCAATTTAAATGAACTGTGGTTGATCAGCTAAGACATATTTGGTGTCCTTTCAAGACGAATGAGTCAAATGTGACTAACAAGTAACGGCAGTTGTTAGCAGTGACCAGATTTGTAACAATGCGTCGAAATATTGTGAAATTGCAATGCAAAAATGACCTATGCATGGTAGGAAATAAGCATTCTATTTATTATGGGGCAGTTGGTAGCCTAGTGGTTAAGGCATTCGCCCTGTGATCAGAAAGTCCGGGTTCGATTCCCAAGCTAGGCACCTCTGAGGTACCCTGAGCAAGGTACCGTCCCCACACACTGCTCCCCGGGCGCTGTGTTCATAGCTGCCCCCTGCTTCACTTGGTGAATAGGTTAAATGCAGAGGACACTTTGTGCTGTGGTGTGTTCACGTATGACCAGATTGTCACTTTCACTTTTCATGGTATTTGATGTATCTGTATAGTTTAGAGTATTATACCAGTGCCAAGTAACAACTCAGTCCCTTCATGTATAAGAAAATCGTTTTTAATCTGAAATACGGCTATATATGTCTCAAATATATTTGAGACATTTATGCAGATTTTACCAGTGATTCAAACAAATATTTATAAAACATTAAGCTGGCTTTTGTTTGACTCATAAGTCTTATCAACTTAAATAAATAAGTCTTTCTTGTATGACTGAAAGTGGACAGGCCCAGTAAGGACTTACTAAGTGAGGTTATTATATTCCCAAATCTTCACACACTTGCCTCAAACTTGCTTATGTGGCTTCTGACTAGTAGAATATATTTTACGAAACCACTGTTTGAACCTTCGCCCCTAAACCAGACTGCTCTGTGTCTTCACTGTGTTTTCCAGGAAGTCAGTGCTGCAAATGACTGCATCACTTTGGAGTCCAGTCATTGGGGATTAAACTTTGTTGTCATCTCAAGGTCAAGTCTTCAGAAAGCAGCTGGAGTAGTTCTCCGGGGTTCTATTTAAAGACATGTGGTGAGTAACCAGGCCTCCAGTATCAGCTTTGCCTTCATCACTGCTAACACCTCCTAACAGTCCAAAGCATCTGGACACCCAGCAGGAATACCATCAGCTTGGACATTCCTCCGGGCCCTTGATTTCAATTGACTTGTATTAACACATTACGGTATGACAGCGGAAAAGAAACATATGACCCCTGTTCACAAGCAAAGGAAAGCACACAGTGTATTAGTGACAAGGAAGTTTCAGAAATAGCTACACAGCTCAGCACACGGGAGGATTCTTGTGATTCTTTCTTGTTTACGGCCTATGGTGATGGCACACAATGATTTCACGGCACCAGTTTACTTAGACCCGTTCACACGTGGTTGTTTCATGCTTTTTGAGTAACATGATTATATCTGGATAAGGTTTTTTCACATAAAAATACAGATGGAAATGAATCCAAGTTATATTTAAAGCAGAGATTCATCTGGTTAA
This sequence comes from Hemigrammopetersius urotaenia, assembly GCA_037974485.1. Taxonomy (NCBI): domain Eukaryota; kingdom Metazoa; phylum Chordata; class Actinopteri; order Characiformes; family Alestidae; genus Hemigrammopetersius; species Hemigrammopetersius urotaenia. The sequence continues at coordinate 9,838,636 of JBBPDC010000001.1, read as the reverse complement.
AGCAGAGTTAAATAAGTTAAGTCAGTCTGTTAAGTTAAGTGGTCTGAGATGCATTTTAGCCACACAATATCTGACAATCAAAACCCCTTTTCAGTATGATGATGGTGTCTCTCTGTGCTGTCCTCCAGACTGTTGCTACTCTTGCTAATAGCTTTTTTCCCTGACATTAGTTTCACCTTTGGTTAAGCTAGTTTCCTTAAATAAAGTGGAGCATCACAGGCAGTCGGTAGTTGTATACAAGCTAATTTGCATGTTATGTGCACATAGCAATCAGGTCTAAACCTAAGACACATCTGACTGTCAAGTGTAAATGCATATGGTTACATGTTTTTTAATCAAAGTTACAATCCAGGTACAAGTTGAAACACTGGGTCTAAATGAGGTCTTAATTAATCTAATACTAGAATGCTGCTAGCCCAAAGCAGATCTACGATAATTGCTTTAAAAGTTTTTTATATTCATTCATTATCCTGACTTGGATTATAAAGAACTTGTGCTCACTGGACACAAGCACAAACAATCAGTAAAATCAGATCAGGACCTTGAAAGAAGGAAGTTTTTCTTTCATTATCTGCTCCCATGAAAAAAGCCGGTTTGACTGGTTCTCTAGAAAGAGACGGAAAATCCCAAGATAAAAGGAACTTCTACATTGATACTTACTGTGTTTTTCTGCGCCACCATGTCCTAGAGCAAAAAAGAAAACAGAAAATAAATCTTTTATATACTAAATCACATAAAACTGCTAATTACTACTTAATAATTCAGTTGTCCCTTAGTGAGAGTGAAAGAGGGATATCATTCATCAGTATAGCAAAAAAAAACAAAACAAATATTATTCTATTCTATTCTGGAGTGAGGTCTAAGCACATGTGCTGTGGCATCCCAGGCTTCCGTAGCACATTCCTTTACTGCATCCCTTTGGCAATGAGTCTGTATGCAGCTGTCAGAACCTGGAGCTGGCATGTTGGCAGTTAGATACAGCACATGCTGTTTAGGGCCAGGCAGATCCATGGACACAAGCCCAAAGCAGACAACGTTCCAGCACTGGAAATAGCTGGCAGGCCCCATAAACACTGAGTGTGTCTTTTGCTAAAGACAGCAGGACTGGGTGTAACGATCTACAAAAACACCAATTAGACGTCAGCAATATCCTTCAATTCTCTTACGTTTTACTAGCTATACATTATATGGACAAAAGTATTGGGACAGGCCTGTTTTTCAAGATTTGGGCTAGGCCCCTTACTTCCACTCACTCACACACCCACTTTCTGTAGCCACTTAATCCTCACTAGGGTCGTCAGTGTCTGACCTCATACATGCTCTACAGAATGAATGAGCAAAAACTCCAAAAATCTTGAGGAAAGCCTTCCAAACTGTTATAACTGCAAAAGGGCAACAACTCCATATTAAAGTGTATATATTTGAATGTAGTATCGTTGGTGTAATGGTCAGGCGTCCCAATTCTTTTGCTCATATAGTGTAATTGTAGCTTCACATCAACAAAAAAGAACTATTAGGTGCACCTACCTTTCTCTGGTTTATTCACCATATAGGTGCATCTTTTTTTATACAATTAGGTGTGCAATTACTGACTGTAGCCCCCTCAAGCCCATTAATGAACTGAAACACACGAACACTGAACCACTGCTGACAAGATATTGATCAATGATGCTGGGTTTCTTAAATGACCCATATTGTGGAAAACCTTTTCTTCATTTGCTTACAACACAGTTTGGTACAGCATGTAATTTCAATGTTTAAAACATAAATGTAAAAACCATTACATAAATTCCACCTATATCAGTAAGGCCTGCCCATGATTCTGATGTTATTTGTTGTTTCAGCCTGAAACATTTTCTGAATGAAACAAAAGATAGGGTAGATGAACAGAATGAAGCTAATTTCCATTTATCCTAAATTCTAAAGGATATAGGGAGATTACAAAGTAGTCAGGTAAAATGAAGCATGGCTGTTTTTGGGTAGTAAAAAAAATCGTACGAGGACCTCATGGGAAAACATAAAATTCCAGAAAAATGTAGGATATGGATCCTTTAAACATTGCGTTTACTTACTAGCCACTTTATCACGCACTTATACCTTTTTCATACACAAAGAATAATTAAAGATTAAATCTATTTTTTCCATGCAAATCTTAAGTTCCATTCTTTCTAGTCCTTCAGCAGTGATCAGTGGCTGTTGGGCTGGATATATTTTGTGATGGACTACTTGCATCCCAGCAATGACACTGAGATGTAAAAAGATGCAAACTTATATTAGCACCCTGTGCATGCTACCATGCAAGTGTCACTGCTGTTCTACTCATAAATCTGCAAAGGTCCTGTGTTGGTCTTAAAGTGATGCAGAAGGGCTGAAATGTATGGATTGACTGAGAGACTATAGTATATAACTGTAAACAAACAAAGTGCAACTATATGCTAGGAGCTTTTGGTATAACGGCCAAAATGTCTAGATGCAAGCTAATTGCACTAAGTAAACTGGAAATCCACCCAATTCTTACAAGGCTAGGGCTTACATTAAAACAAACAAAAAACAAAAAGTCTATGTACTGTATTTAAATTCAGTGTCATTAAAGTTGGTGTAATGGACAGGCGTCCCAATACTTTTGTCTATATAGTGTTGATAAAGTCATGAAACAAAGAGTAGAGCATGATTATGGCTGTGTGCACATGGCAGCCTTACCTTCAGCGACTGTGCTGTGTCAGGGTCTGTGTCATGGTACAGGATGACATTGTTGGCCATGTCAAAACTCTCCCGGACCCCCAGATGGTAGAAGAGGGATGGCTGTCTGAACACATCACTCATGTCCACAACTGCAATGTCTACAAACAGGCTTGAGGTGAGCCATGGAAGGATAGTTCCACATAACGTGATTCACACAAGAAAAACAAGAATTTTTGAATATATATTTGTATATTGGTCATTAAGTGGCACCAGTTTTGAACTTAATAAAACAACATCTGGTAACCGGAGTTGTCCCCGATCTCTTAACATTGCATTACATTCATTTGGTAGATGCCTTTATCCAAAGCGACTAACAATTTTAGGAAACTGTAAACCAGCAGCTATATGTTTCTGGTATAAAGGCCAAAAGGTATCCAGCCAGGAATGTTTAAAAATTATTATATTTAAACATTTGGAGAGTTCTAAGTGCTAGATCTTAGGGAGTTTTTCCTTGCCACTGTCGCCGTCACTCTTGGCTTGCTCATCAGGGGCATTTCATTCACACACATTCACACACACATTTATTTCACATTTATTTCATGTTGTAAAGCTGCTTTGTGACAATGACCATTGTTAAAAGTGCTATATAAATAAAATTGAATTGAATTGAATTGAATCTTTAATTAGGGAGTAGTGTAAGTGTGATTTAGTGCCGGGTTTCTCAACCACTGGGCCGCGGACCCCCGATGGGCCACAAAGGCTTTTGATTGGCCCATGAATCTCAAATCAAAACAGGCCATTGGTCCGCAATTTAATATCATCTAATGTGGCCAAGAGGGCCTTGGCAACATGCTGTGTTGATAGGTGGGCCTTACTGTTGAAAAGGTTGAGAACCATTGATTTAGTGCATCAGTGATCCCTGAATATTGAAAAAAATTGCACCAAACACTTCTTTCTTTCTGGTGAGCTGGTCTAATATATAATGTCATGTTATCCAGCTTACAAGCAACATGTCATGAATCCCTTTCCAAGATGGGGAACGCATGACATTTTTAGAACAGCTTGGCGAGCTCATGTGATAAATGACACAGCAGTTAAATGACCGGGGGTTATCAGTCACAACTGCCTGTGTTTGCTATTAGAATCAAGCCTTTATTGAAAGATTCACTATATGGAGGGAAAATGAAGCATATTTCACATTTGAAAGAAAACATTTGCAAGTAAGAATAAAGACCTTAAAACTTTGGAAATTCTCTTTCTGCTTTTTTCCTGATTCTTGTTTGCATTTTTGTGTATATACTATTATTTAGATGCATTTGGTCATTTTTGAAAAAATATTCTTGGTATCCTCTGCATTAAATAAGTAATAAATATTTTATTGACCATTGAATTACCTGAGTTAAACACAGGATTTCATGGTTAATATCCAGTTTTCTTATTTATTAACTGAGAAATCCCAGTTTTGGCTGTCATGTCACCTCGCCCCACCTGAACAGGGGGACAGAATGCTTACTGTTTATGCATTACAGGCCTACATTAGAACAAAGTACATTAAAAACATGTCTTGAGGGTGCACCTGGTTCCAGGATCTCTATAAGACAATCTCCTAGTTCCCTGTGTTTTGTGCTTTGTTTACGAAAATAGCCATGATTCCCCTGAAGCTGCATCATTCATGACACACAAAGCTTCTCAGATTACATTATAGGGAGAGAGCTCCTACACCTGATTCTGACCAAATTATGGAAGTAATGAATTAAATTAATTATTGTTTTATATTTTATTTACATTTGACTTCCATTTTTTGTTAATCTTGTTATTTTTTAAATTCAGTTCAAACCATAATGCATTTTTAAACTGTTGTCAAATCATAGCAGCTGCAAAGCATTAGTCATTCAACCTGGCATTTTTTTGTGGTTAAATGTCGAAACTCTGTTCACAGAAAAACTCACAACCCCTTGACGACTTCAAGTTCCAACATGTGGGTCTTTCTACAGAACGCTCTGCAGGAGTGGAACTCGGGTCGGGGCATGCCTGCTCACACAACGGCACGACACGACATTTTTGGTTTTGCTACAGTTCATTTAAACATTGCATGTTAAAGGAAAGACTAAATCATGGCATGGTTTTTGAAGAAGCTCATCTGCAGGGAGTTTACTGCCACGAATGATTACTGGGGTTACTGGGATTTCCAGTAAACAAAACAAGTGCCAAACACTGAAAAAAGTGGTGGAATTCACGTCATTCTAAAGTGTCTATCATTTCTACATGAATAAGACACATATCACAGATGATGCCAAAATTAAGCAAAGAAATTCAATGGTCTATCGTGATATAACGTGATAAAATAACATTGATCTGGTGAGGACCTTTGCAGTTATGCCTTATTTGCTTGATCTATGTAAACTGTGTCTATTTGTCACACGTGAACACACCACAATACAGCAAAACTGCTTGATGCATTTAACTCATTCACCAAGTGAAGCAGCGGGCAGCCAGGAGCAGTGTGTGGGGATGTTACCTTGCTCAAGGGTACCTCAGTTGTACCACTGGCAGTCCTGGGATTCAAACCCACAACCTTCTGATTGCAGGGTACCTCCCTAACCCCCAGGTCACCAGCTCTAACTTGAGCCATCAAGTAATGTGATGAATGTCTATCAGCATCCGCCAGAACTCATTTTTACCCACTAAGAACTAATTTTGTTACAAATGTACAGAAAGTAATGCTAAACTAAGATCATTGTGGCAGCTGGTGGCCTAGTGGTTGGAGAGTTGCCCCTTTCAGAAGATAGTTGGTACGAGTCAAAGGACTGCTAGTGGCACCACTGAGGTACCCTTGAGCAAGGTACCGTCCCCAAACTCTGCTCCCTGGGTGCCCTTTTGTTGTCTGCACATTGCTTCACTTGGTGAATGGGTATGAACGCGGAGAAGGAATGAAATGCAAAGAAATAAATTTGCATTGTTCATATTGTGAGCTGTGCTGTGGTTTGTGCATGACTGTAAGGAGCCGCTTTATCCGTCAGAACCCTTTTAGCACAATTAAGAAAGAATTTGACATTGTATCATTACAAATTTACAGGAAGTTAAGCATAACTAATGTTATTAGGGCAGAGAGTGACCTTTTGGTTGAGGGGGCTGCACCTGCGATCAAAAGGTGGAGCAAAGCACCCACACACTGCTGTATTCCTGGCTGCCCGCTGCTTCACTCATTGAGTGGGTTAAATGCAGAGAATGAATTTCAGACTGTTCACGTGGTGAGCTGTGGTGTACTGTAACTATCACTACAAAACACAATTTATTTAAAATGTGCTTATCCCTACCTTAATTTACCAATGAAAATACACCAAACACACTTCATTTGAATTAAGTGGACATTAATTTGTGAACCGATCCCTTAATTTTACCTTAAAATTAGATTTAAGGGTGCTGTTGCATACCCCCCAAAAAAGTGAGTAGTTGTGCCCCTGGGCATGAGTGTGAAACCCCTTAAAATTCAGCATAAGGCGTTAATTCATAATTAATTAATTCTCTACTTTTTACCTATTAAACAGCCTTAATCTGTGCACTTTTCCCCTTCATTTATCTTAATGTATTGGAAATGAAGGTTTGCTTTGCACCATGATGGTGCCTGCAGAAGTCATGCATTGCTTTGCTGTGTCCCAGCTCAGTGTCTGAACGCACCTGCATCGTAGAAGGTGTCCAGCACGGAGGTCTCTCCGAAGTCCAGCCGGCCGAAGGTGACCGTGGTGAGGATGGCACTCTCTGCGTCGCAGGCTCTCTGGAGACACTGCAGGGCTCCAGACTCAGGGCTGTTTGCTGCCACCGCTTTTAGTCCGTCGTTCAGCACGTACACTGCCCGGAGGGACCGCTGCTTGCTCAGGGGGCTCGGGCTGCCCACCTCGGCTCTCTCCGCGGCAGCCACGGACACGTCTCCTCCTCCTCCTCCTCCGCCCAAACCTCCACTCTCCCCGGCCGGCTGGTTCGTCACCACCTCCATTGCACAACTTCTGCCTCTGGTCTTCTCTTCTTTCCTACCTTTTACCTGACTAACCGTTCCCTTCCAGCGCCTCACGCTTTATTAAGTCAAGGCTCATCCCTAACTCTAATCAAGCAGGGTAACTAATGTCCTGTCCACTTTATTGTCCTGCTTGCAGATGGAAAAATGAAAAGAAGCGCCTGCCTGACCGACTGCCCTGGTTTACAGGTAGCAAAACAATGAGTAAATGTCAATTTATGGTATTTTACTAACTTAGATTTTGCACGTGGTATCTCCTTTTTTGTTACCTCGCAAGTGTCCTGTTGTGATTTATTTTTCAGTTTTTTTACTCCAGAAAGCCTGTCAAAGACACAGTTAAAACTGTGACTGACTGGGTTGGGAACGGTCGTTTTTCAGAGAAAAGAGAAGTTAAAGTGTTGAAGAAAGACGTAGGTTCTTGAATAGTTCCTCAGAAAGTCATCCAGAAGGACTTTGTCGTCAGTGTCGCGTCATTCCTCCTCAGTTCAGCGCAGTGTCTGGCTGAAGTGGCCACGCTCACCTGCCCGGAGGCGGCCGGTGAGAGAGACTCTGCTCGGGGCACTCACACTCGGGCTGGTCCCTCCAGCCGAGGCAGCGTGTCTGACAGACGGAATGGATCCAGACCGAAAACGGCTGGAAGTGGTGTGTGGAGCTTCAGCAGGACTGCCCCTGATTCGCAACCACATGACACACGATACCTGCATAATACTGCGTGCTGGCTCCTCCCGCAAAGACCAGCTTTTACACAACCATTTACCCACTAAACCGGTTTAAAACCTCCCGGAGGCCAACGAGGAGTCTTAAATATTTATTTTAATGTAAATGATGATCGGGCAGAAAGTTTCACTGGTGCTCATACTGTAGGGCCCCCTTCAGCAAAGGCATAGAGGTAATAATAATTCACTAGATAGTCAAAAGTATTGGGACACTTCTTAATTTAGGGTTTGGGCTAGGGCCCTTACTTCCATTGAAGGGCAATGTTAAAGGTTCAGCATACCAAGATATTTTGGCAAGCTTTGTGGACACTGTTTGGGGAAGAACCATTTCTATTCTAGCATGATAGCGAGCTCCATAAAGACATGGCTGAATGAGTTTGGTGTGGAAGAACTTGACTGGCCCTCACAGAATCCTGACCTCAACATTATCCAGCACATTTGGGATGAACTGGAACAGAGATTGTGAGCCAGGTCTTCTCATCCAACATCTGTGTCTTACCTCATAAATGCTCTACAGAATGAATGGGCACAAATTCCCACAGAAACTCCAAAAAAAAAAAAAGCGGGGGGGCTCTATATAAAAGTCTATGTGTTTGAATGGAATGTCATTAAACTCCCCGTTGGAGTAATGGTCAGGCATCCCAATACTTTTGTCCATAGTGTCTATGAACAATTAGCATAGTTGAATAATGCTGAATAACATGTAACAATAGTGTCAGTTATGTGATGCAAAAGTTAGGCTTAGTTACATGCAATCTCAACATTAAGTTATCACTGTGTCTGTTGTAAACATGCCTGCTTGCCTCTTAGATATATGTGGCAATACATAGTTTCTAAATCAGTTTCCTGCTTTAAAGACTACTAATCCTGCTGATGATGCATGAAGGTGGAAGTAAATTGTGGAAGTACAGATGAGTGTTTTGGGTGGATACTTTGGGGCAGGCTGGGAGATTATTTATTTTATGCTTCATTTTAACAAAGAAATTTGAGTTTTGTGCCACTTCACAGGCTAGTTGATGTATTTCTTAGTCTCTAGATCAGATGTCTCCTACCATTTTGAAACTGAGAGCTACTTCATGGGTACTGAACCATACGAAGGGCTCCCAGTTTGATACACTAGGACAGAGTTTATGTAAAATGGTATAAACTTCATGTGTTCTAAATATGTTTTAAATGCATTTTTTTAGATATTATTTTCAAATGTACATAAAAGCAACTGTGATTAAAGAAGTATAGCATCACGATAAAATTACATGTTAGATGCTGTTCATTGGCAAGTTGTGCTATTTTTAGAACAGGTTCTTGGGCTACTCATATGGTCCTTGGGGGCACCCTAGTGCCTGTGGGCACCACATGGTGACCCCTGCACTAGCTCATTGGCTTGCAGTCACGATTTTTTCCAGTAGGGATTCCCAGTGGCTGTCATGCATTTGAGTAATGCATGCTGGGTACTGTAGTGAGAGAACAATGGAGGAAATGCACAACATTAATATACACTACAGAAAACACAAACTTGAGTATCAGGCTGGAGCATTTTCAACTTACTTATTTGTCAGGAAGACAAGATTTTTCATGTCCCAGAGAGGGGTATGAGCTCGCAGTGTACTTAAGGAAATGGATTTGTCATGTTATCACTGATATTTTTCTTAATTCCAGCATAGACACTACCAGTTAAAAGTGTGGACACACCTCCTCATTCAAATTTTTTTCTTAGTTTTATTATTTAATTTAATTTTTCTTAGTTTTAGGAACGCATGGAATTATGCAGTAAAAAAAAAAAAAAAGAGTTACACCAGAATATGTTCTGTAATAAGGGAATGATGGACTGTTGTTTTTTTTTTTTTACTTAGTTAAGTGATTCTTGCCATAATGTGGAGTAGAACCGTAGTGGAACAGAATCACTAACTGTGTCCCAACCCGACCATCACTGATGATCCCAAACACATTAAGAAGGCAAGAATTTCCACTAATGAACTCTTGATGAAGAACACCTGTTAATTAAATACCATTCTAGTATTTCTAGTAGTTCCCAGAATTTCAAAAACTACAAAGGAGGGTAGGGCATTTTCATATTTAGCTCCTAAGCTGTGGAATAGCCTTCCAGA
>JBBPDC010000001.1:9800839-9811135 GCA_037974485.1 Hemigrammopetersius urotaenia | reverse complement strand
ATGGGTTAAATGCAGAGGAAGAATTTCATGCTGTTCACACTGTGTGCTGTGGTGTGTTCACGTATGACAAATGGTCATTTTCACATTATTTTCAAGATTTTCTGGTCTGTTAAGATTTCATTTTTGCAGTGTAGAACGGGGGCAACACTCATGTGGCAGCTTTATCTACCCTAATGTCACAGAAATTTGGAATTTATAGATATATCAATAAATAAATACAAAAAATAAGGAAAGTGCATACATTTATCTGACAGTCAGTCTTACTGTGAATTAAGTTTATAGCTCAGACTTATTGAGTGGCTTCATAGAGTCTAAAGGTTTTTGAGACGTCCAGTATCAGCTGTGAAGGTGGGCAAAGGCAAAAATATAAAAGACATGCTGACACAATATTTCACAATATTTATATTTCCTTGCATCCGCCAAGTTGTAAATAAAAAAAGAATCTGTTGTGCCACTTTAAAATCCTCTAAATCCAATTCAACTGTACTGTTTATGCTCTCATAGTAAGGATGCATGCAGCTGATTTGACCACTGACAACACAACATGCTCAGAAAGCCTGTTTTGACAAACTGTGGTGTAATTCATCACAATGACGATAAATATACTGCTGAGCCCCTAACCAGTGTCATCAATTCCAAGTGGTCCGTGTTGGTCTTTCGGTTAAATAAACAAGCACCAGCTACATCCGAAGAGTCTTGGGTGACTCTTCAGACCAATATATCAACATATAGTTTTTGTGTCAACTCTAATTAAGGTTTTCTTCCTAAATAAGCAAAAGCAAATGCTGAAAACAGGCAAACTGTCTTCCAAGTCCTGCATAATGATCAACTGAGTCAAATAACCACATCATTCAGAACCTCTGGCCCAATGTGACCTGAAGAAGAATCATACCTGTGTCCACCCTATCAGTTTTCACACCATATGCCATCTGTGCAGAAAGGGGCCATGCATCACCTAATATCCACCCCATACCTATCAGCTTCTCACTCAGAAGCACAAACGCCTGAGTTCCAGGCTTAATATGCTTAATACTGCTTCCTTTACATCTTCATGAAAAGTGCTGGAGATTCCAGACTCAGGCCAGCTGGATGGGACTATGAGAGCTTGACTGGGGAATGAAATTCAGTAGGAATTAACTCTTTAAGATCTTTTTGGTGAGGGGAGGAGGAGGAGGAGGAGGAGGAGGAGGAGAGGGGGGTGTAAACGTGTCCACATCTTGAATCCATCCCCTCCAAGTTTTTGGACTGGCAGACAGAGATGCACACAAATTATAAGCTCCAAAAACAGGGGCAGCAGTAGAAATAAGGAGGAGACACATGCACATCTACTCACCCATTTATAAACTTGTCTGTGCAGCTTGATCCTCCAAGGAGACTAGTATGTGCAGAAGCAGAGGTAGGGACGAAAGGAGGAGGAATCCTCTACTTTAGGTGGAGATGGAGCCCTGAGCCTGGAGTGGAGAGGAGAGGAGTGGAGGAGTATAACGGTGCTGCTGGAGAGGGCTTAAGCAGGCTGGGCGCGGTTGGGAAGCATAGTCCTTCACGCAGGGCTCCTCTTCTCTTCTCCAGATGCAAAAACAGGAGAGGGCAACAAAGCCAAGGGAGACGGGACGTTGTGTGGGATGGTGCCCCGTTACAAGCTCCGATTGCACCGCTTCGTCTCTCCTTCTCCAGCCCGCCCTGCCTGCCTGAGCCCAGCCTCCGTACTCTCGCGAGAGAACGCAGCTCTTCTCTAAACTGACGGCTCACAATCTGGCACCCAGAGTCCACAGACTGGAGGGCTGTCTCATTTAAGGTGGAACGAACAATTTAAGATTTTTTGGAAACTGTATGTTACCTAAATGTTTATTAAACGTTAAAGGTCTGATTTCTTCTTGTTACAAAAAGGAGCGCACTTTTGTCAATTTGCGTTTGTTTCAGGGGACTATACACAACATGGACAAAAGTTTTGGGACCATTAACAGCAACAGGGAATTTAATGACGTACAATACACAATATTAGCTGGTCCTCCCCTTTGGAGTCATGACAGCTTTCACTCTTGGAAGGCTTGTCGCGAGATTTTGGAGTTTCTGTGGGAATTCCTGCCTATTCATTCTGTACAGCATTTAAGAGGTCTGACACTGATGTTGGACGAGAAGGCCTGGCTTGCCATCTTCATTCCAGTTCATCCCAAAGTGTTAGATGGGCTTGAGGTCTGGGCTCTGTGTGGGCCAGTCAAGTTCTTCCACACCTAACTCACTCATCCAGCGGTCTTTACGGAGCAGCACAATCGTGCTGGAATGGAAAAGGTTCTTTCCGAAACTCTGTCCACAAAGCAGGCCAAAATGTTGGTCTTGGTCTTCTGAAGCATTGAGATTGCCCTTCACTGGAAGTGAGGTACCACCTGAATTCAACAATTCAGAGGCGTCCCATCACTTTTGTTCATTTAGTGAATGAAGACCTGCGGGTTTGACCACGTTGCATAGATGAATGTCTTCACTATCATGCAGAAATAAATAACTGCGAAGTCACGAACGACTAAAGTTCATGTTTAACCCATTTTGTTAATTAAAAATCGTTTAGTGTTTGTTAACTCGAATTTAGTCCCTTTAAATCAACGAAGTATGATTTTTAACCAGCTCTCTGCTGCCACATTGTGGCCAAGCAGTGAAACACCATGCTAATTACCTTTACTTTATGGAGACGTGGTCATTTAGAGTTGAAAACCACCAGTCTGGGTTGTTATGGCACTGTAAGCAATTTCTCTCAGCGTCTGTGCATATTTGGGGTTGTTTATGTCCCTATTGTGCCATGACTGACTGATAAGCCTGAGCTGTCCCGCCATGGGTCTAAGCCCAGTGTTTGTGCTGCTGATGCTGAAGAGACTGAAACCAACACAGTTGGGAATGTGCTTTGGACAGCAGAAAGCAGGCTGGGTGGAGGCTTAGTCACCGAGTGGGGATACAGGGCAATACAGAGAAGAGAAAAAGTACAGATGGATGTTAGGTGTTGAAAAAATACATATCATATTGTCTTTCTAATGTACCATCTTTCACAGAACTTTCTTTGGTGGTAAGAAAGGGACATCTTAGAGTAGGACTGCATGTTAGTCTACACACACACACACACACACACACACACACACATACACACAATTCTTGGTTTGCTGTGTTGTCAGCGTACTGATGCGACCAAACCTGTCTGTTTGTATAACAGTGAAGAATGAACACACTTTTAATATCAAATATCATAACTAATATTAGATCTAAACCTGAAACTGTGTTCTGTGTCAGTGAAAACCAGAATGAAAACAGATCTGTGGAGGTAGTCGAGTAACAGTGTTTTGTGTGTGCTACTCTAGACAAAACGGTGATCCTACTTTTATAAAATAAAAAACATGTATTTAACTAATCCACTGACGACCATAGGATAGGCACTTTTACCTAGGTATCAGTCCATTGTCCATCCATCCATCCATCCATCCATCCATTAATTCACCTATCTACAATATATTGAGAAAAGTATTTGGATGCCTGACCATTACACCAACAGGGACTTGCATTTAAATACAGGGGGTGGGAGTTGTGGGGCAACTCCCAATTAAAATCTTTGTACTTGAATGCGATGCCATTAACACGTTTCCACTCTTCGTGGAAGTCTGTATGTCTGTCTATCTGTCTATCTATCTATGTATCTATCATCCTGACTGCCATTCTGTCTACCAAGCAGAAATGCTGTGTTCTCACCTCTGTGACTAGTGGTCAGTCTGGTGATCGCTCAGGGCTGTTTACCATCTGTTCACACTCCACTAGAGGGGAGTGTTGATCTATTACAGAAAAATAATGTGTCACAAATCACAATCATGTTTTTTTTTTTGCCATAGCAGGTGGTCAGCGTGAAAGAATGTGTTAATAATAGTGTAATGTCCTTTAGCAAAAAGTAGTATACTTGAAGTTCACTTTATTAAGTATGCTTGAGTATAAGTATAGCAAGTATATGGACCGTGTACTTGTAGTGTCATAGAAAGTATATTAATTTAATACTTCTTCTGACTAAATTGGAACATTTTTAAGTTTATAAAAGTATACTTTAAAATGTCATTTTAAGTTTACAAAAGAATATATATTTTTATACTTATCAAGTCGAGTGTATTTCACTATACTATTCTTAAGTATATACAATATAGTACATAAAAAGTAAACTTCAAGTGTACCGCCCCAGTTTTAGTATAAAATAGTATATAGTATAAAATATATACTATTGGGTGGCCTAGTGGTTAAGGCATCCGCCCTGCGACCAGAAAGTCCAGGTTCGATCCCCAAGACCGCTAGGCACCCTGAGCAAGGTACCGTCCCCACACACTGCTCCCCCCGGGCGCCGTGTTCCTGGCTGCCCCCTGCTTCACTTGGTGAATGGGTTAAATGCAGAGGTTGAATTTCGTGCTGTTCACACTGTGTGCAGTGGTGTGTTCACGAATGACAAAATGGTCACTTTCACTTCAATAAGTATACTTGTAGTACACTTGAAAAACTACCCCTTTGCTAAGGGGTAGGAAGATCTCAGCAAAATAAAGAACCCAGAAAATTCAAGTGCCTGCTCGTCCGCGTGACTACCTGTCCACTCTTTCCCTTCTCTTCCTAGAAGTTGCCAATGAACTTTGTAGATTTCTTAAGTGTGCCCTTGGGCTTCAAAATAACACAAAAGAAAAAAACATGTTTTTCTCTCTCTGTTTTTCTTGGAACAGGATTTGGAGGAGTTTTCAGTGAAAAAGAGTGAGCATTAGGTTGTTAAGGGAAAAGGGGCTCAACATGTGCAGGTGGGCTCTGCTTTAGGTGAGCAAATACTGGGGAGTACTCAGTGATGACAGATCATAAACAAAAAGCTGTGGAGCCTCAGAACCTACCCAAGTCACAACTTCTGGATCAGTTATGATCCAATCATAAAAGTTCTGAATAAATTTGTGAGAAACTAAAAAATGATACGGCCAAAAAGACTTAACACAGGCCTTTTACCTAAACATATAAATGTTATCATAAAAAAAATTAGTTTCCCAAACTTTTTAACTTGTTACTTTCTAACTTTTAAGGCGTTTAAGACCGTAAAACAGTAATACATTATTCCAACGTAATAACAAAGTATCAACGTAAAAATCACTTTCTCGGTCTGGACAGCCGTTAAACTGTTTGTAAACAATCTCCTGCCATGTGGCACTCCAGGGAAGGCTGGGAAATGCAGTTCAAAATGTGTTGAGAGCCTTGGAAACTGAAGTGAGAGAACTACAGCGCCCAGAAAGCCAATGCTGGCAGCTGATTGGTGGCTGGGTGCAGGGGGACGTGCTGGGTGGTAATATGTGAGCTGTGCTCAGCGGGTCTGCAGTTTTTCCTCTGGATCTCGGACACAGACATGACTGCAGATGGATAAACAGGGTTAGAGCTGGACAAAGAGTAGAAGATCACGGAAAACAGGGAAGATCATCCTTCTGGTTAGATTCCACAGACTACAAAGAGTTCACCCTCTTTTTAGAGGTGAGTTTGCAGACATTGGTTACTTTGGGATCTGACCTTCTTATAGATTTTCAGTCTGTTTTTGTCTTTTTGTCTTCTATTCTGTTCTATTCCATTCTAGTCTAGTATGCGAAACTCTATCATATTATGTTAAATTCTATCATATTATGTTAAACTGTAGTCTATACTATTCAATTCTGTTCTATTCGTTTATTATATTTTATTATTCTATTATATTCTGTTCTATTCCATTGTATTCTATTATTATGTTAAATTATATTATTTTATTCTCTATTTTATTATGGTAATGAACTTCTATTTTGTTTTATCGTAGTAAATTTCCTCTGTTTTTTCTGTTATGGTGTATCCTATTCTGTTAAATTTGCAAACAAGAAGAAGGAAATAAAAGAGCTGATAATTAGGTTACTTCAGTGGAACTGGGCTGTTTTGTCCTGTGTAAGTGGCACAATAGCTCCACTTAGTTGTGAAATGGGCCCATGTGATCATCTTCCTTCCCTCCAGAGACTTATTGTTTACATCTTTATGAGGAAGAAAAGGCCACCGACAGGCCTGCGACCATTTAATCAAAGCTTCTGAAGCATTTCTCTTAGTCGGATACATTCTGCAAGATCATTTACAATTTTGTATTTTTCCCTTTTGACTAAAACATTTTAGTAAAAAGAGATTTTAAACAGTTCACACAAAGCTAGAGGGGTGAACACAAGGGCAAATTGAGTTGTTTTATGGAGTGACCACTTAAAATCCTGTTGAACTGCCATCTTACAGAAGTTTGACTGTGTTTCTTAGGCCTCTTGTTACAGATGTGTATGTATCTGACAGCAGGGTGTTTATGTTTGCGTAAGTTTGGAATCCCTGTACGGACCAAAATTTGTGGCTGAGGGTTACTGTTTGTGTATTCTTCTCTAGCTTGCTTTATTTCAGATGGTGTTTGGAGTGTGTAGGCCTAATTGTAGCTGTTATAACCTTCATATTATTTCACATCCTTCACCTCCAACCTATCTGAACTCCAGGATCCGGGTTGTAATGTGCCACTCAGAAGTCAGTTAAACAGAAAAGGCCCGCATTGTTTACATAAGTTCAGTGCATCTGATGTAAGTTTCTGGCAGATGGTAATTATCAGGTCTCTACCGCAGGCCGGTTCTCCCAGCATTGTTGGAGGTTTGCAGCATTTCCTTAGAATTTCTTTGTTCTCGCAGTTTTGTTGAATGTATGTGAACACAAGGGGGCAGCAGGTGAAACTGGCCTCCAGGTGCTTTGTGGATCAGGTAGAACACACCTGGTGCCTTGGTGAGAGTGCTTCAGACAAAGGGTTGCCAGGTGATTCCTATATATCTGTGTATAACCTTGCAGTAAAGTACAGAAGTTAAGCATGATGGTTCGTTTTCAGCATAAATGAAAGCTCTTTCAAACTCACAAATGAAGACTGTTTACACACACACACACACACACACACACACACACACACACACACACACACACACACACACATATATATATATTGTTTCATATGCACACACACACACACAGATATTGTTTCATTTGCACACACACAAACATCTATATTTATATTGTTGTATTATCTGTATTATTTGTATATGCCGCTTCTACTTTCTTCTTTTGTTCTGTCCACTTTGCTGCTGTTACAATGCAAATGTCCCATCTGTGGGACTAATAAAGGGTTATCTTATCTTAAACAAGATGTGCATAGGCCTAATGTTAAGGCTACAGGAGGTAAAGGAAATCGTATTATATAAATTTCCAAGATAAAATGATGCATTTCTGATTGAAGTCTTTGGCCAGTTTATTCAAACAATAGGCTTAGTTTTTTGGAAACCATGTCCACATTCACTTATAGATCAGGATTAGTTTTTTTACTCTACTATGCTTGTACTGAAGTGAAGTTTTAGAATAGGTACTTTGTAAAAGGTACAATAACCTACACTCATAGCAAGAAGTGCAAAATACATCAAGCATCAGTTCGAATTTCACAGTAGTTTATGATCTGATTTATGTGAGAATCATAGCTGTTGAATGTCTGTATTCCACTACACATGTCTTTGTGTATTTAAATGTAACTCTAATCAAATCATGGCTTGAATTGAATAACTGTACTGAACCAAACTGAATCACTAGCCATAGTCTCACATATTTCAATGTCTATCTGAATGACCTGAATGTCTTTTTTGTTTCCCTTCAGTTTAGCAGAGTCAGCATCCCTTTCTGCTGTCCTCTCTGTAGGCCTTGGGCCTGATCCATCCTGACAGCCATGGTACTGATTCTGGGAAGGCGGCTGAACCGGGAGGACTCTGGAGTGCGCGAGTCTCCTGCCGTCAAGCGCAAAGTCCTAGAGATGGACTCTAAGACTCTGAGTGGCCATGACGTCTTTGATTTCTCCTCAGGCTCATGCCACGCTGAGAGCATTCTGCAGATGTTTGATGAGTTCCGTGATGGGCGCCTCTTTACCGACGTGGTGATCAGTGTGGAGGGCCGCGAGTTCCCGTGCCACCGCGCCGTGCTCTCAGCTTGCAGCGGCTACTTCCGCGCCATGTTCTGCAATGACCACCGCGAGAGTCGCGAGATGCTGGTGGAGATCAATGGCATCCGTTCTGAGGCCATGGACACCTTCCTTCAGTACGTCTACACAGGCCGCGCCCGCATTACCACTGACAACGTGCAGTTCCTCTTTGAGACATCCAGCCTCTTCCAGATTGGCGCTCTACGTGACGCCTGTGCCAAGTTCTTGGAGGACCAGCTGGACCCGTGCAACTGCCTGGGCATCCAGCGCTTCGCTGATGCCCACTCACTCAAGCAGCTGGCCAGCCGCTGCCGCACCTACGCCCTGCAGAGCTTTGCTGAAGTGGCACAGCATGAGGAGTTCCTGGACCTGCGACGTGATGAGCTGGAAGAGTACATCGCCAGTGATGAAGTTGTGATTGGCAAGGAGGAGACAGTGTTTGAGGCAGTGATGCGCTGGGTCTACCACAACGTGGAGCAGCGGCGTGCAATGCTACGTGAGCTGCTAAACCACGTTCGCCTGCCCCTGCTGCACCCCAACTACTTTGTTCAGACAGTGGAGGGGGACCAGCTGATCCAGAATGCACCAGAGTGCTACCAACTGCTGCACGAAGCCCGCCGATACCACGTGCTGGGAAATGAGATGATGTCACCGCGGACCCGGCCACGCAGGTGGGTCCTGCATCATCTGTCTTGCCTGGAGACTAGTAGCTTGAGGACAGTAGATCTAGATTTGCACTAAAGCTAACTTTTAGCTAAAATTAGTATAGTATTAACATATTGAAATAATCATTTATGCTTACATGTGATATGTAAGCATAAATGACTAGACCCTGAAATGAAGTTAACATGGCTGACTTGTAGCAAACCAGTGTTTCCCCTACCATTAAAAAGGCTTAGTGGTCTA
This sequence comes from Hemigrammopetersius urotaenia, assembly GCA_037974485.1. Lineage (NCBI taxonomy): Eukaryota > Metazoa > Chordata > Actinopteri > Characiformes > Alestidae > Hemigrammopetersius > Hemigrammopetersius urotaenia. The sequence goes on along the minus strand of JBBPDC010000001.1, from coordinate 9,802,209 downwards.
TGGCTCCTCTTTGTTGCAAAATGGAGCCATATGATCATCTTTCCATCCTTATGAGAGAAAATGTCGAGGGGTGTCAAACTCCGGTCCTGGAGGGCCAGTGTCCAGCACAGTTTGATGGTTCTCCTCCTCAGACACATTCACTAAACCTGACAGTTAACTGGTGAGGTGAACTGGGCATTTCTGAGCAAGGAAATCACCAAAACATGCTGGACCACGGCCTTCCAGGACTGGAGTTCTACAGTAAACTGGTCTAAGATGGTCTTAGACCATCTGACCAGTTTATTGTAAGAAATCCAGCAAAAGCTTAACCTGCGTTGCATGGGAGATCTTTGAAAAATCAGATTCTTGTCATATTAATGCAAAAAACGTCGACCAAATGTTGTCATAGAGCAGCTGGAGACTTTCCTGTCTTGTGACATTTATGGGGCGGGATAAACACGCTGAAGCCAACAATTACCTTAAGGTCTCTTTTGTTTTTGTTTTGCAAGCACTTACAGAGCTCGGATGATAGGATAGGGGCCAATGAAACTTAGGAACAGGACGATTTAAAAACCAGCTAATGTCTTTCTGACAGTTATGAGATAACAGAGAACACAAATAGCCTTTCACACTCACTTCCTCTATCACACTCTGTGACTTATCATCATGACCTGATCCTGCCGGCTGCTTTTAGCTCTTGTTTCTTTGGTGGCCTCCACCTGCTGGCTGAGACAGTGGGTTCGAGCCATTGTGTTTGGCTGCTCATGCGGGACGGAATCAAAGAGCTGCTCTGTTTTTGTAGTCTTTATCAGCTTAACGGCTCTCCCCTGGCGCATGAAAGCAAACCCAGGACGGTTTGTCTGTTATTGTTACTCGTCTGGTTTAGCTCTGAAATCGCTCTGATAAGGCCTGGATTTCGAGGGACTCAAAGACAGGGATTGTAGCAAGTTTTTCCGGAGGGGATCTTCTTGAAAGCTTGAACAGACAGGATTAAAGATCCACGTGCACTGGTTTGAAGTAATGTAGGTGAAGTCGAAGAAGTATTGGGGGCTTGCAGGAATTGCCCCAGGCCATGTGAAAAGACTAGAAGACTAGAAAGACTAGAAAGAGTAGAAAGAGTAGAGACCGCCAAGTGTTTTGGGTTGAAGTTCATGAAGCTTGAAGCATAAATCTTGGCGATAAATTACCAGCTGCTCATTCTTCTGAAAAAAAATAAAAATTAAAAATTTTGTTTGATGTGAGATTTTTTTGATGCTCATTTGCTGCCTACACCCATTTAGCCCTGCTTAAGTAGTGATAAGTGTTTCAGCTGCATTTTGAATGAGGTACAATATAGTGTAGCCAACTAGAACACAGCTCAAAAAAAAACAAAAAAAAAAAAACAAAAAAAA
>JBBPDC010000001.1:9781336-9796906 GCA_037974485.1 Hemigrammopetersius urotaenia | reverse complement strand
CACACACACACACACACACACACACACACACACACACACACACACACACACACACACACACACACACACACAAATTTTATTCCCCACACACCACAGTTTCTCATAAAATCCCAGTCCATGTGCTTCCCTTTGCTGTTTGCATGCGTTAACTGACCTTGAATTAGGTTTACATACTTAATCCATGTGTTATTCAAGTACTGCTGACTTAAGACGTGGTGTAAGGAGAAAGAGAGAGAGGGAGAGGGGGAGAGAGAGAGGGAGAGAGAGAGAGAGAGAGAGAGGGAGGGAGAGAGAGAGCGAGCAGGAGAAGGAGGGAGGGGAGAGAGTGAGGGAGAGAGAGAGGGAGGGAGAGAGAAAGAGCAGGAGAAGGAGGGAGTAGGCACAGTGTCACTGTACAGTGCTTATTCAGCAAGATGACTGACAGTTTAACCTGGTTTATCAGCATGTAGGCTTTTGCATAACTGTTAAATAATTTGCATTGGATCAAACATTGTCACTTCTTTTTTATCGTAAAGCAATCATTTGGGGAAATTTCTGTCTCATGCAGATCCAGCCAGGAAAGACTGGAGCTGCAAGTACTATAATCTTGCGCTCTCCTGAAAACTCTTGAGTTGTTAAGTGGTGATAATGTAAGTAATCAAATGGTGAACTAAACAATAGCTTTGAATGAGTACTTGAGGTCAATAAATCAATGCCACAAACTGGTGGCAATGGTAAGGCTGCGGACCCTCACCCCCCAACCCTCTAAACCATAGCCCATATTAAACCATTAATAATGAAACCATTAACAAATAAACCAAACTGACCAAAATAAAAATGTATTGACCAATCAAAATCCAATTTATGAGGCATTTATGACACATTTCACCTTCAGAATGAGACAAAAACTCCTCATGGGGGAAAAACTTTTGCATAACCATGAGTTCCACGAAAGCACTAGCAGCATGAACACGGCTGATTCAGAGCATAAACACAGCCTATCAGATCATATAACTACGCAATGGAGTTTAAGAGGGAACGTGTTATCTCGAATAATATCACAGCTGTGATGTTAGTCACGTGAAAGTGCATTGCACAAGACTTTCATTTGTAGATCATGTTGCCACAGTGAATTCTTTATAGAAAACACTATGATCTCTCTGGATACATCAGATCATCACAAGAACATAATTCATTTATGAACAAGGAGGCTGCTGGTGGTGGTCTACTGAGTAGGACACTTGCCTTTGGACCAAGAGGTCATGGGTTCTAATCCTACCTTCAGCATAGCACCACTGGGTTCCTGAGCAAGACCCTTAACCCCCAGGGAGACTGTCCCCTGTAGTTAGGGATAAAAGCGTCTGCTGAATGCTGTAAATGTAATTGAGGCGGATCCCATCTTGGATCTGGATCCAGCTTGTGCCATCTTAAATGTAACTGTTTATTTCTTTTCTACATTTATAAGGACCTTGATTTGTGTGTTCAATCTCACATTTCAGGCCTGTCATGGTTTATAACACAACACTGCATATGTTATGTGGTTGTTTCAGGGGGGCGTATCAACAGCAGGGACGTGTGGATGTACAACTCTCAGCTCAACATCTGGATCCGTGTGGCCTCACTCAACAAGGGCCGCTGGAGACATAAAATGGCTGTTCTGCTGGGCAAGGTGAGCCTCCTCACATACTCAAACAAAGATTCAGTGGTTGTTGGCTTGAACAGACACTTCTGGGAAATCCTGGAACTTTTTTTATATGGAGGTTCTTGGAACATTAAAAAGGTTCCTCAAGCTCCTCAAAAGCTCACTCTTTTGAGAAGCATCCACTGAAAAGTTCTCCAAGGAACCAACGGGGCATCTCCAGTGGCATCGCTGGGAATTTTTTAGAGCAAGCACTTCATTGGCTGTGCAGAGTGATAGCGATTCATTCCAGTTGGCACTTTTCGACTGGAGAAATGGATTAGCTTTGCCTCATGTGAAGCAATCATTCCTTTAAGTATGCCAGACCCAAATCCTTCTGCAATCCAGGCTTCTTTTGTGGGATCTTGGTGAACTTTACTTGGTCTACTTTATTTGCTCTGTTGAACAACAATCATGGGCAGAGTCATAACATAATAATTAAACTCAACAGCCTGAAGGCTTTTTGCCTCCATCATCACCAACAGTGTGCTTTACTGTCTCATTCTCGGTCTGTCTTTCTTTATCACTGTCTCGTTTTCTCTATACGTTCATCTCTCACTCTGCACTCTCTCTGCCCCTCTGTCCTCAGCTCTATTTGCCTCTCTCCGCTCCAGATTATTCTTTTGCTTACTTTCTGCCTTGGCCCTTCTAAACAGTGACATCATTTTTCTCCACCCTGTGAGTCACTTGGCTGCAAAAGCTTGCAGTTGGTGTTCCGTAACCGTTGTGCATAAAACTGTGTGGCACATAGGCTGAAAAGTCAAGCATCTTGTACCCCCACTGTAACATACATGGTGTAAAACCTGCTTTTCTTACTTGCAGCATTTTGTTTTGGAAAAAAAAAGTCATTTCATGAGCTTTTCGTGTTATTATATTGTCTTCCTCTATAAATGTTTTTGCAGTGGTGTAGAACAGTGAAAATGTGTTTCCATGCCAATAGCTCAAACCAGTTGATTTGGCAGCTTCAGCAGTTCAACACACACACACGAATCTAAACGCCTATAAACTCATTCACATACCCCATGTGAATCAGCCACTGACGTTAAAGACCTCCTGTGGTAAATAAGCCCACCTCCTCATGTAAAAACAGATCTGTCATTAAAATGTACTTTGCCTTCATGATGCAAGCATTGACTTAGTGTTAACTCAGCAGAAATTCCCTTAACCAGCCCCCACACCTAACTGAACCGCGCCATGCTGTGGCGAACTGACTGACATTATTGTTGTGATGGGTGTCTATAGCGTCTCTGTTTGGCTGACGGATTAGCTCTCACCTGTCTTAAAATGGCGCTAATAGGCAAATCAGGGCTGCAATGTTGTGAAAGATCGGCCATGCTTTCTGCTTTGTTTTGCTCTGGGAGAGGGTCATTCTCAGAACAGGCTCAGGGCAATACGTCTTGTTTTAGCTGGAGCCAATAGGGAAACAAAAGATGCTTGTGCAATAACAGATTACAGCATGCTGGAGGCTGTAGGGTGCCCGTCAATAAATGCCTCGTTCCATGACTTCGCTCCTTCATCTTGTTTTCCTTCTTCTCCCGATCACACCACCACCTGCCGCTCTAACTGAACGCACCTTATTATTATGCAGCGGGGTGCGAATGAAAACGATGAAAATTTCATAGCTGGATGGATGATTCGACAAAACAAGACTTGATACACAATACTGTAGTTACTGAAGTCCTCACAGCAGTTGTTGAATGATCTCTCGTTCTGAAGAGTGAGACAAAGAAGTCTTCATGAGCACGTGGCTTTCAGCCTCGCGTGAGCGGTGCGTTGCCGGTCTTTGTTCCAGCAAGTTCTAGCACGGCCTCTGGTCGGATCGGTTTTCAGTGCTGATTCGTTAGGGTCAACATGTTTACTGCGCCACGCTGCAGGAGCAGGACGTGTGGCGGCTGAGGGAGGCGCTCTGGGCTGTCTTTGCTTCAGGAGTGTTTTGAGACATGCTCACATTGGGATAGACTGATAGGCCCATGGCTGACAGAACCTCACACTTCACTGTTTATACTTCAGAAAACCTCTTTTAAAAAAACAAAAAAAAACTGCTCCACAGATCCGTACATCAACAGTAATTTGACCCGAATTTTGGTGTTAATCGAAACAAACCCTAGTCTGAGTCGCTTAGCGATCCTAACACAGCTGTAAAACACAACTAAGCCACAGAAAAAGGAAAAGGAAAATTTCCTCACTGCGCCTCGTTACTGTGTATTCTTTCACCACGTAGTCCATAAATACGAGGCTAACGGTGTAAGTCGAATGGGAATGGGCACTGTAAACTTGAAAGGTTGACTGTTGTAACTCGAGGACCCTCTGTAATAATAAAAAAAGACTTGCTTATGTGGTTTCTCTCCCTGTTTAACAAACTGTTATTATAAATGGACAAAATAGGGCTGGGCGATTAATCGAAAAGTAATCGAAATCGACATTCAGAACCTATAATCGATCAAAATTTTCCAGGTCGATTATTTTGATTACTTTACGTTATTCCACCGTCATGTCGAGCACGGAGAGCTTAAACACTGAGACAACTGAGCAACTTGTCAGTGAACTATGAGGGCAAAAAAATAAAAAATAAATGAAACAATCGTTCATTAATCGTTATCGAGTTAAAATGTTCAATTAATCGAGATTTTGATTTTAGGCCAAATCACCCAGCCCTAGGACAAAATACTTTTGCTTCTACTCTTGCTATGTAATGCACTTTAATCTGTTTATATGGTCATACAGGGTCAGAAAATGCATAAGCAAGTCTATTGGAAATTATATCACAATTTGACCCAGTTCGAGGCAAGTGTTTGAAGGTTTAGACGTGCAGTTGGTGCAGCAGGAATCTTCTATGACTTGTTGGCAATAATACCCACATAACTGTGGCATTGAACAAAAGAAGCAAGCCAAACATGTCCCATTGGTTACATTTAGGGTAAGGAGAAATCAGTTTTAATTTACTGCTTTATTAAGTAAAGGCCATAATGCAGATATGGTGACACATATTCTGGACTGCGTTATGTTTTAAGGACCATTAATCAGGGGCACCGGAAGCATTTTTAATATGGGGGGGCTGCATTGGTCTACGTCTTGGAGGGGGGAGGGTGGTGGCTTGTATGGGTGGGAATTGGTGCGCGTGCAAAGGCTCATCGTTGTCCAGGGAAATGGGGGGCTGTGCAGAGTCTCGGCCCTTGTCCAGGAAACAGAAAGTGTGTGTGTGGGGGGGGGGGGGCAAAATGAATGATTTTCTGCTATTATGGTTCCTATGCCATTAATCATGGTGAAGTCTGCCAGTGTACACAGGGAAGCTGTCCTTAAAATAGGGCATGGCAAGCTTTAATTAAAAGTCTTGGTGTCATATAAAGTCAGTTATTATCTTTGTGAGCATACCTTTGCAGTCACCTTGTCTCCTCTCAACAGCTTTATCAATGCTGCATGTCATAACAGCTGACGACATCTCTGCACCTAACACAAGGTTCAGGCGGGGGTGTGACATTTTCTGAAGGGACATTTGTATGTAATATGCCTGAAGTGAGGCTGTAAGAGTGGATGGACACGTCTTGTTCTACCTGATGGACCTGCTCCATCTCAGCTCTGATATTTACAGTTTCATCCTCATTTCCTCCTGACCCAAAAAGGCATGTCAGTAAACAACGAGAACTCGTTTCATCGTTCCCTGACTTCCCTCCACCTCTGGCTTCCTCCTTCACCTTGTTTTCCTTCTTCTCCCAATCACACCACCACCTGCCGCTCTTACTGAACGCACCTTATTATTATGCAGCGGGGTGCGAATGAAAACGCTGAAAATTTCATAGCTGGATGGATGCTTCGACAAGACTTGATACACAACACCCATTCTTAAAGGAGCCAGTAGGGTCAAATTTCATAAACACCATTAAAAGCTTTAATACAGTAATTTCATTCAGTGTTTTGCATTCTCCACTGGCAATAAATCCCATTAATCAAGGCTGAACATGCCCTCTTTGTAATAAAGCAGTGGATCTGTGTTCTTTAAGTCCTGATGAACTTAGCCTTCCTTTGTCTGTATACAGCTTTGCTCACTCTTGCCCCCCCCACCACAAAGGAACCTCCTGGAATGTTTTTCCAACTATGTTTTGGTAGAACAAGGAGGTATATTTATCTACTGTAGAAACAAATTCCAAGCACTTCAACATACGCTTTGCGTTGCAAGTATGATGAAAAGCACACAGCCGAACTGGTGGGTCTGTAATTTTCACTTGTAGAGCACCTTGGAAGATTCCTAAAGCCATCTTTTGTCGATGTTCAGGTGACGCCTAGAGGCCTGTTCTGTAATCAGTGAATAATGAAATTCCGCATTTTAAAAAAGGACTCTAGTGCACATGGAACATTTCCAAATCATTTATAGCTCCCTTTTCCTAAGGGTGGACAGTATAACAACGTTTGATCATACTGTGGTCGATTATTTTCATGTGCTTTTAAGAGCATTGTGTTTAAGGATCACTAACCAGCTGAATGCTTCATGAAACTGAGATCATAACTTGTACAGTTAGTCCAGTGCGTTATGTGAAATAATGATTGTACTGTATGTAGCATTTTTTAAACGTGGCCCTACTGGTTTCAGCTCATCAAACCTCAGAATATTGGAATCCAGTGGTGTTTTGCCGTAGCGACCACTAAACCCCCCTGGACATTTCAGTTCCTGGCAAGTGTCACACTGATGTAACTGTAGTTACTGAAGTCCTCACAGCAGTTGTTGAATGATCTCTCATTCTGAAGAGTGAGACAAAGAAGTCTTCATGAGCACGTGGCTTTCAGCCTCGCGTGAGCGGCGCGTTGCCGGTCTTTGTTCCAGCAAGTTCTAGCACGGCCTCTGGTCGGACCGGTTTTCAGTGCTGATCCGTTAGGGTCAACATGTTTACTGCGCCACGCTGCAGGAGCAGGACGTGTGGCGGCTGAGGGAGGCGCTCTGGGCTGTCTTTGCTTCAGGAGTGTTTTGAGACATGCTCACATTGGGATAGACTGATAGGCCCATGGCTGACAGAACCTCAAGGGGACATTTTCTATGTAATATGCCTGAAGTGAGGCTGTAAGAGTGGATGGACACGTCTTGTTCTACCTGATGGACCTGCTCCATCTCAGCTCTGATATTTACAGTTTCATCCTCATTTCCTCCTGACCCAAAAAGGCATGTCAGTAAACAACGAGAACTCGTTTCATCGTTTCCTGCATTATAGTCAGGCACATATTTAATATATAATTTACTTTTCTCCAAATGTGGACACTAATACATGTTTAATGTGTGAAATGGAAGAGTTCCAACCCGCCTGCCTAAATAATCACACAGACTGAAGCAAATAGGCTTGCTTATGGCACTGTATTATCTACAAATGTACATACAAACGTAGAACATAATTTAGTCTTTATGATATATTGCATTGTTTAGTTGTGTGGTGTACTTGTGTTCATTTTATGGATATTATTATATCATTACAGTGCCAGGCTTTATGGCCAGTCTTTCTGGCCATCTTGGCAATGTACCAGGCAGTTATTTACAGTCATACAAGACAGAGTTTCCATCCCTCTGAATGGAGAAACACAGCAAGATGCTTCTTTTTATAGCAGGGCGAGACTTTCCTCATAAACTGTCATTCATTTTTCAACCAATAGACAGAAAGCATGCAGTATCTGAGGCAGCTGTGTGATGATTTAGAGATTTAGTTTTGTATGATGCTTATTGCCAACAAAAATGCCTTTTATGAGGTAAATCTGTGGGGTAAGATAGTAAATATGAGAATTTACATCACGTTGTTGACTTATTACAATGACCAGTGTGTAGTTTTCGAACATGCAGTATTCTGTTCTCTCTCCAGGTGTATGCAGTGGGTGGATATGATGGACAGTCTCGCCTCAGCAGCGTGGAGTGCTACGACTCCTTCTCCAACCGCTGGACAGAGGTGGCCCCCATGAAGGAGGCAGTCAGCTCCCCTGCTATGGCCAGCTGCGTCAACAAGCTCTTCGTCATTGGTGGAGGCCCGGATGACAACACCTGCTCTGATAAGGTGAGGGTGGCTTGGCCTTAACCAAACAAAAACTCACGGGGAACCACCCAAATTATCCCAGCATCTATAATTAACCTTCAGACTGAGGTAATGATGCAGATCCAGGTTGCTGTCTGACAGCATGCCGTGCTTCATAAGCCATTAGCATGACTCATTGTTCCAGGAGCATCCAATGCGAAGCTGTAATAGATAATTAGGCCTCGCTAAAACACCTAGATCAATTTCTGTGGCTTTATATTAGCCCCCTGAAATACTGCAAGTGCTACTCACCACATGTATTGTAACTCGAAGACATGTTGATTTAAAGGCAGAAATACTTACATTTTTTTAGGACACGTGTAAAATAGTGACACTGATGTCTGTGTATGTCCAATATCAGCATTTTCAACTTGGCAATATATGGAGCATGTGTGGAGCATTTTCAGTTGTTGTGAAAATGCCAGGAGTACAATTAAGGCGAAGGGGTCTACTTTGAAGAAACCACAGTTATTTTGTGGCTTTATTGGGCTCTGCATACTTCTGTGTGGTTCCTGGGTGTTATTCCATAGCTTTGATGCTTCAATAAATTATAACATGAGAAATAATAAGGAATAAATAAGGAAGAATGTATAAGTAGATGTGTGTTTTGACTGATATATGTAACCACTGTTGATTAGAGCTTAAATGTGTCGGCCCAGGCATTCTGCCTTATGGGCTCTCTGTTATACTTGCTATTGATCAGTGGTTTCTTAGTTACAAGGTCTAAAGTGCCAGAAAGCTATACTCTGTGTATGATGATACATACTGCAGTGATAATGGAGAACACATTCATCGTCACTTCTTTTGTAATTCTCAGACTCTGTAAAAGAATAGCGATACCTGTTTGGACTGATAGTGAATCACAGTTCGTGCCTTTCCCAGCTCCCCTCTATTGTTCTACGACACCAGACTGTTTGTTTTTCCGCTGTAAAGATATAATGCTCAGTGCTGGGCCCTGACATTGCCTCTAGCAGTGTAATGCGATGGCCAGGCTATTTCAGCAAATGCCTTGAGTGCTGCCCTCTAATGGCGGTCTACTGCAAGTCCAGTCTGACCTGGATCTGTCAGGCCTCTGCTGATATGTTCTCCAGGTGACTGCATGGAGAGAAATGCTCCTAGGGCTCAGACTCAGGGGACCTTGGGATGCACTCCGGCTGCTATTTACACTCAAACCTGACTCTAGTTTTGTTCTGAGGCTACTCTGTGATCCTAATCTACATCCTGTCCTTCAGATTTTTTCACTTACAAGACCAGTCATTATATCATTGAATATAATGACTAGTCTTGTATCATTGAATACATACATTAAACAACTAAGTACACAATACGTTACTCAGTGAAATACAAGTATTTGTGTTCCTGGACTTTTCTCTCCTTTTTTCAGTTGTTTTGATGACAAAAACGGAGAAGATTCTTTCTTTTTATGTGAGACAAGACAACAAGACAACGATTTTGATCAAATTTAAATCATGAAGTATCTTCTGCCTAGCAGAACATGTGGTGTTGGCTGGAAGTTTAGAGTCTGCACATTCAACAGAATCTTTTAATAAGCTGGGAGTAATAATTCAAAATGACAACATGCTTTTGTTCTAATATGGCGCAAGTTATCGTGACTTCTAAGGGTTACACACTGTCTCCATAGCATGCCATTGTGCTTTTCACATGCATCAAGTTGCCAAGCACTGCGGGTGATTGATGATTTATGGTCTTTCAACAGCAGAGCTTTTGTGTGACACCAACAGACTGACAGAGCCCTGTGGTACTGCATATAAGTTATTGAGTAAAAGGAATGCTTGTGGCGTTTAGAATATATGAAACCACGAACCCATGCTGCCGAGACACAGGGGTTGGCGAGTCAGGTTTCGTTTGTTTGTTCACTTTTCAACACTTGGAATCTGGAGCATCCTCACATCTCCTGTCTCAGTGGAGGAAGGGAGTATCTCACGAGGAAGTTTTCCCCATTAACCTTTTAAATCCAAAGCAACTTCAATATCAAATCATTTCTTCTATATGTGTATGATTAGTTGACAAAATACACTAGTTTAGAATCATTATTTTCCATAATATACTGGTTTTGCAGCAAATACATGTACAAAAAGATTCTCAGGTTTCAAATAATTTGTAGGGAATTCAGAAATCTTAGATGTGTCCAGAGCAAGCACTGAGAGTGAAACTATAATCATAACATTATAACACATTATAATACATTATAATAATATTATAATTATAATAATAACATTATAATAATAACACAATGCCTTGTATTCCAAAAGTGGCAATAAGGCAGCTAACTTGCTAATAATATAAAAATGTATTTAAGGGTATGTTATGTGTCATCAAAGAATGTCTTAATGTTCCTTACAAAAACTGTTATTTTACATATTTGCATATGAATTGCGATCAAATAAAATAGCCCAAACCTTGAATAGTAATGCATGTATTATTTTCACAGTAGTTAGTAGGGGTACATGCATTCATATTTTGATTGATATTAGACTTCATGCAACAAAAATGCAGGAGGAGAAGAGGAAAACATTACATTAGGTGTAACAATTTATGAAAATTAACTGCAATTGCTAGGTGCTCCAAGCTTGTTGTGGACTTTGACTAAAAATATTCAGTTAATGTTTCACTTCTGTACTGAAAATGTGCAGTTTTGCACCACTAAAGCCTAAATAGATATCATATCTGTTATCTGTGTACTGTTTTTGTTATTGAACAGAAAGTCTTAACATGAAGACTGACTAGGAAGCTGTTTGTGAGTGCTGATTGGCTGCTGCGGCTCAGTGTCTGGTGCTGGAGGGAGGCAGGGAATTGCGGAGGGTTAATTGCAGCCATGTTCGGATTGGAATGGCAGCTCAGTCACGTTTCTGGGCTGCTTGTCTCTCAGTGCTGTTAGGCCCCGGGCTATCCTCTATAACCTGCTCCCCTCCTCCACACACACATACACACACACTCAAACTGCCTACTCTCTTTGCTCATCCATTCCAGCAGAGTGAAGATTGAGGATGGAAATAGAACCAAATGCCTGCTTCTTTCTCAGCTCTGTGTGTGTGTGTGTGTGTGTGTTCGTTTCATTCCATAAACAACTATGTTCTTTGTAATTTTCACCAGGCACTCTGACAATGCTTTAACTCTTTAAAGGAGAATCTTCCAAACTTTTTTCCTCCTGGCCCAAATGTAGTCTCCCAGGCAAGCCATGTTGTCTGATCAACTCTATTTAGGGCAGTGGACTTCATATCAGTCCCCAGGCCCCCCAGATGGTTCATGTTTTTTCCTTCAACCAAACTCACGGGGCAGACTAATCGCTTATGTGGCCTAAGGACTGGTTTATACTATAAATTACTCTTTGAGTGCTGTCAAAGTAACACCCCCACCCCCTCTCCACCACCGGCTATGGTTAGGATAAGCAGCGCAGAGATTAAAATGATAAATGTAAAATGTCACTAATTTGTATGGAATGTTATGTATTTATGAGAGCGACAGTTCCCAGCAGTACACTGTATTTTCTGCAGTGTCACTGTGAAATTGTTCTTTTAAACCGTCACATACCTCCTCTTTCAGGTCCAGTGCTATGACCCAGAGTCAGACACCTGGTTGCTGAGGGCCAACATCCCTATTGCTAAACGCTGCATCACAGCCGTGTCCCTCAACAACCTCATCTACGTATCGGGAGGCCTGACTAAATCTATCTACTGCTATGACCCCATTGAGGACTACTGGATGCACGTTGTCCATACCTTCAGCAAACAGGTACAAGTGTGGTTTATTGTGGTTTACTTGTAGAATAAAATAAAACAATGTTCCTTTACTGTCTTTATTTTAGTCTTAAAACCTGTTTAAATCTTTTAACATAGCGTAGCCTTCACATCAAGTCTAGCGTAATTTTGGATTAAAAAATTCTGCTGTATAAAACACAATGTTGTATTGACATACTTACTGTTTTACCTCAGCCTCTTAGCTATGATCTGCCAGGTAGTTTGTTTCTTGTTGAGCATGTGTATTCTGTCAAACAAGAAGAGATATACACATTTGCTTGGGTTGCAGCATTGACAACGAAGCTCTGATTAATCAAGATTTTTAGTCTGTAACCCAGAAAATCAAGCTGTTTCCAATTTAAATTTTCATAAAGTGTCACAATTCATCAGTTTCAGACACTGTATGCATGCATGCTTGTTTGTTTATTTTTATAAAATCCAGACTCAGGCCTTTAAAGGGCCTCAAAAAAACTTCTTTAAAAGGACTGGTCACAAAATACATCTTTTTATGTAAAATTGTTATTTATCAGCAGAAGGTATCTTCTAGACTTTAAGAAAGTGCAGAAGACAAGGTCTAAAATGTCTGAAATTGTACAGTTCACCTCTTTACCTCATGTCTTTTCTGTCCCTCTCTCTTCGTAGGAGAGCTGTGGCATGTCAGTGTGCAATGGCAAGATATTTATCCTGGGAGGTCGGGGCGAAAGTGGAGAGGCGTCGGACACAATCCTGTGCTACGATCCTGCCACCGGCATCATCACTGGTGTGGCAGCTATGCCCCGTCCCATCTCCTACCATGGCTGTGTCACCATCCACCGCTACAACGAAAAGTTCTACCACACATGACCCCGCACCTAAACCCCTGCCTCTCACACTCATACTGACCCCCACATACACACGCACACATATACACACACATGCACACACACTCATGCTCACATACCAACACAGGCCTTACTGCAGGGATGAGATAAGCTGAGCCGATGGTTGCACCTGTGTGTCCCCACAGGCTCTCCAGCCTGGCTGGAGTTTGAGCAGCTCTGCTAGTCAAACCCATTACTGCACAGCATCCAGCTCCCTATGTAGCTCCTCCTTCTGAAAAAAAAGAAATAATAATAATAATAATATTTATCTGCTGCCTAGGGAAGTTTAGGCTAGTTACATCCAGACCGCAACATAACAAATCAAAACTCACCTGACTGGTAATGTGTGTGTACACACACGGCTGTCCGAGAGACCATGATATACTCGGGTTGGCATCGCTGGTATCTCAGACATGTGACCCAGACCCCCATTCTTTCTTTACTGGGGTCCCTTCGCTATCAGTCGGATGCCTCTGTTTGTCTTTTTTTTACTTTATTATTTTTATTATTATACCATCATTCTTATTTTATTGTCATTTTACTATTTTATTACAGTGTATGGTGTTCGTGTTGATGACTGTGCATGGGTGAATGGTATGCTAGGCAGATGTGGGGTGTGTGGAGCCTCCGAGAGGGCATTGACTCACACGAGACGTTGTAAATGGAAGACGACCGGGCTCTACTTGGGTTTTCCTTTTTGTGTGCGTTTTGGCTACTTTGACCTTGTGTTTGTATCGTGTGCTTTAGGGCGAACGTGAATTGGTATCAGTAGCACTTAGTATTTCGTGTGGCTTCGATGATATTTACTCAGCACTGCACTCTGTGTGTTTTCAGGAAATCATCGAAGAACTTTAACAGGAGGATCCACGGATCTTCACGTGTCATAGTCATAGGTGTTTTCCCGGTCGTTATATCTGACCGTTACAAGTGTCTACTATTCATGTCTGGTGAGGATCCAATGAAAAGGCTCGATTTAAAGTGTATCCGACGGCTAATATTTGTAGCGTCGAGGCCAGAGTGGGTGGGTTTTAATGTCAGGGCCCCGTTTGTGAGCGCATCATTATCTGTGTTTGTGTTCTCAAACGTTTCTTGTTCGTTGATATTTAAGTTATTCATTCTTGGTGAGCCCCAACGAGGCACTTTTTTTTCTTCTTCTTCTTCTCCCTTCGCTAACCTTTTGTAAATACGAATTAGATCTTTGTTTTACTGTATCAGTAAGTACAGCAGCCTTACATCAGACCAAAGCTAATACCTCTTGAAATCAGTTCACACAATCATGTATCTACTTTAACCCTAGCCATGTGTGGACGGTGTACAGAGAGAGATGTAACAAAGGGCGAGAGAGAGAGAGAGAGAGAGAGTATTTTTGCGTGTGCATATGTGAGTGTGCCTGTGCTTCATAGGTTTTCTGCAAACCTAAATCTGTAAGGTAAGAACGTGACTGTATAAAGGCACATTAAGCAGTATTTGAATGAGCTGGTTATAACCTGAACTTCTAAAAGAACTGATCTGTCCAAGCCCCGCCCACAAATGCAAACGTAGTAGTAGTTACTGTGGCAAGCTTTGGAGCACATTGACAAAAATCCCCATTAACCTGAATTGCAGATTTTCTACATAATATTCAGTTTCAAGTTTAAAACATTGTTGAGATAAACTGGGGTGGGGGGTGGGTGTAGGATACTTGCCTCTGGACCAAGAGGTCATGGGTTCGAATCCTACCTTCAGCATACCACCACTGACTTCTTGAGCAAGACCCTTAACCCCAAGTTGCTCCATGGAGACTGCCCCCTGTAGTTAGAGTGAAAAAAACTGTGGTATCAAATTTCGTGTAAAAAGCATCAATTTTATCGATTCATCTATTGTAACGTTGCAGTCTTTCACATATGAATGATATACCTTGCACATGAATTCAATATATTAATCAAAAGCCAAGGACACTGAAATTTCTCATTGGGTTGAATGCGACTCTGGAAAGCTTGTCCAGCCAACGCATGCAAAAGTTTTAATGCACAATTGTGGTTTATTTCCTGTATTCAGCATATTGGGAAATAACATGCTAAAAGTGATATCTATTTTTCTTTATGTTAAAGTATATCAAAGTTGTATACTATAATATGCAGAAAAATGTGTTTTCTGTAGCATATATGTTCACTTAGAAAGTCTGCAAAACATGTCATTTGTTTGGGTATGTTCAAAGTTTCGCATACTGCTAATGCATTAGTGTTCAGAGCACGGACAGGTCGTCTGAGGGGATTTACGTACAGACATCAGAACCTAACGTGGCCTTGGTTATCCCGCTTCTGTTATAATTCATTAAATTATCGTCGGTATTGTTTTAAGTTACTGTCATTACTGTTTTGGTATATGGAGTTACAAGTGTATCTTTCAATGTGTTTTTGTGAAAATTGGTTTTATAACTAGAGGAGAATTAGAAGATGTTGACACGAAAAAATATCCTAAATTGTATCTTGTATACTCATTGTTTTGTTCAATTTTGACATTTTTCTCAAGACCTGTCTTTAGATGGTAGAGAGGACAGCTTCACCACAAGTGCATTATAATATCCAATGAGATATGCACTTGATCATAAACCAAAGATTTTTGCCTTGTGTTGTTTCCGGCATGATATCGTGAACAGGAGAGATAGTGAGTGTTTTTGTTTATTGCTTTCAATATGTGAAAAGCCATCACTCTTTTTTTCCGTTTTTTCCTGGAGTGATTGATATGTATGAATGCTCTGTATGGTGTACATGTACTGAACTTGAAACAACCTTAATAAAGTTGTTTTTCATATGGCTTTGTAATTGAATGCCTAAAACAGTGTTTTGTTCTATTTTTGTCTTGAAATGGATATTAACGATAAATCCAGGAGTACTTTCAGCACACAGAAAATAGAATACAGATTCAGATCAGTATTTGTGTCTTAAGAGGCCATTAGTCTTGTGCCGAATTTTTTTTTACCGTGAGTATTTTATTAATCCCTAGAGGTAAAACTAAACTGCTGTTGGCTGAATAGGTAAATATATGTAAAGGGATTGTCTGACATGTGATGACATGTAACTGTAATATGCAAATGTATTGGCAAACAAATCACACATACACACACACATATACACTCACCTAAAGGATTATTAGGAACACCATACTAATACAGTGTTTGACCCCCTTTCGCCTTCGGAACTGCCTTAATTCTACGTGGCATTGATTCAGCAAGGTGCTGAAAGCATTCTTTAGAAATGTTGGCCCATATTGAT
>JBBPDC010000001.1:9743342-9772656 GCA_037974485.1 Hemigrammopetersius urotaenia | reverse complement strand
TATATATATGTGTGATGTTTCTACACCAGTGCATGATTATTCCTAGAGCTGTTAATCTAAGCCAAGAACCAGTAGAAAGTAGAAAGAGTGTGGTCATATTTCAACAGCTCTGAATTTCACAGTAACGTTGTGGCCCAGTACTATTCCAGGAGTGAAATGAAATCTAATTGGCTAATGAACACCATCAAAATCTACATACTGATTACTTTAACCTGGCATTCTGTCTTCTTAACTTTGAAATGCTCCCCACAGTCTGAGCAAAGCAAAAAGAGAGAGCAGATTTAATTTAGGTGGAACAGTGCCTTCAACAGCAGCCTGCAGCAGTTAGTTAGAATTCAGGGCATGTATGCTGACCACAGTCCTGTGAGTAAATTAAGAAAGTAGCTGCTCCTACACAATTGGTCATTAAGATCTCAGAAGGACAGTTAAGATCGTGCTTGTTCTTCTACTGCTGATTATACCAAGGATCTGGCCATGAAGCACACTTACAATTGATCAGGCCAATGCATTACACTGCCACTTAATTTCTTATCTGCATTTGTGGACCACTTTGTTTAGCAAATACTATCAGCTCCATAATTGCTGGTAAAGAGGGGTATAAGCAGACATGAAAATATGTAAAATATGTAAAATCTAAATACCTAAAATATAAATGAAATAAATGTAGTAAAGAATGAATATCTCTCTAGAAAATCTATATATTTGTAACAAATTTTGCATTTCAAAATTATTGAGAGCCCTAGAAATTCTTAAAAAGAAAATGTAACTAAAGCATGTTTCTATTCATGTTTCATTATGTATTTTTTTAGATAATGTGGTTAGAAAACAGGTCATCCATTAATTCCTGTTTCTCTGGGGTATAAACGTGAGGTGACATAAAGGCCAGATTCTTTTTTATCATTCAGAAACATCTGAGAATCTGAGAATTCACAGATGAAATTTGAAGTTTGCTATGAATGGCGCGAAAATATAACTACATAGTTGATCACATCTAGACACCATCAGAACTTGATGAAAACCAAAACAGGGGATTTGGGGAGTACGGTAAACGCTTAAGATGACAGAAAAAGAAGGATGGTTTTATAGAAAAGATCCTGATCTCCACTGTTAACTGTGGGGGAGGAACTGTGATATTTTGCGTAATTTTTCATTTAAAAAGTGTTAAAACTTAATTGGATTATCCAGCAGTACAATGATCCACCCAAATTCACACAGAATGTCAAAATCAAGCAACAAACATCATTTTTCATGATTTTGACACTTTGGTGCACTTTGTAGCTTTACAGTTGCTGAGGGTAGCCTGTCTGTTGCTGCCCATTTTTTCAGTGGAAGTATAATGAAAAGCATAGTTTTATTTGTCAGATTAAGTTGGTATTATTCATAGTACAACATTAATATTTCTTGTATGTGTAAAGCAGTTTTTCAACAATGTTTTGACACAACATCGTTCATGTTTCTATTTGTTCATCTGATACACAGGATGTAAAGGCAGGAATGAGGAGGAGCGTCTCATCAACCACCTGTTTAAAGAGCGTGGCTACAACAAAGAGCTGCGACCGGTGCAAAGCAAAGATGAGACTGTGACCATTTATCTGGCACTAACACTCTCCAACCTCATCTCACTCGTAAGTGCACTGAGTGAGAGAACACAGTTTTGTTATTTTGAGATCTCAAGAAAAGTTATCTCTGGAAAACATTTGCTATAGTGTGATAAATACACACAGCAATATCAGTGTTACACTAATTTTCTATTACACCAATGCTCTTGTTGTTGTGTTGCACTATTGTTTATCGTCTATCTTATTTCTTTATTGTATTAGTGACACAAGAATTTCCCTCAGGATAATTAAAATTATTTCTTATCTTCTAATCTTAACTTGAAATCCAAGGTTATAAAGGAAAAATGAAGCAAAAGATGCAAAATTCCAATCGAATTCCAATCCATATGCTTCAATATCTGAATTGCATTTGATCGTCGGGACATTTTGAGTTCCTTTTTACCATTTACCTTTTTCAGTAAAATACCAGTGGCTCTTGCACCAAGAGAATTTGGAATTTGGGAGTTATTGCTTTACTTTTTTACTGCATATGTACTCAAGTAATTATATATTTCCCACAATGAGACAGTCAGTGCGGTATGGTTGCATTCTGCAGGTTTAAGTAGATTTTTTGTGATTGTTTTGATATGAAGCAACAAAGAATAATGATAGAAGCCCTGAGATTGGCAAGTTAATTATTATTTGCTTTCTTAAGATGTTAGATCTATCATTTTCACAACATAAACTAGATAATGGAATAATGTTCTTGAGAAATGTTTGCAATTTTTTTTGTGTTTTTTGCAACACAACTGATTTGACAACAGTTTGATTTAAAACTGTGGAATGATGTGCAGTGTATAAAGTGTGTAAACATAACGAAAAGTTCTTAGAGTCTGGGACCTGGCAGACCTTTAAACTCTATTATATCATGCTTTTTTATTTTTATTGTACTGACTTTGATCTCTTCGTGACAGAATGAAGTTCATGAAACACTACTGACAAATGTATGGATGGACCATGTAAGTAAAGAGTTTTACAAACACTTTTAGATCCCCCAAGATTCTTTGAATGGAGAATTCTTTCTTTGGAGAAGCTTTTTTTTTTGCATATTTTTAAAGAACCTTCACATAACCCCTAGAGGAACTTTTACATTTACATTTACATGCACTTTTTCCTGTCTGCTTTGCAGCTGTCATTTCAAAGATATGAGGTTTTTCCTAAAAGCAATAAAAATACAGTGAAACGGTGTGGCTGTTTAAATCTGAAGGCTTCTGAGCCTTTTGCATTGGTGTCTTATTGACCCTTTGACTTTGCAGCTATGTATTTAGCTTCTTTTGCAAATTTTTTCTCATTATTTTTCAATAATGAAAAAACATGAACAAGTTCTTCATGGTAGAATGGTTCCACACAGAACCACACAGTTTCATTAAGGAACTCTTTAAATGGGGTCTTTTTGACGAGCAGAGCCTGTGTGTGCAGATTTTCAGATTTTTCTCTATCATTCTTAGGGCTGGACTGACTACAGACTTGCATGGAATACCTCAGAGTTTGATGATATCGAGATCCTACGTCTTCCCCCTAGTATGGTGTGGCTTCCAGAGATAGTTTTGGAGAACAAGTATATATCTCTCCTTTAGTTTTGTTTGACTTTATTGTGCAAATGGAAGTACATTTTAAAATAATCACGTTTTTCTTCTGCACCAGTAATGATGCCCAGTTCCAGGTGGCCTACTACTGTAATGTGCTGGTGTACCCCACTGGATTTGTTTACTGGCTGCCTCCAGCCATCTTCCGTAGTTCTTGCTCCATCAACGTCAACTACTTTCCTTTCGACTGGCAGAACTGTACTCTGAAGTTCAGGTTTGCCACGTCTACATAAATCAAAACATAAAGCTCCATATATTACTGCACATTGTTTTACAGAGATGGGAAGTAACAGGTTACATTTACTCAGGTTTCATATGAAGAACTTACATCTGAATCTCACACATTAACACTATATGGACAAAAGTATTGGGGCGCCTTACCTTTACACCAAAAGGGATTTCAATGACATTGCATTCAGATACATAGGTTTTAATTTGGAGTTGGTCCCCACTTTGCAGCTATAACAGCTTCCACTCTTCTTGGAAGACTTGGAAATTGTGGAGTGTTTCTGTGGGAATTTGTGTCACTTTATTCTGTAGAGCATGTATGAGGTCAGACACTGATGTTGGATGGGAAGGTCTGATTCACAATATCCGTTCCAGTTCATCCCAAAGGTGTCGGAGGTCAGGACCCAGTCAAGTTCTTCCACACCGAACTCATCTGACCACCTCTTTATGGACCTTGTTTTGAGCACTGGGGCACAGTCATGCTGGAATAGAAAACTTTGAAGCATGGTGTTGTTCAAAATGTCTTGGTCTGCTGAAGCATTAAGCTTGCCCTTCACTGGAAATGAGGGGCCTAGCCCAAACCCTGAAAGAGATATTTGGCCAATACTTTTGTCCATATTGTGTAGTTACTAGCCTTTGTGTTTCTGTTCATTCTGTTACGCTGGGAACAGTAGTTTAATCCAAATGTTTCATCCTCCATAGCTCATTAACTTACAACGCCAAGGAGATCAGCCTACACTTAAAGGAAGAGGAGGATACAGAGACACAAAATTACTACAAGGTGGAGTGGATCATCATCGACCCTGAAGGATTCACTGGTGAGAATGACTGGCTTGGAAAATGCTTTCTCTGAGTAGTTATAACATCAGAATGACCTTACTGTTGGAAGAAATCGTCTTGGTGGCACTGGTGCATATACTAATATACAATGCTTTAAATAAATATAAAACAATAACACAAATCAGTGTAAAGCCTGGTGATGTAAGAAAATCTATTAGAATCTGTTGAAAAACATGCATTTTAAAACAACCAAAAAAAATCATTGTAGTTCCTCCTTCCCTTAAGATCCATCACTTTTAGTGAGACCAGTGTCCTTTCAAAGATCCATTCACTGTAAAGTTATTTCGGGTTTTAAAACTGCTTTTTACGTAGAATCACTCAAAATACCCGTTTTTAACACCTCTGAAGAATGGAACAAAAACATGCACACTCAGAAAGATCTCTTTGCATCTCTTCCCCTCTTCTCAGAAAATGGAGAGTGGGAGATCATTCACAGGCCTGCCAGGAGAAACACCTACAAGAGCATCCCCATGGACAGCAATAAGCACCAGGACATTACTTTCTACCTCGTCATCAAGCGCAAGCCTCTGTTCTACATCGTCAACATCATCATCCCCTGCGTGCTTATTTCTTTTATGGCCTCGCTGGTCTACTACCTACCTGCTGACAGTAAGTGGTATCTTGATTCAATACTTTCAGAACTCGGTTCTGAAGATTATTTAGTAAGTATACAATATGGACAAAAGTATTGGAACACCATTACATCAACAGGGACTTTAATGACAAAACATTCAATTCCATAGACTTTAATATGGAGTAGCAGCTCCTTTGCAGCTGTAACAGCTACTTATAAGTTTTTTCCACAAGATTTTGGAGTTTCTGTGGGAATTTACGTCAGTTCATTCTGTAGAGCGTTTATGAGAACAGACACTGATGCTGGATGAGAAGGCCTGGATCACAATCTCCGTTCCAGTTCAAACCAAAGGTGCTGGATGGAGTTGAGGTCAGGGCTCTGTGCAGCCAGTCAAGTTCTTCCACACCAAACTCATCCAGCCATGTCTTCATGGACCTTGTTTGTGCACTGGGTACTCAGTCATGCTGGAGTGGAAAAGGTTCTTCCCTAAACTGAGTTGGAAGCATGGCGTTCAGAATGTCTTGGTCTGCTGAAGCATTAAGATTGCCCTTCACATGAAGTAAGGGGTCTAGCCGAAACCCTGAAAAACAGGTGTGTCCCAATACTTTTGTCCATATAGTGTATGTTTCAATACATGTGGTCCATTATGATTCAAACACTTGATCAGGAATGAAAACCTGCAGCCCCACCAGCCCTTTGTAGATAAGATTTGACTTAGGAAGTTGTCCCCTTTGGAGTCGGGATGCAATTTTCTCAGTTGAACCTCATACTATGCGAATAGTATTAAACTGAATTAATCGCCTTGGGTTGGATTCACCCAGTCAGATACACTCAACTCCATTAAACCACAAAATGGTGAAAATATGCATCTGTACTTGGCTAGATGTTTGATTCGTAGATGTCACCTCATTACTCATGACTCTCTTATTACCCTAAGTTTGTTTCTGACCTTATCCAGGTGGTGAGAAAATGACCTTGTCCATCTCCGTGCTCTTGGCCCAGTCTGTCTTCCTGCTACTGATATCACAGCGTTTACCAGAGACCTCCATGGCAGTACCATTAATCGTCAAGTGAGTAAAACGAAGAACATCTTGACAGAACTTTGTCAAAACATGATGGGAAACCAAAGAGTGCATATAATATGGAGCTTCATTTCACAGGTATCTAATGTTCATCATGGTCCTGGTCACGGTGGTAGTGCTGAATTGTGTGATTGTACTAAACCTCCACTTCCGGACCCCCAGCACTCACGTCATGAGTCAATGGACCAAGGAGGTTAGTGGCTCAAATCCGCAGCTGCAGTGACTGCAGTGCATTCTCATTTGAAAACATTCAGCATCTTACTGTGGTTTTGACTTTCAAATGTTCTTCAAATAAGCTGCACAGACAACCTGTGTTTACTAAACTGCAGAATCATCCTGGACCAAAGGTAAACAGCATATCCGGATGCATATTGTAGTCTTTCATTTTTCTTGTTGTGAGACGCAAATAGCTGTCCCAGGAAAAAACATTACTATAATCCAGACTATTCATTTTTTCAGTTATACTGTATTTTTTTTTTTAAACATTCAATGTAATTTTGTCATATCCCTTTAATAATTTGTATTATTAATAATTTGTAATTTTAATAATTTGTATAATTTGTGCATCTGTAGCTAGTTCTCCAAGATCATTAAGCTCACTCTCTCTGATTGGGTACGATGGTTGTTCCATTTCATCCATCACAGTGTGATGCTCGCCAGTGCAGGGTTCTGTCGTCTGATGTAACAGAATGGGTAGATTTCTCCTCTGAATGTTTGGAGCTGTGCAGTGACCGTGTTTAAAAAGACATGGTGGTATTTCACCAGGCAGTGAGCTTTCAATCTCTTAGCACTGTCTTGTGATTGGGGGAGTCTTAGTGGGCGAAACTAAATTAAACTAATTAAAATGGGGATACAATTGCACTAACGCGGAAACTGCAGATATCCTCTGCATTTTTTTAAACTTTTGTGACATGGGCCGAGGGGCCGAGGGGCAGACCTGCAGAGGGGCAGACGTTACAGTTTTTTTTCGTGGAAATATATACATTTTCATGCATTTTAGTGCTAAAATATTATTAATGTTGTCACATAAATATTAACGTAAATTCACCTACATTTCCATATAAAAAATAACTATAAATTTTTTGGTTCTGTGGAGAGAAGAAAGCGTGTCTTGGCATGGTGGATAGTGGAGGTTTGAAAGTAGCCAATCTGAGAATGTTATTTATTTCTCCTTCCTGCTGACTGGTTGCTGCCCATTGACGCAGCTGCAGTCCAGAATCTCCCCCGTGGAGTGTCTTGAGTGTTCTCATGTTTTTCTAGCACTGCAGGAGTTCAGTATAAACTGTACAGTACGAATCAGGGTTTACCTTTTCATGAAATTAAAGTATTTTGGGAGCATATTTAGGGTTACTATAAAAAAGACATTTTTTTTACCACATTGCATCATTGCGGTGTTTCACTATATGTGAGTGCTCTTGGGACATAACCCCCATACTGTATTCTGAATGTATGAGCAGTTAATGCAAATGCAACCAGGCCATTTCTAAATGCTATTGACTTTCTAATTTGTCTTTTCCCAGTTCTTCCTGGAGAAGCTGCCTCGCTTGTTGCACATGTCCCACCCGGCGGAGACTGAGCCCGCTTGGGACGGGGCTCTGCCTCGGCGCTCCAGCTCTGTGGGTTACATTGCCAAAGCTGAGGAATACTACAGTCTGAAGTCCCGAAGTGAGCTGATGTTTGAGAAGCAGTCTGAAAGACACGGCCTGGCGACCCGTCCGACACCCACTGCAGGTCAGTCCCGCTGCAGTACATGAGAGTATCAGAATGGCTCTACTTAAACTGTAAGCATGTATAAGTGTTAGTACTCCCCCTCATATTTCATCATTCCCACTCTTTTGCAGCATATAAGCCTGGCAATGATGCAGAGGTGAATGAACAGTTATACAACGAGATGAAGCCAGCTGTAGAGGGAGCCAACTACATAGTCAAGCACATGCATAACAAGAACGATTATAACGAGGTACGGGCTTCACGGTTCACAGGTGTGACTCAGTATCAAGCTTGGCAATTTCTAACATACCTCAAATCTGAAAAGTGGTGATCAAATCTCAGGACAAGAAATTACTGTGAATAGATAAGGACTGTATTTCTTTCCAAACACTTTTTGAATGAAAATATTAAATGGAACATCTACACTGCGTTAAGTTTATTTCAATCAACAATGTTCATTTATACAATTATATGAGGAATTAAGCCCATACTTTTGAAATGTCATGTATTTTATCTAGTGGTGGGCCGTTATCGGCGTTAACGTGCTGCGTTAATGTGAGACTCTTATCGATAAAAAAAAAATATCGCCGTTAATCTATTCACAAAGTTGGGTTGGGAGCTGGGTCTATACTACGCAAGCTATGATGACTTTCACCTTGATATTTTAGCGCGGATTTACTCTCTCTCTCTGTCTGTCTCTCTCTCTCTCTCTCCCTCTGGCTCTCTCTCATTCGTAACTTTTCCGGATCGCGCCCGTTTTAAACCTGTCTCGCTCTCTCTGTGCCTCTCTCTCTCTCTCACTCTCTCTTACTCTCGCTCTCGTTCGTGACTTTTCTGGAGCGTGCGGATCATCTCTCTCTCTCTCTAATCTAGATCTAAAAAATATTAATCTAGATTAATTCCAAGATTACAATGAGATTAATCTAGATTAAAAAAATTAATCGATGCCCACCTCTAATTTTTTCTCATTTTTACACATCTACTCCAGGAAAAGGACAACTGGAGTGGGATCGCCAGAACAGTGGACCGCCTTTGTTTCTACATAGTGACTCCCATTATGACATTAGGAACCATCTGCATCTTCCTAATGGGCTACTATAACAACCCTCCCGCACTGCCCTTCGAAGGAGACACCTTCACCTACACAGAGGGAGACAAGCGCTATATATGACCATTACATTTTATGACCATAGTGCTCCAAGCATATCTGATTAAAGTAGAATTGCTTGGGCCTGTTTGGGGCCTCTCAAGCAATTTCCTCTGGGATAAAACAATTTCCTCTTTGCATGGTTGAATTTAATTTGCTAAATATATGTATGTACATGATGTATTTACACTATTGAATAAACTTCTCTCAAACTTGTTTTGTCATATTTGGTTTCAAGGCTGTCACTGGCTGCCTCTGTCGGACTGATCAGTGGTCCTTTTTATTCAGCAACAATACACAATTGAAATAGGAGTCGTCAGTTTTGGATCTTGAGGGTTAGTGTCAAGTTCACCGATTTCCGTGATAACACGCGCTGTTAATCTGGAAATTGCTGGGTTTACTAGGCATGTTAGAGCAGGGAAATCAAGCTGGGCTGGACATACATGTCACGAAAATAGCTGAGGAAACACTGGGAACACAGAATCTTTTCTAACTGATGTGTCAGTTTTATTTGTGTTGCTACATGTTTCCTACACTCCTATCTCTTTTTATGCTTATTTTATCTAGCAAAGTACTAAGAGTTAAAGTTGTTAGATAAAATGCTGAGATACAACTATAGAACCAAACTTTCAGCATCTGAAATAGCTTTTAACACATTAGATCTTTCAGATGTAAGAATCAAAAGAAAAGTAGAAAAGCATTTGCCACCATGCAAAGTCCCCTGGAAGATGGATGATTTAAAAAAGAGACATGTCTATGTCAGTTCCTTCTTCATGCATAGTAAAGTACTTTCAGTTGAATAGTAGTGCTAGCAATGACAAGCTGTTTGATTATATAATCTAAATATCTAAATTAATCACACATTGGTGGGCGGGGGACTAAACTAATGATTTTTAAAAGACGTTTATGTAATTTCCTTTCATGGTGTACCTACACATCAGTGGACTTTTTTCAGTGAGTCTGGATATAAGTGCATATATTTCAGTAATCACATTTCTCACATCAAAACACAGCTGCGCATGGTAGAGTTTGGACGAACATGAGAAAGTTTCCAAGCAGCTGCTCTCTCAAATAAACCTGGCTTATGACCTGATTTAAAATATACTGCCCTCCACATGCATTAAAGAGGTACTAATTCGATTTGGTGGTTGCTTGCAGATATATGACAGCTTCACTGCACAATGGACTAATCATTTTGTTGTTTTCTCTGTTGTTCCAGTGGATGACCCCTGGTTCTGTTCTGTAGTTCCAATTAAAGTAGTAAAATAAAATATTCTTGTAGGATCTAGACAGATCCAACACTGCACATCAAATGAGAAATGCTTCCTCACATGCACTCACTGCACATTTTAGTGAAGTAAATATTCCATATCTAGCAGGTGAGAGGGCAGATGATGAAACGTGCATTAACAGGCCTATAACTAAGCTACAAAAAACACATTCTACCAAATCTAATGTTAGCCTTAATCTAAAACTGTCATCTAATCTTAATCATAAACCTAATACTGTTGACAATCCACTGAGGTTTACCACTTGTGATCAACTACAGTATCTACAAGTACAGTTGGTAATCTATAGGGAGTATCAAAATAAAAGGTGACCACTTTAACATCTCAGAGCTTCATATTGCTCTGGTTAACTAATTCAAACGCATTCAATAATATTACTTTGCAAACTTGCTTTTTCTTGATTGCTTCCTTCATTACATTTTGCACCTACTTACCACTAGATTGTAGTATTGTGCAATTTAACACTGAACTCATGTTTGATGTGTTGCCAATCTTTTCTAACCAAAACCACCAAACTATGGATCATTTAAAACAAGCAACATTAAGCAAATGTCCACTTAAAGTGTATCCAGTATAACACTTAAATTGTTACACTGTATGAGAAGGAAATATATGATTTATTGTACCTTAATGTAGAGGTGGGCCATTTCCGTGGGTATATTCATCATCAAATGCTCCTAAACTGTAAAGGGTGGCTGATATTTTAAAATGGTGAAAAAGAGATACACAATTCAATAATAATCAATGCAGAATGTAGATACATATGCTGTATGTTCTTCATTTCATCTCATTCCCACCTTTGCATGGTCAATGTGTTCTATGGATGTGACTAAGGGGAGTGCTGATGAGAGGAATCAACGAGAAAGTATAGCAGAATGTTAATATAAGGGGTCAGTATACATGCTCTGATGGAGGGGAAGTCTTAGTTTTGGTCTAGCAGGCTCAATCCGGGACCTTATTAAACAACACCGCCTGCATACCTGCTTGAGCCACACCAACAAGAAAGAGAAAAACAACCACAAGTAAGGAGACACAAGCAAATGACAGGAAGGTGATAGAAAAAGGCACAGTCCAGCCAAGCAGAGCACAAGTCTTTAATGATGCAAGCACACTAATCCTGTTACACCCTCTCCTACACACACACACACACACACACACACACACACACACACACACACACACACACACACATTTCTGTGCTCTTTTTGTCAGTGTCTGCCACTGCTTGGAAATTCTGGTTAATTATGATCTGTCTAGTGGATGCAGCTCACAGTGCTTTCTGATTCACCAGGATCAACATATAAGAAGCCCTGCCACAGCAGTTGCTCATGATGATGGTATCTTCAACCCAGTTAGAGATTCTTGTCCTGGAGTCCAAGGCTTTCCCTCAAGCTTAACCCTTACGGCACTGGCAGCATAAATAATGAATGTTCCACATGCCTTTAATAGTTATGAAGCAAAAATAGCATGGCTCTCCGGAGGCCTTGGCAAAGGATTTAGAGGCTGGTCGCTTTAATCGATTGCCGAGATTGGATCTGGAGCTTCTAACTTGGAACTGATTTGAAATGAGATTTGGCATGGCTTGAGGGGGTGAGCTTGGTGGTGGTGGTGGGGTGATTTCTAGACACTCCTCCCTACCCCCAACTCAGAACCCTTCGGGTTCTCCATTAGCCTGTTGCTAAAGGCTTTGTTGTGTGCTGCGACGCTCCTCAAAAGCATTTGTTTAACTTGGTTGGAACGGCCATTCATCACTGGGGCAGCTGCACTTCTGCAAATAAAGATACTGAGGAAGGGGTCTGGTCAGACAGCACCAATCGCTCCACCCAGGACAAACCTGCAGAGGCGTAATTAGGAACAGCAATCTATTCCTACTGTGATTGATTTACTTTGATTTGCAACAGGGCAGCTCTTCAGGAAGGAACTATGTCAGAGCTTGGTACAACATGACCTTTAATATTGATGTGTGGTCTGCTTCTTCTGCGCAGACAGCAATTTTAGCAATAGCAATAATAACTATAATAGTTTTAAAAAAGGATACATGTAAAATGGCAAAACTACCAACAGCTACTACATACAGTTAGCCTGCAGGATCTCCAGCCTGCAACTGGTGCTGTGTCTGGCCCAAGGAGCCAGAAAATTCATTATTCTTTGGTCTGGTTCCTATCTACCAGACACATAAAGATCCGAGCTCTGTCTGTGAGCTATCTCTCAAGCAACAGACATATCTTTTTAACTCCTTATGTGCTAGGCTAGGCTTACTCTTGCAGGAACAGTACAGGCAAAATGTTGGTGTTGCTAACAGTGAGTGAATGTTAATAGTCATCCAGTAACTCTATGTATGTCTAGCTCCCAGCCACTGTAAACCATGTTAGCATTATAGATCAACCTGATCCTTTAAGCCTTACTCTTCAGCAATGGCTATGAGTTATATAGTAGCTCTATGCAAGTGCTTTAGTTATGAGGAACAGGAGTCTAGACAGAGTTAGACTCAGACTTATTGTTTATTCGGGTAACCACCTAAACCTACCTCTAACTATTGTGAGTACTACACACACACACACACACACACATACACATACACATACAATGTCAATACCACCCACCTACTCATCCTGTCAAATGCAGCCCTGCTTTTCTGCAGTTTCACAGGAAAAAAATACTGATTTCTTTTCTTTTCTTTTTGGGGAGGGGAGATTAAATGCGACACTGGCACCCCTTCTGTCGAGATATAAAAAAGCGCTGTCCTCCCACTCAAAAGCAGCAAGCAGCATACCTCATTCTCGCCCTGCACAGATTAAACCTTCCAACTCAGTGTGGGGGCGTTTGTTTATCGCACCGTTCGCGCAGAACAGGCAACGTGAGCCGCAGCAGGGCCGAAAGAAGCTGAAGCCCATGTGCTTCTGCTCATGCAGGCCAAGACCAAGACCGACGTTCCCTGCTGAGCCTTTCTCACTGCTTCACGTCCCTCAGGGTGCACAGAAGGGTGCTCTTTACTGCCGAGAAAAACAGCGAAGCAGAAAAAAAGGTACAGCAGATGTCAATAAGGTATATAACAAACACAAGGCCTTTCTAAGAGACACTATATTTTCAATATAATCCAGATGCACCTCCTTATTAGAGGATTTGGCAATACATGGAAAGGTTGTCCTTAGAATGTTCCAAAAACAAGTAAATGAGAAGATACTCTAGAGCAGGGGTGTCCAATCTTATCCATAAGGATCATCCCAATCAGGGAGGAGCGCATACTTCACCAACTTATTCTATTGATCTCATTCAAACAATTGCTTGCTCTTACTTTATTTGAATGAAAGCCTGTAAACACAGCACTACTTAGGACTGTTCTAGTGTCTTTTTACAGTCAAATATGAGCATGACACGCTGATCATGTGTTTTTGCCTTAAAAGACACCTATTTCTGGCTTGTATTATATTAAACACATCTCCAGTAACAAGGAGAATGAAGCCATGAACACCATTGAAAATAGTTGGAGCACCATTTGTGAGCCACAAGTGCTTGCCTGACCTTATTAATACACATTGAGACACATCTTGAATACATTTTGAAATGAAATAGTATCTCAGCATCATTACAAATGGGAAGCTGGCTCTCTTATTTTTGGAGGTGCAGGTGTTTAGATACTTTAAAACATGTAGCAAATACTGAAACACAGAAATAAAGTGTGTGGATGATGTTCATGTTAGGCTGTTCTAGTACAGAATCCAACTGAGGGATAAACATGCACCCCTCTCCTGCTAGGTACCCCTCCTGAGAAAGAGAAATTTAGGTTGGTGTGTAATTGATTCATGCCTCCAGGTGGCCAGCAGGTGGCCAGCAGGTGGCCAGCTGCCTCTCTGCTCTGTGGGAATGCTTCGGAGTTTATGGGGAGCGGGCCGTGTTGTCGTAGTGCTGTGTGTCGCTCGGGTGCTCTTGTATGATTCATGTTGACATACTGAGGCCCAATCTGGGCCCATGCGGGTCTGGCTCCAGTCTCCTGCCTCCATCTGCTCTGGGCCTCCAGTATATGAGGAGTTGGCGGGAAGTAGAGGAGGCGACAGGAATGAGGGCTGTTGGTGGTGGACTTGACGAAGAGCGCATGAACCGTGACAGTGAGGGTCCTGCTCTTAACCACACCGTGACTGACACCAGATCAGGCCTAATGGGAGGTGCTGAGGATACACTGGCTGCATGTTTCATCTGTGAAAGTCCTGTTTCCCCCTGTCTGCGGTGCATTAACTTCCAGCATGAAAATGTGCTAAAATCTCACTATATATGTGCAGATGAATCTCAGTCACTCCTTCAGACTTTTAAAAAGAGGCAAAATGAACACGTACTGAATCCTACCTTTCCCATCTCACTCTTTTTTCTCTACCTACCTTTCTCCTCACCTCCCTGTCTCCCGTCTTTCTCTTTCTGTCCTTCTCTTCCTTTTTCTCTCTCTCCTCATTTCCCCGTGTCCCATCATTCTGTTTGTCCCTCTCTCCTTCCTGTTTGCCCTTTTCTCCTGTAGCTCTTTTTCTACCTATGGTCCCTTTCCCACACTCTTATGCTTCCACATCTTTCTTTTTCTCTCACTCTCTATTTTGCTTGTTAAGAATCTTTTAAAAAAAATCTCATTACAGAAACAGGCTATAAAGGTGCCACACCCCTCTCTATTAGCATACCCCACCTTAATTCCAGTTACAGCATCCAGCCCTGCTTTTTGCCCTTAATAAAACAGCTCAGCTCTCCTGTCCTCATTAGAAGAGACGCAGAGCCCGTGATCCTCGTGGGAAATAATCAAGCACTGAGTAAAAAAATTCACTTTGCAGCACTTCGCCGCCCACGGGAGCGCGCGCGGTGGTCGCCAGCTCTCTCGCTCGCTCGTGCCTCATTTCCACCGCCAGGGGTCGCTTTTTGTCCCTTTTGATGACTCTCCATGCACTTTCGCCCAAGACGGAGGAGGGAAAGAGAGGCAGAGGCTCGGAGAGACTGCAGCCGGTGGGGCAGTAGCGCGAGAACGAGCAAAGGAACGCGCGTGCTGATCGTTTTCACTCACGCACAGGGAGGAGAAGAGAAGTAACGGATAAATGGGACACTAACAGGGGATGAATAGTCGCACCTCCTGACATGAGCCCTGAAGCAGCCGTGGATGAAAGAGACGCCCTGGAGACGATGAGGACCTCCCTCGCGTGGCGCAGCCGGCTGCTGAGCGCGTGAGTGAACCCCGAGGCGCGCGCCACTGGACACTTGGCTCGGGGAGGGGGGACCCTTTTCTGCTCCCCCAACCTCTTCATCCATTACCCTCTACCTCAGCTCTGAGAAGAGAAGTGCAGAAACTTTCCCCCATGGCCCTCGTCATGGAACCTGTTAGTAAATGGAGCCCCAGCCAAGTGGTGGACTGGATGAAAGGTAGGCTGCTGGGGGGTTTTGGGGGCACCGAAGGGGCAGAATTGGGCTGGAAATGCCAAATTGCGAAGGTTGTTTATATTTTGCGACTAATTAGGTTCTTGGATTAGACTCAAGCTTCGGTTTTAATACGATAGTCTATGTTTTAACACTATAACACTATAATCAATTCATTCATAATACAGAGTGGTAAAGCAATTATATTCGTGGTTAAGACTCAAGACTAGGTTTTAACACTATATAACAATTCATTCATAAGACAGAGTGATAAAACTAATAGCTTCATGGTTGAGACTCAAGATTAGGGGTTGACCCTGTATAACACTATAGAAGACTATATATTCAGTTAATTAATAATGCTGTGTCTTGAGCCTTCATTGAGTGTGGACGAGATGCAGAGAGAGAGAGAGAGTTACACTAAAAATAATACAGAAAACACAGTGTCTGTTAATCCTCCGTATGCTAGTGAAACAGGTGTCTGGTGCTCATGTTAAATTCATACAGCAGGTTTAGGCAAGCCTGGCTTTGCTTTTGTACATTTATGTATTTATTTATTTATTTTCCAGAGCTCCTATTGTTTGTCGAGATGGTGACTTGCCTCGTGAAACACACCAGCTTCGCAAATTTGGTGTTAAACACAATTAAATTACCCTTATAGGAAAAGAAAAGTGGGAGTAAAAAGTAAGAAAGGTGGTGAAAGTAAAGGCGGGCGGAGCTACGCGAGTGGGCGGGGTGTGCGATGACGTCATCAAAACAGAGCGCGGGGGAACTATGACTCAAGCGTGTCATCTTTTTTATTTTTTATTTTTTATTAATTAATTTATTTTCCCCTACCAGATCTCGCACACGAGAGGGTATGTATCTATCGTACACTGACAAAAGTATTGGGACGCCTGATCATTACACCAACAGGGACTTTTATGACATTACAGTTAAATACATAGACTTATGGGGTTGGTCCCCCCCTTGCAGCTATAAAAGCTTTACTCAAGATTTTGTAGTGTTTCTGTGGGAATTTATACCTACTCATTCTGTAGATCATTTATGAGGCTCTGATGTTGGATGAGAAGACCTGACTCTCAATCTACATTCCAGTTCAGCCCCCTTTATGCCATCAGAAAAGCTCCGATCCATAAAGGCATGGACTTTTGGCTGAATGCAATCATATTCTCACAACAATTCTCACAGCATCTAGTGGAAAGCTTTAGTAGAAGTAGGGACTGTTGCAGCAAAAGGGGAGGCAACCCCTTGAATTTGAATGAGTGGGTGGATTTATAGTATTCCACTGCCTATTCAATACACACAGTCAGTTCAATACAGATGGATCTTGCACAGCTGATCTATGCACCTATTCCAAGCCCCGCCCTTCGTCTTTTCCTCTTTTACACGAGCAAAGGAAATTGATTGTATCTTAAGTAATTCTCCTATCTAATCATTTATTCATATAGTCTAATCACAGTGCAATCACGATTAGATTGCATTACTCTTTTTCAAATATGCCCAGAACCATCTGAACCCTCTCTGTGGCCTGATGCTGTTGATGGACTGGTTTGCCTCCACTGTATGTAACAATTTCTGTATCTGCGAGGCATCAGTCATTTTTGTTCAGATGATTAATGAGGCAGTCGTGCAGACTTATGTAATCGTGCATCGCTCAGAAAACATTAGCACCCCTATTTTTTCCTGAATGTGGCAAATCATTAAAAAAAACTGCGAATGATAATGTACTGTACAGATATATTAGTGACCAGAGACCAACTTTAAATATGTACATTCTCCATATTCTCTTTGTGTGTGTGTGTGTGTGTGTGTGTGTGTGTGTGTGTGTATGTGTGTGTGTGTTACAGTGTTCTACAACACTGATCCTCCAATCAGTGAATTTTAATGACACTACTAGCTCTGATCCTTACTGCCAAAGACATTTATAGCAATGTATAGCAATATTTACAATAAAATTGTCATAAAAAGCTTGACGTAATGACTCATATACATTACTATTTGCATTTGAGAACACTAAATGGCTATAAAACCCTGCTCTTTTTGGTATTGAACCATTATAATCATCGTTTCATAGCAGTGTTTTTAATGTATTAGTTGCCTTTATGCATCAAGACACACTAATGATGATGCTGCATATTTTTACTTTATTCTTCTGTGATTTACACGCTCCATTCATAGAAAGGGCGTATCACACGATCAGAATATGACGGCACAAAAAGAGAGCCGATCTGCTACTCTAACATCTCTGAAAACTCAGAATACTAAAGTCTCAGAAAGTCTTTGCAGCCCTTTTGCAGTGATGATATTTGAAAGTGTCCAACATGGGCAGGTCAACTGTAGACCGAACTGCTCAGCAGACCAAATAAGGCTGGCTTGGCTGTCATACAGTGAGAGACTTGATGACGCTGATGAAAAACTCATCAGAGAGTTTACCTTCTGTGTGTGTGGGGGGTGGTATTGTTACATGAGGCTTGGAATGAGTTACATTTTGTGGGTCATGATGGGTTGGAGTGAGTGAGTCAGACAGCCGCTGTGTGCTCGATGGATCACTGTGCTCCCCGTACACCTGCAGGCCTACACATTTACACTCAGCCAGTACCCACCGTGGCATTACTTAACCAGTGTGATTAAAGCGGCACTAGCGCTACAAATCCTACGTGGGTCCTCTCAGTCTAAAGGTTGTCCAGGGTGGAAGGAGCTTGTGAAAACAGTAGAGCTTTCATCAAACGTTCTTTGGATACACCTGCTCCCCCTGGATACTTCCTTTCATTTACCCCACAGGCCTGACTCTACATGTTCTCCCACCAGGCAAGCTCTCATGCTTTTAAAGGACATGGGCTTATCTGTGTTTAGCAATTAACAGGTACTTGAATATGGAGAGAGGAGAGGCAGGCGAAGGAAGATGAGTCAGTTAGAAGGAGGATGCTGTGCAAGGTCTGATGAGAATAGAGAGGTAACCATTAGGGCTGGAACAATATTTTATAACAAAAAAAATGATTATATATAGAACATAATATACATGACCATGTGTGACTGTGTGGGCATGCAAGTATGAATAAAAGAAAGAGAGAAATAGAGCATTTAACTTAATTTATTTCATGTAGAGATTTGTAATCAGCATGAGAAAGCTTGGATATTTTTTAATCAAAACTATTTTGTGTCTGCATCAACTCTTAGCTGAATAATATTAAATATTAAATATTTGGATTTAGACAGAGTTCTCATCTACATTTTAGAAATCTTCCAGCAGTCTGTCAATTTGAAGAAGCTTCCCATCAATAGAGGTGTTCTCTGAAGTGTACAATGTGCTTTTTGAATTATCTTTATGAGGGTTTTTGAGACATTGGTCCACTTAAAGAGAGCCTTATTGTATCACTTCATGAGAAAATGGGATAGACATTTTTAAGAATCTAACCATTTTGGCCCAAATGTAAAACTACTGCTCACACCCAAGCCAGTCAGATGCAAATCTACATTGCAGGATTCTAAGGTGCTTCAGCCCCAACATTTAGATGGCCAGAGGGACTCAATCTGGACTGCTTTTAAAAACTGTGTTGGGACTCTGATAGTTCTTATAGCTTTTCTGGTTTTTGATTTAGTTTCTGTTGTTGGGTTTGCCTTGAATATTCCTAAATGCCAGTATTGTTTTTTGTAATGTTTTCAGATTTATGTTTTGGGCTTTATTAAAACGTGCACTTTTATCTATGCATCTTTATCCAGTCACATTCAACATTAGACAAAAATGTTTGGTTGATTTTGATTTTGTCTTTATTTTTTTTATTCCAGTGTGAGCTTAAATGGATTAATATTCTTTGACAGGATATTTAAAATTAAATGGCACTCAGAAAGGGATCTTGGCACCAATTCTGTTTTTGGATCCCTAAAGAGCTGTTTATGGAATGGGTCTTTGAAGAACTAAGTGAGATGTGCAAGTGAGATGTGTGCATGTGAATTACCTGCCCTCCACAAAATGTAAACAGTAAATTGGTGAAGAACCTTTACTTAATGTGAAGGTTCTCCATGTGGACAGACATTTTATGAAGTGTGGCCCCACTGTGGCAATCCTCAAAGAACCGTTTGTGGCACCTTTTTAAAGAGTGTGCCTGGTTCTCATGGGGTTAAGGACATTGCTTTGGTTTCAGACATTCAGAAGCCTCTGCTGACACATAAGAAAACCCTGAAAATTGTGCTATGCATTTTTATACCAACCATAGAGAGCGACTAACTTTAATTTCAGCTAAAGGACTACTGGGACAATAGCAGCTAACTTTAAGTCAACACATCTGATAACAGTAAGGTAGGGTTGACAGAGGAGATTATCCTTCCGTCAACTAACTTACAAAACATTGGGACAAAAGTATTAGGACAGCCCTGTTGGGACAGACCTCTTATTTGCAATTTGTGGACACAGTATTGTGGGAGAACCTTTTATATTCCAGCATGTCTGTGCCACAGTGCACAAAGCAAGCTCCATAAAGACATGGCTGGAGGTCTCTGATGTGGAAGAAGTTGAGTGGTCCACACAGAACCCTGACCTCAGTCCCATCCAGGACCTATGGGATGAAATGTAAGGGAGATTTCAAGCCAGACCTTCTCATCAAACATCAGTGCCCAAGCTCAAAAATGCTCTATGAGCACAAATTCCCACAGAAACTACAAAATCTTGTTTAAAGCCTTCCAAGAAAAGTGGAAGCTGTTATAGCTGTGAGTACCAACTCCATATTAATGTCATTAAAGTTCCTGTTGATGTAATGGTCATATACTTTTGTCATATAATGTATATCTTTTCCTGCTTAATAGTTTTAGATATTTAATTGGCTTTTGGCCAGTAATGAGACGTGTGAGCGAGTGAACTGTATTCTTTAAGATCCTTGTTGGAAACCATGCCTGCATGTCAGATCAGGCTGGTATCCATGTTCTATCAGGCAGCTCCAGTAGCAGAGCGTTCTAATCAGCAGCAGTAGAAATGAAGCCACGTCTGCCCTGACATCACACACATCGGACTGTGAAAAAACTGAGTCAACCGAGAGAGACAGAAGTGAGAGAGCAGAAGGGAATGAGGGGAAATAAATGCCAAGACATAGTACAAAAAGAGAAGAAAGCCTGAGGCGGTGGAGATGGTTAGGCAGACTGTTTTTGGGTGAAAATAAACAAAAAAGAAAAAAAAAAGTGGCAAAACGTGTTCCCAAATGACATCAGGCATTTTGGCAGCGACACATAGGGTAAGAAAGCGTGACAGAGAGAGAAAGGGGGGAGAGAGGGAGGGAGAAAGAGATGGAAAGAGGGAGAGATAATGAGATTGAGAAAACAAGGAAAAAATATTTGAAACGAAATAGAATTTAATTACAAAGGAGAAGAAAGAAAGAAATTGAGGCCGAAAAGATTGATAAAATGAAGAAAATATAATAATTTGAGAGAACGAAGGAATAGAATTAGATTACAAAGGGAAGAACAAGAAATGCATTGAGAAAAGAGAAAGAACAGAAGGCTAGAGAAATATAGAGAAGGAAGAGAGAGAGAGAGAGAGAGAGAGAGAGAAAGAATAGATTAGAAAGGAAAGATAAATAAATTGAGAGGGAGAGAAGAGTGAAAGAGAAGGATGAGAGAGAGAGAATGAATAGAATTAGATTACCAAGGGAAGAAAAATAAATTGAGAGGGAGAAAAGAGAAAAAGAGACAGACAAGAGAGAAAATGAATAGAATTAGATTACCAAGGAAAGGAAGAAATAAATTAAGAGAGGGAAGGAGAGAATAGGTGTGAGAGAGAGAGAGAGAGAGAGAGAGAGAGAGAGAGAGAGAGATGTAATTTAGAAAGGGAAGAAAGAAATAGATTAGGAGAGAGGAGAAAAGAAAGAGAGAACGGTCTAGGGAGAAGGAGGCTGGGGGTCCTCTGTTGTGTTAAAAGTGTTTTTGTGTGTGGGTTTGGAGCTCATGGGGGTGGGAGAGCATTCTTTTCCTTCTCTCTTTTCCTCCGCTTTTTGTTGTCGTGCCTCTGAACTTTGCAGCGGCTGTAGACGAGGGATGATTAAAATTCATGTGGAGGAGAAGAGAGGAGCGGAGCCTCTGATTTGGGGGACGCATGTGGTGGGGAGGGCATAAGCACTGAAGACCAGTGGACCTGCTGCGGTTTAGGGGAGCGCTGAGATGTTCACACTATTCAGAGGGAGAAGAACAAGCACAAAACACACAAAGAACACACAGTGTATCGCCTGGCTGATGAAATTGAATACATGACACTTTCATGAGAATTCATCAATATCTGCAATGTTTTTGAAAATATTTTGGGACGGTTCTCTTCTGGCCAGAAGAAGTGGATGCATTGAAAAGAGCAATTGTTAATCAGTTTGGGGGTGGGGTGTGGTTCTCGGTTCTTGCAAATATGTGGAGACTGATTTTGTGGGCCCCTGAGATTTTTGAAAAACATGGAGTTGGGGTGGGGGTCGGGTGCCCTTGGGGGATTAACACCATGGTGTCTCCTAAAACTGCTGTGTGGTGATGATTGTTGCAGCCCTACTAAACAACACATGATATGCTCTAAAGTGCAGTGAGATGTAATTTCACGATGCCAAGAACATTGATAGATTGGTTTGGCTTCTAAATTAAAAAGAATGATTAAACCCACAACTTCTCTGACGTTTCTTCACTTATCCTACATGCAGTCAATCGCCCAAGGCAAGTTTGGTGCCAAATTTGGATTCTTCAGTTTAGCACTGGAACTACAAGGCCAATCTACAAGTCACCCATATATTTTCCACAAAGCTTCTCTAGTCTCTTTTGCTAGATGTAGGGTTAGTCAAAAAGTGCATGAATTAGATTTTTCATTGAGCATGTAATAGTGCTCCTTGCACAATTAATGATAAAATATTTCATATAATCAACAAATATGAGCCCACCCCACCAATTATAACCAATTATTGTAATTTAGCTTGAGCAAAATAAATTGAAATAAATATTTCATTAGCACAGTTGGGACCATTGCAGAATTTATAGCCATGCATTTCTGGTATCCATCCACCAACTTACAGATCAACCATTTCAGCATAAATACACATAAGTGTATTTTAGTGTAAAGACAGATTAGTGAATAAATATATTTTCCTACATTTGAAATAATCACTTAAGAGATTTAGCTATTAAAATAAGTTTGATTTTTTTTTTAGGTTGTCACAAGTTTTAAGTACTGAAGAATTATATTGACTATGTGTACAGTCAGAAATGCAAGGAGCATAGACTGACTAATGTGTCATTGTATCAGCACTAAATATCAGCCACATCCTAATAATAATCAGATTTTAATGGTTATAACCAGATATCTGTCTAAACGATATGGTGGGAAAATACTGTGTATCTCTATAAATCAATCATTGGTTTCAGCCTCCCAGCCTCTATAAGGATAATCTTGAAAGCCTTCCATCCCCAGTAAAGTCAGTAGAGATGAGGGTGGTGTAACAGGTTTGAAATAGAAGCAAGATCTGTGGGTTTTTGCGGCCTCACTGCAGCCGCAGCCTTACAGGCCTAAGGTGCTTTTCTTGAAGAGACAGCTTTGGAGCAGATGTACTTTTCCCAAGCACTGGTTCCCATCCCGGGGGGGGGGGGGGGTAATGCTAGGGCCAGTCAACATCTAAACCTCCCCCAATGGACACATTGAGAAGAACCCTTGCTAATCAGTTCAAGGGGGATTTCTCAGTTATTGAAAACATGTGGAGACTTGTGGGCCTCCTAGTTTGTTTAAAAATGTGTGAAGTGGTGGTTGGTAGAGGTTGCAGATGGGGGATCAACACTACGGTATCTCCTAACTCTGCAATGATTGTTACAGCCCGGTTAGATAACACCCATTATTCAATCAAAAAAGTGCAATGTGATGTAATTTCATGCCAACACTGACATTCTGCCCATCCTTAACTGGCATACACATCCCTTACGAAAATTCACTATGTTTTCCTATGGTTTTTATGCAGTAACCATAGTTACTGTGGTACCCCATTGTACTTTGGTACTACCCATAGGTTTATCCATAGCACTTCATGGTAGCTGTGGTACTACCATGGTTTACATGTACATATACCACTTCATAGTTACCCCAAAAAAAACATGAAAACCATGGTTATTTAATCATAGTAAACCATAGTTAATTTTCATAAGGGATGGTCTGCCATCCAGTAACTCTACCTAGGCTTCTGAGGTAAAAGAAATGGTGAAATAAAAAACTTTTCTTAATTTTCTTTGCTTATCTCATGTGTAGTCAGTTGTCCATGTCATGTTTGGTTGTCAAATTTGAATTCTTCAGTTTAGCAGTGGAGCTACAAGGCTAATTAACTAACAAACACTGAAAGTCAGCCAAGTATTTTCTGAAAACACAATGGTATTGTATCGTCACTCTAACGCATGGAGGCTGATGCTAGGATCAGTCTAAATCTGGAACTTAAAGTCCAAACTGATAAAACTGAACATATCTCTGAACGCTTGAGGACGACAGAAGATACTCCACTAGTCAGCTCACCCGATCTCCAGCCAGAAGAAGCAAATGCACTGAGAAGAACAATTGCTAATCACTGTATTCGAGAGCTGTACTGTTGACATTTACATGCACAATTGATGGCGCCACTTAATGGCTGCAGTAGATCAAGTATGCCGCACGTTAGATCAACGACAAATAGAGCCGGGGTCGAATGCTGCTTGCATCCCAGTTCTCTAAGGATCTCCAGAGCTCCAGAGTAGGCAGACGCAGGAGCAGCCCCCACCATCCAGATTTCTATTCTCTATCAGCTTTTTATTTCGTATTTTAATATTAAACAGGGGGAGCACCAACCTCATTAGCAGAAGCACCTTAGTATAATGGCAATGTCAGTCCTGTATTGAAAGAGACTGCCTTCTGCACGTAGTCTGACAGTCATTTTAAGCTCTAATGCATTCGTGCTCCGAACCCATTGACTTGCCACCCCACGTGTCTACTTGTTTATTCCGGTTGGTTGTTTCTAAACTCTTTACCAAATAGAAAGCAGTGAATGGCGGCGGTGCTGGCTTAAACAGCTTGACTGAAAGATGAAAGGTTGAATAAAGCCAGGGCCTTTTCTCTGGCTATGCCTCCATAATTGATTGTGATGTATGAAGGTGCATTAGCTGCTTTTGCGATCAGATTTGTTTTCTCTCTCTCTGAAGTGGGTGATGCTTGCAGGGTAATGACTGTGCACCTTGTCTGCCCCCTCGGACTCCACGGATATTGCTCAACACACACACACAAACACACAAAACACACGCACACACAAACGCACACTCCCGTACACACGCCCCTTCTGTCTCCAGGCTGGATATTTTGAGTATTCCAGGCCTCTCTCCAGGGTGTGTCCTATGGGAACACATGAATAGAATATTATATTTCACATGACATGTGGTGGATGTGGGTAGGTCAGGCTCTATGGAGTGTTTGTTTGTTTGAGTGCATGTGTGTTTAGTGGAGTTGCCATTAGAAGCAAAAAAATATATATTTTAGTTTAGTATTTAGAAGAGACCAGTGGTTCATTTTACTCTTTCATTTTACTTTCACTAGAGCGTATTTCTAATATAATTGCATATAACTGAAGCTTAATATAATAGAAGCTTGTCTAATCTCAGTAACTCGTAGAGTAACTCAGATTCCAGCACAGTTGTCTGGCTAACTAATCGTAGCTAAATGATTGCTGTCTTTCACTATTTGCATTGATCTGTTGGAATAACAAGCATCTTCAAGCTATGGATTAGTTGTTCTGTTGTGCCTATTATCTAACTAATTAAGCGAATTTAAGCTAACTTGGGAAGTCCATGTTTTCTTACTAATTAGTTTAATCTTGCTCTTGTGTGCACACAGCATACGTACATGTGCTAAACATGCCCTCTGAATAGTGGTCCAGTATCCAATGACCAAATTTCACCTAAATTTAGCCCTGATTTAACCTGGCCAGTCCTAATCTTGGGTAATGTTTATAGTCGGTAGAGCTGATTTTATAAGCAGTATTTTATTATGTGTATATTATAGTTTATTATAGTATATTATCTTCTCAATTTCAGTATCATATCAATCTAAAATATATACCCTGTGTTCTTTGCATGACTCACTTAGCTTAGGTAGCCATAAACTTGACTGACAACTTGTATGTTAAATAACTATTGAAGTTGCTTTTCATTATTAACATATTTATTATTGCCAGATCAGTTTCTATATCACAAACATAAATTACATAGCTTTTCAGTTACAAGACTTTTTGGAAACTATGAAAATGAACAAACTTCACCTTTCTAGACAACTGAGTCTTTTTTTCACAAACTACTGAGTGCTAATTTTAGATTTCACTTTAACCCCTTTTATAGCTAATGTGTCATAAACCACATCAACAAATCTGGACCTCCTAACAAAAGGGCTGGATTTGGTTTGAGTTGGTTCTGGGGATGTATTTAAGGAATTGATTTGGATGAGTATTAACTGTGTTTGTTAGCTGCATTAGCCTTGTAGATTCAGTGCTGCACTAAAAAAAAGTTGACCCAAAACATGTCTTGGCTAGTCGATAACAAGTGGAAAATGGAGTGAATTTTTTGTGTAAC
This sequence comes from Hemigrammopetersius urotaenia, assembly GCA_037974485.1. Taxonomy (NCBI): domain Eukaryota; kingdom Metazoa; phylum Chordata; class Actinopteri; order Characiformes; family Alestidae; genus Hemigrammopetersius; species Hemigrammopetersius urotaenia. The sequence goes on along the minus strand of JBBPDC010000001.1, from coordinate 9,746,642 downwards.
TGTTCCTTTAACACATTTAATATTTTTTAGTATTCAGAACTGTCACTTCAAGAGCAAGTCCTTTATCCAGGCCTGAAAATAACCACAGCCAAGCTCTCAGCCAGCAATTTAACTTCTAATTAAGTTGATTTTCTCTGAGGTAACAGTACTTGTGCTTGAGTGGTATTTTCCAATACACTCCTCACCACTGCTGAAATAGAGGAATGGATATGGGAAAGAGAGGTGGAGAGACTTCTGCATGTTAATGAGTGCACACACTTTTCTCTCGAACACGCACACGGCGCTGTGGCCTGAGCTGCTGCGTTGTCGGGCGGGTGTGTGGGTGGGAGGCTTTTGGCTCTGGGCGACTTTTCCCTCCTGTGAAAGTGTGTAAAAGTGTGTTTATGTGCGGTTAGTGGGTGTAAAGGGTGTGAGTCAGCGCTGAGTCATTCTATAGAAGCAGGCACAGAGGTACAGCCCTCTGCAGTATAAAGAGAATGTCCAACAAACAGATATAAGTACACACACACACACACACACACACACACACACACACACACACTCAATCACACACCACGCAGACTAACCCCACTCTACAGTGCCTTTAACCACAGCGCTGCATTTTAATGCAAAACAAAAAGCGGGGCTATCGGCGGCACTTCATACACCCTGGAAATGCAACAAAGTGCATCAGCCCCCTGAGATTATAATATAGAGAAGATACCCTGAATGTAATATGCTAACAGTTTACTCAGCAAATGTTACAGTGATTCCACTCATTTTTATAGCTGGCATAAAAACACATCAGCTGGGTGTAATAGGGTCCTCTCATCATGTCAGCTTTTTACATTAATGTGGCAGATAATTGTGTTGGACAGAACACAGTTTACCTGTCGGTGCTCTTTTAAAGCACTTTGCTCCCTAATGATCTTAATACCCTAAGTTTTAGTTTTAGAAAAATGTTTTTCACGGTTCAAAAACATACATGTGATTAAACATCTCCAGTGAAATTTAGCATTTTACCTTTTCAGAGTGTTTATCCCTCTTTCGTGCTATGATTGTTGGGATAAGCTCCCCCCGGTTAAGTATAAGTAACCCAGAAAATGAATCAATGGAAGAAGTAAAGTGTAGGTGGGTTTGTCATGATCATTAAATTTTTATCCATTAGTTATAATATAGGTCTCACGGTGGCACAGTGGGTAGCAACATTGCCTTACACCTCCAGAGTTGGGGGTTTGAATTCTGGTCCTGGTAGGTGGTGTCACGGTCGGGGCGCTAGAACCAGAAGTCAGACCAGGGATCCATGCTAGATACGTTTATTAAAGCAGAACAAAACAAGAACAGAAACGGGCACGATGGCCACCAGGAACATGGACTAGATTCAGAAACAGGATAACTGGCTGGGTAAAAGAGGTGATGGACTCATGGTGTGTGTCACATAAACCAGAACTTAAATACAAAGCATAATCAGACCCTAAACACAAGACAGGTGAAAACACAGGAACACGTGACACGAGCACTACACATGGAACCAAACCAAAATAAAAGTCCCCGGAACAAAGAGCAGAAAAACGGAGCAAAGAGCAGAACCACTAAAAAATCCCAACAGAAAAGCAGTGGCCCTCACCAGCCACTGACCGAACCGTGACAGGTGGCTTTCCTCCGGCTTCTCTCACTGCCCAAAAACCATAAGTGAGTGTGTGAGTGACTGGTGTGAGTATGTGTAGGGCTGCACAATTATTTGAACCACGATTTTGGCAGCCAAGATTAAATTAAGATGATCATCAGCGATATTAACATTTGAATAGCGGGGTCTGCTGCATATCAAATCAAGCACTTTCTGCACGTGCGTGTGTGTGTGGGTGTGTTTGAGAGCGTGCGTGTGTGCGCCTGTGTGTGTGTGCGCCTGTGTGTGTGCATGCGTTCTTTAGAGAAAGAGTGTGTTTGTGTGTATGTGTGTGTGTGTGTGTGTGTGTATGAGTATGTGTGTGAGAGAGAGAGAGTGTGTGTGTGTGTGTGAGAGAGAGAGAGAGAGAGAGTGTGTGTATGTGTGTCAGTGTGTGTGTGACCTGCCTTCGGTCATCTCTTAAGCCAGAAAATGATGACAGGCTGGTATTTCTCGCCAAAACTCTGTAGGTGTGTAGTATGTTCCTGTTCCTTGTAGTATGTGCCTTTTCAGCATACTTTATGATTGCACTCTGCAATTGCATGTTTATTTTTTGTTAGCCCTTTGTCTTATTTATGATTTATTATTTATGAGTGATTTTTACTTGAGGTTTCATTTTGAACTGAAATCCTTGTTCACTTACTGTTTCTTTAAAATAGAAAGTGCAATAAAAATGTGTTTTACCTAAAATAATGAATAATTTGGATTAATAATCGTGATATCAATTTTGGCCATAATCGTATATAGGTGTGTGTGCCCTGAGGTGAGCTGGAGCCCCATTCAGGATGAGTCCCTGCCTCACACCCATAGACCTCAGGATAGACTTAGGGTATTTGCAAACTTAGTAGTTACAGAAAATGAATTAATTAATTATAATATAAATAACTGCAAGTGACAATTTAAATGTCATTTTTGTTCATTTTGTCCTGCTTAAAAAAACAAGCCTAATGGCCAAACTGGCTTCTTGGGACATTTGCTTTTACAATCTGAAGACTGACACAGTGTTAGCTCAAATAAACAAACATTACGCTGAATTACTTTTCAGCCCTCCTTTATTTGCATGTATTTGTCGCATTCCAGCTAATGAAAATAAACCCATATCACAACAATTCGGATACACAACAATTGATGCCTTAGTAACACGCAATCAGTGGGCTACAAACTTTCCCATGCTGGTGTCTTAGGGGTCTGCATGCAGACTACACTGCAGGGGTCCTACATGCAGGCTCACACACAAACTTTTCAGTCCGATTGTTGTGACATGTAAACATACAATTGTAAAGGTGGCGATCAGGGTATTATGTGATAACTGTGGCATGTCTGTGTGTAGGACCCCTGCAGTGACACTGTCAGGAAAAGTTTGTAACTCGTTGATTACATGCTCTGGCAGTTATTAAGGCATCAAATGTGTCTAAAGGAGACAGTGATATTGCTGCCAGAATCACCGCCCCGCTTTTGTTTCACACTGTTCCAGCATAAACTGGCCATTGAAAGTTGTGTGTGTGTGTGTGTGTGTGTGTGTTTGTGTGTGTGTGTGTGTGCGCATGTGCGTGTGTGTGTGTGTGTGCGTGCGTGTGTGTGTGTGTGTGTGTGTGTGTGTGTGTGTGTGTGTGTGTGTGTGTGTGCGCGCGTATGTGTGTGTGTGTGTATGTGTG
>JBBPDC010000001.1:9702826-9719685 GCA_037974485.1 Hemigrammopetersius urotaenia | reverse complement strand
AATACTGTGTCATCAAACATCCCAAGCTATTTTCAACACTTTTCATTGGTTAATAATTTCTACATTTTACAGACCCAAGTGAAGACTGACCAATAGTATTGATTTATGAAAAAAACAACAAAGACCAAAAGTGGACTTACGAGGTTTCTGCCCGATAGCGACGATATGCAAATATTACACACATATATGTACATTTTAAAACATTTCAAAGGCAAAATAAAACATTGTTTGGCAGATATTTCAATTTGTTCAATTTATTGAATCTGTTCAATAAGAACCCTTACCCATGAATGCTTCTTAGAGAACCCTTTTGCTGCAATAACAGACGTTATTCTTTTGGGATACATATGTACCAGTTTTTGCACCTTTTTCACTGTCTTCTCGGCAGAATTGGTTGGTAGGTTAGTAGGACATTGTCTCTGGACTGTAGGTTCTCAATAGGGTTAAGATTAGGGCTTTGACTTTCACCTTTCTGTTTTTTTACCCATTCCAGTGTCAGACTGGCCTAATGTTTAGGGTCATGGTCACCTTGAAAAAAGAATCTTCTGCTTAGACACAGGTTTATTGCAGACTGGAACATCTTCTCTTGCGGTTTTGTGCAGCATTTGTGTTAATCCCTTTTCCCTCTGACAAGATTCCCAGTCCATACAGATGAAAAGCATCCCCATAGCATGATACTGCTCCACTATTCACTGTTGGTATGGTGTCACTTATAAGTATCAAGTGTCACTTTTGGGTCATTTCTGACTACAAACACTGATTTGTAATGAATACAATTCTGATATTTTAGCGTAGTCCCCAGCATCCCCTAAACACCTTGCTGTTCTAAAGTACCGTAAATACATAATCACTTATCATTCAAATGCCAAAATGATCCCAATCATTTCTGTTGTTATTATCTGCATGGTTTTTTGCTTTATCATATTTCTAGGAAGGAAGTGCAGGGTTTTGTGTATGTGAGCCGACTGAAGTAGTGATACAGATTCAATACAAGACATTTTCATACAGGAAGTAATATAATCTAAAGATTCTGTGTCTTTGTCTCTGAGCTTCTACAGCCTTCACTGCCAGTGATACACACATACAGCCATTACAGGTCAACTAGCAGCAGTCCCACTCATACAGTAACTGCCGTGTATGTGTCTCAGGTTGAGTTGGGCTGGGCACAGCTGTCATTCTCTCTAAATCCTGCCGCTATAAATACCACCACACTGCACCCGCCAGCTCTGGCTTTTATTTCCCACCACCCGCACATACACATACACACACACACATGCCTGCCTCTTCGTAATGACTGTGGGAGGCAAAAACACACACACAAATAACACTGGAAAGAGAGAGAGAGAGAGAGAGAGAGAGAGAGAGAGAAATAAAGAAAGGGACAAGGAAGGTAAAGAGAGGAAAGAGAAAGAGAGAGAACAAGAGCAATAGCTGAGAAGTGTAATTCGAATCAATCATGGAAAGCAGCAAAGACAAGAGAAAGGGAGAGCAAAGGAGAGGGGACAGAAAAAAGGAGACAGGTAAGATATGAAAGTAAGAAAGAGAGAGAGGGGAAACAGGGAGAGAGAGAAAGACAAAATGAGATGGGAGAGAACGAGAGACAGAAAGGAGATGAAGAGAGAGTCAGGAGAGAGATGGGAAAGAGAGAGATGTTGACAGAAGAAGGAGATTATAAGACTTACAGGCCCAAAAGAGAAACAGCAAACTGCGCCAAATGAATAGGAAGAATTGGAGGGAAAAGAGGAAAGAAAGCTGACAGGATGTCAGAAAGTGGGAAGGAGCGGCTGAGGGAGAGAGAAAGACGAAAAAATGTAAACATGCGGAGAGAGCTGGAGAGCGAAAAACAGCACTCGGAAGACGGAGAGACTGACAGGCGTGGAAAGGTCACATCAGGAAAAAGCGCGCAAGAGAGAGCGGCATATAGGATCAGGATGAAAGAGTGGAAGGGAAAAGGGAGAAGCAGGGCGTCTATAAACAGACGAAGAAGCGAGAACTGTGGCTGTTTCTCTGTGGAAAGGCGGTGCAGAGTTTAGCTGCTTGTGGTGATGCCGAAACCACTTCAGTGAGAGAACTGGCTCCAGTGCCGCTCTCTCCTAGCTTGAGAACACAGCATCCTCATGCCCATACCCACCCCCACCCTGTAACACAGTCCTCCTCCGCCCCTCCTCCTGACCAGTGTTAGGCCTTGGTTCTCATGTGAAGACTCACAGGAGGCCCTACAAGTGCTTAACTAAACACCAGTGCTGTTCTATACCACCTGTTTAAGCACAAAGATAACAAAGATACACTGCCTGTCAAAATGTGCGGGCACTTGTGATGGCCAGTGATCTTTGATTTACATCATCAAGTGGGAAAACATAGCTGCAAAAGCTCTGTAAACTTTACTGCACGACATACAACTTTTTACTTTTTGACAGCAGCAAGATGCATTAGGTAATGTATTGTGGTCACAGAAAAAATCCAATTAAGAAGATTTTTTCTTACCACCAAGCATAGTTAATTAGCCAAGGCATGTTCATCGACCCGGCGTTTAGTTTTATAGTGGAGCCACAGTGAAGCTAATCAGGCAACGGCGATTTTTAATCGCTCATGCACAAACGAGAATGGCTTGCAGAATGTGGACAAAAATATGTGGACCCCTCAGCCTTCAATTACTCAATTCAGGGGTTTCAGCCACACGCATTGCTACCAGGTATAGGAAATCAAGCCCACAGCAATGCCGTCTTTATTTGGTGTAGTTCTGCCTGAGCAATAGCTTATGAATGAAACTATAGAACTCCTCATTAAGCTGTAAAAACACTTTTTTGGTGACTGCATGATTTAGCTTAATTAGAGCCTTCAATTTAAACCAAGTGGCATTTAAAAAATAACCTGTTTAAGCAGTAACGTGCAACTCTTGATGCCATTGTAAACATAGGAGAATAAATAAGATCAATTTTTATCTAATGACATTTGTGAAGTATAACACACTTCCCAAAAACACTTTTAGAACCATATTTATGAGGCTTGAATAAGAAGGAAATGTATTAGATATGCATGTTTTTGTCATTGGTACACACCCCACAAGCACGAGTACAATATACATATAAATGCTTTAGGGACACCTAGCTAAAACCTATAAACTATAAATGTTTTAAGGTGTAAAATAAAAATTGTGGTTGTAGTCTGATAATTACTATTTACTGTTGTGTATGGAGATGCTGCAAAGGTCTTACACAGCAGGACCATATTATATTAAATCTAATTATATTATAATGAAACAGCTTTTCTGTTATTGGTAACCTGTATTATGTGTGTTTGCATGTGTGTATGTTGTGTTTCTGGCAGTGTAAGACCCTGTCAGGAGTGTGTGACCACATCATCTCTCTGTCTTCGGACCCTCTAGTCTCTCAGTCGGCCCATTTGGAGGTGGTTCAGCTGGCCAACATCAAACCTACTGAAGGCCTGGTAAGACCACTCGTATTCTCTCTCTCTCACACACACACACACACACACACACACACACACACACACACACACACACTGATTCATGCTGTCTCTGAATGTGTGTGTTGGGTCTGGGCTGGGTAAAGCACATTTTCCCTCCCTGCAGCTGTGACAGACTGTGTGTAAGGTAAACGAGATTAAGCTAAAATCAGATAGATGTGCTACACACCTTGTGGATTTGATCCCCACTACACTATATATGTAGGGTCTGTGTGTGTGTGTGTGTCTGTGAGTGCGTGTGGATGTGAGTATGTCCCTCATGCTCACTCAGCTCTGGCTCCAGTCACAACCAATCAGCTCCCATCAAGCCCCTCTGCTCTAATAGGCCCGCCCTCTATTAGCAGCGCTAAAGCTGTGATTAAACCTTACGTGCAGGAAATGACAATGCCGACCTACTTCGAGCTCCATTCATCCTAAATTATAAATCACTTACTAACTTACTAACGGTTTGAGAAGTGCTCTCTCTTATTCACACACACTACTGACCACTTTATTAGAAACCCCTCTTTTGGGGTAGACCTTGCTGGTGTCCCTTTAGAAAGTGCAACTGCTCTGTTGATGCACAGCTATTGTTAGCAAGCTAGTCCATCATCAGTAGTCAGGACGTGAGTGAGTAAATGACAAGACCGCTGAAAGGAACTACAAGGCTTGTGTTTGTATTATAAAGTGACCAGTGAGTGGGGATATATGGTGGGTGTTTCTAATAAAGTGACCAGTAGTCGGAAGTGTTTCTATTAATGTGAAAGTATAATATAGGTGGCATAATCTCTGGCCACTTTAGTATAATAAAGTGGCCAGGGAGAAGAAATGTAATGTTGGTGTTTTTTAATAAAATGGCAAGTGAGTGCGAGTACATGGTATTCTTATTTAGTAAACTGTGAAAATGATTTGGTGGAAATACTTAGGAAATGTGCTTATATGTATTTCTCTCCTATTCTTTGCAGGGCATGTACATCAAGTCCACATATGATGGCCTGCATGTAATTACTGGAACCACTGAAGGAGTAAGGGTCTGCTTGTGTGTGTTTGTATGTGTGTTTGTGTATGTTTTTGTTTATGTGTGTGCACGCAGTTTCTGTTACTCTACCTTCCTTGGTCTCCAGTGGCCTGATCTTGAAACACCTGCTCTTACACGTAGTTCTTATGTGCCCATGTTAACTAATACAGTAATTCCCCGCTCTTTGCTGGGTTACGTCCCAAGAGCTCCCGTGTATATTCACAAACCACATTGTTGTGTTTTGGTTAAAAAAATGCCTAAAATATGTAAATCCTAAATATGCCCCCAAATCTGTTCCCAGAACACTTTCGTTTCATTTTAAACTCAGTTTAATGCATTACCCATAAAGAAAATATAAAGGTAAATAAATAATCATAATCAGAAAACTTCATTGCTTAAAAAATGTTAGCATTAGCAGTTAACATTAACAGCATGCAAAGACTCGTACACAAAAGAACAAGACAGCTCTCTGTGCTGATGCTCAGTTATGTCAGGGACAAGGTAGGACATATGGGTTTATTTATAACTGAGAACTTGAACATTTGGGTGGGAAAGTTTAAAACACTAAGATAGGAGGACAAGACACAGAGCAGACAGGCAGCCTTCTTCATCTTCTTCTTTTTATGGTGGTTGACAACTTTTCAGTGTATTACTGCCACCACTGGGCTGGTGGCGGTAATACAGTTCGGTTCACAAAAAAAAAAAAAGATCTTTGCAGTTTCTGCGTTATTGTAGGGATTTCCGAGTAAAACGATGAGTTTGGTTCTCTGCATGTGACTGAATCCGCAACTCCTGATCTGCGTAAAACCTGGGGATTACTGTACTGCTGAAATCGTGGATTCTGAAGTTTAGTTTCAATCTGCTCCACGTTTGTGTTTGTGAGTAGAAGAGGAGATATTGTTGTAGAATTTGAATTTGATGAACAGAAGACCCATTCTTTCCATATCAGCCCTGTTTTGTCATTTCTTGACATTAGTCAATGCAGAGTGTAGAATGAATGTGAATGTAATTCATTACATAACTATGTGCATGACTTATAATGTAATTACCTTTAAACAGTATAGCAACATGTCAGTCTCCTCCTGTGACAGAGGGAGACAGAGAGAGAGCAAGAGAACTTGACAGCGAGAAGATAGTGTCCCACCACGGCAAGAAAAACTAAAAAACAAAAGGGACGTGTGTGTCGAACACGAGCCCTGACTAATTGTGATTGTGTTAGTGTGACGGAGAAGTGATAACTTTGATGTTTGATTGTTAGAAGCAGAGGGATTAAGAAGGAGAGTGAGAGAAGAAGATGAAGGGATAAGGGAGAGGAAGAAGGAATGTTTGCAGAGATGTGCAGAAGCCACCAAAGTCCCCAGTCTGCCTTAATGCTTACTAACGACTCAGCTCCCTCCCCCTCTCTGTCTCTCTCTCTTCCTCTTTCTCTGTTGCATTATGTCTCGCTCTCTCTCTGTTTCTCTCTCTGTCTCTCTCCCTCTGTCTCTCTCTCTCTCTGACCAAAAATGGGGAAACACCAAAAGAAATTATTTATACTAATTTTTTGTAATACTGCCGTTATGGCTCGGACTGTGTGTACTTACCTCACTAAAGTCAAGCATTGCAATTGCATAAATTAATATCCATTGTTCAAATAATAAATCTGTTAAAAAAACATTCTGAACAAGTGCATGAACAATGTGCATTCAGAACAAGTACTTTAAAACTGTTGAAAGATGTAACAACATTCTCTGTAGGTCGATAACAAAATAGTGTATTATCTTTTGTGTAACATCTTTTGTGTTTTGTGGAAAACTTTCTTGCCTTTGCAAAAATGTCCGCTACAGACGGAGTGGGTGTGCTTGAAGGGTCTTGCCTCTTCTGGCGATCGGGATGTTGACTGTAATCCAATCTGGCACGTACAGGTTGCAGTTGTTGATTGTGTCATCACTGTTTCGGTTGCGTTTTAAAAAGAAAGCATTTTTGGCCGAAAATTTTCGGTGGCTGAATATTCAGTGCATCCCTAAAAGGAAAAGTGTGCATCCGACTTAAGATATTCTAGCTGTCACAACAAAATGTTTTATTGACCATTTTTACGTTTTTTTTAATTTTAAATTATGCTTTGATTATGCCTGCAGCCCTTTTTATTGTTTCAAACCGATGCTTGGACTAATATGAATATATGAGCAGGACAATTTTTTGTAATATTAATTTCCTTTTTTGACTTTGGAGTTCTCTAGAATATTGCAGTGTTTATGGAATCATTGCATTCATTGCTAATTTTAAATTATTTTGCGAAAACAGAGTTGTTGAGTAATTGTGATAGGTCTACAGAGTACACTCAGCAATGTAAAGTTTAGATAACTGGCTAATTTTTCAGCAATAATAATATGAGGTAACTCTCTTTCTCTCTCTCTCTCTCTCTCTCTCTCTCTCTCTCTCTCCACCCCTCTCACTTTCTCTATCTTTCAGTCCCCAGCTGACCGCTGTAAAAAGATCCATGCTGGTGACGAGGTGATCCAAGTGAACCATCAGACAGTGGTGAGGCTCATTATCTTCTCCTCCTCTCTCTGTCTCTTTCTGCTTATCCCTCCATCCATCCCTCCATCTGTTACTCTCCCCAGCACCCAGTGATTTTTCATAGTCACTGCACTCAGCTAGTGCTGTGCATGCTTTCAGTGGCCAATCGGGAAGAGCATATTGTATGACTGTATACATGATCACTTGATTTTTTTAAGATTCTAATTCTAAATATATAATTCTAAAAATATATTCTAACACTAAATATAATTCTTTATATTTTTGAGGGTGATAGGTGACTAAATTAAATGAAAATATACTTCACTATTCCACTAGTCCAATCCAGTTCTCCAGCTGTAACTCAAATAGATGAAAAAGATTTCACTGGTTGGAAGCACAAAGGTTATAAGCTTGGACACCTGATTTAAAATTGTCCCATCAGATGTTTTCTCTGCAGTCCCTCATTACAGTGGACAGACTGAAGCAGGCTTTCTGTTTGCTACGGCCTTAAGGAGCTGGCCAGAATGTCTTGAATGGCACGTTCAATTAACAGCCAACATAATGGGAAACAGACTGTGGAAGCAACTAATAGCAATTTCTTTTTCTTTTTTTTTAAGAAATTTCAATTTAGTGTAAAAAAACATCATTCTAGGTTTTAAGGAAGTCCTAGACACGTCACCGACTGTGAGTGTGAGCTGTAGCCCAACCAGGCTTCAGACAGACGTTAGAAAACACCCACAGCTGTCATAGATGAGAATGTCTGTTACAAGGTTTGAATAAAATCTGTGGGAAGTCAATACATAACACTGATGTGCATCAACACTTTCTAAGTGCTAACATGCTATTAGGAAACTCACTCACACTTTATTTTGATTGCCTCTTTGTAATGAGTGAGGGTCTGAGGCAAGTAGTATGAACATGCGCGAGCCACAAACGTTTAATGCAATGTATTACAAAGACTTACAAAAACATGGCATTTAACAGGAATATGGCACTGACGGCATTGACAGGAAGCAAATAGGGTGATAGACAAAGACTGAGAATCCACAAACACAGACTAAAACCGAGGGTATTTATGCTAACTGGAGAAACAAGAAGATGAGTACTGTTATAAGGGAGTGTGGCTAAGGTGGAGCTAGGACCAAAACAACAGACTCACATGGATAAGGTGAATAAAGGCACATGGAGAATGTAAACAACAACACAGACAAGAAGACAAGGAAAAAAGATACATGGAACATATAAAAGCCAAGAACGTGGAAAACAAAAGAAGAATGTTACACTATAATAGATTACCTAAACAATCTTTAATTATTTGCAAACTGTCTGGATAATAATCCACATAAGTGATGTGCTTGACTGTTAGTTAAAGACAAGGTGAGAATCTACAAAGCACCTTGAATTGAAACTCTAAATATAGTATTACCAAAATGGGAGCGCTAAGAGAAGTGAGCATTATCATAGCAGTGGTTTAACATATGGCCCAAACTGAAGGCCTAGCTCTAATAGCCACACGGTGCTATACATACGTATGTGTGTTTCTGTGTGTGTGTTTGTCCATCTGTGACAGCAAATGTGCATTTTCTGCAGAATGCAGATTTCAGCAGGTGGTATTTATACCCAAGAAGACTCGAGGGAATATTTTCACTACAGTTTGAGTGCATTGTATATCTGCACTCTGCATCTGAATGAGAGCTTCTTGTATATTCATATCTGGTTTAATCCCTTCAACTGCCAGCATACTATTCAGCTATTAAAATTAGACTTTATGGTTCAGGGACTTTATGAATCAAGTTATTCAGGAACTTCTATGAAAAGAATACGGTTTCTATGAAAAGATATAGTTTTTGGGAGCGATAAATGAAATTCCCCTATAAACTCCCATTAGAGCTTAAGAGGTAAAGAAGCTGGTTGTATTATGCAGTGCAAAAAGAGTGGTGAGCTGTATCATTGACGTATATGTGACTATGGAGACCATTATGTATGTGTGTGTGTGTGTGTGTGTGTGTGTGTGGTCACAGAGGCACTTTTTTCATCAGTTCTGCCTGCGTTGGCTTTGACATAACAAAGAGATGACTGGGCTGTACGGGGGATGGGGATGGGGGTAAATGACATCAAAGTTGGTCGTTCTGTTTGAACAGTCATTATTCTTTGATGAATATGAGATGATGACTAATTTTGAATTGTATTTTGGACATTGAGTGACCTTGGAGTGGAGTGTTTTGAGAGGCACCTTCAGTCTTAAGGCTGTCATATGTTTTGAGGTTTTCGCACCATGATATATTTTTTTCCCCTTAACAAAGACAAAATATTTTTCCCCCATTACCTGAACCACTTATGCTTAACCAGGGTTGCAAGGGCTGTAGCACATATAGGGCAAATCAACACACTAGACAGGTCATCAGTCCATCACAGGGCAGACACTCATACTAGCATGCTCACACACACCTACCCCCAGGGACAATTTAGCATCTCCAGTTCACAGTCTTTAGATTGTGGTAGGAAAACAGAGCACCTGTTGGAAACCCAGTCAGACACAATCTATATTTGAACAATATAATTCACTGTGTATATTCTAGCACACTTGCCTGATGTCTGGACTGGCCTGTCTGATCTTGAGCTCACTTTTCTTGTTACTTTCTCTCTCACACACTCACTGATGGCACCTTGTTCTCCAGGTGATGTCACCCCACATGGGTTTTTGTAAAACTGTGTATTCTGCAGCTTCATCTCAGATTGTCTTCACCATACTAATCAAAGTCGCTCTCCACCAGTGGTGGCTGTATTTTGTTAAACACATGGTTTAGCAGAGAATCGAGCAGATTGGGACTCAGTCTGTGAGTTGGCCTATATTAGGCTATATTATGGCAGGGTTTGAGACGAAGAGGTAAGTAAACAGCCACTTTCTAAAAGCAATTAAATATCCTTTTATTTTTTTTTTTTTTTTGCAGTGTTGTCTACTGAAGTTGCCGGAAATAAATAATAGGTTGTTTTCTCATGGTTTTGTTTGTGTTCCATAATGCCAGACACATAGAGAGCTAGAAGATTCATTAGTACTGCACTTATTATAGCACCCTGCTCATCTTTGAAAACATGAATACAATACACAGTACACAATCAACAAGAAAGCTGCAACCCACACAGACACACAAAAACACACACACACAATTTGCAGCTGGCACAATGAGAAACTCTTCAGACCATGGCGTAATGTCACTTAGCTGGAACAGAAAGAGGCTTAAGAGGCGTGAGAAAGTCCCTCTCAAGGAGCCTCATAGCTCCAGTGAAGCATCGTTCAGGCGTCCTGCCTGAGAAGCCTAATAGATACAGTATAGAGGCTCTGGTCCAGGACCCCCTGAGCCCTGGGGTCTTCTCACTCTTGGCTACTATTTTGGCTGATGCGCAGACATTTTGGCCAGCATGGAAATATCAAAACATACACAAAAGTACAAAACAGAACAAACACAGTATATATGAATATCGCACACAAACACAATCATACTCACACACGATGTGTTAATGTGTGTATCATAACACCACTAGTCAGATTCCACCTTCAGCTTTGTGTTTCTGTCTAAACATACTCTTGAGCCACACATGAATGTTGGCGTCGTCACCTACAACCTTTTAAAAAAATATTCTTTCAGTTTTCAATCCACGAGTGTTTGTTTATCTCCCCCCATGGCCATTGTGTCGCTGCAGCTAAGCAACGCTGTGCTTTTCCTGATGATAGATCAACAAGACCGAAGCCTCATTAATCCTAAATTAATTATCACATTGTCAACTCCATTATTGGGGAAAGCGTGGCTAATGTGTGATAAGCGACTTGTATTTTGAACACCATCACAGCAAAAAAATAAAAATATCTAAATAAATAAACACTGCAAACACAGTAATCCTTTAATATAGTGCAAACACACCTCACCAAGAACAATTACCCAAGATAATCAGCTCGAAGGAACGGGATAATGGAGAGAAATGTTGCTACACACATATATACTGTTACTCTCTCTGTATGTTGGCTGGTATTTGATTGCTGCTCCCCTTCACAAAGGAGACTGCAGTTCTATTCCCTGCCCAGACAAGCACATAGTGTTATGTAACATAATTAGAATTGAATCACTCTTGATAAGAGTGTCTGCCAAATATTTCTGATTAGGTTTAATGGCTATTTGGCCAAAAGTCTGTCAAATCTGACAATAGCTGTTCTGAAAGACTGCATTTGTGGGTGGACTTTGAATAGATCGGTTTGTCTAAATGCATGAAGCTGTTCAGACACACTCAGAAAAGCAGTTCGTCACATCATTCTCCAGAATAACATAGTGTAATATATCCCACCCATAGTGGCCATCACAGGGACTGGATGTCAAAAGACAGTAAAGACGTGTTGGTCCAGCCCATCCCAGTGTGTGTGTGTTGTGGTGCTGTCATGATTAGATGTCTCTGTGAGTCCCGGGACAGAAGAAAGTCTCTTGACATGTAATTGTGGGTGTCTGTGTCCTTCATGCTGAAATGAACATGGTTTTAGTGAGAGAGAGTTTTTTTATGGTTTGTTCAGGTTGTCAGGATATTTTTTAAACTGTTTGATTAGTAATTGGAGCCTTCAGTAGGGATCTCAAACTCCAGTCCTGGAGGACCGGTGTTGAGCACAGTTTGGCGATTTCACTGCTCAAACACACCTGGTTCAACTCACCTGTTAATGGCCAGGTTTAGTGAGTGTGTTTAGGGTGGGGGACTACAACACTGTGCTGGACACCAACCTACCAGGACAGAAGTTGAGGATTCCTGTTTTAAGACATTCCTAAACTGTGATGATTTTGTGTGTTTGTGTGTCTGTGTGTGTGTGGCCCTCGTTTCTCAGAATTACAGGCTCGTTGATATTTATTCTCAAAGTTTTAATAAGGGTTTGATAAATAATCAGTCATCCAGATGAGCACCTTAGAGGTCAGTCACAGTTAGTACATAATCACCTGACCACAGTTATTTAAGCTTCAAAAACAATGTGAATTGGGCAAGCTGAGACTGAGCTGAGGCAAATAAAAGACAGCAGTAAATAAAAGACAGCAGTAAATAAAAGACAGCAGTGAGTATGTTTATTGAGACGTCCTTATCTCACATAAACCAAAAGTGAACCTTGCAAAAGTGAAAATCCTTAGAGGGCAGCAGTGAGTAATATTTTTTGTTCTGTCTTCAGTTGGAAGCTAATAAGTACTGGCAGCTAGAAACTAAGATTGTGAATCAGCCAGTTTGCATACAGTGAACAAAATTGCTATTAATTTAATAGCAGTCTATCATCAGCTAAAATTTGATGTTTTATAGGCCTAAATCAAGTTGGTTTTACTGGCACATGGTTGCCACATGTTGTTTAAGCATTTTATGAAATAACTGACCCACCAATAATCATTCTTTTCTTTCTTTTTTGTACCATCTGTTGTGAGTTTAGACAAGCTTTACAGAACATTGGTAACCTAATGAGTTTTTTTTTTTTTACTGAAATGTAGAGCATTTGTTTTGTTGCTGATAGCATTTTAGCTATACATTTGAGTTTTGGGGGGGCGGTTAGGTTTAAAGTAAATGCAAAAAGTTCCATCATACTTGCCATGTATACCGAAAAAACAGAATATGTGATTTGATGCCTTAAGTTAGATCAATGAAGTCAAACTACTGGGAAGCATGGCAAACAGGCAGGAATGTTTAGATCTCTAACAGATCTAGCATGAAATAGCTCGCCCTCTCATGTTTTATCAACAATTATCAGTGATTGATAATCTTAAGAGAAGATTATCATTAATCTTACGTAATGTTAAAACTTTACCAAGTTAGGGTGACAGTAGCCTAGTGGGTAAAACACTTGCTTATGAACCTGATGACCACAAAGTTGCAGATTCGAACCCACACATTTTCTATCAATGTGTCCTTGAGCAAGACACTTAACCAAGACACTTAACCCTCAGTTGCTCCAGGGGGACTGTCCCTATAACTAATGACTGTAAGGCGCTCTGGATAAGGCTGGATATGTCTATGAAATGCCCCTTTCCCCTTTCCCCTTTGAAAAGAAAACTATAGGCCTGTATCGGAATCGATATCAGAAAAGTAAAAGTGGTATCTAAAGTATTCAGGGGCAGAAACACAGTGGTATGGGTAATTCCCTTACATATGGTAGAATCACATTAACTGTTTTTTTCTGAAACATACTTTACATTTTGGTTTGCAAAATTATTCTACAATTTTTAATCGAATTAACTTTTTGTCAACATTCCGTAAAGCTTGTCCAACTTGGCATCAGGTGCCACAAGAACCCAAATGTGGGTGGAGCCCAGAGAGGTCAATTGCAAAGCCCTGTAAATGTCATTGCTTCTCAGGTTTAGGCCAGTTTTCAGATCTTATTGGCTATATGAAGGCTACATAAGGCCCTGTCTGTGCATGCATGTCTCTGAATGCCGCTTTCAGTTGATCTCTCTATATTCACTAAAGTGGAATATAAAGAGGCAGAGAGTGTGTATTCTGTTGTCAAGTAGATGACATTTGGTGTTATGTGTGTCCTCTGTTGACCCTGTGTTTGTCACTGTAGGTGGGCTGGCAGTTGAAAAACTTGGTAAACTCTCTGCGCGGGGACCCTGGAGGGGTGACGCTGACGCTGAAAAAGCGTCCCCAGAGCACGCTCACCTCCGCCCCAGCCCTGCTAAAGAACATGAGGTGGAAGCCCCTGGCCCTGCAGGTAGGAAGCTCTCCCCGCCCATGGGCTGTGCACCGTCCCGGGCTGCCTCTATTCCGTATCTCCCTCTCTGTCCCACCCCAGCTAGGGCCCTTTAGGCAAGCTAAAACTCCCCTCTCTTCTTACTCCATTTCCTGCTGCTTTGCTCCTCCTGCACTTGCTTACTCTCAAGACTATGCCACAATCAGCACATTTCCAACTTCCGAGTAGGACGAATCCACAGCGCTCTGACCGGTCAGTTCCCACTTTGAGCTTCCCCAAGTAACTGTTTGTCAGGTTGCATCAATATGGCAGTGGTGAATGTACAAGAACAAGAAATAATAGCGTTTGAGATCATTTACGGTCTTTAAAATTCTTTAAGGGTGATGCTTAGATAACTGTTGGTAACCATTAACATTCATACATCCAAAATTACCATACTGTCCTTCTTTGTGCCACTTCAGAAAGTGGGAAGTAGGATTCCCTGTTCTAATGAATGCAGCTTTAGGCCTTAGGCCCGTTGTTTCCAACCTTAGTCCTGAAGCACCCCTGACCTGTGCATTGTAGTGCTTCCCTGCTGTGAGACCTGCTTCACACAAACTACCTCTGCGTAACGGGCGTGACTGATACAGATTGCATGTGCTGGCTGCTGAATACACACAGTGTTTGTGCTGTGAAACAGCTTGATACAGGTTTATACTGGATCACTGCTTGTCATTCCAACTCTTGTCATCCAGACATCTTTTTTCCAGATGGATGCATTTCAAATGAAAAACTTAATAAACACACAATTTAATAAAAAGATCATTCGTATGAGCATGTTGCATTCGTTTACCCTCAGTGGTTTTGTGACTTGTGATTGGGTAATCTGTTGCATGCAAATCCAGCTTCAAATGTCTACGATGCCACCAGAAGTACTAAACCCTCCAGGACAACGGTTTTCAGTCTATAGTCCGCAGCCCCCAGTGAGCCATTGTGGTACAGGGGGCCTGACTTGATTGTTTTTTGTTATTATTATCATTACAAAAAAGTCTATTTGAGCTTGTAGACTGGTCTGGCATTCTTTACAAACTATTATTAAAAATTTGAGCGTTTAATGTTTTGTCCATGTTTTGTCCAAATCCATGAGACTGTCTGGTTATGTTTTTTTTGTATATTAAACAATCAGATCAAATCAATCTGTTTTATGGCCTGTGGTACGTTTTGTGGTTCTTTAGGTGGGATGCAAGTTGCAAAAATTTGAGGCTCTTCTTGAAAGTGAAAAAACAGCTTGATGCATGTGTAGGAACATGCAACATAAATGTAACTGTGATTCATTGTAATTGATTAGTTGTATACATTAAGTTGAACAGTGCAGCATCAAATATTTGAAATTATTTAGTGTACTTCAGTGCACAAATTGTGTTGTGTCGAAACAGAAGAACTCAAATCTAATCACAGATTTGCTACTGGGCTGCTGAAAATACTCTGCTGGGCCTATATTCCATTTGATGGCTATAATTATAATTATATATGGCATAGTTTTTTTTAAGTTTTTACTTCATTTATATTGCATACATATATATTTTTTGTTTCCGTAAGTATGTCTTTGTATTTGTTTTCATTCTTTGAAAAAACAAACAAAGAAAATCATTGTGAAAACTTCATCATGAATGAAATAGCATTTGCATTAATTTCCACTATAAATTAAGAATGATTTCCGTCTCTTGTGCCATTCGAGATATTTTTGGAGATATTATGTTGTGTGATAGTTAAGTGCTTACAATCACATCTGCCTGTAAAGCACTGTTCAGCAAATACTATAAGCATGTAAAATTACATTTAAAATCATATCAGTTATGTGGCACTCTGAAGTCAGAATCAGCCACTAACATTACAACATAAATAAATAAATAAATAAATAAGAATAAGTGTAAGTGTGTCAATTGAACCTCCTCAAGGAAAGTCTGCATTTACAGTTATGATCCAATACCAGCTTCAGTTCATTAAAATCAGGAGCTGAACAAACACATAAAACTACTGTAGCTCACTGAGAAGTCAGGAACCAAACCTGTGTACCTCTAGCCTAGATTTGAATGACCTTACAGAAAATTGGGACTTCTTGTTACATTTTAGCGTATCTAATTTTACTTGTGTTTGTGTTAGTTATATAGTGTTTTACTGGCAAATCTGTTTATTATTATTTCATTTGATATGTTTAAAGGGCTATAAAGTATTCTGTTGTTCTTTTGACTATCAGAATAATCAGTAGATTACTAGGTTACTATTTTAGGCCGTCATCCTATATTTCTTTACTTCCCATCCCTGTGGTCAAATAACAAATCGGGTTGTCTAAAAGCATTACTTTATCTGGAGTGGCAGGACGGACTCTGACTCTCGTTCATTATGTCGGAGTTCAGTGACCCAGACAGAGAAAGAGCAGGGAGATCACTCCAGGCCCTCTCTGCTCTGGGACCTATTAAATCCTTATTCTGTTGATACAGCCATCTCTAGACAGCTCGGGTGTAACAGACAGCTCGCTGACTGTTGTGGAGGTGTTAAACAGCGTATGAGCAGGACTCTTGGGTGACCGCTGATCTGCTATCGATTATTTCTGTTTGCCCTCTTGCAGCCTGTTGCTCCTAAGAGCCCCACCAGCAGCTCGGCCACACCCACCAGCACCATTAGCACACCCTCCAAGCGGGATAGCTCCGCCCTCCAGGACCTCTACATCCCTCCGCCACCGGCTGAGCCCTATACACCCAGGTAATCACGTATGTTTCCTTCACTGGAGTGTTTCCGGGCTGGAGAGGACTAATATGGGATCAGGTTCCTCCTATTTATGATGGCCACAAAAAACGGTTCTAGATTTGCACTTTCACTCCGAAGGTGTCAGGTCACAGTGTGTCATGCTGCATCCTAAACCACATCCACAAGTCTGCACCACCTTCATGAAGAAGTTTATGCTGATTTGATACTGAATTGGTTGAGATAAGTTTTTACAGAATAAAATACGATTGACTTCTAGTAGTTTAGTGATGTTATCCTTGTAGCTCCAGTTATACACTATAGGAGCATGGTAGCTAGCTGTGTTTTTAAATATCACTCAGAAAAGATGTTGTATATTGCAGCATTTCTCAAACTTATTTGTCCTGGGGACCAGTCATGTCAGGCTTTGGGGCTGCAGGGCCCTGCATAAATGAT
>JBBPDC010000001.1:9661932-9692177 GCA_037974485.1 Hemigrammopetersius urotaenia | reverse complement strand
GTGTGTGTGTGTGTGTGTGTGTGTGTGTGTGTGTGTGTGTGTGTGTGTGTGTGTGTGTGTGTGTGTGTGTTTGCTGAGACTGCAAGCAGAGAGAGAGAATGCGTGGGTGGAGAGAGACATGATGATGGCTACAAAGAGAGACGAGCAAAGCGAGCGAACAGAATGTTTACAGATTTCTGTGCAGATCAGGAGTAATTAATAATTAAGGCCTGCTAACTCTAGGGATGCCTCCATTTTATTAAGCCGCCCCCCCCTCACCATTAGAGTCCTTTGTTTAGCCAGGGTGAAAGAATCAGAAAGAAAGAAACATCCAACATGGCTTTTAGAATGTAACCCTGAATTAGCCGATAAAGGCTCAATTACAGGACCAAAGCTTCAGGCCCACTGAACCTCAGTCCATCTCAGAGTGACACAGAGACACGATGTACCAATTGCCAATTACTGTTACAATTTCAAGTAACTTCATGTTACCACTGCATTACCAATAAATTCAAGTGCTTTAACATCCATATTGTAAAAACAAAAATAATAATTCACAGTAAGCTGTCAGCGGCCGGCAGATGTCTGTCTGACAGTCGCACGCATGACGTCATCTACGGGAGACCTCCATGCATGCGATACCAGCTCAAAACAAAAACAAAGTGAGCATGGAGAGTGAGAAGTACGTGTTCAGTTCCTGGAAATATAGCCATTACTTTAAATTCATCTAGGTTTAAGGCAAGAACATTATTGTGAGTTGTCGTAGGTTTGTAACACTTGTGTGTTTAAGCTGACTTAAGAGTGTGTTTGAGCTGACTTAAAAGTTGCTTTAGAGGGTGGGGAAGTAATTAGTAATCTAACATAATCTAACATAATTAATTACTTTTAAATCACATTAGCAATTTGATTACTTTTAAAGGGAGTAATCAGTAGTTTAATTACATTTTTAAAGTAACTTGCCCAATACTGTTCTTAACCCATAAGTGCATAACTAGTGAGCTGTAACTTAATTTTTTTTTAAGTGAAACATGGCGATGTTGTGGTAAAGACATTTCTAAAAATGGCTGTTTTTATAGTGTAAACCCTAAATATCCCACCAGCTGTGCTCCCAGCTGAGGGGGCATGGTGGACGAGCCCCAGGTGTCACGAAAGCCCCCAAAAATTTGAGGATATCATTAGTTTGGGGGTTTCAGCGAACAGTTATTAGCTCGGTCCTCAAGAAAAATCTGCGAGAAACTGAAACCACGACTGCTGAACCGCAGATAAGTGGGGGCTTACTGTATCTCAATCGTGAGATTTTGTAAATTTATACTACCAGCTTTTGCACAGATTTTCTACATGAGATTTTTCATTTTTGCATGTTTCTCACTTAATATTGACTAAAAATACACTCGTTACAGTGATTTGTTAGCCAAACATACCACTACTGACCTATAAAAAGCCACTGCCAATAGGATGAAACAGTTGACAAGTGCATTTGAAGTTAAAGGCAAGTTTAGAATTTGACTCTGCATCACCACACAACCAGTTAATAAGTCTGACATGCACTGTTACAGGTTCTTTCCATGTTATATTTCCATGTATAGTTGTTCACTCAACAACTTTCAGGTGTTTGACAAGAATGAAAATATGCAGTTTAGGAAATAAATGGATAAGTGGTAAAAAAATAAAAAAATAATTAGATAACATTCATTCATTATTTGAGCCACTTATCCCAAGCAGGGTCATGGGGGTGCTGGAATCACAGAGCAGGCACAGAAAAATAATTTGTACACCTGATGTACACATTTTTAAATGTAGATAGTTGGACGAAAGTGGAATTCCCATCAGATAGCCACATAAACATAGAGAGAACTCCACACAGAACAGACCCAGTGAAACACCGCACCTGTGTGGCCACTATACACACTGCCACTCTGCCAAGTGACTGCTGAGTCTGTGTCCACTGTTGTCCTCCAACCCTCCCCCTCCCCTCTGACTGTTATTGTGTGTGGCGCCCCCTTCAGGTGGGGAGCAGGATCAGGAGCGGCAGGGCCATGCAGACTCGCTGGGTGACCTGTACTGGGCGCTGGAGCGTGCCAGCTTGTCTCCGCTGGGTGAGCGGCGCCTCTCCACCCGTCTAGAATACAAGCACTCCTTTGTGCGTCGTTGCAACGACCCGCTGCTGAATGACAAAGTGCACCGCCTGCGCATCCTGCAGAGCACGCTCAAGGTACCTGGACAGCTGTTGTCGCATGGCAGACTGTGTGTGTGTCTGTCCGCGTCTCTGTCTGTCCTGTCTGTCTCTCGGTCCGTCTGTCCACCCATCTGGGCATAAGCGGGGCTCGGAAGACAGCCGCGCTGGTCAGGGGACCAAATTGTGGAAGAAAAGTCACATTCAGAGAAGTAAAGAACGCGGGAAAGTCCTCTCTCGGGTTGTTAAAGCGATGGATGGGCCAAAAATTATTTTCCACTCTTTCCTACTCCAGATGTAGCCAAGACATGTTTGGTATTCAATGTTTGCTTCTTCAGTTGCGTAATACAGCTTTGAGGATAATGTAGCTATGAAGTAACATAGTGCAAACAGCAGGCCTTAATTCAAGCAGGTGCCTCAAGCCAGAGTGGTGTCTATTGGGCTATGGCACCAATCATTTTTTATATCACTGATCTGTGCTTTAACAAATAGATTACATCAAAATAACAGAAATCTTAGCAAGATATCTTTAGATATCTTAGCAAACCCATACATTTGGATGGTTCAGCAAAGAATATTTTCAGTTCTTAAAAAGTCTAATTTCTTAACAAGTTGGTATAAGCTTCCCTTACTTGTTAGCCCTTACTTACTCAAAACTCTCATGCAGTACAAAAGAAGCAAACCTCATAGCAAAGATAGTATAACAGATCAAAGAACGGAATTATGACGGGCGCAACTCCACATCAGCATCCCAAATAGGGAAGATAGATGTCTAGTACCATTTGGCCAATATCTAATGTACCATTGAAGGTAAGACTAGATGGGCCAATTCTTTACTTTGGTCACAGGCAAGAAAACTAGCATTTTCAACAGCAGTTCACAATACCAGAACTTCTTTAGACTCTTTACACTTGTTTGTGCTTTATCTCATCCACTAAGCCTGATTGGACTTAAGCCCCTTCATGTGTAAACTTTGAGTGACACTGATTTACAGTGAGTTACTATAGGGACCTAAGAACCATGATCATTTAGTTCAGCTTCCACAGGGCACGAACAAGCTCAAAGAACAAAATAAAGGAATATATAGGCTGCTCTGCAGTTGTAGATCCTGTGCTGCTGTCTTGGAGCCTCTTGTGTGTTCCACTGTCTACTAACATGTGCCTGGCTTCTGGGAAGTGTGTTGCAGGCTCTGCAGTTGAGGCTAACGCTTCTCTGTGTGGGCTGTTGTGGCTCTGGCTCTGGCTCTTGTACCACCTAGACCCAGCAGTTGGGCTCAGGTCATATCTGCTGCTGCTGTAATTGTTTGCTTGTTCTCTGGCAGACTCCTGTTGCATTGTGGGTGTTGTAGGCTTCCCCCCGCACTGAGAGGACAAGGGACAGTTTCGTAGGGGCAGGGAGGCCCACAGTGCCAGAGGACTCTGGTCAAGTCTAGCATGGTGTGTGTATGTGTGTGTATGTATGTGTGTGTGCACCACACACGCTCTTGCCGCTCTGCTCACTGCATTGCTTTTTTTTTTTTACATGTGAGCTAACAGCCTGTGGCGCGCCGTGACTTTGACCTCCTGACCTTTGTATGCTAAAGAGTGCGTCTGTAACGTCCACCCTCCGCTGCTCTCTTTGTGCGCTCCAATAGGACAGGGAAGGGGAGATAGCAGCGATTGACAAGCTGCTGGCCAAGCCCAAGCTCACCTCCTCCGAGTTCCAGGAGTGGAAGAGAACATACATGGAGCTTTTCTCGGTGGAGGCCAAGCAGGAGCGGCAGTCCAGCCCCATCTCTGAGCCCAGCCCAGCGTCCACCCCCGAACCCACACCCCGCGCCCCCTCGCTCTCCCACACGCACTCCTACATTGAGACTCATGTCTGATGCTCGCACGCTCTTTTCCGTGCTGCATCGGGTCCTTCACAAAGTAAACACATTCTACGTAATAGGCTGCTATGTGTAACTTATGGGGAAAAAGCACCCTTTGTATGTGTACTTTGCACAATGAATTGTGTATTCTAACCAGAGTTCACTTCATTCTAACAGAGTTCACTGTCGATTGTGTTAAAAGCGCATGTTAGCCTGCAGCTAGGCGGTTGTGCGTTCATAGCCGTTGGGACCCTCGCCAGTTCACTTGCTTCTAACTGCTGGACACTGGCATGGCTAACAGCCCACTGGTTACCATGACAACCAGCCCACGATTCTCCGCGGGGCTTATACAGGACTGAGTACCTGGACTGAACCACATCCTACACCAACAGCAGGACAGAGCTTGAGTACCTAGACAGAACCACTGCAGGACAAAACCACAACCTAAATCAAGATACAGGGCCTTTGGGATGAACCCCTTCTATGGAATTAACAATTAAAAAAGAAAACATGAAAGCAGCATTTAAAGGAGCTACATGTAAGATTAAACGAATAGTGGTGCTTTACCCCCACTAAACCTTCCCCAGCTAAACATCATGTGAACAAACTGCTTAAACCTCTTTCTTATAAGGTCTGTTTACTCATGGCCTTTCCAGAAACAAAACCAATTGGCCGTAACCGTGGGGTCAGTGCCAGAGCTGCTTAATTTCATATTGAATAAAACATACAGATCTTATCTGTAGCTCTTGTTAAGTGCCATTGGTTGTGGATTTTTTTTTCCTCTCCACCAGCTTTTTTTTCCTTTAAAGGGAGATTCCCTTGCAGGCATAGACACACACACACACACACACACACACACACACACACACAAATATATATATATGCCTGTGAATGAGTCTATACGAATATATGGTATGATGAGAGTATATTGAATATATGCTATTGCTCCAGTGGGCTGGCCCCCAGCAAACAGCAGCTGCACATTACCGTGAGTGAGTTAGAAACGTGTGTGTTTATCTCATCTTATCAGACTGTGTCTGGAGTGATCAGAGACACTGAAAATAAGCATTTTGAAATTGGCCTGTGCTGCAGCAATCTGTGCGCCATTACCTGTAGGCTTTGCTGGATGAAGCCTGTGATTACAGCTGCCTGCCCACTGAGGAGTGTGTGGGCTTTGACAGACACTCGCATTCTGCCTGAGTGATTGTATAAGAGAGCCACTGCCTGTGTGCTTCTGGAGAAATGCTTCAAGAGACCCTTTTTCTTCAGCCTGAGGTGAAATAAAGCCTGACCCCTTTGCAAGCAATTTGCAGGCTGTGAGGAAGAGAGTCACACCCTGAACACTTGCATACTGATCTTTTGCGCTGTCCGGACAGTGACAAGACTCCAGCAGCGCTTTTTAATAACTCTCCCCAACCTCCTACTGTGCACAAATTGCACTTGTTACTGTATCAATAGAGTTTTTTGCACAAGTTTTTTTGCACCAGTCTTGGCAGGTAAAATCATCTTAGATTATATTCAGTATAATTAATATTTCTCATGTTGAGATTGTTTTACAAGTGTTATGGGCTTATTTTACTTGTTTTAAGTCATTTTATCAAGCAAAATTGTCTTATTGTTTAAAAGAAGCAAATGTACCTGCCAGTAGAATAAGACTGTTTGTAGATAAAGTTACTTGAATCAGGTAGAAATCAGCAGAATAGAAATATTAGATATATTGATTAGATTTAAGATCTTTTTAAGTGTTAATTTCATGCCAGACCACTTTAATTTTCTCCTTTGCGCAAAACTGTAGTGCAGTGTGTTGTTTGGGCCAAAACCAGCAAGTGTTTGCGACAAGCATAGCCACCCATGCACACACGCATGCACACACAATCACACACGCACGCACCCACACTCACACACGCACGCACACATACAGTCTCCAGTCTCAGGCACGGCGCATGCTCAGACCGACAAGGCTGTTTCCTTGGTTACTGAAGTCTCCTCGACAGCTGTCCACAGCAGTAATAGCCCTCTTGATATTAATTGTATGCCGGCACTTACTGAAATCGAGCTGCATCTGTATGTATATACATATATATACTCGTGTGTGCAATTGCAGTGCACAAACTCTTCTCTGTACTGCATGGCTCGGATACAGTATAGCACAGTTTACACAGTATTGTTTCGCTTTTTTATTTCTTTTTCATATCAAAGCTGGCAGGTGAATGAAAGTCCGTGTTTCACTTTGACCCGAGCTGAACGTCAAAGTGGCCGTGCACAACCAAAAGCAATCAAGCTCTCAGAGGAACCCAAGAGGACTTATTTTGTGTGATTTTTAGAATACTCTAAATGTTGTGACTAGAGTTTAATGTAAGATAAGATTAGCCTAAGTTAATTATGTGTATCATAATGTACATCACTTCTATGAGAGGATGGACACTCTCACAAAACTATACTGTAGTAGAACAGAATTTCCTTCTGTATTGAACCGTTGTATTTACTTGACCATGTGATTATATAGTCAATATCACTAAGTACAGCAGTTAGCTTTCAAAGGCTGAATGTTTACCAATGGATGTGGAATTACTAGATTGGTTATCTCTGTTACTGTAGAAATGCCTCTTCCTAGCCTACTTTTTTGTTTCTTCTGGGAACTGGAGCTGTGTTCCCTGTATATTGTCTCTATCAGAAAAAGAAGGCCTTGCATCTTCATTTGTGTCCTTTTTATACGTTGTTTGAAAATGTCAGCTGCCCTTTAAAAATTTGAAACATTTCATGATGAGCACACCAATAGACTTGGAAATGAATGTTAAGACAGTGTTTTTTCCTTCTTCTGTATAGTTTTTCTTGGAGATACAAGGTTTTGTTCTGACATTGATGATTTTAAAAATGTTCTTTTCTTCACCAGTGTAAAGAAATGCCTAGCCTCAAGATGCCTTTTCAGTGTTCATCTATACTACTGTAACCATTCTTGGTACTGTCTGTCCATATTTGTTATAATTAGGCATGTGATTTGGGCAGTGCCGTGAGTATGTGTTGTGTTCGGCTTCCTACCTGGCAAAGTTTACTTTTCTTTTTATTTATTTCCTTATTTATTCAGCAGGTCGTTGCTTTCTGTAGTTGGAAGAATTCATGGTTCCAAGTCAATAAAACTTTGCTCATGAAACTGTGGTTGTGCCTTTAGGTCTTACTTTGAATGCTTCTGGTTTTAGATAATAAATCACATGCTTTCACTGAGATAACGTTGGTCGCAGAGGCCCGTGTCAGCTCTTCAGCTCGGCTTCTTTTTTCTATTAACTGTGCGAGGGGAATTCCAGGCTCCACCGCTCTAACAGGCTCAACGACAGCGTTAGTGGATGAAAGAACTCGCGATGCGGACCTGTGCGCCAGCTCAGGGGCTGAGGCCGAGTGCATGGCCTCCTCCAAGTTCAACAGCCGGAGCTAATGGGCGTCTAGTTCCATTCATCCCTCTACCTCTGCACTGCTCCCCAAGCAAGCATGAAGATTGCTTTTGCTTTCCTTGTGTTATGCTCTACTGCTGTGTCTCTCTCTTTCTCTCTCAGGCCACCTGGTGCTAATATGCTGTGTTTGTGCAGGCCCATATCTCTCCTTTGTGTTAATTACCATGCTCTTGCGCTCTTCCCCTGAGTTCATGTCTTCCGATTTGAACATCACTCATTAATCATTTCATTTATTTTAAGCTCATTACTACAAATCTAAAATGAAGCGTTCCAAATGACGACTTCAGGGGGGCTGCACGTGCCGCAGGAAAGATCTAGCATTCCAGACATTTATTCATGCCTTTCCTAAGTGGGCTGCTGAATTGCGCTGATTGGTTTAGAGGATTTTATCCAAAGCATTTAGCATGCGGAACAGGAGACGTTTGCTCTGGGCAGGTGTATTTTATTACTTAACTGAAAAGATAATGACACATACAGCCGGATTGATGCATCTCGTTCTCTACCACATGTACTCAGTTTTCCACTGAATTTGATTTTTAAGGTTGAATTTTGAGCAAGTGAGTAACCTGTTTTCTTGTGTTTATCTGTGCAAATTTACTAAGTGCTGTTGGCTGCTAAAGCTACATTTTGTTCTTTCGTCTCAGCTTCATCCCACACACACCCAGAGACCTTTACACTCTCACTGAATTAAAGTGCTTTTACAGACCCCATATCTCCCCAATACGCTTTTTAACTGCAACCTTCAACTCCTATCCATGTAATCGCATTCTTTTTGACTGCTATCAATTCCTCCACCTAAACTCTCCGTCTCTGACCTTCATTTGCCACTGCAGTTCTGTCATAAAATGTAATATCTCTCACCCTTACTGTGTATCCATATGCCAAATGTGCAGTTTGTATCCAAGTATATGTTCACCCCGTGCTTTACACTTCACTTTCCTCATTTAAATTTTTACCATTTGCTACACTCTGTGTCTATTTAGTCTTGCATTTGCAGTGCAAAACTATGTGCCCTTAGCTCTGTCCTGCACCTCTGCAGACTTCGGCAGGACTTGTAGGACTTGTCTTTTTTGGACTCTTGTTATGGCCAGTCTTCCATCGCTCTCATGGTTTGCTGTCATCATGCCATGCCTCCAGTGCCAAGATTCCTCTGATTCACTCACACGAGTTGCAGGCCTCAGGGGCAGATCCACTTCCAGGATGTCAAAACCAATTGTACCTTCACCAACTGATGGTGGCAACTCACTTCGGGTCCATCAAGTCTGGATACAACTAGTTCTCCGGTTTTTCCTTTCTGCTAATACCAAATATCCCATAACATCTCGGCTTAAGGGTGCAACGACTTAAAAAGTCTCTTGCAGCAGAGAGTCATGCAGTGGGAACCCTCGCATTCTCTGTGTGTATATGGAATGCAGTTGAAACTCCTATGTTTCTATCGGTTCTGGGATCGCCAGTAGAGCACACTTTGTCCCACATAATGGGCCTGGAAGTTTACACACTTTTTTCCAGCTGTCGTATTCAGGATCGTACTCTAGCACATCTGCAGGGCAGACTTCCTGTCCATCCCGCCACTTTCTACCTCCAAACATCAGCACACGTCCACCTTCTGTCACTGTTAAGCCATAGGAGAAGCGGTCGTGCAGAAGGGGCTTCAGACGAGTCCACTGGTCTTGTAGAGGATCATAGCGCTCAATGTCACAAAATGGTTCATACATCCCCAGGAAGGCATATATCTGCTCCTTTATTGTTACCATCTCGTGACCAAATCTGGCTATAGACATAGCAGAGCGCTTTTCCCAGGCCACACGCTCAAAGGTATTGAGAAAGAAGACTTCTTTGCTGCTTTCAGACTGGCTGCCGTGGATGCCCCCAGAGATGTACACACTTCTGCCAATTGTGGCACAAGCTTGCCCATGTATAGGATGGGGCAGAGACATGCCACTACGCCAGCAGCCTGCCCTCATGTCGTATCTCTCTACTGAGGACAGGGCTGGCTCTCCTCTTTGGCCTCGTCCTCCTATGGCATAGATGATTCCTCCGACCACACAGCAAGAGAACTGTGCCCTCTTCTGCAACAGTGGCTCCATCTCCTCCCAGCGCTCAAAGCGAGGGTCATACCGCCACACTTGGTCAGAGACCGTCATCACTGCTGTCTTCCCATTACTCTCATCCACTTGCACTGCTTCCCCTCCTAGCACAAATAGAAAGTTTCCCACCACACAAACACCTTGATACTGGAGCTTCTTTGGCATGGTAATAGATAGGGGACAGAACTTCCTGCTGCACTGATCGTAGCTCTGAATCTGTGTTTGAGGCCGGTCTGCTTCTGTCCCTCCTCCTACCAGCAAGACCTTGTTGGTTGTGGCTCTCAAACTCGTATGCATACTCTGCAGCAGTGGCTGAAGGGGGCCCTGCGTGTGGTAATGCTGGGCTTTCTGCACCAGGCTATGAATGAAGGGAGTGCGAAGGGCCGGCTTCAGGGCACTTAAATGGATCAGCTCCTCAGGAGACACCAGACTGAATCGGACACGGCTGAGTAGAGAGTTGCTTTCCAGGGCAGATAACGGGTTGCAGTCCAGCCAGTCTAGTGCAAACTGGAGCAATGTTGTCTCCTTCATCCCTGGTATCTCCTCCAGTGCCAGGATCTCGTGCAAAGATTCAAGGTTTAACTCCAGCAGCCCAGTTCTGTCCCCATTGGTGTCAAGAAGCATTTTCAGGTTTCTTGCAATGAAGCGATTGGTGGCAGCAAATGCCTCAGAGAGGCCGTGACGGGCTGCCACATTGGCAAAAAAGCAGCAGTTATCCGGGGTGACACTGTCTAAGATGTACTCTGTGCAGAGATCCACAGCATGTGTAACCTGCAGGTAGCTGGCAGCTTCCAAGGTGTCCTCCAGGGTGGATGGGGACATTGAGAGCCATGAGGTATAGATAAAATCCAGGACCTGCTCCAGACCAGCAGAAGACAGGGCCGGTAAACTGACAGTGGGGGCCCCAGACTCCAGAGTGTGTTCCTGGAACATCGACCAGA
The DNA here is from genome assembly GCA_037974485.1 of Hemigrammopetersius urotaenia. Taxonomy (NCBI): domain Eukaryota; kingdom Metazoa; phylum Chordata; class Actinopteri; order Characiformes; family Alestidae; genus Hemigrammopetersius; species Hemigrammopetersius urotaenia. The sequence continues at coordinate 9,681,702 of JBBPDC010000001.1, read as the reverse complement.
AGTAGTCGCTGGAGCAAGCTAACAGTGTGCGGTGCGCCGGGAACTCCTTGCCTTCAGCTTCCAAAATGATGTCACACATCCGCCTTTCCTGCCGCAAACTGTCGAACCGAGATAGCATTCCTTTGCTGTGAGACTTACTGAGCATCAGAAAGTAACTCATCACTAAGAGAGAGAGAAAAGGTCAAAAGTTCAGGAGAGAGTGAGTTTCTCACTCATAGATAAGTGAGAGGAATGAAATATTACTGGAGAGGAGAAAAGAAAGAGAGAGAAAGTATAGGACCCCCTTGTTCTTGTAGCCTGGTGCAGAATGAGAGAGAGAAGGTCACTCTTCAGAAGGGGCAGCTGCTGGGATGTGAAGCCCATGGCAGCTAGACATGCCAGTGGGAGGGCTGACCATCTCTTTTCCAGCCTGTGGACAGCCCCTCCAGCATTACAACCCTGGCAGGGACAGGCAACTGTCCCGTGATCTGCCCCTCTGTTTTCCTCGGATAAGCGTTTCTGTACACCTAGTACAAACAGAGGGAGGGGGAACAGGCGGTTTTGGGCCACTGGGCGGGGAAGCATCTACCCTCAACCCTCAGACCCCCACCCTTCAACCCTCAACACTGTACCCTTTTCCTCCATCCCGGGTGGGAGTATCAGGGCTGGAAAGATGATGGTATTGGTTTGCTGTGGTTGCCTGATGTGAACTCACCCCTCAGTAAATAAAAGGGTTAGTCATCACTACATTCTTGTCTGCCGCCACCAGCACCCATCTCTCTGCCCACATCACCACGCTGACAGAAATAGAAACATGGGGCATTTCAAAAGAAGACCTGGCCAGAGAGAGAGAGAGAGAGAAGCACAGTGCAAGGGGTGAGATAGAATGAGTGAGAGTAGAGTGATAGTGATAAAAAAGAGTGCCAGGAAAGAGAAGACCAAACAGCCTTCTCTGACTATGAATACTTACAATAAGTTTCAATGAGTGAACAGAAGTCAGGAAGTGATTTGTCAAGGTAGTTAATACAATGTTAAGTGATTAATATAATATTAAGCATGGAATGTCTGTTTACACTGGACTGGTATGTATTTGACGTCCTGTGTGTGTGTATGTATGTATGTATGCATGTGTGTATATTTCTGTCCTGGTAAGAAGCTCCAACCTCATGAATTTATCTGATCATCATCCCTGAATAGCATCTGGCAAAGGCAAGGCAGGAACAGGCCATTAAGGGGGTGTCAGAGTAGATTATGAGACAACTGCCCCCAGTCATGCCTACCAATGTGGCCTGTGATCCACTGGTTCAGGGGATTGGGGAGGAACTCCAAGCTCCGTCCCAGAGAAGGCAAGATCCCTGCCTGCTAATTGGTAACTTGAGTGTTGTATACTTCACAACACCGAGAACAACAGTGAGAACTGCAAGCAATACAAAATACTTCAGAGGACTGTGAGAGCAAGGTTGCCAACTTGGTGCTAGTGCTGTCAGATCCTGGATTCCAAAGCTTTAGGGTGTTATTTGAGTTGTAATTCAGGGTGCCAATGGCATTCCATAGTTTGTGATGTCTCCCCACTTTATTACCTCACTTTTTACATGGCCGATCACTTTACTCCTGGCAACCAAGGTTTATGTGGTAACAACCCATTCTCCTGATGAAGTCAGGGCTTTAACCCCATCATTAACAACTAAGATAAACTAAAATGAGACTAGAATGTTAGTTTATGTAAAGTATAAATGCTAAGCATATCCAAGTACACGTTTGTGCAGCATCAGAAAGTGAGCGGTTAGGTGTTTTTGAATTTAAATACATTGTGCCGTGAGTTTAAATGTGCCACAGAGTCAGATTTGCTCATATATCCCAAATATTCTGAGTATAATTATAATTTATATTTATCTGCATTATGTTAAGTATAATTTAGAACCATATAAACATGCTGTTTATATATAAACATGCTGTTAAAATGAAATTGGATTAATATTTTTTTACTTAAAGGCTCATCTGCAATATATTCAAAGACTTTGGCTTTGTCCACTTCGACTTAAAAGCTCTATATTGAGCAGGATCAGAATGTGGAACTGGAGCTGTGTGCTGTGTTTTCTGTCATATAATGGAAAGCACATTTAGAACAATGCTGACATCACTGAGTGCTTATTATTGTTTTAACAGTTAAAGGTGTTTAAAGTCTAAAGTACAGTACCTGTCAAAACCAGAATAAAAAGGGGGTTTACTTTTGTTTTACATTCATTTTAATGTTTTACCTTTATTTCCACATTTGCGATAATAACGAGATTAAAACTAAGATATTACACATGTTGAAATATCCCCCCCTTTTTTTGCTTCTCAAACAGGAATGAAGAAGACATTCACTGAAACCTTTAGGGGTCCATATAAACCTGCCTTATATTAAAATGAGTTTATTATAGTATGAAAACACTAATATGTTTTTTTAGTATGATTATATAAAACTCTCTAGCCTATACAGTCCATGCATGAAAACCGAGCTGCAAAATAAATCACATTTTGAATTTGCTAGTTTTAATCATGTTGCAACCAACAACTAATTCGTCTTCGTCTTTCACTTAAGCATACGGCAGTTTAGCCTTTAATGTTGAAGTTGTGTTTTGAATGAGGAACAATACAGGGCCAATCAGAACAGAGTTTTTTCTTTAACATGTTTCAGTGCAAAAACAAGCATTAACAAGCAGTAAGAACTTGGAAAATGGTTGTGTAAAAATTAATTATGACTGCTTTTGTTACATAAAACCCTATAGGTGTCATATGTCGACTTTAGGAAAAGTAATACAAGGATAATGTGAGAAATAGCATTTTTTATTTGCATGAAAGTTCCTTGAAAATCATTTCATTTAAAATCATCAGCATTTTTAAGCTAATCCTGGTAATGAATATTGCTATTCATCATTTTTTATGTTTGCACACAAACAAAATCAACCATTTTATGATCCTTTTCCTTACTATATACGAAAAGTGAATCTGTTTAAGAATAAATGTATTTATTTTTGATATTTCCAGCATCTCTAGGATAAAGCATCCATTTGATATTGTGCAGCTTAGAGAGATCATGACTTTCTGAGCTATTTTTATGGAAATCTATCTGCAGCAGATTGTATTTCCCTTTTGTTTGTTGTATCAGTTACTTGGGTATCTGTTAATGAGGCAATATGTGCTCTTATGGAATCTAGAGGTTTGTGTATCTGTGTAGCTGAGACAGACCTGAGAGGCAAATATACTGCAGTCCACTTTGTGTAGGAAACTGTGCTGATGTAGACCTTATAGACTTATCTTATTGTAAAAAATAGTTATTTCTGAATATAGCCAATTCAAAGGTTGAGGGGACTCTCACAATGATGTTGTTGCGATTGAGAGTTTTAGTGATTGCTGGATGTGGATGATGGAGGTTGAGAAGAGACTTTATTATTCAGTTGGTTTGGGGATATAAAAAGAGAAAGCAGATAGGCTGGGTTTTTGCCCTGCAGGGTGGGTAGTGAAAGTGTTAGGAAGGCTTTTCTGATTATCTAGCCCAGCTGCTCATGCTCTCTGGTTGGGGGCTTTGTCAGAGTCTCTAATCTATACACATTCCCATCTAGTGCTCTGGTGGATGTGGCATTCCTCTTTGAATCCCTTAGGATTGACCGATCTCAGGATACGTTCCCCATGCCGCCAGCGCACACTAAGCCTTGGCGGTTTTGGTCAATGAAGAAACCAGTCATCTTTCTATTCTAATCACTATTATCTTTTTATTATCTTTTTACTATGTTATTAATAATAAATGATCTTTAGAGAGAGAGGTTAAAATGGAGAACATAAAAGTCAATAGTGTATGAAAGACCTCTCTAGCTCTATCAGATTAGATGTTTATAATGTGATAGTCCGATGGGAGATGAACAGATTTACCAAATGTACCCCAAAAATAGTTGATTAATCAAAGTGAACAAGATATAGAATTGTTCCTAAGCGGCTGTGAGCTTTTGGAAGGCTATATAAATAAAATGTACTGTTTTGTCATGGAGCAACAAAGATAATGGAAGCCTGTATAGCACCAGTATTGTGCAAACTGGATTTCTTAATCAGTCACTTTCCTCAAACAGCTTCGATCTCAGACAGTCTTGGTTATGTGGTTTCTGACACTGTGTGACTCACAATCTAAAAAAATGCACAAAAGTGTGGACGGAATTCAGACTTCACGATGGCTGCTACTGTTTTTAGCCAAGCAGCATACCTTTGTGGCTCCAGTGCAAAAATAAAGAAGCAAGTTTCACACACCGAACGTCTTGGCTCAAGGAGAAAGTTGTGTAACTTTGGCACAAATTAACTGCAGCTTTAAATATGGCCCACTTGGGTCATGTTTACAATTAGCTGTTACTAAAACACTGTGCAGTTGTCTGTTGAATTCGCTAGTATTGACAGCTTTAACCCTGTCAGCTCTAACAATGGTCCCCAACTCTGGCAATGTTCCCTTAATCTCTTTAAAATGTGCCACTTTAAAAGGTAGCATACCTCCAAAATATAACGGTTCTTAAAAATAACATTCACAATAGGTCAACCAGCAAAATTTTACACATTTATATTTGGTAATGTGGCTTTTCATTTGTTCAAACAGACTCTAGTTACTCAATTGGGTAGAAGCTGGTGGAGTCACGGCCAGAGAAGTGGGTCCTCCTGTGTCCATGCTGCCCACTGTTAAATGGATAAGTATGTGGAATTGGAGTATTTTGTGTTGTTTGCTATTGCTAAAAGAAGCTCCATGCTGCCCTTATTGTTGGATGCACTGCTGGCTTCTAAACGAGCATGCGCAAACTTTCAGAACATTTACATCACTACAAACTACTGATTTAATCAGTGTAACAGTAAAATACATCTGACTTATCAAGTATATTCTTATTCATGTTTACTTTAGAATATGGCCATTTGTGACAAACTTTTTACAGCTTTCTTATCTAAATAAATTGAGCAACATACTAAAACGTCATTAACACCTTAAATATTTACAATCATAAGGTCCAAAAACCCTTAATAAGTTGTTAAGAGTTGTTAGAGTCCATGTAGTTTCTGAATAAAAAGCCTTAGGATGCAATAAGCTTGGAATTGTACAGAGGTAAAGCAGAAGGATACATTAAATGCCAGAACAAGTCACTGGGATGAATAAAACATAAATCAGGTTTGGGGCGTAATCATTTATTTGTGCCTGAGGTGTGGATGACCCTTCACACATACTGTCTTTTATCTTTAGCCCTTAACATAGACTGACTCACACTCTGGTCGAGATCTCAAATAAGGACACTTTCATTGATGCACAAACACTTTGCTGCTTCGGCTCATCACTGCCATTGCTGTTAGAACTCCTCGCTGTGTATGAAATCCTTTAACAGTTCTTTGCAAATATCAAACCCAGGCCTAATAAAACGGTGGCAAAGTGTTGGAAATCCAGTTCTGTTTGTTCAAAGACAGCACACGATCTCTTCATCCTCCCACACTGAGCACGAGCAATGATTTTATTACATGTCAGCCTACACTTTCTCAATGCAGCACACAGAACAAAAGCAAGGGAATGGTGACAAAATGGGGTGACTTACAGAAAAAAAAAAACATGTAGCAAAGAAGGCAAGAAAACAGTCATGTGCCTCACATTTGTTCAGGATGTGGTGAGATAATATTTGTCACTATTGCTGTGGACGACTCAGACCCATCATCATGCTGCTGTGATTCAACAACTAAAAAAGGAACCCAAATATGTGAATATTGTGGAGATCTGATCACTGCTAGAAACAAACACACTTAAACAGATAACATAATGGAGAATAGGTTACAGGTTTCATTGGGCATCTTCAGGATGGCCTACAACAAACAGAGATCAAAGCCTGCTTTAAGTCCTAACTGCGCACTCTCCCCATCAGTCTGTGTACAGTTGTAGTCCGTCGTTTGCTTTAGGTCCACCATATGTTTTGTGTATGTTCACTGAAGTTGGAGCCTTTTAGACAGATTTTTTTGTTGTTGCAGGATTGTGCTGCTTGTATTGTCTGATGGGACTCTTGGTTGCTGTAGATGGGGATGTTGGAGCTGAACTTGGACGTGTTGAACTTTAGATGATGGAGATTGTAGAGAGTTGGAGACTGAATGGGTAAAGCTGGTAGCGCCGGATTATTCCTGTAGATGAGGAAAGAAGAGTTATCTGTTAAAAGGAGTGAAGACAAGCATGTGCTTTTTCCAAGACATATGAAGAGCTTGCACATTTTTTGCCACTTATTTAACATCATTGGAAAGCTCAACACGCTTGGAGGAGAACACTGTCAATTGTGTCTCATCAGCAAACAGATACCTGCCCTGGCTAGCATCACCCTGAAGGAATAAATAAACAACTGACCAGTTATGCTGTTGTAGACTTCCAGATGGCTATGGTACCAGGGAATAAACTTTTGATCTTGCAAATATAGTGCCAACAATCGCACCAGGCATGAGTCCCCTTTATTCCAGAATTAGATTTATTTACTGCCCCACATTGACACTGGTGGCATTTGGATTCGCTGCAGCTATGTGTGAGCTTAGGACTACAATATCATACATGATTAACAAAATGATAAGCCAGCGTTTCCCCTCTATATTTTTGCATTTGTTATTGTTAACAAGGGGATCATGTAGTCACTAACATTGATTAACACTGGGTAAACAGTTTGGTGCTGAAGAAAAACATCATGTATGTGTGTGGTGTATGTAGTGCAACATTGCAGTAGTGCCAAGTGGATCAATAGTAAGGCCCCCTTACATTATAAATGAACTGACCCCACATACTCCTTCTGCATATCCTACATTCATTATTCTTTTTCTAGAAACACACTGACCCATGCTCCAGATGGACGGAGAGGGTCACAGGCCACATGTGTGTATTTGTGTGTTTTCTGAGTGTTGGCAAGCTCTGGAGAGTCATGCTGGGGCAGTCACAGTACAGACGGACTCTTAATGCCCCACCAAGTCCGGCTCTGTCACTGATATTAATAGACTCTGATTCACACTTCACCCCTTTTATCACACACACAAACACATACGCACATACTGATCTCGTATGCAAACTCATATTACTGATGTGTTACAGCTACTGACACCCTGTGGACAGTTGTGAACACAGCATGCAGCAGTTTTAATGGTATGACACACTTATAAAATGGGTCGTCCTTTACCCTGACCTTGCTTTGTGTGTGTGTGTGTGTGTGTGTGTGTGTGTCTGTGTGTGTGTGTCTGTGTGTGTGTGTGTGTGTGTGAGTGTACGTGTGAGTGTACGTGTGAGAGTATATGGATTTCCCTATAGTTACACAACTGTAACATAATGTGTAAATTAATATGTAATTATAATGATCACATAATTATCCATGCAGCCGGTTTACTTCAGTTCCGTTAAAATACAAATGCATTTCACAATTTGATGATAAATAAATAATTAATAATATATTATAATAATAAACACTACTACTACTACTACTACTACTACTACTACTAATAATAATAATAATAATAATAACAAATAATATAAATATTTACCACCAAAAATGCCTTTAATTGTAATTAATTTACAATGTAAGCTTAAGTTATTCAAACAAAAAGCTTGTATGGCCTGTAGCATTGGATAATGAATATAATAAAAATGATTATTATCATTATTATTGTTGTATGATATTATACTTATGTTATTATTGCACAAAATATTAAAATAATAAATCTAACCATACATAGTATTATTACTATACATAAATATAATACATTATATACTTAATAAAAATAAGTAACTACTTAAAAAAAAATCCTTCCTTATTTAAAAAGTAAAAAATAGTAAAAAAAAAAAAACAGGCCTGCTTGGCTTAGCCTTCCTAGTATCAAATGACAAACACACACTCTACAGCTCTACATGGCTATGCAGTGTTTTGCTGTGTGTGCTGTTTGTGAAGGACAGAGTGTACCTGTGTGCATCTAGTCTTTGGTGACCCATCTGAGCTCGCTCTTAACGTTCTGGATCTCAGAGAGGTTGACGGCAGGTCCGGGCAGTTTCACCGCGCCAGGCAGCGGCTTCTTCTCTTCGGGGGTCACCACAGGTGGCTGAGGGGTCAAACATTCATTAACAATCATAGCACTGGGGCATTCGGGCCTACAGCAGAATATTAGCTTCTGTTTATTAATGAAAGTTTTAGATCTATTTGTTATCATTTTCTTAACTGTTTTTTGTTTGATCAGGATGCTGGACTCAAATGTTATGTTAAATGTATCATTATGGAATTAGTATGTTGTTATGGAATTATCAGCGGTTCTGGATCTAAAATATTTTTCATGTCTCATATCTTCCAACACATGATATGGAATCTCATACTAACAAAGACACCCCCTGGATGGGTTTAGTTCCACACTCAAAACTCTACACACCCACATTTAGCCTATATTTTCTCTATAATTTCTCATAATTGTTCTCACTAAGAGAGTCTACATAAAACAGTATACTACTACAATTTAGATCAAGTTTCTGTTAAATGGGATTTTAAACAGTATTGGGTAATTCATGCTGTGCGTAGTGTGTGTGTGTGTGGTTGTACTTGTATTTCTGAGACACTAACCTCCTCCGCGTCCACTGTCTCCTCTCTCCTCTTCACAGGATGCCCCGCCCCTGGACGCAAAGCTCCCATCGGAATATTGAGGTTGGCCTTTAAGACAGACATGGACGAGAGCCAGTGAGACGGCCTTCACCGCCGGAGTACCTTCATACCGACACCATGCTCAAAACCACCTGTTCAATCAACAGCCACTGATGCTAACTGGCTACGTCTGGACGGCTGAGTGGAAGACTAGTCCATGTACAGTCGTACTAATGGCTGCCGGTAGTGCCCGCCATTGTGAGCCCTTGGAAAAAATCCCTCAGCTTTGTCTTCCTGCTGGACATCAGTATGTTCTATAAAGAGCAGAGTGCTTCTATGAAAATGAGCGGCTGGATGCACAGATAACATCAGGCTTAGGAGGCCTAAAACAGGCCTGCTTGGCATAGCCTTCCTAGTTTCAAATGACAAACACGCAACAGTCTAACAGAGGAAATACACTTTATGTCCAATAGTATCCAGACACCTCTTGTAATTGGTAAGGTTCACCCATTGCTGCTCTGGAGTGTGTAAGGTGTAAAGTGTCCATTTTGTCATATGTGAACACATCACAGTGTGAACAGCATAATATGTTTTGTCTGCATTTAACCTGTTCACAAAGTGAAGCAGCGGGCAGCCAGGAACACAGCGCCCGGGGAGCAGAGTGTGGGCACGGTATCTTGCTCAAGGTTACCTCAGTGGTGCTACTAGCAGTCCTGGGATTCGAACCGACAACTTTCTGATAGCAAGGTCAACTCTCTAACTACTAGGCCACAAGCTGCCCCCACATCACCCAATGCTTAAGTAATGACCCCAGTAATGGGCTGTGGAGCATTCCTTTCGAAACATCAGTCCTTAGTAATGCTCTCCTGGCAAAATGCAATCTAATCCTCACAGCAATGTTACAACAGAAGATTAGAGGCTGTTACTTCAGCAAACTGCAGCAGACCTCATGTTAATACGCTTGATTTCTGAAGAAAAGCAAGGTGAGCAGGTGTCTGCACACTATTGGACATATAGTCTATAACACATGGTGACGACATTCAGTCTGAGCCGTAAAGCACGTTTGGATCCTCTTTATCTCCAACTCTCTAACTGAGTGTCTTTTTCATTACTTCTGATAATGCCACTGCTGTAAGAAAACCTCATGTACAGACTGTGTTACCTCAACATGAAATACTGCTGCATGCTAAAAACCCATTGGCTGGTGGGGCAGAGGACAGCATTTAACATCTATCAGTGTAACTTAAAACAATGAGCAAATCCTGTAGAGTGTGACATAAGGCCTAGTGTAAATCCAAATTCCCAACCCTTAATTGTCTCTAAGGAAGCTTTCTAATCCTCTCAAATTATATTGCTTATAAAGCACCCCCTTTTGTAGAGACTTCAAACTGCTAGACGTGAACATGACGTATGTAATTTAGTATTATTTAGTGAACTGCTTTAAATGAAATTAGTTCTTTTTACTAACACATAAAAAGCAGAAATGAAATGGCGAATTATATTTAAATCACTGGAACTTTCTCTTGGCCCATTCATCATGAGATGTCTGTACAGTGTGAATGGGAGGCATTTTTAAAGGTTTTCTTATGACAGCAATGGTTACCATCCAGTATATTATTATTTTTTGTCTTTGGTTTTATGCTTTCTAACAATCTTTTGTCTTTTTTGCATATTGATTTAGATTTAATCCTTCGAAGTCACACATTTTAACAGAATTTTTCAGAAATATATTTTAAAATCATATAAAATTTGAAGCACATGTTCAAATCTGTCAATACAGGATGTATGAAAATGTAAATGAATTCGTTCGTTAATAATGTAATTATCACATAATTCCACTTGAATAGAACCCCAAAGTAGATACTTGACTTCAAAGGGTTAAATGTCTTATCCACCATCCTTATCTATCTTTCACTAACTCCCCTCTGGATGAGCTCCAGCTCCTGAATTATGTCCAGCCTGTTGCTTTTGTGCTTCTTTAGGACCGGCTGTCGCAGCCTCAGTGTCAGACTTCGCAGATCACAATAACAGCGGACCAGGTCAGAGGTCACAGGCCGCTCTGCCTGGCCGAACTTTAGTGACCAAACGCTCTTCTTCTCTCCATGCATGGCCAGTCTTCCTCTCTGTCTCTGCCCTGTAACCGGACCATGTCTACAGTTGTGAGCGTGTGTTGGGCTTTTTATAGATTATTCTGTATATGGAGAGTTTTTATGGAAAGAGAAAAGGTGTCTATTTTTGGCTGTTTGTGTGTGAGCTGTTCTCTCTGTGCTGTGGTCAAATGTAGTAAGAAGATGAGCTTCTTCAGTCTCTCTACCTCTCTCTCTCTCTCCCTCTCTTTCTTCCCCTCTTTTCTCTCTCACTCACTCTTCTCCTCTCTTATTTTATACTACATATCTTTCCCTCATTTCTCCTCCCTTTCTCTCCCTCTTCTCTCTTACTTTGTGTCTTCTCTTTTTCCATTTATACTCTTTCCTCCTTATTTCTGTTTCTCTACCATATTTTCTCTTTTTCTTACATTCTCTTTGTTCTCTCTCGTTCACTTCTCTTCTTCCTCTCTCTCCCTCTCTCTCTCTGCCTCTCTGCCTCTCTCTCTCTGCCTCTCTTCCTCTCTCTCTCTCTCTCCCTCTCCTTCCCTCTCTCCCTCTCTCTCACTCTACCTCTCTTTCTCCCTCACTCTCTCTCTTGCAGTCTTTTATATCTCTTAATCAAGAACACACAGTATGGTGGGCAGCAGAAGAACTTTAACTAAAGTGTGTGTGTGTGTGTGTTTATTTTTATATGCAGTGTGTTTATCAGAATGTTTGAGGGAGAAGAAAGATTTCCATTTAGATAATATATCTAAAGAACAATATACACAAAAGCATGGGCACCATTCTGTATGTATTTTCTGTCCATCATTGGGCTTAATGTAAATTGTGAAACTCTGCTGTAATGCCATGTGCGTTTGAAATGTGTTTTTATGGTAACAACTCAGTGTTCAGAGCGGAACTTTCTTTTCTGATTAAATTATTAAAATGTTGACACATCTTTGGGTTTCTTTAGTGAGTCCAGCATGAGGAAAACATTTTACGCGTCAGCGTTTAAAATCCAAATGATTTTAAAAACAATATTAACCCAGCAGGTATTCAAAGGATGCATTTAGAAGAAAGACATTATTAATATGTATATAAATATACACAAAATACGTTGAGCAACCCCTCAGTTCTTTATGTTTTGCTTTGAATCACCTTGTTGGTGCAAGCACATGATTTTATACCTGTCAGACTATCTTATCTTGGCCATATTATGGGAATAAATGTTTTACTGGCTGCAAAGATGCCAAGATAATGGAGTTCCAACCATTCAGCACCACCAGTATACTGATTACCGCCAGATCATCTGGAATCATCTGCTCCTGTTTCTTCATTGGTTCAGGACTTAAGTTATGTTTTAAATCATCAGCGTTGTTATGCTTGAATTTTTCATAGTTACTGGGCTCTGAAACCTTTCTGTGAAACTGGTCAGGTTCAGGAACTTGACTGAAAATTAGTCTTTAAAAGTCCTTCAGGAAGCCTGGAGAACTATTCCTTGAAACAACATGAAAAAAATCCTAGAATGTCTGACTTTTGAGAAGTAAAGCATCAAGAAATGAGGGCTGGGTCAAGCCTTTTGTGCAGTACTGTACATACACATCCTCTATGCGGAATACACTTCTGTGCATTTTATTTCACAATTACTGTTTATTTGCTGATTACTTTTAATATTTTGTTATTTCCCCAATTTGTTAAATAGAAATTGTTTAGTACACTTTGGAGAAAGGTGATATTGGAGTGTGCTCTCAAAAGAGGATGTGTACGCAGTTTCACCCAGAAATGCAACAAACCAGGTCATTTGACTGGAGGTGTTCGATTTTGCATATGACTGTTTAAATAGTGCAGGGTGAAAAAATGCACATGTTCCTTACAAAAAATATGACCTTTCCCCATTATTTTTTTTCCTCTTCTTAACAGTGGTTTAAATTTGCATGCACTCACACACACACACACACACACACACACTGCCATGCTCACCTGCAAGGCTTTGACGTTTGATGATGGCTGTTTAGACATGGCGCAGATTGACGTCCACAGTGTCTCTGCAAACAGAACCGAATGTGAGCATCGAGCGGTCCGAAAGTAAAATGTATGACCCACTCACCATGTGTGTGTGAGTGTATGGGTTTGTGTGTGTCTGTGTAAAAGTTAGGCCATTGTCCGCTTGTGCCTTTCAGGTGCTGGGGGATAATCTTACCGTTGCTAAGCGACTCTTAAAGTGAAGAAGGAGGGAGGGACTGGACCACCTGAATCATTCATACACACACTCAATGAAGTTCAGGTCATGAGCCGCACACACACACACACTAGCATTGTCATATTAACCGCTTAATCTTTAAGTGTCTGTATGGGGGTCTACACTCTCTCACTCTTAACACCACATGAGTTATAGTTACAGACCAGGTTAACTTTAGGTCTCCGTACCTTAAATGAGTTTTAAAGTTGCACTACAGTCACCTTCACAGTCATTTGAGACTTATTGGTCATCTTTGATAACATAACTTGTTTAAAAGAGGCCACCACCCCAGTTACAGTGTTTGTACCCAGAAAGGCCAAGATGTCTAAGAGTGTAAACAATAATTGATAGTAACAACAACATACAGTAGTAAAGATTATTACATGTTTTAGTCCATTTTTTGTATATTATAGTATTTTTTTGCAATTATCCGCCTCAAAATCTAACAGTAGATTACCTACAATGGAGGTCAATGTAACATGTTTTTGTTGTTTTAAACATTTCTCTTGGCACATTCTTCATGAACGTGCCACACAATGTAAAGCAAATGACAAAATACATTTACAAAGATATTCAATGGATCTTACAAAGTAACATATCTTTAGTATAGTGTTTATTACATATCTATAGTATAGTGTTTTCATGATCTCACAATATTTAATTGCCTCTTCAAATACATAATGCAAATATTATGCAAACCATTGATGAATGGGGTAACGTGGGCTAATAATGCAGAGAAACAAATGAACTACAGTCTATAATTGCAAAGTACAAAGCGCACGTCTATGGTCAGTTTGCAGTGGATAAAATGGCATTGAACAGTGAGTTTAGATACAAGTAACTCATCAGTGAGTAACAACAATTTAATCACTTTTTTTTTTACACATTTTCACAGCAAATCATCCGAGAAATCATCTGAACTCAGTTGAGGTTTGGATTGGTAACGTCGTGTTGGAATCGTTTTATATGGTTTATGTGGTTTCACAATTGAAAACAGTGAGTGTGACTTTCTGAGTGGTAAAAATGTGCACTTTTATCCCTCAAAGCGTAATAATGTACTGTTTTTTTGGAACCAGATGGACGAGAGACGCTAAGTAATAATGAACGCCTTCATAAAAAGATGGCATGTGGAGATTAATGGTTGTTTCTGGTTATTGCTTATTTCCATAACCTAAACACAGATATGCATGGAAATAACTGTTTTACTCCACATCTGCCTGTGCATGTAAACAAGCTTCGGACAAATGTGCTGGTGATCCCAAGAAAGCCACAGAAACACATCTCTCTCCCATAGTCTGTCTATCTCTCTCTCACTCAGTCTGTCTATCTCTCTCTCACTCACTCATTCCATTTTTGGTAGAGTAGCAGAAGCATCCCTGGTTAAATATGGCTTAAAGAAGGCTTAGTTTTTTGTCTCTGCTCAACAGATACAAGAGACAAAATGGAAAAGTATCAAAAGTGGTTAGTATAATTATATATCCTGATGAACAGCTTAAGAACAGCTTTGTGGCTGCACAGTTTTAAACTAGCTTAACTTAACTTTCACTTTTACACACTTTTACTTTCTACACAAATTTTTTTTTACTTGATTCAAAGTTTAACCGATTCATCATTTCGCATGAGTTTAACTAGTGCTGGGCCGTTAGTAAAAAAAAAAATCGCCGTTAATCTATTCACAAAGTTGGGTTGGGAGCTGGGTCTATACTACGCAAGCTATGATGACTTTCACCTTGATATTTTAGCACGGATTTACTCTCTCTGTCTGTCTGTCTGTCTGTCTCTCTCTCTCTCTGGTTCGTGACTATTCCGGATCGTGCCCGTTTTAAACCTGTCTCGCTCTCTCTGTTGCTCTCTCTCTCTCGTTCGTGACTTTTCCGGAGCGCGCGGATCATCTCTCTCTCGCTCTCTCTCCCTTTCTCTGTCTCTCTCTCTGTCTCTCTCTCGTTCGTGCAATCATCTCCCTCTCTCTGTATCTCTCTCTCTCTCTCTGTATCTCTCTCGCTCTCTCTGTATCTCTTTCTCTATCTCTCTCTTTCTCTCTCTCTCGTTCTCTCTGTCTCTCGGGTTTATATTTACATTTTCTTTAAGGGTAATGTATTAAACTGAGTTCCAAATGAAATTAAAGTGATCTTGGAGAACATTTGGAGGCATATTTATGGTTTACACTATAAAAACAGGCATTGGGATCAATTGGGGGGTGTATTTTAATCTAGATTAATCTAGATTAATCTCAAGATTACAATGAGATTAATCTGGATTAAAAAAATTTATCTATGCCCACCTCTAGTTATAATATAATATTTAGGATAATAAAATGTAGAGTAATATCTGAGTAACCAAGCTATCCCTGCCCCTGAATGACCTGGACTTTACCTGCCCTGCACTTTGATGTCGGAGATGGCGTAGAAGTATCTGGACAGGTTGTTCTCGTCCACCATGGTGGCGCCAGTGGCGGGTCTGAGGAGGCGGATCCGCAGGTCGGTGAGGGTGAAGAAATCCCGCAGGTTCTTGGTGGTGTCCAGCTGGCCGTATAGAGACGCCATGTTGTGCAGCCTGGGCCCGGCAAACAGGGCGAAGCGGTCTTTGATCTCGAAGCGAACCGTCTTGTCGTATTTCCACACGTAGCCGCGGGAGTAGTCCTCAGTGCAGATGATGTCCAGCAGGGTGCGCTGCGTCAGTTCGTGCACCGCCTTGGGCTCCATGGTGAAGGCGTCCAGGCAGTCCGTGGCGTAGAACTGGTACGGCTGCCATGTCCGGCCAAAGTCCAGGGACTTCTCCAAAACCATCTGCTCGGGCCGGCCTGACTCGAAGGTGATGACGATGTCGTCCGTGAGCTCGATGGTCTTGTTCCAGGACAGCGTGATGTTCACCTGCAGGGGCTTCGGGTACTTCTTCCACGAGCTCGACTGCCAGAAGGTCGTGGGGTTTCGACCCTCGAAGTCGAACATCAGCTCAGGTGGGTGGGCGAGCTCCTCCGTGGCGGAGTCGCACTCATTATTGCACATATACGGGTTCTCCTGCAACCACAAAACAACAGGAACATTGTTAAACACCTGTAAACCCACCAGCGACCATCAGATACAAACCATCTGAGTTTATGTTCATTAGTCCTGTCTCAGGAGACACTGGAGAACGTCTGGCGATAGAAAGGTTCTAAACAACAAAAACAAGACAATTCATCATCAGTTGGACGTAAAGTTACTGTTGTTCCAGTAACATTTGAGAAACAGTGAAGGTTCCTTAATGGTTCTTTATGGTTGGAGCTTAAAACTTCAAAAACACACATTTATATAACCATTCACAGGTTTTTCCAGGTGAATATATATGATTTCCCTTCAAAGAAACCTTTATTGTAGACACAATGATGAGACATAAAAGAAAATGACATTTCATTTTAATCTACAAAATAGATTGTAACTCATTTGCGAAGGCCCTCTAGTGGCCATTCTGCCTGACTGGTCTTGCAAGTTTATAAAGATAATCATATAAAATGTCTTCATTTTAAAATGAAAAGTATTACATTTCATGGCTGAACCGAGGGACCAAAAGGTCCTTTTGTAGCTAAATGTGATTAGGGTTACCCGAAAGTAATCTGTAGATCAGAGCTTATATTTCTAATAATATTTGGAATGAATTTACAATGATTTGCTGTTCAGTTTAGCATATTTTCTGAATTTGTTTTCATTGGAAAGTCAGTTAACTTGTTAAAAACTGAACGGTAAAGTGTAATAATATTATTTTGAGGAGTGTGAAGAGAACCGAGATGATGAGACATTCTGTAACCAGTTCTTGAGTGAAGTACTGGAAAACCATTCGGTTCCGCCGCCCAGACTGTGAAGGTAGTTGAAATTCCTACTGGTCTGGCTGGGATTGGACCAGAATCCCAATGAGTAGATGTTGGAGGAACGTAGAGAACCTGATGCATGTTTCATGGCTCCTGCATCATCAGATCAGCTCCATTAATCCGAACTCGGTTCTCAAACACGTTTCACAATAAAGACCATCAGGCTCTAACGTCCCGCGCCGGCCGTCGGGCTACGTTCCCTCGAATTACCTTCAGGAGAACATGGTTCTGCTTCCCCCAGCAGATCACCATTGCAACCTTCCGCCGTCACCCCCGGCAACCCGCTGCCTTATTACAGAATTGTAGAGAAATATGATGATCAAAAATCAATAATATCCCATTTTTACCCAGCTGTATCTGAGGGGTGGCGTAGAGAACCAGGACTCTTGTGTTTACTAGCAGAACATCTATTAAATATTAATAATGAATTATAATGCACTTTTATTTACTATACATAATAAATACCCTGATCTATAAATGTTTATTCGCCTCTTTTAATTCCCCGCCGAGATTTGCAACTCGGAAGGTCGTGGGACAAAAGTATTGGGACACCACAGCGAGGTGAACGGGTCCCCTTGTGTGAAAACATCCAGAAAAATATATTTATTGCCAAAAAGGTAAAAGGTAAAAGCCGGAGGATATTTGCAGTTCCCGCGTTATTGTGGGGATTCCCATGTAAAACTGAGTTCGGTTCTCAAAAAAAATCTGTGTGTGACTGAATCCACGACTTGTAAAACTGGGGGATTACTATATACACATGAGTTTGGCAACCAAAAAAGAAGCAAACATGCAGTAGTTAAAGCAGAATGTATAAATGCTGGTTAAAATGAATACATTACATTTAATACTAAGAACAATAATAAGAATAATTCCTAAAATGACAGCTATAGAAAAAAATTATAATTTTCTCAGGTTTCTTAGGTTTGATCTTTTATAGCTGCAAGTATTAAACTGAACAGCTTTGCCTTCGTTTTTAAGAACTGCTGACAATATTTTACCTCATTTCCAAATAAAATATTGTTCTTTAAAGCATCATTTTAAAGGAAACAATAAAACATCAGAATAAGAGAAATGATGCAGCGTTTACAGAACCTGAATAATTCAAAGAAAACAAATCTCTCGTTCTCTCTTAAAATGGCAATAATGACCTTTGAGGAACTTCAAGTAGTGTTTCACCTCCAACTGGTCTCAGTGTGAGAGGAGAGAGTCGATTACAGCAGTGTTTCATACTTTTCCTCATTAAATAAGATGTGATTCAGCTGATCACTAATCAGTGCCTCCTAAAGCAGAATGAGGTGTTTGTGGAGGAATTTAACACTGGACTGGAATGGGTTCACACTCAGAGAGACGCTGATTTAAAATAAACTGTGGTGTCTGTTAGTGTTTTCTGGAGCTGTAGTGGACAATAAAAATACTTCAAGTAAAAGAAAAAAGTGTGTAAAAAAGTTAATATGCAGTAAACTGTATTTTTAGTCGGTGTAAAAGATCAATAATATTTTTTCCATAAATGTATAAGGAGAGTTTCTGCTCATAAAAAATTAGAAATAATAAAAAGAATATTAAAAATAATCAATAATAAAATGAAAGATGTCACCTCTCCCCACCTGCTCGCCTCCGCCGCACCCCTGTCCCCACCCCACCGTGGCCCTGCCCCACAGCTGGCCACTCATAAGGTCAATCTGCTCTGATCCTGGTTTATACAATAAGGGCCATGAATCAGGGTGTGTGGGTGTGTGCAGTAAGTGTGTATGTAGTGAGTGTATAGTGTGTGTGTGTGTGTGTGACCTGGTTCGAGCACAGCCGCACATGTTTGATGAATTAGCATTAGCCATTTTATGACAGAAATGTAATAGAAATGTACCGCCCCACCACTTCAGACCTACCCATGTGACTGACGAGAGTGTGTGTGTATGTGTGTGTTTGTGTGAGGTGCAGGAATAACCTGGCCGTAGCAAAACCACAGAAACATATACAGTGTTTGATGTGTGTGTATATATGACAGATATATGAAAAGATATGAGACAGAACTCTATAACACACATGGGGCCCTTTATCACATACGGGTTTAAAAAATATTTATTATTATTATTATTTATATTATTACACTTGTATTATTATTATATAGACAAAATTCAAATGGGACATATGGATGCAGTTCTTTACGATTGTTTACACACTAAAATAAAAATTATCACACGATTTGCAGCGCTCCACACCCAAGGAGCGAAACACCTCTGCTTCACACTTTTTGCAAAACTCTACACACATTTTCACAACTTAGACACCGATAAGGACTGTGACGTTACATCCTCGTCAAAAAAGCCCTGGCTTGGTAATGATCACACTCAGGAACGAACTGGGTAACCACATCAACCAGGCATGGAAACACACACGCTTAACTGAATCCACAGCACACAGGTCAGTTCACCCCTCCTCAACAAAAACAAAAAAAGTTAGAAGAAGAGTGAGAAGAAATGAGAAGAGAATGAGGTGGAGGAGGAGACCTAGGTGGAGGCAGAGTGAGAAACGTGATTGGACATGGGAAAGTGACCGATGTGCCAGGGCAGCAGGGGCCACCTCTGGGAGCCTGCAACACTGATATAATACAGTAACCCCCCAGTTTAACGTGGATCAGAAGTCGCGGGTTCAGACACACGCAGAATTTTTTTCAGAACTGAACGCGGAAATCCCTACAACGCGGAAACTGCAAATATCCTCCACCGTTTTTGCTTTTTCATGGCAGTAAATATATTTTTCTGGATGTTTTCTCACAAGGTGACCCATTCACATCGGTGTGGTGTCCCAATACTTTCATCCTGCCACCTTCCGAGTGGCATATTTTGGCACGAAAAGCACTAAGACACTTCAAACTCCACAGTTCTGTAGATCTCCAGGAGACCTTTCCAATGAAGATGAAAGTGACCATTTGTCATACGTGAACACACCACAGCACACAGTGTGAACAGCACGAAATTCAACCTCTGCGTTTAACCCATTCACCAAGTGAAGCAG
>JBBPDC010000001.1:9629381-9644825 GCA_037974485.1 Hemigrammopetersius urotaenia | reverse complement strand
TGTGTGTGTGTGTGTGTGTGTGTGTGTGTGTGTGTGTGTGTGTGTGTGTGTGTGTGTGTGTGTGTGTGTGTTTATGGGCCTGTGTAGGCCTGGGCCTGAACTGATCCTGGTGTAATGACACACTGTCAGGCTGTTGCTCTCTGTGCTGCTGTAAACAGAGCAGCCACCGCACAGGACTGAGTGCAGGAATGTGTCAGAGTCTCTGTCTAACTCATTTCATCTTCCTTTTCTCCCCGCATCTTCTCCTGTGTCTTTTATTTCACAGGACGTCTTCCGCATGTCTCAAAGTGAGTACTTCCGTCATGCACAAGCCACTTTTAGTAGTAGTGGTTTCACCCTGAAAAATACCACGACTTATAGTCCTCTGCCTAGCCCACACTCCACATTCTAATGTCTTTTGACTTTGTACTTATAAATATGATTTTAAAGTAGGCATTCATTAATATTCATAACGCATGCATTTGTAACATACCAGTTATTCTCACCTGGTGTAATTATAAAAAATGTTGCCAGGTTTGAAGTAAAAAGTCATTATGTGTGTCGAAATGTAAATGTAATGTAGAAATGTGTATTTAAATAACAAAAACCAAAGTATCTGCATGAACTATGACTTTAAATGTTGGGTTTGCTTTAAAACCTGTAAATTCAAGTTGATACATTTCTACATATTGATTTGAACCTAAGTTAGCTTACTTAGGTTCAAATCAATATGCAGAAATGTATCAACTACATTCAATTTCATGAATTTAGAAATTAGAAATATTTAGAAGTTAGAAATACACAGGTGAAGTGAATATCATTGATTATCTTTTTACAACACCACCTGTTATGGGGTGGCATATATTATGGAGCGAGTGAACAGTCTGTTCTTGAAGTTGACGTGTTTGAAGTAGGAAAAGTGGACAAGTGGAAGGACCTGAATGACTTTGACAGAGGCTGAAGTGTGATGGCCAGACAACTGGGTCACAGCATCTCTAAAACGTCCGGTTCCTGGTATGCAATAGTCAGTACCTACCAGAACTGATATGAAGGACAACCAGTGAACTGAAAGTGACAATCTGGTCATACGTGAACACACCACAGCACACAGTGTGAACAGCACAAAATACTTCTTCTGCATTTAACCCATTCACCAAGTGAAGCAGGGGGCAGCTACGAACACAACGCCCGGGGAGCAGTGTGTGGGGACGGTACCTTGCTCAGGGTACCTCAGAAGTGCCTAGCAGTCTTGGGAATCGAATCAGGCCTTTCTGATCACAGGGCGAATGCCCTAACCACTAGGCTACCAACTGAAGACAAGGTCATAGACGCCCGAGGCACACTGATGCAAATCGTGAATGAAGGCTTGCCCGTCTGGTCCAATCCCAGAGAAGAGCTACTGTAGCACAAATTGCTGAAAATGTCATGGTTGTAAGGAAAGGTGCCAGAACACAGCTTGCTGCATATGAGGCTGCATGCCAGCAGATGGGTCAGAGTCCCCATGCTAACCCCTGTCCACTGCCCAAAGGCTCTGCAGTTAGCATGCAAGCATCAGAAGTGGACAATAGAGCAATGAAAGAAAGTGCCCTGGTCTGATGACGTTTACATCATGTAGACAACTGTGTGTGTGCCTTACCTGAGATGGCACTATGGGAATTTCATGATGAACAAACAACTGTAAACGGCCCATAATTGTCCAAAAGTCCAAAAATCTTAAATGACCTACATCGAGTAGGTGTTTATTGTTATTTCAACCATATACACGTGTGAACCGAATCCACTCTCACTTTTGACAGTAAAGTGGAATCTGCACTGCAGTTCTATGGAAAGGTTTAACAATAACCTTTAATGAGTTTAATTAGTTTTATGTCTCAACAAATAAAGTGGCGACGGAACACCTCCTTCTCCAGTGATTCATAATGACGCAGGTATTTCTTTCACTCGTGCTCTCAGGACTGCACGTGAATGCCCGTTAGCCTTAGCGGACTTGCTAATGTGGATACTAAGCCTTAAATTTATGGCACACCAACGCTGCATCATACGTGCACCGACTGACAACATTGCATCGGTTAATCTCAGGCCGGGATCGCCATAAAAATCTAAAATATGTCAAATTTTACAAAACTAATAATTTATTGAAACATGCACTTAATTGCATTGCCTCAGTGAATTCCTAATATGATGTGTGGACTGGGTCCAGTCAAGATTCGAATCAGGGTCCGGACTTTGAGAATCGCTTGCGTATAGTATATATTGTAAGCACATAGTACATGTTGCCCAAACTGAGGCATACATAGTGTATATTTCTGTCTTTCTGTTTGTATGTGCAACTGTAACCCCCTCATCCTGTCTACCTGTCCCTCCCACTTTGGAAACACACACACACACACTTCCGCTTCCCAGCCAGGGCCTCCTGCTCAGCTCAGATATAATGAGTTATGGGAAGTGTCTTGCAGAAAAGTGACCTCTATAAAAAGCGGCCCTTCGTCTGCACACAACCCAAAATTGCTTTGTGTATAAATACAAGATGCCACAACAGAGAGGGACTGGAATGTGAGAAACGAAGCGAGACAGAGGAGTGGTCCGGCCCCTGTGGGTCTCTCTGAGACCTCCTTTAGTCATTATAGCATAGCTTCATCCAAAACAAAATAAACATACTGTACTAAATGACCTGATGATGTAGAACAGCCTAGTTAAGATATATGTCAGGAAGCCACACTACCTTTCAAAAGTTTGGAGGCACTGGTTAAATTAAAAATGACACTACATACAATAATACATTTAACTAATCCACAGTAGTGGCCAAAAAATTAAGGCCTCCTGCATATTTGCAACACTGCAATATGTTTTTAAAAAATTACAGAGTAACATAATATTAACATTACATAAAATGAATATTACAGTATTACAGGTAATAATGGATTTCTTTCAACAGTTTTCAACAGTCGCTCCTACATGTATCTGAGATGATGCAGTGTGAGGACTTCCTGTGAAAATGTTTTTCAAATATCGATCCTCACAAACTGTTGTCTTGCGCCTGTGGCCACAATTTTGCCACATGTAAATGGTAACTTTATGGGAGAAAGAAAAAGCATTCTTAGCTTTGAATGGAAATTAGTGGAACGAGAGTTTTGGGCCAGTTCTTTTGTTGCCATGAAAGTTAAAAAACATGAAAAACAACAAGGTTTTATTCCGACACAGGCCATTTGAAAAGCATGAAAATAATTTAATGATAAGGTACACCTCCACAAAAACATTCCAAACACAGTGCACCTTTCAGAAAATCCATCCCCTTAATACAGACTGTTCAGTTGTAGCTTAGCAACTGTATCTAGGCCTGAACAATTCTGAAAAGTTTTCAGACTGAAAGAAAATGTTCTAACATTGTGTGAGGTATTTTTAAAGCAGATATCATATATTCTAGACATTTGGGTGGGGAATACAACATTTTAACCATTCCTTAAACTACTAGGTTACTAGAGACGACTAGACCCATACTGGCAGCTTCAAGCCCCAACTTGATCCGGCCTGGCCTGGCCTGACTGCTTATAAATTAGAAACCTATCAAAAATGAGAATCTTTATAGTGTGAATTCATAAAAGTGCACAAAATATTCTACATAAAATGTCACCCGTTGTAAAACAAACCAGAGCCCAAATGTATTTTCAGGCTCAAGTACAGCCCAAAACCTGTTGACTTCTTGTGCCCCTCTGAGCTCGGGTCAGCTAGCAAACAACTACTGAAGACACAAGTGGAGAAATCTTGGAATGTAAGAATATCTCACAATAGTTTTGACTTTTAATAGTAAGTACTTTAGTACTCTTACTCAAAGTAAATATTTGGTGAAATAATTACACTCACATACTGGATTTGTGCATATTGTTCATGACTTTATATGTCCTGTACATTATCAACTACATCAGTAGTTGTTTAATTAATAACTTACATTTAATAACATATTCCATTTATGGTTTGAATTTAGTTCTGTTTTGATGTAGAACAGAGAGAACATGGTAATAATGTAAAGAACAAGTGTACAATAGTGACTTTCCAGGTTCAATCTTGATTTAAAACACATACGTGGGTTGATTGTAAAGAATCCATGCTTTTTGCACTTCGTTTCTTCTTGTTTCATAAACCAACATGTGAGAAATAATGTATTACAACATGCTTTTTATCCTTCAGCTTCAACACGTCATGTGTCTTTTTCTTACTGCTTTACAGAGACTATTTTTAGTCTAAAGGATGGACTGAATGCAGGTCACGGTGAGAGAGTTTTGTCAAGGGATCTATCCTCATTTTAAATCTTCACTCACTCACACACGCACACAGCAGGGTTTGATGTGCCTGCACACCACCTCTCACACACACATACACTTCTCACCTAATAGGTCTAATTAGGCCTGCATCCCATTGTTCTTTCCCTCAGAGGAGCTGTCTGGGTTCTGTTGAACCTTCACATGTGATTAGCTCTGAGTGAGTGTGAACAGAGACCCTCATGACACCTGCACCCTGAACACACACTCAGATCACCAATCTGCTGTGATCTGGCACACACACACACACACACACACACACACACACACACACACACACACACACACACACACACACATTTACAAGTAAGAGAGTGAAAGGAACCATTTTTGCGCTCCTTCTGGCAGAAGCTTTTCTCGTACTACCAGTGAGCGGAACTTTTTGATGTCTGTTAGCAGGTTGATCTGGAAATTGATTATTTAGTTTTTTGTAGTGGTTCTTTATGGTTTGTAGTGGTTCTTGGTTTTTATTCTAATGTAAAGAAACAAATCGTCATCGTCCAAACAAAGCCATGTACCTCCAAAATGGTCATCTTGGGCAAAAATGGCAATAAAGTTCTTGACAGTCAGTGTTTATTTATGTGTCTTTGGCTCATTTTGGACCGCTTCTGCTTGTTCGTTTATCATGAAGTGTTTACACAATTGAAAGAATAACTACTGAGCTCAATTCATGTTGACTCTTAACTGTACCAACTTTGTTAGTCATAGATGGCCAGTCTGCCCCGCAGTGACTACGCTGTACACCAAGGAATTCTATTGTTAATGTTTTCCATAGAGACTCTCTTTCTCCTTTTGAGTCTTGGTTCCTCCTGAGCTTTCTTCCTCTATCTTTAGGGAGTTTTACTCATCTTTGTTGCCAATGTCTTGCTCTCTAGGGGCTCAGACCTGGATTCTGTAAAGCTGCTTTGGGACAACACTAGTTGTAAAAAGCACTACATAAATAAAATTGAACTGAAATCAATTAAGGAAAATGACATACTAGTAGTTCCAGCAGTTTCTACTTGCAGCAAAGCATCTTTAATATTTACTTCACCCCACTGGCATTGGTACCGCAAAGCACTGCACGAGCAAGCAATAAGTAGTGAACAAAGAGAATACCCCCAGGTAGGACAAGGAAGGGGGTGGATACTCTACCAGCAAGGACATCTCACATGGCCAAAGACCCGGACAGGGGCATAAGGACTATGAGACTGGTTGCAGCAAGACAGGTGGATGAGATAGAAGGAAGATGCTCCAGGTGTGCAGAACTGCAGCAACGCAAAGCACCTGATATGACTCAGACAGTAATCTCTGAGTGTATTAGCCCTGCTTGTCAGTCAGCAGAGGCCCAGATCCAGGGGGATTACCACCGTGTTCTGGACCTCTGGGTAAGTTCAAGCAAGGAAACCACATTTGAACTTGCCACCAGCTACAGATCCCAGATGGGCAATAGTCTGAAACAAGATGCTATCAAGACGATCAAGATCATGGTAGAGATAGTATACCAGGTATATTGTGATACCTTAGGCATGAAGGTAACACAGCCAACCTATCAGCAGGTCCCAGCGGGAGGCAATGCCAAATCAGAGAGGCATGGGAAGTACTAAGGATGCTCATGAAAATGTGGTGTAAAATAAATGAGGGAAAAAAGCATTAAATCTGATATGGGCAGAAGTGCAGAAAAGCCAAATTTTCTTTTCAGAGCAGAGATAACATGGAAAAAGCAGAGCAAGAACCAAAGAGAGAGAAATGCTTTTTTCAATAACCCTGTCCAGCTTACCGCCGACCTCCTGGGAAAGCCTAAGAGTGGAAAATTGAAGAGTTCCAAAGAAGAAGTGAAGCAGAGTGTGGCAGTAGCACATGGTGACCCCTTCAGAGACATTCCACCAGGGGAATGCCCTTTCCAGTTGCCAATGATAAATCTGGAGGAAGTGAGAGCTGCTGAAGAGGTGCTCTTTTGGACATTCTGGAAAAAGAAGCAAGAACTTTTCTCTCTCAATGTCTATTTTGTCTATTTTGCACAATATTATGTTTGTCTTGCACAATATGCTCTTTTCAGATGTACATTTTCAGATGTACATTTTACATCTGTCTATATATATCTCTTTATTTTTTATTACACACATTTTATTTTTAGTCAATCAGGGATCAGACAGATTATTAAAGAAACAAAGAGTTTAAAAACGCACTCTCTGTTGTATGGCTAGATTTAGCAAAAGCCTACCCAAGTGTATCTCATCGGCTGATCCAAAAAGTCTTAGAGCACTATCTAGTGCCACCAGAGGTAGTGAAACTTGTGATATCACACATGGATAAGCTGAAGATGAGGTTATATCTCCACCAATTCAGGAAACACAGTGGGCCCTACATGCACTGGATAAGATGGGCACAAATGCAATTTCCGCCTGAGAAATCCAGGAGTCCCTGCATCCTTAAAGTGAAAGTGAAAAGAAACACCGTCATTATATATATTATATATATATAGTGGATATAATGGAATAGCTATGCGGTACATTTCTGCAAAAAAAGGCAGAGTGAACCTGTCTGTTAGGCCAGTCAAGCAGGACTTCCAAACGCTGCTTACCAGTTTCATTAGTGGTTCAAGAGTTCAAGGCCACCAAGGCAAGAACAGTCAGCATACTGCTCCTGTCTAAAGATAGGAAAGTCTGACATGCCAACAAGTCCATCAGATGTGGCTGGAGGTGGAAGCTGC
Source organism: Hemigrammopetersius urotaenia (assembly GCA_037974485.1). NCBI lineage: Eukaryota > Metazoa > Chordata > Actinopteri > Characiformes > Alestidae > Hemigrammopetersius > Hemigrammopetersius urotaenia. The sequence continues at coordinate 9,637,838 of JBBPDC010000001.1, read as the reverse complement.
AGGAAAGAGTACTGGATGCAGAAGCATACTGGAAGCACCTGGAGATTGTCAGCACAGCCTGCCAAGGTCGCTTAGGGCTGGGAAATTACAACACAAAAAGGTGGAGCAGGACCAAAGTCATGAGAGAGCTTTGGTGCAGAGGGTCCGAGAAGCAGCAGAAGAGGACCGCTGGATGATGGGGCTTGCTTCCCAGGGTCAATGGATCCCCCAGGAACTAGTCCTTAAGCGGTCACTGGACAGGAAGGAGTTCTGGAGCACTGACCAAGGCAAGCTGACCTTACAGGCCATGGCTGATCTCTTGCCAAACCCGAAAATTGTAAAAATCCTGGGGAAGGAGGAGAGTTCATCATTTGTGCTATATGGTGCACCAATGTGCACGGATCTTGACCGGATGTCCATAAGCACTGTGTAGGTGGAGGCACGACAAGGTACTAAAGAAAATTTCAAAATGGGTGAATCTATAATATCCAGACAACTCCTCCTAGGCCCATGAATTTCCACCTTCAAGGTGTCCAAGCTTCCAAGATAAAAACAACTGCCAGGAACCCACGTTCCATCCAATAGCATGCGTCTGAGACATGCAAGTGGACCTGTCTTCCCGAGTGGCAGTGACCTCACTCTGTCCTGATATGGTACTCATATACAGGAGTACAGTTTCTGCAATGACACCGGCAATGTTTCTGCAATGTTTACCTCACCTGTGGTCTGTACATGACAGTCCTGTGAAAATCCTGATGCACAGATAAATGACCTTGCTGTCCAAAGGAAATTAACAAGACAATCTTTACAAGTGTTTGTATTTTTCCAAATTTACCCCAATTTAGTTAGGTCATGTTTCATTCAAAAATTAAGACAATCGCATTCACTTGGCACCACCAGCACTTGCAGGATGTAGACTAATATGCACTTCATTAGGTGAGCATCATGTTGAGGGATGGTCAAAGATAGAGCCCATCTACCCTTCCTGTAGGGCCATTATACTCTTTGGGAGTCCCAGCCACAAATGGCTGTGACATCACTGGGAACCAAAGTCACAATTTCCAATGCTTAGATAGTCACTCCATTTCATATAGGCACTCCATTAGGGAGCCTAACTTCCATTATAAGAATGTTTACTTTTTGTTCTGTTCAGTTGCACTGTCAAAGGGATATTAAACTGCTTATTTTGACGTGAAGTATTAAGTTAATTTTAAACAAAAGCTAGCACAATGTTAACTAGCTTTCTGAGATTCCTTTTTCTTTTAGTTTTTATAGTGATGTCCTGATGATTGATGATAACTTACTTAATCTGTGTCATTATGTGCTACCATCTGTTTTGCTGATAAACTTGGCATGTACGAAATGTTCGAGTGCAAGGTAGCTTGCTAGCAACCATGGGTTAACAGTAGCGAGTTTGTATATTTGAGAAATGAGAAAAAGATAAGGAAAACAAACACTCATTAAATAAATTATATGTTTATGTTAAGCATTTTATTAGTATATATTTGTTGTAGTATTTAGTGTTTGTAACGGTGGAGATATGACCTCTCTTATGGTCTTGCTTGATACACTCCCAGCTGCATTGTTTACTGTAGTACTGACCCTGACACTTCCCTTCCCCCGTTTTCCCTCTCGTTTTCCTCATTTTCATTCTCATTTTCATTCTCAACACCTATTCTGCATTTCTCTCTCCCTATGTATGTCCAGCCTGAACTGGAATCTAGTCTCCAAAAAAGGCAATTGAATGGAGCTGGCTCTGCCAGACTTCACCCTGTGTGTGCCCAATCCTGTCTCATTTACCAGCTTTCCCCACTTCTTTAGTGAACACTGCCTCACTGGCTCTCAGGTTGCTTTTCTTTGAGTTACTCTCACCCCCAGTGCTTGTCTTGGCTGGTTCCCCAGTTTTCCAGCGCCCACAATTCCAGGTTTCCAGCAGCTGGCTTTCCTGTCCTCTGGTCCCCAGTCATTCTCCTTGTCCCCTGCTGGTGGCCATCAAGTCCCATGATCTCCCACTCTTGGCTGCCCACTCCCCTTGTTCCTTATTGCTAGTCTCTGAGTTTACTGGTTCTCCACAGTTAGCTTCCCCACCTTCTAGTCCCCCTGCCGATTTACTGCAGATGACCCTATATATTCCCTTCCTGCCTCCAGGTCCTACATCACCAGGCTTCACCACACCTTCTCTGAGCCAGCTCCAGTGATGGATCATTAGGCACACATCAGGAGATGCGCTCAGAGGGGTACTGTCAGGCCATGCCATGCTTGCTATAGTACTGAGCCCAGCACACCTCCCCCTCTCCTGTTTTCCCTCTTATTTTGGTTTTTCCAGCTCACCTGATTGTTAGTACCTATTCTGCATTTCGATCTCCCCAAACCCCAGCCTGAACCAGAATCTAATTTCCATTTTCTATCATGCCTACTGGTTAGCATGCCATGCTGTTTGTTATTGTGTATATCCCTGTTAACAGATAAGTGTTAGTATGCCTGGCAGTTTTCTAGGCTCCTCTCCTGTACTCTCTGGTGGACTTCTAAAAAGATACTGGAACTATTTCTGCATGACTGTGTGTCTGAAGCAGGGCTATGTAAGTCCCAAATATTGGTTTAAATATGGTTCTGAGGCCCCAACTTGTACAAATTGCGAGTGCAAGATAGCTAGCTAGCAACATTTGGCTAAGTGTGGCTAGTTGGGAGCTCATGCTATTTAGGACAAAACAGACCTTGTGGAAAAACTACAGGGAAAGAAACAGAGGCCAAATGATTCTAAATGTAAACTGAGTTTGTCAAAATTCAGGAGACTTGATAAAAAGTCCAGAAGGCTTACCAGTGGCTTTTTGGCCTCTGTGGCTAAACTTGTTTTTCTGCTGGATATGCCAGATTTTTGGACTAAAGAAGAACACGTCTTTTTAATAAATAAGGGGTTTTGGAGAGGTCTTTTAGTAAGATAACATGCTGACAGCGAGTCTCTGTCAGTGACCACATCCTGTACTGTTTGATACTGTGCAGAACAGAAGACTGGACGAACACAGATACAGCAAACCTGTTAACCCTTCAGACATCTTTTATGTGCTGTAGATTTCATATGTAATAACATAATGAATTGCAAATAACAAGAAACAAATATACATTAGTAGTTAGACTACTTAACACATTACATTTCGATTCATCATGGTCCATATCAGCTGGTGTGAATCTTCAGTTCTGACTTTTTTGATTAATTTGTCTTAGCAGTAAAAGAGATGCATAAAAGAATCATATTTAGATATTTATATTTACTTCGACCATCCCCTGTAGCTCTGCATCATAGTGGCCACATTTATAAATGCTTAAATTTTGTATAGCTTTCATTCCTGAATGCAAGAATACAATCATTTGATTTAATCAGTTTAGATTAGTAGAGAAATTATAATAATGCAAAAATACAAATACAAAATTATTTAAAATATTACAAACATTATAGTTTTGTTACTGTCAGCTGTGAAAACCACTTGCAGGGATAATTTTGTGGTGGAGGACAGTTTTCTGCTTCTTTGAAAAACACACATTTTGTTCCATTTCTTCCAGACATGTGGGGGAGAAGGGAAGGTGCTTGATTTAGCCTGAGGGTTAACTCTTCATTATGTAGTTAGTGCTGAGTGGGCAGGTGCTTTCGCATACAGGACAGACACGGACCTGCAGTGTAAACACACACAGGCCACATTTTGGTAGCACATGCACTCACACACACACATGCACATGCAACAACTCTCAATCATCCCACCCATGCAAGCCGACTGTGTATAATTAGGCCTAGTTAGAAGCTCCAGTCATTTCATGTACTGTACAGAAAGCTGTTCCTCCTACTTTTTCTCCTCCAGTTTCTCCCTCTCTCTCTCTCTCTCTCTCTCTCTCACCCTCTTCCTTCCCTCTCCCCCTCCCCTTCTATTACTGTCCCTCCCTCTTGCTCCTTTTCTCAGCCAGTGACTCTTGGCATGAGGAGAGAGCCACTCGTTCACTTTGGCCTGTAAGTGACCAGCTGAACTCCAAGAGCCGAACTCAAAGACCAAAACTTCACAGCTGACCTGAGACCTGAGCCTTCACAGCAGACCGGCATCCAGGAGCAGGCAGTGACCTGAGCAGTCTTGGGACGTCCATCCAGGCAGAATCCCCCCCCTTAATACACACACACATGCACACACCAAGCCCAGCTGGCTAAGTCCTCCACTGACCCGGGACCAGGGTTTATCAGCAGTCATCACTGGGCCAGCAGGGTGAAGCAGGGCCACGGCCGGCAGGAAAGAGAGAAGGAGACCAAGGGAGCTCTAGAGGAAGTAAAAGAAAGACAGAGAGAGATAAGAAAGCCAGACAAAGCCAAATCAGGTGGTAAAGAGAGAGGCCAGCAGTATGGAGATGGAAATACTGAGCGGTAGGGGCTCCAAGCAGGCTGCGGCCCCCACAACACTCATGAAGGGAGCCCTCACAGCACTGGTGTGTCTCTGTCTCGCTCTGCTGATCGCTGTCATTGCTGGTAAGTGCAGTATATATATGTATATCATCATATTATTATGTCATATTCCTAGATATGAGAATAATATGTTTCATATGTAAGTTTCCTGTATATGTATTTGCTCTTAAATGTCAAGATGAATGGCCTGATACAATTACAAATAGAAGGTGTTCCATCAGCTTCCAAGTTAAGAACACTTTTCCTTCTTCTGTAAAGTTACCATTTTGGAGATACAAAAAAGTTTTGTTGCAACAGCGATGAAATGTGAGTATATACCCATATATATCGTAGGGATAATCCAGTTTTGTCCTTCCCTTCTAAAACTATGTAGATGCACTTGATCTTGTGAAGAGAAAGTTATGTTATGAATTTGTATAAAAACAACACACACACACACACACACACACACACACACACACACACACACACAAACACACACACACACACTTTAACACAAAGTAAAGATTCCCAGTGTTGTCTGCCATCCATGTATAAATCTTAAGTCATTTTGAGGCAGAGACACACACGCATATACACACATGCACATGCAGAATGAGGCGTCGTGGGAAAAGTGCTTGGCCACACTAACTTCAGATGTGTGTTTGTGTGTGAGATTATTTTAGAAGCATATAAAGTTACACACGCAGTTTTGCTTTGAAGGCTGTAATTGCTTCAGGACAGAGTAGTCCAGTGGAGTAAAATACATGCTTAAAGAAAGCAATATCTCTATTCTCGATTTAAACACAGATCATTTTGGCTTAGTAAAAGAAAATGTGTTCAGTGTGTGTGTGTGTGTGTGTGAGTGTGTGTGTGTGTGTGTGTGTATGCATTTCGGTAAGGGTGGAATGCACAGAGGTGGTAAATATGAACTTTTTGGTCCTATTGTTCCCTGTTTTTGAAGCTGTGTAATTATAGTCCTTTTTGTCTGCGCATAATACAGCCACACATACACACACATTGTGTGTCACGGCTTTGTGAGGCTGAGCGTAATGAGGCTTGTTCATGCTGGGCTAAGGCGCTGTAAATGAGTGGTGTTCTGGTTCATGCTGTGGTCATCTGCTGTCCAGTTGTGGAGTGGACTGTAAACAGAGCAAAGCAAGGCTGCAACACTTCAACTACAACACAAAGTCATGCATGCAGGATGTTGGAACAGAATAGTGCACACACACACATATATTTATATATACACTACCAGTCTTTGTTTTCTTCTTTATTTTCATTATTTTCTACATTATAGATTCATATTAAAATCAAACAAAATGATGAAGGAATACATGGAATTGTGCAGTAAACAAAAAAAATCAAACCAGAATATGTTCTGTAATAAGGTAATGATGGACTTTCGTTTCTTTTACTTAGTTAAGGGATTCTTGCCATAATGTGGAGTAGAACCGTAGTGGAACAGGATCACCAACCCGTCCATCACTGATGATCCCAAACACATTAAGAAGGAGAAAAATTCCACTAATGAACTCTTGACGAAGAACTCCTGTTAATTAAATACTATTCCAGGTCAATTCCTCATGAATCTGATTGAAATGCCAAGAGTGTGCAAAACTGTCATCAGAGCAACAGGTGATATTTTCAATATTAATCTACAATGTAGCCAACAATAAAAACAAAGGAAATCACTGAATGAGAAGATGTGTCAAAACTGGTAGTGTACAAAATATATATATATATATATTACAGTCTTGCTTTTTTATTTTGTGTGTGTGAATGTTTGTGTGTGTGTGTGTGGTCGTGTCTTTTTGGTATGTGTGCAGTGGAGCATTAGGTCAGCATTTCCAGTGACATCCATACCTCTGGACAGCTGACGAGAACATGGCATGGTGGAAACTGTGATGTATGCGTGTGTGAAAGTGTGCTCAAGGCTTCGTTTAAGGCTGTGATGTGTTGCTTTCTGACAGGTTGACATATTTTCTCCATTCCCTCTAGTCTCACAGAAAGCGGACAATGGAGAATTCTGCCTCACGCCGGAGTGCATCGAAGCAGGTACACTCCTTCAGCTGGTGTTCACTCGCCAATTAGACCTTAAAATACCCTTAACACCTGCTATATAGACTATACAATACACCCTATATATGTATGTATGTAGATAGCCTGCTCATTCAGTGTTTTTTTCTGCAGTCAGGGGTTTTAATAGAGGCCCCAACAGCCCCAATTTTGTAAGAAGGCTTTGTGCCAGATCAGAGACGCACATCTCATGAGCTCAAACACACCTGTTTCAGCTCATCAGTTAATGATTCGTGGTAATAAAGTCTCCAGACGCTGACTAGTCTATGCAGGGAAAAAAAATAAATGCAATATTTCCATTCCAACATGTTTTTTTTTAAAGAATTTACAGAGCATTTAATGCCTCCCATAAAACATTTGAACCATTGAACATTGTTGAAAACATCAGAAAATATTTTTTTAAATAATTTAATAATTTTTAAATAATCTTCAATAAATGTAAACATAATTTAAATTATAGTAAGTTCTTGGAAAATTTAGCAAAAGGAACAATCTATAACAGCAGCACAGAAGATTTTTTTGCCCTCTTCTCTGTGGCACTGGGTGAAGAGCTTTGGAAAAACACCATTTATTGCAGTTCAGTCAGTCTTTCATTATTTGTATATTTTTTCATGATATGTATATTGCGCATGTTGATATCACAATGATGGTAAATTTGAGATATATTGCGCTTCCCTAGCCAGGATTAGTGGGTCATTTACACCAAACTGTGCTGGACACCAGACCACATTGCAGCATTGCTGAGAATTTGATTGCATTCAGCCACAATAGCAGATACTGAGGCTGGATTATTAGTTCTGGATCACAAACACCCAAAGGTATTAGATGGGGCTCAATCACTCTAGAGAATATATCGCCCAATACTGCACTTGGAAAACTGCAGCGAATGTGATTGCATTCAGCCACAAGAACAGCTTTGCCAGCATGACCTTAGGTTCATAGCAGCCCTGCTTCTCTATAAAGAGGACCAGTGTCAGCAATGGGTGCACCTAGAATTTGCTGAAAGCACTAATTAGAATTGGTGTCTAGACACTTACGGTAGTGAAAGGAACACTTTAGGTAAAGAAACAATGTAAACAGTCTATAAATATAGAAAGAAGAGTCAATGTTACAAAAATTCAGGCCGTTGTACTGGAAGATACCTCTGACCTCAGTCTTATAATGTGATTGTTGGTGCGCTGCAGCCGGCTCAATCATCAACAAGATGGACCTCACTGTGCAGCCCTGTGACGACTTCTACCAGTATGCATGTGGAAACTGGCTCAGAGAGAACCCCATCCCAGAAGATTACTCTAGCTATGGGATCTACCCATGGCTTCGCCAGAACGTGGACGTCAAGCTGAAAGGTGAAGGGTTTTACATTCACACATGCATTCATGCATCATTTGTCTTCTAAGTTTTAATTTTATGTCCCTCAACATTAACCCAATCCTGTTACTTAAACAAAGACCTGAACACAAGGTCATTTTAAAAGTGATAACTGAGGTCAGCATTTAAGCTGTCCTTTTTTTGCATGTTTGTCACAATCAAATGTTTCAGATTATCAAACACATTTAATATTAGGCTAAGATAACCCAAGTAAACACAAAATGCAGTTTTAAGTGATGATTTTATTTATTAGGGAAAACAACTATCCAAACCTATATGGCCCTGTGTGAAAAAGTAATTGCCAACCTTGTAAAATCATGACTTTGGTTAATCACATTGTTTGGAAAGCTGAGTGGAATTCCACTAGGCACACCCAGGCCTGATTACTGCCAGACCTGCTGAATTAAGAGATCGCTTAATTAGTAGATTAAAGATCCCAGAAAAGGAAGACATCATGCCACGATCTAAAGAAATCCAGGAACAGATGAGAAACAAAGTAAGTATCTTTCGGTCTGGAAAAGATTACAAAGCCATTTGGAGGTAGCTCAGTGGGTAGGATACTTGCCTCCGGACCATGAGGTCACGGGTTCGAATCCTACCTTCAGCACAGCCAC
>JBBPDC010000001.1:9616782-9629281 GCA_037974485.1 Hemigrammopetersius urotaenia | reverse complement strand
GCATATGATTATTATATGATCATTATACCAACTATCATGCAGTATAGAACTAGCTTCATCACAAAAACTGTACATGCCGGAAAAACTAAACACAGATTTGAAATGAACATGAAAAACACTATTGACACTATTGATTTTGACCTGTTCACCTGCGTTATTAGACCAGTGGTGAAAAAGGTATCAGACAAGCTGTATAAAAGGATATAATATATAGTGTAATGTGGTAGAGCTAGCAGATTGGTGACTAACAGTGATTCTCACTGCCACACTGTGTTCCATGTTCTCTGCTTTACAGTTCTCTGGATATCACATAATGTTATTAATTAATAAGTCATAAATGTATGCAGTGAAGTCTAGTTTTTTTATGCAGGCCTGACAGGGTCATTGACTGTGTGTGTTCTGTGTTGCAGAGCTGCTGGAGGAGCCCACCTCAGACAGAGACATAGAGGCAGTGAAGAAGGCGAAGGTGCTCTACCGCTCCTGCATGAACGAGAGTAAGTGCTCAAGAAAACAACCCCAGATAATACGTTTATAATGCAAAATAATTTATGTTTACATTTCCCCCCATTTTAGGATAATAGTGAAAACACCGAAACAGTATTATAGATTTAAGGAGTGGCCGCAGTTAAGACATTTAAATATAAAAAAACAGAAACCCCCAGCTTTTCGCGGGATTACATTCCAAAAGTGTTAATTCAACACATTAATTCAATTTTAAACTCAGCTCAATACATTACCCTTAAAGAAAATGTAAAGGTATTTGTACTGTGTAGTTTACACTGAACTCCCACAGTGCTAGATGTAAATACTGGTGTTACTCCTGTATTGACTGTACTGTAATTCATGCTTGTGCATTTTCTTTGGTATAAGCAGGTAAATACAATAATACACTCATTTAATTTACAGTAATAAAAATACAAGGCTTTACGAAGAACAAAACGAAAAACATGAGAACACTCGAGACACCCCCCCCCCAAATTCTGGACTGCATCTGCGTCAAAGGGCAGCAGCCAATCAGCAGCAAGGAGAAATAAATAACGTTCTCGGATTGGCTACTTTGAAACCTCCCGCCTCTGAGTAAAGTGGTATTTCACCATCCCAAGACGTGTGTTCTCTGGACAGTACCAAAATATTTATATTTATGTTTAATATGGAAATGTAGCTGAATTTAGCAACCCAGCATGAGGACGAGGGGGCATGGGGGACGATGCCTGGGCGTCACAAAAGCACAAAAAATGTGAAGGATATCTGCAGCTTCTGCGTTAGTGTGGGGGTTTCAGTGAACAATTGTTAGTTCCGTTCTCAGTGATTAAGATTAAGAAATGGTTTCATTATTCATTTATGACACTGTGTTTTCAGAACAATGTGAGACTTGTGAAGATCGTACAGTGAATGCAAGGCTTTGTGTCACTTATAAAGTGAGATGTTCTTTTTCTCTGACCTTTAATTTTTGCTGACCTTTGCCCTGGGGTGTCCCTCAGCGGCTCTGGAGCTGCTGGACGCCAAGCCCCTACTGAAAGAGCTGAGGAAGCGGGAGTTCCGCTGGCCTGTACTGGGGGCTGCTTTGGGTGCCGATGTGCAGTGGAACTCAGACAAGTTCAACTTGCTGGAGACCTTGGCTCAGATCCGCACCCAGCACAGCAAATCTGTCCTGCTGCGCCTGTACATCTCACCGGACGACAAGAACTCACAAAACTACATCATGAAGGTGAGGCTCAGGCAGGTGTCTGGGGTACCCAGAGGTAGCTGGTAGAGACCTTGTCTAACAGATTGTGCTACAAATTAAATGTATCAAAGGGTTAAAGTGTTGTATTGTTTGTCTTTTTATATTTGTCTGTTAGCTGGATCAGGCATCTTTGGTGATCTCCAGAGAGGACTACACCACCAGCACCACTGAGGCAAAGGCTGTGAGTCTAGTGCATCCTCAAAGCACAACATGTTCTGTCCCAGCAGCGTGTACTGATGCCATAACCACAGTGTGTGTCGCTGTGTATTGCTGAGCAGAACCGAGAGGCTCTTCTGAGGCTCATGGTGGACATGTCTGTCATGCTGGGAGCCGACGAACAAGCAGCAGAGTCCCAGATGAAGGCGGCACTTGACTTTGAGATGAAGCTGGCTCAGGTGAAAGCCTCTTGTTTTTCTTTGTGGCCACTTAACGAATGACCTGAAAGTGCTGACACTCAGGTTTTTCTCAGATTAGCAGCTTTGAGGGCTAAGGCCTATTTAAGGTGCTTTGTGGTTGAATGAACTGCTGAGCTTTCTGTCCTCTTTTTGTGTTTAGATAGTGATCCCTTTTGAGAACCGGACCAGTGAGAGCATGTATAACAAATACAGCCTGTCCAAACTGCAGCGCACCGTCCCAGAGGTGAGACCTCCACGCTAGAACTGCAGCACATGGCTATTTCCATAATCTGCCCATTACTATAAATTATTGATGAATCACAAAGAAAAGATATAAAAGAATCATCCCTCCTTATGAAGCATTTTTCTTCTGGCATAAAAGATTCATTGTGTATTCTAAAATATACTTGCATTGATGAACAGTTCACTTTTATTATAATGTGCTAATTACTTTATTGGTTTTTTCACAAACAAACTATGCAAAAAATCTCAATATACTTTACTGGGCAAAGATAATCAAGGGCTAGCCACCCATTAGGCTTGCTGGGTCATGTTAACACCAAGCTAATGGTGCTATACATTCTCTTCTTGCATTGGGTTCAGTACTATTTATGGCAGCTCCAGCTGTACTTACTGTAAAAGGCTTGTTACCTAAAGCCCTATCTACCAGTCTGATCAGTGTAGATGTTAATCAGAACTGCCTTTTTACCATTTGTAAATGCAAATGTGCCTTTGTGAGACCCTGCTGGTTCCTGCCAGATTCCTCCCATTCAATGATGCACACAAAAGCACCTCACCACCAACTGTACAATATCATTACTCTGCTTCTCATATCAATAAACAGTAAGCATTGTTATGACAGTTGTTGTAACACTGAATTCTTAGATAGGGTGTATTTGGCATGGTCTCATAATACTCTGCTTCCAAATATCTGCAATTTTACGTCTCGAATTGCAGAATTTGAGTGATGAATTGATGATATTCTGCTGGTGTTGGTTTTGTGCTGATTTCTTTTCCTTGAATGATGCATACAAAGGCTTTTCAATTCCTATTGTGGAAAGCTTCCAGTCTGGTAAACATGCGCTGCAGTCTCCTCCAGCTGTATTTTCCCTCTTCTGATTACACAGTCATGAGCAAGATTGGTTGCCAAGTTTTTTTTCACAGATATTAGAAATGTAATCTATTAGCCCAAGCCCAGACTATATTACTGCTTTATTCATCACACAATCTCTTTTATTTCCTTCCCCTCTCTCCCCTCTTTCCTCATCCTCCTCTATCTCTATCTGTAGTTTAACTGGTTGGCTTTCGTCAGAGCAACGATCGACTCAAAGCTGTACCCAGATTTGTCCATCTCGTCTTCGGAGCACGTTGTGGTGCGCGCTCCTCAGTACATTAAGGACCTCTTTAAGCTCCTCAATGTCACCGATAGCAGGTAACAAGCAGAAAGGACAACCAGACACACAGACCCCATCAATTAGTACATTGAAGTCATCATCTGTTTCCCCAGTGTGTCACTGCGGCTGCAGAGATGTGCTTTTTCAGAGTGTCCCGTATGTTTGTGTGTCCGTCTGCATCTGTGCGCACGTGTCTGTCTTGCGGGCATGTGGACCCGTAGCTTATCTGTCTTGTTCCATCTTCATTACTGCCTAATATTGGAGACCAGAAAACCGCCTAATACACTTAGCTTTCATTTTAATTAGCTTCAGATGCTAATTTAATCCTCTTGTTTTGGCCTTCTATCCTGCTGGCTTCAGGACAGTGGCCAACTATGTGGTGTGGAGGTCGGTCCTGTCTAGAATCACCACACTTAGCAGACGCTTCCTCTACCGATATCTGGACTTTGCTCGAGTGAGTATCACCCCTCTCCAAATTTTATCCGACATGTATCCATACAGTTATAAACGTAGCTTCTCCCTCTCAGCGTAAGAATTGTCTGAAGGCATAAAAATGCAAAATGTGTTCTGAAATGTAGGCCTGGGTGATACTAGTGCATGGTAATACTGATACACCATATTCAGACCAAATGGCTGGTAATTATATTGGATTGGAGGGGTATCTTTAATGCTATCATGTCACTGTTGTTAGCTTGGCATGACATTAAAACCAGCTTTGTGTGAAGCAATCATTTCTACATTAACATTAAAACCAGCTTTGTGTGAAGCAATCATTTCTGCATTAAACATGGCTATGAACTCACAATTAGACTCTATGTGACTCAGTGTAAATAAAATATTTGTGTGTATATGCGTTGTGTTACCATGGCTTCAAGCAGCCACCCAGTCTCACTAGCACTGACCACAGACAACAATGAGGCAGAACTGGACTTTAAAAAAGGAAAACACATCAAAGGCTAAAGCATATCGCATTTTACACTGAATCACAGATAGGCTGTGTGAGTCTAAAGCTTGGACCTATTACAGCCCATTCTGTTTTTTTCTTATGACCAGTTGACCAGGGGTGCTGTTGTCCGTAGCTCTGAATGCAGAATGTAAAACGATGTGGATGCTAAAGATTAAACCTAATTTTCATGGCCTTTTTTCATTTAAATACCATTTCCACCAATGGTTCGGTTCCCAAACAGGTTGTTATAAGTTGTGTAGCATAGTGGATAACATTGCTGTCCCCAAAATAAACTTTGTTATGCCTTGCTGAGACAAGCACACCATGTTACACAAGTTAGAGTCCAAGGCCTACATCTTTAATGTTATTAAACTGTACACTGCTCCAGAAAGAAGGGCTGACAAATGCCATTCAGTGGCTATTAGACATGGTTTTGAAACAACAGTGCAAAAACACACACACACTATTGTGTAAAGTTCATTTTAAAAGAAGTTCTATTTTAGTCTATTTTTAAAGAAGAAATTGCTGAAAAAAGCAGTCAGATCAAAACACAAAGCAAGTTCAGTCAGAAGTATCTTCTGTTTCCTCAGGTGACCACAGGAACAACCTCTCTCACGCCGCGCTGGGATAAGTGTGTGAACTACATTGAGGGAACGCTCATGTACGCCACCGGACGCCTCTTTGTTGATAAACACTTTCAGGAGGACAAGAAACATATGGTAGGTCCTTTATTTACTCACTCTATCGCTCACTCAGCCAGCCCCTAACTCACTCATTCACTCACTCGCTCACTGCTTCACTCACTTGCTCACTTATTCATTCACTCGCTCACTCAGTTGGCCACTTGCTTGCTTACTCACTCACTCACTCACTCTCTCCCTTGCTTACTTCCTCTTTCACTCTTGCTTGCTCTCTCGCTCGCTCGCTCGCTCACTCACTCGCTCACTCACTAACTCACTCACTCACCGACTCTTTGACTCACTCGCACACTCAGTCACTTGCTCACTCACTCACTCACTCACTTACTCTTTCACTCACTCACTTGCTCACTCACTGACTCTCACTCTTCCACACATTCATTTACTTACTCACTCATTCACTCACTCACTAATTCGCTCAATCACTCAGTCACCCGCTCATTCACTCAATCACTAGCTCACTCACTCGCTTGCTCACTCACTCATTTGCTCACTCATTGACTCACTCACTATATCACTCACTCAATCACTCACTGACTCACTCACTCACGACTTGTATCACTTATACCAGAAGCCAGCCCCGCCATCCATTAATTCATTCAAACCCATACTCGGCCTAAGACTCACTTGTATCAGATTCATTCTTTCCTTTTTTTTAACTGACTTGTAAACATTATTTTAAAACATGCAAATAAAAAAATGGTTCACAGCTGATGTGTGATCACTCCTTTTGATGTGTGATCACTCCTTTTTCGAAAGATCAGTTATGAAATAATGGGCAGTGTGTCCATTGTGGGTGGATAAAGTGTCATTGCTACAGACAACTGCCTTGAGATATTCAGTGTGAGTCAGTTTATTCACACAGAACCTTCTAAACAACACTGATACTTTATCTTCACACTGTCTTTCATTTACAAACACAAAACATTTCCAGTTTGTTTGATATATGTGCATGGTTTCCATGCACAGATGACACTTCTTCTAGTTTTGTCTCCATCTAGTGGATTAGATGCAGACGTACAGTCGGACGTTACGGACAATGTGATCAAAACTGTCTGTAAAGTAAATGCTTGACTGACAGCGTGATGTGTGTTTGTGTCTGTGGAGATGGAGGAGCTGATTGATGGCATTCGGTGGGCCTTTATTGACATGTTGGAGAAAGAAAATGACTGGATGGATGCAGAAACAAAAGAAAAAGCAATAGAGAAGGTGAGTGACTGTATGTTTGGGGCAAGAATATTTGCTTTTTTTTGGCTGTCTCCATATAAACCCTCTTTCTCACTTCCAGGCCCATGCGGTCCTGGCTAAAGTGGGCTACCCAGAGTTCATCCTGAATGATACCTACATTAATGAGGACATAAAACGGGTATAATTACCTTCCACATTCTGACTTCATGTTTTTAAAGGGCCCATGTCCTATTTTTTCTGGTTTTGCTACTGTCTTTAAGACTGATAAATGTGAATGCTACTGGTTTAGGAAGGCAATCCAAATTGAAACGCATTATGAATGGGCTGGTCTAATCTGTCCTGATAGGCAGATAATTATGAATATTTATATACTATATCTTTTGTGACATCACAAAAGCAATCAATTAAAAATGTGCTGTTCTGCTTATAGAAATCATATACTGACTGTATGGACTGGAAATTAAATGGTGCATATTGAGAATTTTACAGTGTTTATGTATTTAACTTGATTGATTAAAAACTGAGGAAGATTTTTAGGTTTTATTATATGGGTCCTGTGCCTCATACCTCAAAGTTGGGGGTTCAAATCTGGGTCCTGGGCTTGCGTGGGTGGGGTCTGTATGTTCTCATGGTGGTTTGGGTTTCCTCCAGGGTCTTCGGTTTCTCCCACAGACTTGGTTTCTCTAAAGAGAGGCGCTTTAAGTGATTTGGGGTTTCTAAATTGACCGTGTGTGTGAGTGAATGGTGTGTGTGCCCTGGTGTGAGCTGGCGCCTCACTCAGCCTCAGTCCCTGCCTCGCACCCATTGATCCCAGGGTACCTGCGCCCCAAGTGAGGATTATGCGATAACAGAGAGTGATTACATGGGCCCTTTAATTCACTTCAGATGTGTAGGATCTGCAGAGCATGCCTTTTCCAATGACACATTACAAAGTCAAGCAGTAAATGGTCCAGTCAACAGGTGTGTTCTCTTATTCCCTCACAGTTGTCATTCTCGGAGAACGATTACTTTGGGAATGTGATGCAGACGTTGCGTTTCATCGCGCAGGCCGACGTCGGCTGGCTCAGGAAGAGCGTGCCTCGCACTGAGTGAGTTCATTCAGTGCCAGTCTAGTGGGCACGGGGAAACAAGAGTAGGCCAAAGCTAAACTCTTTCTTCTTCTTTAGGTGGTTCACCAATCCTACGACTGTCAATGCCTTCTACAGCTCCTCCACCAATCAGATCAGTAAGATGAGATCAGAAATGCACTGCTGTGTTCAGATCAGTGTTAATATATTGTGTTTGTATTGGATTTGTGAATAGTGCAAGGACTGCTGCTATTATTTGTTTGACGTATTTTTTCCTCATAATCTACTGCATTTAAAATTACTCTTCACTTCATTAGAGGCCTGCTTTGTACTCATTTTTACTCATTGGCCACTACGAGCCCCAGTTACCTTATAACATAGTAGAACTGTAGATTATCTGCTGTTCTCTACAGCTTGTCACCCCATTCATCACAGGTACGTTTCTGACCACAGGGCCAGATGATCTTTGGAGGGCGTGTCATTATTAGTACAGCAGTGACATTGACATAGTGGAAGCAAGGTTGTGTGTGTGGTCTGTGTGTATCAGGCACAGCAGTGTTGCTGGGATCAGAAACTGACCACTGATGAAGGATTAGAGGCTATTACAAACTGTGCATCAACCAAGTGGTTGTTTCTAATAAAGTGGCCTGTGATGGTATGTGAATTAATGTTAATGTTAATACAAGTATTGATATTGATATTATTATCACTAGTAATATTGTCTCTAACAATTATGTAAGTAATTGAGCAGTCTAGCTTGATGATTAAGCAAGCTTCATGGCAGTCAGTGAATCCCCTGTTAAGTGATTATTCATCCAGGATGTACATTTGAACCAATTAATATTTTAAATGTTAATTTTAATCAAGCAATCGTGACAGCCCTAATATTAAAATGATCAAATATTCATTTCCTTTCAGGGTTTCCAGCCGGAGAGCTTCAGAAACCGTTCTTCTGGGGACTGAACTACCCTCGGTGAGAGCTCAGTTGCTTCACCCAGCTTTTAAGCTTTTTTTGTCCTGTGTTTTCTCCAGGACAGACTTTCTGACTGTGCTCTAATGTGTTCAACAGATCGTTAAGTTACGGAGCAATTGGTGTTATTGTTGGGCACGAGCTCACTCATGGTTTTGACAACAATGGTAAGGCAGTTTGTGTACAGTGTGGCTTTTACAAGTCATAAGTGCCTCATTGACATGTCCTTGTTTGGGTGCATTTGTAGGCCGGAAATATGACAAAAACGGGAATCTGGACCAGTGGTGGAGCAACGCCTCAATCGCTTCCTTCAACGACAAGACTCAGTGCATGATTGATCAGTACAACAGCTACCTCTGGAAAGAGGCGGGGCTTAATGTAAGTAAACCCCAGCACATTTATTTATTAACCTGCCTCAATTCCTTCTAATTCTACACAATATGTCCAAAAGTTTGTAGACATCAGCTCATCCAACTCTACCTCGGAAATCAAGCATTAGTTTTTCCACCCTTTGCTGCAGTATCAGCCTCTTCTCTTATGGGAAGACTTTACACTAGGTATTTTTTTATATTGCTGTAAGGATTTGATTGAACACCAGCTCATCCCAATGGCACTGGATGGAGCTTAATCAATCAGCAAAAAGCAGTGTCACTGCTCAGCCATCCAGTGTTGGCAGACAATTTTCTCTTCTAGCCAACACTTGGCATTGGGCAGGTTCATGTGTGGCTTCTCCAGAGCTTACATTTCTCTAACAAAAGCATTCCAGCAATGCTTTTCTATGGAGATACAAGCTATGTGGGCACAACTGAATGCATGTGCCAGCAATGGGTGAACAAGAACTGAATGCACTAATTAGAAGGAGTGTCTGAACACATCTAGTACATTTCAGCCCTTCATTCCTGGGTCTGGAGACACAAATAACACGAATATAATCTTCTAAATGCCAATTATGGATAAGTAAGTGCTCAGCTGTATATTTACTGTAATGTGCTGTTTATTCACAGGTCAGGGGGAAGAGGACGCTGGCAGAGAACATAGCCGACAACGGAGGCATACGAGAAGCATTCAGGGTACCTTCTTCTTTCCAGACCTACTTCAGTCTGTACTTTCTAAAGGTTGTAGTAGAAAAGTAGTGAAGATGTTTGTGTGGGCTAATTCGTAGGCCTACAGGAGGTGGATTGAAAAGGAAAGGTCGGGGGTGGAGGAGCCATTATTGCCGGGACTGGGTTTGACCAACAATCAGTTGTTCTTCCTCAGCTACGCCCACGTGAGTCACTGATTATTTCGTCTTCAGCTCAGTACAATAACACGGTAACAGCAGGGCTACAAAATGCTCAAGTGTAGTTCATCAGTATTATTGTTGGATGATATGTATTTTACTCAGTTTGAACACTTTTCCAAGAAAAAAAACCTCAAAGTACAAATTTACGAATCCAAATCAGCGCAGTTTCAGTTATTGAAACATATTCATGTCAGTGTGAAATGAAACAGACCACAATTTGTCTCTGTCCTAGTACCAGTACAGCCCATAACACACCACACACACTCACGTTACGCACCTCCACATCACACACATTAAAATGGACTATATTTTAACCATATCAAGCTTCTGGTCAGGTTAAGTACAAAAAAAAATTTTTCATAGTAATTCTTGATCAAGATGCAACAACCCTGAAAAATCATATTAACCAATAAGATGTATCACCCCTCCATTCCACCACGTCCATCTTTCATCGAGTGAAATGCTCTGCTACCTTGTAGACCCTTGATACTATTTTTGACATCCGGACCTAAAGACGTGTGTGTTTGTCAGGTGCGCTGTAACTCCTACAGGCCAGAGGCAGCACGAGATCAGATTCTAAGTGGGGCCCACAGTCCTCCAAAGTATAGGTGAGACTCACACACACACACACACACACACACACACACACACGCACTCATACACAAACACACCTTTTTAATCTATTTGTTCTGTATTTCCTTCGATCACTGTCACCACATCACTCACTCTGCCCTTGTTGCTATGGTGAAAGGGTTATCGGGGCGATGAGTAACTTCGAGGAGTTTCACAAAGCCTTCAACTGCCCCGAGACGTCAGTCATGAACAGTGGGGAGGAGTCCTGCCGGGTGTGGTAGCGCTGAAGATAAGAAGAAGTTTGTGAACGTGGTCCAAACCTCAAGCCTTGAACTGGCTCACCTCGTACGACCCGGGGACACTGCCCACTCTGACTACTGTCCTCTTCAACTGGAACACTGATTAGACACACTCACAGCCTGGGCTCAGGCTCACACTGTGAACCTCGATCCAAACATGACAATCCGCTATCAAAGAGGCATTCGCAGAACTCGCCTTTTTCTGCTGGTTTGCTGCCAGATTTTTCTCCAAATATGATAATAGGGCTTAAATGAGAGGAGCAGGTTTTACATCACTATACTACTTCCAAAGACCAAATCAGCAGGTTTGTTAACGGGCAATGACTGTTCTTCCGGGTGGATAACTCTCATCCAGCCAGCTCATTTTAAACAGCAGTTAGAGATTGGACCAAAATATGGGCAATAATGGTAAAATCTTATTGTGTTTGGAACTGCAATATCAAGTTTACCCAAGTGTATAATTAATGAGGTTTCCCCATTCCTTCTTAATTTCCTTCTGTTCTAGACAGCTTGCTGGCTGTCCTGCTCTCTTTTAGGACTGCATATAAAGCTGAAACCATTTGTTGCCTCAAATCAGATAGTTAAGAATGGAGTCGAAAGGAGTTGAAGTGGCCTTGAAATCAGGAGATCTTGAAGTTCATCCTCAGTGATGGTACAGTCACTGTGGGTAGGCCGGCCCACCCTCATCAGGCAGCACAATGCAGGCTGCAAGTTGACATAACAGAATTGGCCTGCCTTACTGTTGTTTATCAGAAATCAAATATTAGTATTGATCTCAGGATTAGCACAGAACCCTGCAGTATTAATGCAGGATTACTGACGTTATCCACCCGGAAGTCATTTGCTGTAGTGATACAATGCTGATTTGTCCTATTATGATATAATACCTCCCCACTTCTCTCACGGAAGACCAAATGGGGTCCACTGTTGCTTGTACAATGGCATTTAGGCTAGCATAGGCTGTATTAGAATGGGATTTTTAGCCTTTTTGAAAGAAATCAAAGGCAACTCTTCATTGTGATGTAAATTTGTGGAAAACTATCATTCTTTCAGTATGAAAGCACTGTACCTGTTGTGTGACGGACTGTATAATAACTGTTATTTCTCCTTTTCCTAAATGCCTTGTTGTACACAAAAAACTCAGTGTTAGTTATCTTTGGTTAACTGTAGCTATGATTCAGTATAATGAAAATTTCAATATAAATCAAAAGATTTGAAATGGTAGATGACACATGTCCCTTCGATATTTTTGCACAGTGTTTTTTTATTCTAAATCAAACTGCCATACATTATGAAAGCGTCTTCACAGTGTGCTTCCTTATAAAAGTGGTGTCACTGTGTGTGCATGCATGTGTTTGTGTGTGAGTATGTGCGCTGTGTGTGTGTGAAACTGTCACTGTGTGATTTCCTTTCCTGCTACACGTGAATGATCAGGTTGAATGTATGAGGTCAGCCTAATATAGCACAGCAGGAAATGGGGTGAATGAAAAATAGCACCAGCCCTGCTGGAAATAGACTTCAGACCCCCACACTCCTGCCTAAGTGCGAATTAGATTTCAAAACTGCTCATACACACACACACACACACACACACACACACACACACACACACACACACACACACACTCTGCAGATTCAACAGACAAAAAAACGAAGGTACAGAAAAAAACATGGGGAAACTGAATTTTCAATCAATAGAGGTACATTTTAAGGAGTCCTTATTTTATAGACCCCAACCCCAAGTCTATGTACAACATTTTTAGGTGATTTTAGTTGAGCAATCAATTCAAATATTGCTCTCACATTTTTCCGATCTTAATATGTGCAGGCTTACGATTGCAAGTCAGAAATGGTTTTATGGTTCAACCTAAAAAAATACGGTACGGGTGTAACGGTACACAGATGTCACGGTTCGGTACGGTTCACGATACAGCAAAGTTAAGCAACAAAAAGTTCTAAAG
>JBBPDC010000001.1:9600850-9616551 GCA_037974485.1 Hemigrammopetersius urotaenia | reverse complement strand
GTTAAGCAACAAAAAGTTCTAAAGAATGAGGCTTGGTTTGTTTTCGTTTATTTTAAATAAACAGCACAGTATTAACCCGTAAACACACACTCTTGCTTATGTTCATGTTTATGTAAAGCAGCAGAAGTGTTACGCCAGTAGGTGGCACTATTGCACCACACTACGATCCGGTTTATGATTTACTTGTGCTTTTTGGTCCCTCTGTGATTCCGTATTTCTTCAATCACGTTTTCTCCGTTGTACCGTGTATTCTCCGAAAGACATCATGTACCAAACCTTAACCCATGTACCGTGACGGTTCGGTACGAATACATGTACCGTTACAGCCCTAGTTACTACTATGTAGTAACAAAATGTTGAACTGTGTTTATTCAACTAAAAAAAATCAGATTCAAAGATAATTTATAGTTTAGACAAATAAAAGCAATATTTTTCACCAACTGAAAACTCAAAAACAGCTGAAATTAACTTCTGCCTTTAATTTTTTACAGTGCACTTTGTGGCATTCCGTTTACAAATTAATAAATTTACAGATTTTGTGTTGATTTTCCTTAATTATACAACAATCAGTTAAATTCATATGTTAATAGATGTTGGTGTGTGTTTAACTGTGGTTTGTCACTTTGAATAAGGAAAAGCAGGGTTCAGGAAGAAACCTGGGCTGAAATGTATGAATGGATATTTTGGACTGAAATCCATTGGAAAAAACTACAGTTTGGATGTTTATTAGGCTGCAGTGATACATTCGCTTCCCCACAGCATATAATTGTTTTCTCACACTCTTCCTAATACTGAGAAACAACACACCATATCACCTCAGGCCGGTTTACGCCAACCCACCAAACCAACAGATCTGGTTTGTGAGTCTGTATGCCAAAATGTTCTTCCAAAATTTACATTGTTCTAGAATATTGTCCTTCAATTATACTGGCTCTTTTGGCTTATCCGTTCTTTTTCTAAACATTCTAAAACAGAGGGTGGTGTTAATAGGCTCAGTGTGCTCTTTATATGCAAATTGTGAACATCACAACCACATGTTGAAGATATGGACAGGGAAGTAAAGCACAATATACCACAGCATAGCACTTTTATCTAAAACTGTGCCTCTTCTTTATGGAGATGCTTTAAAAACAGTAATTTATGCTAATATTTCACAGAGGTGCATCAGGCATTTGTGTGTGTGTGTGTGTGTGTGTAGGGGGGTGGCTGTGTAGGCTGAGCGAGACTGAGACAGCACTCAGAATGGGTTTTAATGCCCAATGTTCAGCCTGTAAGGATAGACAGAGAAAGAGAGAGAGAGAGAGTGTGCATGTGTGTGTGTCTGTGCGTGTGTGTGTGTGAGAGAGGAATTAAGGTGTTTTTTAGATGTCTGGGAGACAGTCATCTGAGACCATGCTCCACCTCTGGCCTGCTTTGTGCTCTCTTTTTGCTTCTTTCTGTACCTCTCTCTCTATATATCTCTCTCTCACTTTCTCTCTCTCTCCCTCCTTCCCTCTCTCCCTGCCCACCCCCCTTCTATTGTCTCCCTCTCCTCTTTCCTGCCTCTGAGCAAAAGGAGTGAAATACCATAACAATTACATCCATTTATTTCTGCTGTTCCCATGGTAACATGTGGGCCTATAAGTGCATTTGAACCTGGCAGTGTTTGTGTGCGTCTGTGTGTGTGTGTGTGTGTGTGTGTGTGTGTGTGTACACGTGGGTGTGAGAGCTAGAAGGGGAAAGAGTAGTTTGTAACAGAAAGATGGGTCATGGTCTGAGGCCCATGTGTAGCAGATTCACTGAAACAAATGCTGCTTGTTAGCAGTAATGGCGCAAGAGCTTGTGTTAATGAGACAAAAACACACACATACACATTGCACTGAGAGCTAATGGGAAACAGTCAATATGCCACTGGTTGCCATCACACAGATGCTTCAATGAAAAGCTATTACATGAATGAACACTTCACAGTCCCTTGGTGTGAATAATGCCTTCCTATAGTGATAACTGAGACATTTATCTCATTTATCTCATTTTGCCACTAGTCATTATATTTAACTAGCAATACTATGCAGAGTAAACAATCTTCAGTCCAGAGTTCTGCATGTCTACAGGACTCACCACAATAAAATGCAAACTAATTGAAGTAAATAAACTCATTAATAGCTAAGAAGCAACCAAACACATGAACAATACACCGGTTGCATTATTGTAGACTACATAGAAGGCTTGAGCCTTTAGATCATTGGTGCATGATTCCAGTCTTGGAGCGATGGTGTCCAGCACAGTTTGGTGATTTCCCTGCGCAAACACACCAGATTCCACTCACCTCTTCATGGCCAGGTTTAGTATGTGCGCTTAAGTAGAAAATACCAAACTGTGCCGGACACCGGCCCCCCAGGATTGGCACTATGCACCCCTTGGTGCTAGTCAGACAGCTACCACTACAGAAAGTGCTTTTAAGAAAGACAATTGCGCAACAATAAAGCTGAACAAAGGCCTGTCTGCCACAGGCTGTCATTTCAAATGAGACTAACAGACAAAGACCAGCTAACATTTACTTGCTGTAATAAATGTCAGAAAGTGGCCACAAATTGGGCACCTGAGGTTTGAATGGTTTCCTTTGTATTGACGTTTTGCTGCAGCCATGGAAAGCCTATAAAAATAAATGGTGCGTTGATTAATTATTGCTTTCTGTTTATCTAGAATATGTGGCCTTTCTTCATAATGAAATGAACTAGGCCTGATAACCATGACCGCCCTACAATTCCACTGTATCATCTGGGGAGCGTATGTGAACTACTTATGAATAATGAAGTGCAGAAAATCTCACACCGCTTGTTCCACTGTTGAGCTTTTATGGCCATTAATGTGCTTCCCTGTACGAGTGGATTTCTCAATTGTGTAAAAGCAGGACCTCAATTAACCTCTTTCTAAACATTGCACCGAAGTGATAGAGAGATAAGAGGTTATGTTCCCAGGCCTCTATATTTGTTTGAATGTGTAGAAAACAGTCCAACAGTCTGTCTACACTCTGATTTCTGAAATGGTTTGTTTTAGAAAGTTTTCACACCCAGCTACTTCACTTTCTGAGACCTGCTTTGCTGAGGTCATGTGTGTCCTCGCAGTCTCTGATATGACCTTTGGTGACCCTTGGAGCCTAACCATGACCATACAAACCTTCCATAGGTTTCTCCAAAGGTTTGAAGTTCCAAACAGGTCTCTTTAGATACATTACCCACAGTGCAATGTGCTCATGAGGTCATAGCAGGAAAATCATTTCTAATTACACTATTCCCCCAGTTTTACACGAATCAGGAGTTGTGGATTCAGTCACAAGCAGATTCTTTTTTGAGAACCGAACTCATAGTTTTATGCAGAAATCCGCCCAATAACATGGAAACCACCTCCACCTTTTTTTGCTTTTTTGTGGCAATAAATATATTTTTTCTGCATGTTTTCACACAAGGGGTCCCGTTCACCCCGCCGCAGTGTCCCAATACTTTTGTCCCACAACCTTGCATACCTTGTGGGGAATTTAAAATCGAATTTGGGTTTACCTTTACGTTTTCTTTAAGGGTAATGCATTAAACTGAGTTTAAAATGACAAAGTGTTCAGGGGGCATATTTGGAGGCATTTTAGGCTTTTTTTTGTTTAGCCAAAACACAACAACGTGGTTTCTTCTATACGCGGGTGCTCTTGGAACGAAACCCCTGCAATTTTTTTTTGGTTGACTTTGTGTTCACAATATCATTGACTATTTAATATTATTATTTTCCTGTCTGTTTACCTTGGGTTACATTCCCATGATATTTCTAAAGGCGTTTATAATTGACCTGTTTCACCTATTTCTTCTCTCTATCTGTGGGGACAAAATGCAAGAGGTAAAACCATCTTGATCAATTCCCACTTTCCATAAACCACCAAAGATCCTCATAATTCAGAATTTTTCTCCCTCACTGTTAAACATGGTGGCATTTCTCCCCATTAAGCTTTCTAAATAAACCAGTCACAGCTCTGCTAAAGACCTGAACTAACACTATTGTATCAGTTACTTTAAGCACTAGTTTTCTCAGGTATCACTGATAACACTGGGTAACACTTTTTTCTCTCATTGCCATTTTTGATGTATCTAAGTCAAGTTTTGCACGCTGATTCAGAAAATCATTTTTTTCCTTCAATGGTGTTGAGATAAACTAAATTAGATATTTTTTTATTATAAGGTTGTTGTAATACTACTATTATTTTCATATTAGTCTCACTGATGCGTCTCACGCTCAATGTTGGCAACTCTGTTATCCACATGTACAACAAACAAACAACATATTAATATGCAAAAAGTTATAAGTAGAACAAATGATCATGTCCGCCGAGCCGCCAATTTTAGATTTTTTCTAAAAATGACCCTTGAAGCAACATGAAAATAAACGTTACCACCGAAATCAGTGTGCCGAGTTTGTAGAAGAAACACTACAAAATGTAATGGAACACATTTTTCCTGCCTGATGTACATGATGAGCTGTTTGTCTAATTTTTAGTTCACTAAAAATCAATGATACATTGTGTCATTATGTCGCACATATTCTGGTCGTTATGAGATTTTATCTGCAATTTCCGCTTCTGAGAAAAAAAAATAAATAAATAAAATAAAATCATGTTTCCTTGAGAGTTAACATTTAATTTGAGGCATTGCTTCCTTTCCAAAAACAAGACCTAGTGAAGGCAACGTGGACAGAAACATCTCTCCATAGCCACCGCAGAGCCTCTAGCAGTCATGTGAAGGTGAGCACAAAACTAGGACGTCATCATTAATGTTTATGAAACAACAGGCCAAACTACAATCCTGTTTATTTCTATGATGTGCTACCCAGGTAATGCTGCTTTTTAATTCTAGCCTCTGAATAACACAATAATCAATATGGCACTGTCCTCTTCTGGTCCTAACACATCAGTATGGGTGGAGTGGGCGGTTTCAAATTGGTTTAAAAAACAAAAAAAACAGCCACCAGGGGGAGCACACTCAAAACTTCCACCATGGAGAACGCATGTTTGGAACTTTGCGCATTGAAATTGTCAGTCATCTTTTTTTTCTGTCAAACAGGCAAATACCACACACACACACACACACACACACACACACACACACACACACACACACACATAAACGCTCACTCATGGGGGAAATGTGCCAACTGTTGAAATGACTGTTTGGCGTCGTCTTCTGAAGGAATTCAATTACTGGGACGATGAGTGACATCCCTAAAGGTCTGAATGGAGGAGAACGCAGCAGGAAGGGTTTAAAAAAGTTGGACTGAAAGCTTTCGGAAGGCATTAGACACAGCTGGATGGGCGCAGAAGACCTTGACCTGCCCCTTTGCTTCCATCAGAGACCTCTGTCTTCTGAAGGTAGACCATGTCCCGGCACTGCAGGGCATTTTAGTAGCCTACACTACGAACCCAAACAGCCTCATATTGCCCCTTAAAATGACCTTATGTTCCCATACAAGAAATGAAGGAGAATTAAGGGAAAAGGCGTACAGATTTAGGCTTAAATGTAAGATTAAGGGGTTTCACACTTAAATTTTAAGGTAAAATTAAGGGGTTGGTTTCACAAATTAACGGTTACTTAACAAAAATAAGGGTTTGGTGTATTTTCAGGGGTAAATTATGGTAGGGTTCAGCACATTTTAAGTATATTGTGTTCTGTTGTGATACATCTCTGTATATTATCCCTTACTAAAATTAACCATGGTTTACTATATTTAAATAACCATGGTTTTCATGGTTTTTTGGGTAACTATGAAGTGGTATATGTATATGAAAACTATGGTAGAACCACAACTACCATGAAGTGCTATGGGTACCATATAAAACTATGGGTAGTACCAAAGTCCCAAAAAACTGCATTAAAACCATAGGAAACCATAGTGAATTTTCGTAAGGGATATAATCTGATCTAGTTCTGTAAGATGTAAGCACTCATTTGGACAATGGTATAACCAAAGTTCAGGTCTCAAGACAGCTTCTACTTATTACAAGAACACATTATTCTACACATTATAAGAAATGTGAGCAAGTCAATTTGAGATTACTTAACAGCTCTGAGTAGTTTTGAGCTGGGGTGTGAAGATTTAGGCCTTCAGTTTGCGTGACAGTTTACATAATTAGTGTATTTAAGTTTGCATTAAATTAGCTGCATTAGCTTTATAGCTTCAAACCTAAATAAGAGTACCATCAAAACATGTCTTGGCTGATTGCACTTTCAGTTCGTGGGAAATTGTGTAAATTACCATGTTAAAGGGTGCGTAATCATAAGAAGTCATAAGAAAAGAAGTCAAAGAAAAATGTAGGCGGTTGTAATGAATACTGGAAAGAATCCAAATGCAGAGTATGAAAAATTTAAGTTTTATTTAACAAACAAAGTCCATCAGGCAAAAAGTAAAAAAAAAACAACAAAAAAACAGAAATCTAATATCAGGCAAACAAAGTGAGTCCGTAGAGTAAAAAAAGGAACGCCAAGAAACAGAAACAGGTCGATAACAAGAACATGAATCACTTAGAAAGTTAGTATGCTGTCAGAAAGGCCTATATTTGCTTCCTTAGCCTAGTACTCAAATTCAACCATCAAAACATCAGGACTCACTCCATAATCGCAATACAGCATTTTAATCCATGACGCACCAGTGTCAGAGATAAAACAAAATGATGATAATCCGTTTTGTCATCACACATAAGTCTTTATAAGCCTCATTATATATAAAACCACTGTTCTATTTTTTTTCTATTACTTTAGTTCTTTAGTCCTATATAAACAAACTTGCCTTGCTTTGCCTTTCCTTACCTTACCTTGTCTTGCCTCATTGGAGACACATACTGGCTCAGTTTCCTGCAATTAACAAGTGAGGGAAAAATTATGCTATGCTGGGTTTGGGCACACCTGGTAGGGCTTAACAGGCATGTTGTTTTTAGTGTTGTTTTTGACATAAACACAAATATTAGGTCTTAGGAAACACCAGGAAACTACGTGCTCTGGTCACTTTAATGTTCTCGACTGGACTGTTACCATCTAACACTCACTCATTCATTGACTGAGACACAGGTGAAGTCCATAGAAAAAGAAAAAGCACCTTTCTTTCTGTGAGTGAGGAAGGCTTCCTTTTCAAGAAGTCATAACAACTAATTCTGCTTGTATCATTTTACTGACTAGCAAAGCATTAAAATGTGTCCAACCGCGAGATTAAATGATGAACTGGGTCCATTGTTCATTCCATTCAATAACCGTAAACAGCTCTTTGAAATGATGGATACGTACATGCAGACAATTGATGACCTCCTTCGGTGTGTATGAATATGTAATTCCAGCGTGGCAAAAAGCCCAGGCACATATCGAGCGAGTGGATATATAATAACCTGCAACCTCAGACCAGCCCATTGTGGATCCCTGGGGAACAGAGACAAATACGGGAGGATGGTGGAAATGATATGAACATGAACTGGCTCAGTTCCCTGCATCTTCACTCTACTGCCATCTCTTCAGGCATTTTCAGCAGCAGGGTTCAGGCAATTTTTTCTTCAATTTTTTGTCATTGTCTGTTTCACCTGGCTAGCTAAATCTTGTGCTAGCACACAATATTACCGACCATGAAGGCTAACACATGTCATAGGAAGCCACATCATTGTTTTAAATGAGTAATGCAACGAATTATCAGTTTTTTGTCATGTGTACATACTCAGATCAGCTATAATATGGTGTTTACGTCCCTCTTGTGCCTCCAAAACAGCTCTGATCCTTTGAGGCATGGACTCCACAAGAGCTCTGAAGGTGTGATGATGTATTTGGCACTAAGATGTTCACAGCGGATCCTGTGAGGAGGGACCTCCAGGGATCAGACTAGTTTGTCCAAATTTGAGGAATTTGGAGTTTGTCCAGCACATCCCACAGATGCTTGATCAGGTTGAGATCTGGGGAATTTGGAGGCCAAGTGAACACCTTGAACTGTTTCTCAAGAAACCTTTCCTGAAAGTCTTTACAGTGTGCCCTATCCTGCTGAAAGAGGCAACCATTGCAAAGAAAGGGTTTTTCCAACACTGTTAGCCCTCATTTAGAACCTTATACCATTTTTTCACTTTTCCTTCATCAACTTTAAGAAATGACTGTTCACTTGCAGCCTGTTATATTCACTTCACTACATCCAGAGATAAGAACCGGATGTTTGAAGCCTCTAAAATCTCCTTAGAGATTTTTACAAGATATGAGCTATCAACATCATATCATGATCTCATATCAACATCACATATATAACTCAAACGTGTAGATTCACAGGTTCAAGACTCTAAATCTTGTCATAACCTGATGGCAGCCTGTCAGAATTCTGTCTGAACGCAACTGATTGCAGCTTCAGTAAATAAACTTGGAGACACAAGGCCTGAGAGAGCAAATGGGTGTGGGGGTGGAAGGACACGATATTTATGGCCTTCGCAAGCCAAAACGCAGGCCGAGGAACTCGGGTTCCATTTGTGAATGAGTGTTTCATCTCCATCCCCACTTTGTCGGCACTCTTCAAAGACCTTGCAAAAGATATACACTGGTTCGGCCCCATTTTCTCCTTGCAGTCCCCTCATCAATAATGCACTAATCAATATGGGTAAATAATTCATCACAGGGGAGGGGATGAGGGACAGGAGAAATCTTTTTCATCCAACGCTTTGTCACTCAAAAGCTCCTCTCAGGAGCTATTCTGGACACAAACAACCTCTGGACATCAGTGACAG
Source organism: Hemigrammopetersius urotaenia (assembly GCA_037974485.1). Lineage (NCBI taxonomy): Eukaryota > Metazoa > Chordata > Actinopteri > Characiformes > Alestidae > Hemigrammopetersius > Hemigrammopetersius urotaenia. Next base: position 9,607,799 of record JBBPDC010000001.1, on the reverse strand, counting down.
CCTTGAATAACTCGACAAAATACCTGTGGCGTTCCAAAAAGTGCTTTCTATTATTTTTGGTTGATTTGAGTTAGAGCTTGAAGTATTTGAACCCGGGTAGTCAGATTCAAACTTCACATTCATCTCTTTTTTTCTTTGATTTGACTTACTTTGATTTGCATCCACCATAATATATTATTGTTGGACATCTCTAAACAGCTCTAAATTTGGCACACTGGAGTCACCAATGTTAAAAAATCGATGTTGTCTGAAGCACTGATTGATAACATAAATTGATAAATAGCTGATGTAGGTGCTTTTACATTTTTGTTAATTAATGACTTGGTAGCTGCCATTGTCGCTAGATATTTAAATACGGTTGCTAAGGTGAGATTTCGATAGAATTTTGCCAGTTCACTTGAGTTGGGACAGACTTTTATCAGATTACAATCAGCTTCAGACTGAATTTATTTGGATTTCAGTTCAATTGAGACAAATTTGTCAGGCTGCAGTCGAATTAGGAAATAATCTTCTGGTATTGCAGTTAAAATAGTTGAAAGAAAAAAAACATTTGCATTCAGACAGATATTTGTTGGACTATAATCAAATTCAGGCAGACTTTGGTTGGTTTTTTGCATTTTAGTTGAGTTAGACAATTTGTTCAGGCTGCAGTTGAATTGGGAAAGAACATTTTAGTACTACTGTTAAAATCAATAAGAATTCAGACAGAAATGTGTTGCTTTTGGGTTCAGATGGAATTTTGTTGGGGTTCGAATGAGTTTACACTGAATTTTGTTGGGTTAAACATGTTTACACAGAATTATGTTGGGCTACAGTCATGTTCAGATAGAATTTTATTGGGTTTGCTCAGGCTTGTTGTCAGGGTTATATATGGTTTCAGACTAAAAGGTTTCAGGCTTGATTAAAGCTGAAGTGTGAGTAGCTGACTACAAGATTATGTCCCATAGGCTTGTTCAGCGTGAATAAATGGCGTTCTTACCACTGCGCCAGTGGCAGGGGGATGTTTATGAGGGTAATCAGAGTGACAGACATACAAGGTGTGGGCTGGGAAGCGGACGCAAGTGTGTGATATACGTGCCGCCGGGCCAGGATTGCTGTAGGCCTCATTCATCTTCTCCTCACACCCAGCCAACTAGAGTGAACAAACTTTAATCACATTAGAGCTGCCTGAGCCTGCATTACGAAGTGATGGCATATGATGCAGCGTCGCCTACAAAAAGACCCATTAACCAGCATATAAGGCCCTCATCTCTGAATACTGGACCACAGCACACATACTGAAGATATGGAACTCAAACAGATGCATAGTGAAAGCTGGGGTATGTTGTAAAATCAAATCTTACTGTTTCCTTCTTATCTACAATCTGACGTTGTCATGGTGTCTGAAGGGAAGAGACACAGCAGCGTGCAACAAGACGTCAGTCAAAATGTTTTGCATAGGGCTATGAGACTTATTGGGCCCATCTAGGTGTTACATAATCTCAGGTAGACTTACTTGACACAAATTAGAGAGTATATTGCATCAGTAAAAACTTAAAGCCTGGATTTTATTGCAATGTTTTCCATTTTTGTACAAATCAGTATGTCATTCAGTGTCGTAGGAAACACACCAAATCCAAACAAACCCAACCCCGGTTTGATGCAAAATGGTTAATAGAAGAGAAATCTATTGAAGAAAAGCAGTGATGATGATAGAAACAAAGGTTCACAAAGTCTACAACGCAAGTCCATTTGATTTTTTGAAAAAATTAGTGCCTTGTTAACACAGAGACAACTTATACAGATGGAACGAACTCACAGCAAGACATGAAGAGGCCCATACAGGGGGTAGCAGGACACCCGTGCATGCATGTACACACGTGAAAACAGAGCGAAGAGGCTCAGAAACACAAACAGAAGAATTTATGTCAGCACTTAGGGGAAAACTCATTCTGACACACATGGAGGAGAAGCAATCCATAAACCCTCAGAGGGAGGAATAAAGATGGAATATGTAAATCTTTAGCTTTATGATCCTGTTTGCCATGTGGAGATATGGTAATGTGCTCATGACTTGTTTGTGGATTAGATGATGTGAGTGAGAATGACAGTGTGGGGCGCGAAAACATGACACTTGGACAAGACAAATTAGGCTTTTGCCACTGGCACAGAACTTAGAGATTTAAAATATGAAATTTTAGTCCAAACCTGAACATGCTGATTATTCTCTGTGCAATAAATACTGATCTCCAGTGGCACCAAGGCTTATTGAATTTAGGGGCAATTTCTTTTTCATGAAGATGAAACAGTGAATGAAATGGCCATTTTAGGGTCAGTTTTCTCAGGCTATCTTTGCTTCATATTATATTTTATTGGGAGGATCTGATCCTCAGTAAAAGAACATTTTAAAATGAATAGCTTAATTATCAACTGCAGTAAATTTCACTTTAATGAATCAGAATGACATCTTTCATCAATAATATAAATGTGACTTTTCACACATATAACTTTTCAAGAGAAGGATAAAACATTCTTAACCTTTTACGCAGCATATTTAAATGGTGTTAAAAATGCAGTTTTGATCTGACAGTTATTATTGATTGTGTGATTCACCCTCAAGAATTACTTAAAGTCTTGCATGAGGTTTGTTTTTCAATGGTGAAAAAAAACCAGAAGTCTTCAGTGTTTGAAGTCCCCGTTTTGGGAATCTGTATCTTCTCCAGTTTTTGTGTTTTGCTTACTCTACTCTAACCCTAGCACTTGACAAGCATGTTCATTATTTCATGAGCTTTCTCAGGGGTGCTAGATGAGGGAAAAAGTGGGGACTCCAGAACAGGGATTGAGATCCCTTCTTTAAAAGCTCCCTGCAAAAAAAAGAAGAGATGATTAAGAATACATGGCCTGTTACCTGAGACATTGCTTTACAATATTTTGGAGATAAAATGATTTTTTAAATACAACCTATGAAAACTATTAAATGAAATCTTGTATATTGTACTATTGTGAAGATATTGGTACGTTTACCTACAGAGTACTATTTCACATTAAAATGACTCTGAATGGTTTTGCTTCTGTCTCAGAGAATGAATCTTGCAGAAATGTTGAAAATCCCTTTAAGGACGACCCCCGTCGAATCTGATGTTAATACGTGAGTCTGTCAGGCTGAGGCAAATAATTCAAGCTCTAATAGCTCCCTGTCATCACTCACTCATGATTCTCAACAAGGCCTTTACAATCATTTGTCTTTGCAGAACATAAATTCTCAACTTGATGTCCTCAGCGCTGGACCACTCAGCGCTCGTCCCTCGGCCAGGTGCTGTCACGGAGCCATGCTGCAGTTTGGGGCTCTGAAATGAGAAAATGAAGCTCCGAAAAGGTTGGAAAGGCTGCGGCACCATGCCAGACGCTCAGCAGATTGACTCGGGACAAGCAGGCACAGAGAGAAAATGGAGAGAGAGATGGAGCGAGCCTCAGTCAGCATCTAACTAGATCATTTCTTTTCCCTAAAGGTGTTTATCCATCATGGTTACTCTGCTAAAAGCATGTTGTGCTTGATCAGGGGTGGGAGTGCTGGTCACCCTTCTTTGCCAGGGCCATTTAAAGTTCAGCGAGTCCTGATAGATGGAGGTTCTGACAGAGCTAAAGAGATTCAGGCCCTAGCCAATCTTGAAGACAGATTTACTGCTAAAACATCCAGAAAACAGCTGCTTCCCGCTCACATAAATAGAAATAACTCAGTCGGGGGAAAAAACCACTTCCTCCATCAATGAATAAATAAGACAGCAGTATGGGCCAGAGCAGAGGAGTCACTTGAACTCAGCATAATCTCACTCATATGAGGCTAAGAGAGAGAGTTGGGCACAGATTGTTTGTCTTGGTGGAGAGATGACTGATGGAGGAACTCATTGCCTGAAACTATATTTTAGCCTGCACCATCACGGCAACCCAGCGGAAAATCTGATTTTATTTTGAAAGATTTGTTTCAAGCATTTCTGACAGGGAGCATGACAGGAAACTCTAAGGACTTCACTCTCCTCTTTTCTCTTCTCCTCTCCTCTCCTCTCCTCTCCTCTCCTCTCTTCTCCTCTCTTCTCTCTTCTCCACTTCTTCTCTCCTCTTCTCCTCTCCTCTCCTCTCTTCTCCTCTTTTCTCTTCTCCACTTCTTCTCTCCTCTTCTCCACTTCTCTTCTCCTCTCCTCCTCTCTTCTCTTCTCCTCTTTTCTCTTCTCCTCTCTTCTCTTCTCCACTTCTCCTCTCTTTTCCTCTCCTCTCTTCTCCTCTCTTCTCTTCTCCTCTCCTCTCTTCTCCTCTCTTCTCTTCTCCAATTCTCCTATCTTCTCCTCTCTTCTCTTCTCCTCTCCTCTCTTCTCTTCTCCTCTTTTCTCTTCTCCCCTCTTCTCATTTGCATCTTCTCTTCTCTTACTTTGTTTTCCATTCTCTTCCATTATGTTCTTTCTCTTCTATTATCTTCTGTTTTCTTCTCATTCCTTTTGTGCTGTTTAAATCTCCTCTCTTCATTTCTCATTTCATTTAATCTCATCTCTTACTCATTTGGCTTCTATTTCCTTTTTTTTTTTTTTTTAACATTTCACTGTCTTTTGTTAACTTCTTTACCATTACCTTTGCTTCCCTTCTTCTTTTCACCCCATTCTCTTCTCTTGTCACCTCTTCTCTTCTTTTTCTCTTCTTTCCTCCTCTCTTTTCTCCTCCTTCTCATCTCGTTTTTAGTTGTCCTCTTCATACAGAAAGTAGGTATGAAATGACTGGTGACTTTTGCTTTTGTGTGCTCACAGCAGAGGCCCGATCATTTTGTGTTAAAAGTGGTTGGAAGATGATCTGGGGTTGTGTTTGGCCTGGTTGCTTGTTCTGTGGCCCGGGGGTCTGTGTGACCAGAGCAATTTGGCATATGGGGGGTCTCTGCTATCAGCGGCCTTAATGATTCTGTTTTCCCCTTCACCTCTCTGTAGTTTCATACCCACCAGCCCTGACAAAGCACACACACCATTCTCGTTTAAACTTCCTGCTGCTGACAACAAAGAGTCCCATCGCTCTCACAACACACCACCCCCTCGCCGACACGGGTACCAATACAGCGTGTGCACACACACAGAAACACACTCAGAGGAACAACTCCTCCATCTGCCTGTTCGGCAAAACTTTTAATGACTTAAAAGAGCATGTTGCTTTCCCCACTCTCTGCTTGTCTGGCCGCCTGGTGGTTAAGGCATCTCTGATACACTATCAGCGGCTGATATTATTTCCAAGGCCGTGCTGTCTCCCTTTTCTGACATATTAGTGCCGTTAGCAGAGAGAATAGAAATAAAACAGCAGCTGCCAGTCAACACCAGACAGGACAGAGAGTGACATTAGTCTGCAGTCTGTCTGTGCTCCTTATTCCTGTGACTGGTCACAAACATTTCCACCTATAGTTCTTTCTTCGCCTATTTTGGCTGCTTTTTAAGGGGATGGTTGAGAGTTTTTCAGCCTAATGTCTTCTTGCTGCAGTCTATACGTAGTCTATAATATTACTGGGGACAATAAAAGCACTTATATAGATATACAGGAACTGTGCTGTACCTAAACTGTACTGTGATGGCACAGAACTCCCATTACACTTTGATTTTCCTGTTGATTTTAGCCTGGTAACAGTGTTTGATGTGCAGTTCTCTCCCCACAGTTCACTGCAAAACCACATCCATGGAGTCGAGCCAGCGTAAGGTTTTCTGTAAGAGCTGTTTTTGCTATTCTTGTCCTTTATTGTTTATATAGAGTTTCATTTTTTTCCTCTGCTGTCTTTAGCTGTTCACCAAAAACATAACCCTGCTAACATGTTAGCGCAGTACACCATGTTTCTCACAGTGTTAAAAATACATTTACGATCATGGCATTTAGGTTTTATGTTTACAGCACTTAGCAGACGCTCTTATCCAGAGCAACGTAAATCAGTGCTTAAGTAGTCATCTGTTTTTCATACCTGTAAAGCTTTAAATCAACCCCTGCTTTTAACCAAGTTACAGCCAGCTAAGTTACACACCCTAACAAACCCTGTAAAAAGAAAAAAGGTTCATACACAAGTAAGGAATAACTGTTAAGCACCTGAGGGTTTTTAATATATAGGAGATGTATGAGCGATAAGCGATAGTACTGGTTTTGCTAGCGTCATAGAAAACTCCCACTGAAATTGATCTTAAGCCCAGTCAGGCAGTAATGCTTGTACTTCATTGACCTCCCTGTTATAAGTTAGTATCCATTGTTGTTTTTTGTGTAGACAGTAAATTCTGCAAAAGACCGTGGCAGCATGGGTTCAGCTAAGGTACAGGTTGCTGCACTTGTAATGGAAAAACATTTGTTCGCTGTATGGCACGGTTCCTTGTGCCAGTGCCATAATTCTACCTAGGAGAATAAGCCTGTTGTAGAAAACCACAATAGAATCCTAATAGTAGCTTTCGGGAAGTTGCTGAATTCCACTGGTAAGATTTATATCAAAGACGCTGTAGAACCCTTTCAGCCTTTCAGTCAAAGGTATTTATAAACTGACCCCCCCCCATGGTTTAGTTGTGAAATCCATGTGGTTTTCTTTCAGATTTATGGTCATGAATGTAATGCCAGGCAAAATATATGTTTCATAAAAGCCAACACTGAGATCTGCTGCTGCTTATTGTGCAGCACCTCCTTGTCTAATCAGCCAGCACAGCCCTCTCGGCCCTCTCAGTTTAATGTGTGTTGGTTTTGTGCGCTGACATTTAAACAGTCTACCAAAACGGATGTTACACAAAATCATGCAGCAGATAAATGTCCCTTACACAACAAGAATGAAAGACAGAAGAAAGAGCACTTTGAGCCAGAGTTACAGCAAAATTCCTATTCAGACACACTGAAGATTAGGGATGGGCACCGAGAACCGGTACTAAATCGGCCCCGGTGCTTAATTATAAAAGACCGGAGGACCGATAAGCTCTGACGTTAACGG
>JBBPDC010000001.1:9565651-9588827 GCA_037974485.1 Hemigrammopetersius urotaenia | reverse complement strand
GGTTTTGGGAAGAAAAATTTTTGGCCCCCCCCCCCCCCCCCCCCACACTCTCTCTCTCTCTCTCTCTCTCTCTCTCTCTCAGTGTGTATGTCCCTCCTTTTCCCTGCTTAATTTCTGCCTTGGTAATTAAGCAGATCCGATGGTTGATGAGATTGCAGGTACTTCAAAGTCTTGCCACAAACCCGCTCGCGAGTGTTTTATTTATCAGAAAGATCTCGATGCCACCTCTCCTGCCTGCGTTTCCAATAAGGACAGGTTCATTTAAAGAGCCAGGTCTTTACCTATAAAAGAAAAATCTATATCTATATTCCAAAATCAAAACACAGTGACAAATATGTGTTTGTATTCTACTACACTGTTTTTTTGTGTTTTTTTTTTTTTTTGTTATCACATGTTGAGATGCATTTTCAATAAAATATTTGTCTCTCTGCCATTTGCAGCACTTAGCAAGAAGCCAAAGAAAACCCACCACTTCCACCCTTGGTTTAATGTGCTGTTGTCTGTGGGTTGCCAAGGCATACCACATGTGAATCTTGGCCATTTAGCGATTCCTAAAGCTAAAAACAACCCAGTGCCTTCAATAGCAATGCAACAGACATGACATAAACTACACTGAATCTATAACACTTTAGAGTCGACCTCAAATAACATAACTCCATTAGGTCTTTTTGAATGAGGGCCAAAAGTTTCAGAAAGTGCACCGCTAAGTAGTAAAGAGCACTTATGCTTTTGGACTCTGCATGTTTTGTGTAGTTTTGTATAAGCTTTTTGACACGCTTTGCTGTGCTGAACGTAGCCAAGGGTCAGCTGGAGCATCGCTGTGTGGAGAAGTGAGTCATAACTCCTGCGGCACACTCTCAGTCAGAAAAGCTCAGGAAGCTCAAAACACTCTGAACGAATGTGACAACATGACATCGGAGCGGGAAACGAACTGTTAAAAATGCCAAGGGTTAGGGCTCTGTCTGTCAGTGGATTGCGCACACACACATTCATACACACACACATGCACAAAACAAGTAAAGGATGTCTAAATCTATTATGCACATCGTTGTAACCATTAATGTATCTCCGAAAGAGCAGTTTTGTAGGAAAAGTAAAACAAGCTCCCAACTCGAATGTACGGCAGTGTGACGAGATTTTATCTCGAGGAATTCTTGACCATTTCTGTCGGTTCATTACATGTTCACACAATGTGAATGGCAGCTGCAGGGGCATCGGAAGCATTAATAATATGAGGGGGACACACTGGTGGGGGGTCTGGAATGAGGGGTGCTAGCTGTAGCTAGGGGTGAGGGGGTGGGGGGTGTTGTTTTCTCATACAAATCACGCAATCTTCATTAGTGGACTAATCTGTCATTTTTCTGTCATGGTGTTGGAAAAACAGGGACCAAAGTGCGTTCCATGTGGGTTCAAAACAGAACACGTCTTTTATCTTTCAAATTTGGAACAAATCCATGGAACGGTTGGCAACCCTATTCATTGCCAAGCAATGGAAACAGCACTGGGTGGGTAAGTATAGGGGGGCAAATGAATGAGTTTTAAAGGTGTGGGGGACCTCAAACCCTATGTAATGACTCTGGAGCACAAAGGCAGCTGGCATTTTCAAATAATGTACGGGAATAAAGTAAAACAAACAAAAAAATGGCAGGTATGATGTAAAGTATTTGTAACACAAATTCCCTCACCAATGCAGATTCAAACCTGTAAAAAGCTGAATAGCCTCTATCACGTGACCTCAATGTTGTATGAGTTTACAAATCAGTGTTAGTGCAGGTGATTAGAGGGCCATTCCTTTAGTGTTGCTTAGGTTTGGTGGATGCTGAATGGAAATGGTTCTGGAATCTTTTGACCTTTGTAAAATAGTTTGCTTAGAAATTAGAAATCCCAGTGGGTTTTGAAGGGGTAGGAGAGGAGCACTGTTTGTAAGTTGTTGAAGGACTCTCTCTCTCTCTCATACTTTCTCTTTCTCTTTTGTTTCTCTCTTTGGAGCTCTTTGGCATTCTGTTCTCCGCTGTGATCTCCTCCTTTGCACTTTAATAACCTTCAGAGAAGCACTGTTTCTGTCAATATTTTATCGATTCAGGCACACATGGGTGTGTGTGTGTGTTTGTGCATGCCTGTGTGTGTTTTAGGGGTGTGGCAGGCTCACCACAGTGGCGGTTTGAACTGTAACTGCCCGGCCCTTGCCCAGTATCCGCAGACCAAAGCTGACGAGATGAAGAATGATACTCTGACCAACAACACGTGGCGACAAAGAAAAAGAGGAGGTTCTACACCACCTGAGAAAAAAATGTCCATTGAATGTACTTGATTCAGTCACTTCCACATGAGTAGATATTATTATTATTATTATTATTATTATTATTATTATTATTATTATTATTATTAATAAATATATGATGATAATATTGTGTTGTATGGGAGAAAATGAAATGCACCCATCGGACTCATCCACATTCAGTGCATCACTCTGTTCGGTGTACTCGCCTTGGAACATGCTATATAGTACCAACATGGCAGCAATCCTGAAGGGTAGTTGCCACTTCACTACACACCAAAAGAAGGCCGGTGTTCTGGGGGAAGCTAGTAAGAATTCTTTTGTTTTGCCCTGCTTGAGAAAAAGAGCACATTTTCACAGGCTGCCTTCAGCCGAACGCGGCAGATCCAACTCCAAGCACATGAAGGCGAGAGGTGAAGAGTTCTCAATACAGGCGGTTGTTCTTGTTTTGTAGGTTTTGTACTTTCTTTTTTTCCCCCTCCAGCAGCCAGCCAAGTACAGACTTGCGAACTCTGATTTGCATGCTCTGCAGTAGCAACAGGCAATCACTGTATCGAAGCTTTGAACAACACCTAGACCGCAAATTATTTGATTGTTTTTGATCACGCCACTTGCTCGGGACCCCGCTGCAGGTGCCAAAGGATAAAAGGTGTGTGTGTGTGTGTGTGTGTGTGTGTGTGTGTGTGTGTCTTTGTGTCTGTGTGTATGTGTGCTATGGCACAGAGAGAGCAATTAAAACAAAAATGTGTGAGTAAACTCCCATGTATTAGTTTTAAATCCCAGACCAACTCTTATTTCGCTACAACCACATAATTAGAAAAATTAATATTAACAATAATAAAAGTCAGCTGAGCCCTACGGAGCCATCCTACACTACTTTTGGATCCCTAAAAATTTCAATTAAGGTTCTTTAGAGAACCAAAAGTGTTTCTTCTATGGCACTGCAAGCCATAAGGGACAATAGAAGAGAACCTTACCAAGATCTGAATGACCCTTCTGTGAATCATTAGGAACTAGTGCCCTCTCGTGCAGTAGTCCCTATGATCCGAATCACTCCTTAAGTTAAAATTAAGCTTATTCTTCCATCTCTGCCTATTGTTTTGCAAGATTTTGTGTACCATTTTTATTTTTTAAATGCCCATTTCCTCACTGCCTCACTTTATCTCTACACTTAATTTTGTTGTTTTTGTTAATGTGCCTGTAAGGTTTATGTAACTCACCTCACTGACCACAGGTCTGACAGAGTGCCCTGTAGAGTGCTCACTCAAATAACAAACACTTCTTTATAAAACCAGTTACTGCAAAGAGACTGAGTGGCATATTTTGCAGCTTTGACGATACAACAGAATACTTTTTTGAAGATGGTATGACTCTAATACAATCTTCCTCAGCCCAGTGGACATGGATATCATTTGAAGCCTACCACAGATTGCACAGGCATTACAAAGGTGTTGAGATGAGAACGAGCGTGAATTTTAATGAAAGCCGCTAACACCCAATAAAAAATGATTCCAATTCTTCATACAGTTATTGTCCCCACCTGAGTTCTAGAGAAGACACAGCTTATTGCATTGTGGGGCTCATGAGCTTTTTGGAAATATGAATAGCTTTAATTAAACGCCACTCGCACTGCCATCTGGCCCTTTGGATCCGGCTCATCAAACGAAGCATGGATGAACTGTGGTTTTCCAAGTGTTTTTCAATTCTTTCGTCTGTTTGATAGCCAGGCCATCCACAAATTAAAAAAACAACAGGCAGGCACAAAAACGATAATAAAAAAAAAAAGTACAGCACCCCCACCGTCACCACTACCCACTACCATTTTATTTTCCGTAGTTATACGCAGCTAAAATAAACACGTTTAGCTCCCTCCCCTACTTTTGTTCTTTTGATCAGTGGGTAATCCTCTGCTTTCAGTCTTAATCTGGCAGCAGGGGAATATTTTAAGTTGAAGACGCTGCCTTTAGTCCTCATCAGTATTTCCGTTTCAATCGCGCATATCTGGTATAGCACATATACCACCGTAGATGTAACAGATTAATGGTAAATAAATCACAGAACAATGTTCCCACTCGTACGAATAGATCAGCCGTGAACTGGGGTGTCGGACAGCACAACGCTGATTAAACTCGGCTCCACACTAAAAAGAATTCCAATTGGGGCTCCCCGCTGATTGCAAATTAGTGCAAGGCTAGGTCATTCCTCTCTTTTCAGCGCCATACAGCTGCACCTAACATGTCAATGGACATAATTATGAAAGATATTAAAAGAGAAAAGTGTGAGATCAAAGGCCGGAGCTAGCGAAATCAGTCCCTGTGGCGTGTAGCAGAAGCACAGCTACATTTGCTGCATTTTGATAACAGTTTAGAAATCGCTTCCAGTTACCGTGATGGCTGCTTGACATCATATAAAACGAATGGTAGGAAGCAAATGTTAGCCTGCCAGTTACATCTTAACGTTTCTCCTAATCTATCCCATTGAAATTGGATGGCGCACTGCTCAGCCTATTTTATGACATGGAAAACATTGGATCTGACACATACCACAAACTATTAAACATAAAGTGCACAGATTATGCTGATATTGTGTGGTTTCTAGTAACATGGCAGGAGTACATATCGTATCAAATACACTTGGAGCATAAACTCACAGTTCAGCACATGGTATGAACAGTGTGTAATTCTTTCTCTGCATTTAACCCAGGGGGCTCTGCATCAACCTGGGGAGCAGTGTGTGGGTACCTTGCTTAGGTACCTTAGAGGTGTCACTGGCAGTTCTGGGATTCAAACCCACAACCTTCTGATCACAGCAGCAAACTTCCTCACCACTAGTTTATTTTCACCTGTTCCTAACCATTCTCCGTGTAATTCATGTATTGTACTTCAATCAAAAAACATTGAGGGCTGAAATGCTCCTTATGACATACAATGCTTATATTCTTTCTACTGTCATTGTGCAGAGCTAAACTGCTATAGACCAACACTGGCAATCATGTCGGTTTTCATAATATGTGCAGGTGAGGGATCATGTAATGTGCTACTGTACCCTTGAAGACAGTCACTTTTCAAGAAACTCTAAAACCCAATTTCAAAATTCAGCAGATTATTTATTTATTTTTTTTTCTTGGTGGGGGAGCCACTGTATAAAAAGCTCTACAGAATGTCAGAGGATAATAAAATTGAAATGGCAGCCTTGAAAGAGGAGAAGAAAGTGAGAGAAAAAGTGCCTGAGCTCACTTCAGAGAGGGAAAAAGATTGAGAGAGAGAGAGAGAGAGAGAGAGAGAGAGAGAGAGAGAGAGAGAGAGAGGACAGAACGATAGTCCAGGTAAAGATAGAGAAGTAAAGAGAAGCGGAACTGACACATTGATTGGACGATCATCGATTGACACTGAGAAAGTCGGGGAGCAGAATTTTCCCCTGAACTCCCGCACAGTCGCACACAACGTGCAAACTGACCTGCACTAATTTACACAAGCCTGGCATTAAAATCTAAAACTCCTGTGGCCTCAAGTTATCCTGCACAGATGGAAGTTTTTGAGAGATTGAGTTTATTCAGGACCATGTGCATATATGTGTGTGTGTGTGTGTGTGTGTGTGAGGATGTGTGCATGCTTGTTTGTTTTTACAGTACAAAACACCCTGACTTTGTCGGAAAACCAGAAACAAAACTGTCCGAGCAAAGAATTTGAACCATTTTGAAAGTTCTGAAGTCAATATGATGGTCCTGAATTTGTAAAGTAAAGAAATAGTCATGAATTTGTAAAGGTTACAAAATATCCCTGAATTTCTACATATTTTTGTCCATTAAGGTGAAGGTTGGATTTGAGGCAAGGCGAAGAAAATTGACATTAAATATATGTACTTATACATACTGTATATTTTAAAAATAAATAAATAACACGAATGGGCAGATATGTCCTGACAAGGAATGTGTGTGTGTGTGTGTGTGTGTGTGTGTGTGTGTGTGTGTGTGTGTGTGTGTGTGTATGTGCTCATGCTGGTGCGCCATTCTTTCCCCAGCAGGGTTTCCTCATTAGAGAGACGCCCAGTTCCTGCCCTGACCTTAATCCTGCCACACTTGCCAAGTCACACCCACACACGCACTCAAAAACTCACCAGGGTCCCAATTACACTCATCGTTCAAACATATAATGACCACAATTACAAAGGTTTACAGATTCTAACTTTCAAGTTATGGCATTTCAACCATCTACTCACTAGTGCATGTGTGTGGCTGTGTTCCTCTTTTCTTCTTGCCATATTTTAATTGACTCCAGGTTATCAGCGCTCAAACGCTGCTGTAAGTAATTGCTGCCACAGCTGCTTTGTGACTATAGATTAATTGACTATTAAAGCGCATCCTTCTTAAGATAGTCATGGTACAAAAAGGATACGTCATCTGACTTCATTCAGCGAGTGAATATGATGGTGTTGAGCTTAAAAAACACAAACATGTTGTTAATGTTTTTGCCCCCAAAAAAGTCACTAAACTAAACTGAAAAAGTGATGCACTGAATTGACTTGTTTTAGAATCATGCATTATGTTTTTCTGAGAAATGGATTTACACATTTGAATTCACTGTATTACTTTAAGCGTAGAGTGTACTTAAGTTTTGAGGGGATAAAACAAATCAGCAAGTAAAAAAAGAAACATTTTCACTTGACAGCCATTAAACTATCAAGGCAATGCTATCCTGAGAAAGATATGAGATGACACACACAGACTAATAGAATCAAGAGGTCACAAGCTGAAGAGTGTGAAACTGTGTGTGTGTGTGTGTGTGTGTGTGTGTGTGTGAGAGAGAGAGAGAGAGAGAGAGAGAGAGAGAGAGAGAGAGAGAGCAGCAATGCATCTGACTCCTCGTGATTTCGTCAGGCTCCCTCTCACACCCTTTTTTACACCCGTGCGTTCAAAGCCACCAAACTCGCCCCGAGACCCTCTGTGGCTCTGAGGCGCGAGGGGAGGACCCGGCCCGGTCCGGGTGATGCAGCTCCTCCTTGGTGCTGATGCTCCGGCAGCCTGATGCTGGTGGTCGCGCCGTGGGAGAGGCTCACTACCCGCACGGTCGCTGCGCGCTCTCGCGCCCTGCCCGCCGTCTAGGATGCTGCGGCAGGTGCTGCACGATGGCCTGAAGACGTCGTTCCACAAGCTGGGCCACTTCGTCGCCAACCACCCGGTGTTCTTCGCCTCGGCGCCCGTGCTCCTCTCCATCCTGCTGGGCGCGAGTTTCAGCCGCTACCGCGTCGAGGAGAACGTGGAGTACCTGCTGGCGCCCAAGCACAGCCTGGCCAAGATCGAGGGCAACCTGGTGGACAGCCTCTTCCCCGTCAACCGCTCCAAACACACGCTGTACTCGGACCTGCAGACGCCCGGCAGGTACGGCCGCGTCATCGTCACCTCGCGCAAGGGAAGCGTGCTCGAGCCTCACCACGCCGACCTGGTGCTGAAGGTAGGAAGGTAGTTTACGTTTATTTATTTTTTCTTTATTAGACCTGGCAACCCGAACGCACTGTTCTATATGCAGATGTTCACCACGAATTCACATGCAGGGAGATAGTTTTAAGTTTTTTTCTTTATTAGACCTGGCAACCCGAATGCACCTATCTATAGCTACGGTCTTGTACATATATATATTTTTTTTTACCATGCATGCAGATGCAAGGAGGGGTTTATTTAAGTTTATTTTTCCCTTTGTTAGACCTGGCAACCCGAATGTACTTTATCGACGGTCCAATATAGATGTTCAGCATGAACGCAGGTGCAGGGAGGTAGTTTATGTATTTTTTTAATGAAAGAAAACCAGAAAACGTGTCTTTCCAAATCCAATTTGGCAATCCAAATGTACCTCTCTATTTCTACGGGCTCGTACAAATGTTCACAGTGAATGAAGATGCTGGGATTTTCTTCCATCATCTTCGCACTTTTCAACATTTCCATCTCAACGCTTTGGCTTCTATGGGGAAAGTGATAGATTATGCCTTATTGTGTGTGGACCAGTTGAGTCAAGGCAACTTGCAAGACTATGCAAAAGCGTTTATCTGAACCTTCAAACCTATATGTGGGCGTGTTTTGTTTAACCCACTCTAAAGCTCTCCTGCAGGAATTCCAACTTTATAAAAAATATACTGTATCCTTCATTAAAATGAACCAGGTGGTGCTGATGGAAGCAAACACATGTTCTTCTAACTGTAATGTTACTTGCAATAAACATATTTCAGTCAGTGTAGACCGTTTTAAACAATGTTCATACCTGCCCTAAACTGTCCTGTTCGGTAGTAAACATAGATAATGTTTCCAGTTTGGGATATTTCTGCCAGAGCAAACCAAAACACTCCATAAAATATATGTATTTTTAATGTTGCTGGTCCCTAGAGCATCTTTGTTTTGAGTTTCAGCATCTAAACTATTAAAGAGCATGCTTAATCTACTGCTGATGCTGCTCTTTCTTTTTTGTGGAAAAAAGTTGTGGAATTGCTGTGTAGGGAAACTTGAAAGCAGTTTCAGCACAGTTCTGAGTTTTTTTGCTGGGTATTTAGGCCCCGATTCCAAAATTGTTATCACAGTTTATAGGAAGACTGTGTGTGTGTGTGTGTGCGCGCTTCTGAGTCCGGTCATGTGGCTACTTGCATAAAACATTTTAATTTAGTTAAATGTTAAAAAGGGTTTCTTTTAAAGCTGTAGATTTATGTTAACATTTTGAGACTCACAGAAACTGCAGTGCTGGAACTTAAATTTAGGATCTAAAACTCAATTTACAATTATGGATTTTTCCAACTTGCCACTTGGACCTTTCCCCGAAGAGATTTTGCGCAGCTCACTGAAGGAAAGGGAAAAAAGTAAGGCCAAAATGTACCAATGCAAGCTGCCACTCGTGATCTCCCACTCTAGAGAGTATAGATACAGCTCTAAGGGGCACAGAAACATTCTGCTCATACAGCTCTCCTCAGTATTTTGCTCTTTTTGCATGTGGCATCATCCCTTGTACTAGTCAGAGAGACCTACTGCATCTTTCTCCCACCCTGCTCGTTTCCCTAGATGAGTATTTAAAACATATGTAGGGCAGAGCAACTCTGCATCTCATATCTAAACAAAGCAACTACATCTCATTAGTGAAGCCGTTTTTATCATTACCAGGTAGAATCTTTCCATGTTGTGTAAAAACGCAAGATAGAATCAGCAGAGCACTAAAAACCTTAATCAGCAGTAAAATCACAAAATACATGAAATGAGTTGAATCTAAAGTTCGTTGAAAAGTTCTTTTGAAGAATAAAGAAGGACTTCATCATTGGAGGAAGCCAGTCTGTCTGTCTGTCAGTAGAAGGAACTCTGCCAGTAGAACACGGATATAAAATGTTATAAAAGCTGCCATTGTTTTTCTGATTTAAAAAAAAGCTCTCATTCAAGAGACCAAATGTTTCCCAATGCTGCAAGATGGTACTTCAGACCATGCACTGTCAAAAAAGGATTCTTAACATGGTGCCATAGAAGAACCCTTTCAGCTGTCCTACTAAAACATTTAATGCACGGTTCTTCAGTGAACCATTTTTGTAAACGAAGTGTTTGAATGTGCACAAGGTTCTAGAAATATCCCCTTTACCTTCTTTATTTATTTATTTATTTAAAGGCTTTTCACTGACGGATCCGTGGCACTGATCAAAGAACCTTTTGCTTCTCTTAACTCTTACTCTTTATGGAGTACCATCTATAAAACTGTCAAGGCTCTTAAGCCTCTGCACCTCCAGTTATGTAATATGTTTACTGTAGAATCAGCCTGGCCTTACTTCTTGTTTCAAAACCGGCCCCCGTGTTGAATGGTAGCGAAGGACTGGAGCTGCATTCTCTCAATTTGTATGTTCTTAATATTCAGGCATTGCATCAAAATACCCCACATCTCTGCGACTGGAGCCTTGTTTTTATTCTTTCTGCAATACACGCCACACACCAAGTCTTACTATAACCTTGAGCATTGTGCCACTGCATCAAATCCCATCTGGAGAGTGCTAGTCCTCTCCCCTCTGTTCGGTTGTGATTTGATAGAGTAGGATCCAGCCGAATTGCAGTGCATATGTTTGTGAAGGACTTCTAGTCCTGTGAGAATGAAAACTCCTGGTTGAGAAACGGTAGGTGGATATATTGAAACTGAATGGTGGACATTTTCAAATACTGTTACTGTGGCCCATCTGCTTTGCCGTGTGCAAAGAGCCGGCAGCGAGCTGGCCAGCATCCGTCCAGGTCAGTGGCTCTGACTGTGGGCTTGCAGATGTCAACGCTTCAGCTTGCGACAAGGCCGTAATTAGCGAGGCGAAGCAATTAAAGGTCCGATTGGTGAGCGTCTGACATTTCTCTCATTTTTGAGAGAGCTGTAAGAACACTAGTGGAAATGACTCACTGTGGCAACCTCCATTGATCTCAGCCCGTCTTAATCGCTCCCACACATGCCGTGGAGATGCTGACCTCAGATAGAGGATTTGTTTGTCTTGCTGCTTCCTTCCCAGAGCTCCCATACAGCAACCACTGCGTGTAAATGCATGAACATCCTGGGAACGGCTGCACACTGATTCTTACGCACACACCGTTTATCTGTGAGTCTTATTTTATGTATATCATAAAATGAATTTAAACAGGAAGTGAAAGTGGCTGCCCACTCCTTGCACCATGCTTCCCTGTTGCCTGGCAACCACTACCCTGCAGGTCTCAACAATTGCCTCCGAATGCTTTTAGAACTTGATATAATCACATACTCTTAGAGCTTCAATACCTCCAATTTCTCTGACAGCCGAATAGCTGTCTCTCTTAATTGCCTTTGTGAACAGCTGTGCAAGACTGACTCTTTGTAATTTTTAACATGACATGTAGTAGTTGGTAATACATCTGTCACACATGGGTTGGCCTCGATTTCCGAGCATCATACTGCCCCATATTGCCACAGCAGAGGAATTTGGGGAAGGGAGAGCATGCTTCTAATACAATTTGTTTAATTTCTTAGTCGTGACAAGCTGGTACTTAGTGTTCCCATCTGTTCTGTGGTGTGCAGATGCATTTCGTTCTGTTTCACAGTAAAACACTTGAACTAAATTGCAAATTTATGATGGAAATGCATCTTTGAGAGCAACATCATGCTTGCTTGGCATTCTGTGTAACCGCTTTGCTTTTCCCCCACCAGCTTCACAGCACCATCACCCACATCCAGGTTCCAATGCTCGGTTTTAATTACACCTTCGCCCATCTCTGCCTTCTGGATGACAGCAAGAACTGCATAGTGGATGACATCCTGCGGGTCCTGGAAGAGATGCGTGCAGCTAGGGCCTCCAACCGCACAGTTCTGCCACTGCGCTACCCCATCACCAGGCTCAAGGACGGACGAGAGGCCTACATCGGGCACCAGCTTGGAGGGGTGAATCCAGTCAGCAGTGGACGTGAAGGGGTGCGCACTGCCCGGGCCCTTCAGCTCACCTACTACCTGCAGGCAGCCAGCCCACTGAATGAGGTGGTGGCGGCCCACTGGGAACTCCTGTTCTGCAAGGAGCTGGAACACTTCGGACAGATGCACCCAGAACTGAGCCTGTACCCATTCACTTCATCCTCACTGCAGAGGGACTTCCAGAGAACCAGCCGCGTGTCGGAGCGGCCACTGCTCTTCAGCCTGGCAGTGTGCCTCTCACTAGCTGTGCTCTGTTGCTCTATGAGAGACTGCGTGCGCACCAAGCCCTGGCTGGGACTCCTGGCACTGGTCACCGTCAGCTTAGCCACCCTCACATCAGCAGGGATCTTCAACCTCGCGGGAGGAAAGTACAACTCCACGTACCTCGGCATTCCCTTTGTTATGCTGGGTAAGCATTTGCATCCTTACTTGTGCATCTAAAAGGAATGATAGAATACAAATCAGAGTGAGCATGCAAGGGCCACTAGGCTGTGGGTCATGTCACTTTTCATTCTGCCACGCAACCTTGGGCACAAAGATGCAAACTCAGCAGCTGATTGTTATCCTAAATTCAGGTGAGGCTCAGTCAGAATGGATGGTTTTGTTTACAATTGTATGAGAAGAGGATGCACGTAGAAATGATTTGCTGATTAACTAAATTAATTTAACTTCCCATTATGCTGCATGTTTGTAAATATAATTAGTTTAGTTATAAAAGAATGGCTGATGCAGATCCTACACAGTAAAGGCACATGTTTAGCTCCTTCAGTGTCTTATATTGTATGACATCGACAAGGTGTAGGCTTAGGGTGCCATTTGGGACTGGGCCTATATGTCTAACCTTTACAAGGATTATCTATCTAGAACCCTTTGCTGCTCACATCTTAGAATGCTTTATTACGTGAAATCCTTTTTACATTGCTCAGAGCATCCGCACACTTGCGTGGGGTACATTTCCATCCCTAGACATAAACATGATTACAAACACACTCATTATTTTCATTTTGGCAATGTTCTCATCACTCATCATTCTTCTCATGTCCTATTGTGTACCGCCTTGGTCTACAGTTTATATCCCAAGGCTGTCACAGTAAATCACAAGCAGAAGAAGCACATGGGAAAGTGAGCACACCTATTGACCGGCCATCGACACTCGTGGCCATGCTTTTGTAAACTCTTCATTAAAAATTAATAACCAAAGATCAAAGAACTGACAGTGCGCAACAGTGGCCCTCTAAGGGGTTCTGTGTTTCTGTCTTCTTTGTACTTTATCCCTGAGCCATTCTGAAACAAATGTCCAAACGGGTAGATTTTTTCTGATAAAGCCTGCGCATAGACGAACACATAAACACACACACACACACACACACACACACACACACACACACACACACACACACACACAAACATTCAGCATACACTGACAGATTGCCTGCATCTCATTCTCCAGCTCTTTCTATTATTCTCTGTCTCTCTCACACACATGGTAATTAGTGCCATGTGTAGGAGGGGGTTCTGTTGACTGGAGCATTGGGTGAAAATAACACACTGGAGCAAGATGGAAATAAAAAGGGCTAGAGGGGAGAGGGGGTTATGTCAAGAGAGACGATGGGGAGAGAGAGAGAGAGAGAGAGAGAGGGAGAGAGAGAAATGGGTAGGTGGAGCAGATAGCTGTGAGTACAGAGTGCACTCAGGAGGAGTAGCTTCAATCCGAATGGCCCCCTGAGCCACTCCATACAATTACCATTTTGTCTTCTTCTCAGTAGGACTGACAAGGCTACAGGGTGGGTATCTGTGTAAAAAAATGGAAATATCCATGCTTCTAATAGCTCCCTCAGTTCAATCCCACCCTTGCCCTTTGGCCATCAAGTTGTTCAGTGGCAGTATTGTGTATTGCAAAAAAGAGGCCTGAAAAACACACAGGGTTCTTGTTGCAGTTCAGGACACATTGTACTACCTAACGTTCTCAGCTTTCTCCAAATAGGAGAGTGGGAGACAAACACTCCATCCTATAGATTCCTACAGGCCTTGAGTTTGAATAGATACTATATTCTGGGGTGCAGGGGAAATAGAAATATGGAGCATGACAATTACAGCATTACAGGCCAGCACAATGGCCCTTATCTCCATGCACCACCAGCCACTCATTGCACAAGCTAATTCCATTACAGAGACGTCAGTCTTCAAATGGGCTTGTATGATAGTCTTTCAACAATGATGGAGTGATCTACATAGGACACACAATTGGTCATAATTGCAGGGATTAATATCGCATTTATGGGGAGGAAGCACCCGTTGTATGGTCTCTAATATCCTGGGAGACACCAAAGTGGTTCCTAATATGTGTGTAATGAGTGATCGCTTGTGGTGGCAGTGCTGTAGTATATTGTGCTTACTTTTAACTGCCTTTGAAATGAATGGATATAATAGAGAAATAGAGCTAAATGCTGGGGCAAATAAAGGAACCTCTCTCAGATCATAGACAAAAGAAAAGCAGTATGCATGCATGAGTATGAAAAGTGAGATGACAGAGAGAGAAAGAGAGAGCTTGTGCATTAGCAGTGAGAGAATAGCAGAAAAGCCAGGGGCAGAGGAACAGGGTTTAGGCTCAGGTGAATGCCTGTGCTCTTCTTTTTTTTTATCTGGGTTTCTACATACTGCGTCATCCTCCACTATCCTGCCCTCGCTTCTCTGCATCTTTTTTTTGCAATTGCAATAATCATTGTGTCCTGTGTAATCTTTAAGCATTGATCTCCCCTTTAGCTCAGGATTGCAGTATAACTTGGCTCAGAATCCACTTTCTCCTGAGTGCAATCAGATGGCTGTGTCCCGTGGGTAGTGCCCTGAGGTCAGTGCATGCTGGATGTAGAGCTCATTCCTATAGGCAGGATACTGTTCCTAGGTCAGTGTGCGCAGGCAGAGGTGGGGAGTAAGGTGGTGGCCGGGCCAAGGGAACCTCCGTCATGGCTGATGAGTCACTGGTGTCGTAGCAACCCTGGAGGTGAGAGCCATCTGCTCCAACTGTGCACACAACCCAGGCAAGAAAGAGGGAAAAGAAAGAGAGGAAGGGAAAAAAAGGCATACGGGACTAACAGAAATGTAGAGTACATGGCAGAATGGGTCAAACCAGTAAAGTGCAACTAACTAACCTCACTCTCTTCATGTGCTCCGTGGTCTACTTGTACATCCTTTTCCATGATTCATCCGTGAGATACGTTTGAGAGACGAAACATCACTTGTGGCAGCCTCTAAAAGTAGGCTGACCCAGTTCGGTCTTCTGCAGAGTCCCTGGACAACAACGCAAAGGCTCTTACCCAGTCTGGCATCTATGGGCCCCACTTCTCTCATCAGATCAATTTTGCATGAATGAGTGGCTAGCCTGGGTGCCTGAGAAACTCTTTTAAATGCTTCTGCGGGGTGGAGAAAGAGTCAGACAAGAACTACTGTAAATAAAGATGATGAACAATCGAGTACTCATTATTAATGACAATATATTGTTTGTTTCTATGTATTGTAGTATTGGTAAATTGCATGGTGACATATTTGCTCAAAGACTGATAGGTCTGTTCAAAAGTTTTGAGTATCTCTAAAGGCAGAACAGTGGTCAAGTTAGATTGGAAGTAGGTTAACATGGTCCATTGTTTATGTTTGATTTACATGCCTTGTGATGCCACACACCCATAAATCCCCCAGCAGGGAGTGCAAAAGGGATAAAAAAAAGGCAGACTGAGAAAGAGCAAGTACCTCTTACATCCATTTATCACTGCGGTTCTGCTGCAGAGACGCCGTCTTGTTACCCTTTTATTCAATTATTTATGTTCCCCTTTCCCAGCAGGTCTGTCACTTCAGGTGAATGGGACTTGCCTGAACCAATTGCTGTGGTTGAACTATTTCAGTACATGCATTTTGTTACCGGTTAAAAAGACACTGAAAAGCTCTCCCTTTCTCTTTCTCCCCCCTTTCTCTGTCTCTCTTTCTCTTTCTGCCATCCTCTCTTTCTGCCTTCCTCTCTTTCCCTCTCTGGTTTCTTTAGGTCATGGGTTGTTTGGCACATTTGAGATGCTGTCATCGTGGCGGCGGACGCGTGAGGACCAACACGTAAAGGAACGGGTGGCAGCAGTGTTCTCGGACTGTATGCTGCCCTTCACGGCCAGCACTGCCTTGCACATGGTCACCTTCGGCATCGGAGCCAGCCCGTTTACCAACATTGAAGCTGTGCGCCTGTTCTGCCGCAATGCTTGCATCTCCGTCCTTTTCAACTACCTCTACATCCTCACCTTTTACGGTTCCAATCTGGTCTTTGCCGGCTACCTGGAAAATAACTATCGCCACAGCCTCTTCTGCAAGCGTGTGCCCAAGCCTGAACTACTGCAGCAGAAACCGGCCTGGTACCGGTTTCTCATGTACACGCATTACAATGAAGAGGCAGCAGAGCCTGGTGACCTACGTGCCTATGAGACTCATCTGCTGGTGGCTTTCATGAAGCGCTACTACTGCGACTGGATCACCAATACGTACGTTAAGCCCTTTGTAGTGCTCTTTTATCTAGTGTATGTCTCCTTTGCGTTGATGGGCTATTTGCAGGTGAGCGAGGGTTCGGATCTCAGTAACGTGGTTGCCACAGAGACCAGCACTATTGCCTATACCCGAGCACAGCAGCGCTATTTCAGCAGTTACAGTCCTGTTATTGGCTTCTACATCTATGAATCAATTGAGTACTGGAACACCAGTGTACAGGAGGACCTCCTGGAGTACACCAAAGGGTTTGAACGCATCTCCTGGTTTGAGAGCTACCTGAACTACCTGCATGGGCTGAATATCAGTACCAGTCTGTCACGCAGTAACTTCACTGAACATTTGCGCTCGGGCTTCCTGCGTCAGCCCTGTTACTTGCACTTCTCAGATGACATTATCTTTGCCAAGCGAGCTGACGGAGAATATGATGTGGTGGCTTCTCGTATGTTCTTAGTGGCCAAAACAACAGAGAACAAGCGGGAGGAGATGTCTATCTTGCTGGACACACTTCGGAAGCTCTCGTTGACTTCTAGGGTGAAGTTCATTATCTTCAACCCCTCTTTTGTGTACATGGACAGATATGCATCTTCGGTTGGTGCACCACTGAAAAACTCCTGCATTGCTGCTCTCTTTTTGCTCTTCTTCTCCACCTTCCTCGCGGCCGACCCACTGGTGAACGCTTGGCTAACAGTGACAGTGGCCTCGGTGGAGTTTGGGGTTGTGGGATTCATGACTCTGTGGCAGGTAGAGCTGGACTGCGTATCAGTGCTGTGCCTAATTTATGGGGTGAACTATGCTGTGGATTCTAGTGCCCCACTGGTGTCGGCCTTCGCACTGGGCCGGGAGTCAACACGTACCCGCTGGGTGAAAGTGTCCCTGGAGCGCCATGGCGTTCCGGCTCTACAGAGTTATGTGTGCTATGGTGCCGCACTGCTGCCCTTGGCGGCCATACCCTCCAACCTCACCCGCACACTGTTCAGGTGCCTCTTCCTCACTGCCCTCATCACCGCTTTCCACTGCCTGGCCATCCTGCCTGTCCTCCTTACTTTCCTACCACCCTCCAAGAGGAAGAGGAGGGAGAGAAAGAATATGACTGAGAACCAGGAGGAGATTGAGTGTGTAGAGATGGCAGACAGTACACGTGTAGTCGATCAAATTACCACTGTCTGAGCAAATGTCAGAGGTAAAAGTCAACCAGGTGACCAAAGTTCCCAGGGAGAACAGGCTCACAGTGCCCATCAGGAATGGGTCAATGTCTGTGTAGACAAGGGACACAACCCTGGTGCCACAATGTAAGCTCGCTGTTATCTTTGCCGTGTAATATGGGCCTACTTTCTCAGAAGGAGTGTTGAAAGCTTCGTTGTCATGGTAAACAAGTGGTAGATAGGCCTTGCCATTAAAGCGAGACTGGGTTGTCATGGTGAAAGCACTGTGAAGGCTATGATGCCTCTTCCATCGCTTATGGTGTAGAGAGAAAGCTGTTACTCGGCAAGCCAGATTCTCAGCCAGCTGCAGATAATTACAGAGTGGCTTCTCTGGCTGGCAGTTATAGGGTAGTAGACGAATGCTGTAAAAAGGTCTTGCCTTAATGCGGCTCACATACACACACACATACACTCACACACACACCCTCTCTCTCTCTCTAACATTACTGTGAGTAAAGACAGACAACCAAGGCATCATCAAAATGCCCCTTCCACTCAAATGTAGAGGTGGTGAGGAGTGCTCACGTATAAATCAAAGCAGCCATAGTCATTTCTTTGAACAGCCATGTCTTATATTAGCCATATAACGTCATCTAGGATTATCTCTCTCAGTGAGACTGTGTAATGGCCCCTGGCTATTTTGTGGTAATATGGGTGGAACATGCTTGAATGGATGTCAATAGGCATCAGGACTTCATCACAGACCCTCCTTTTCTTCCTGTTGTTGCTGATGTCAGTCCTCTCCCCCTCCCTAGCACATTCTATCTCAGAGCCAGTAATAGTTTATCTTCTCCAATGGTCAGGTTTATAAGAGTAAAAAGGAAAGGCAAAAGGAAGAGATGCTTGTAAGTGTTGGCAGATTGAAGTGCAGTGCTTCCATGGTAACCCCTTTATTGCAGGTCACAGTTATGGTTTTACTGAGCATGGGTAATTTTCTCTCAAGCTTTCAATCAGTCCTTAAAAGGGCATCGGTTGCCAATTAAGTTGTGTTACATCGCAGGTCACAAATCATTTGCAAAGGATTTTCTCCTGGAGACCTTTTCGTATTTTGGTTTCCTCTGAAAATGCTGAAAATCATCCTGTCACAGACTATGCGCCTCATCAATATGTATGAGTCAGAATGCCTGTTGTTTTTTTTTTGTCCTTGCCCTCTGTGTACAAGAGAGGAGGGAGGAGAGAAGGATAAATGCAGTGCAAGAAAGAGCAGGGAGGGGAGAAACAAAGAGGGAGAGGTTAAGAAAGGAGCATCTGGCAGATTAAATCTATTTATTTTTCAGATACCCCTGAATCCTCAGGCTACTTGTGTCAAATCAATTATAACATAGAAAGAAGTCTACTCTACCTCTTCCTCACGCAAACGTAACCTAGGACGACAATGACAGCTCCATTACGTCAAACAGCCGCTAACCTACACTTCTTCTATTCTTTTCCATAAAGTCTACTTATGTCTGTGTGGTTTTATGTACCTAATGCAGTCAGAGTCTTGTTTCCCCCATTAGCATTTCCTTCCTTCTTTTTATCTGTACTTTTAAGACTGATATATGTAAACAGACTTTGTTCTGATTGGCTGGTCTGTAGTGTGCCTCATTCAGCAACCAGCCTAGGCTTAAACACTGTTTATAACTTCAGTGTGAATGGGTGGGGTTGAAAGGCCATAGGTGGAATCTGCAATTATATGTAAATGTCCTGTTCTCTGACATCACAAGTGGAACAAATTCAGAACTGGCTGTTTTTTCTCATGTTTCTGCACCATATGTTCAGAGTGAATGATGTGTTTTGAAACAATGTTTACATGCTGCATCCAAGAAGTGTTTACCCTGATATGGGCCCTTTACGGTAGCCCACCTTGCAAACAGCAACCGATAATTTCTTATACTTCCAGTTAATAGCAGAGATTTTGTAGTGAAATAGGATGACCATTTAGAAATATGGCCTGAGTAGTCTGAAATCCATCTCTCTAGGTCTCTATGTAGAAAACATCTATGATGAAAAGAGGTGGAAGCAAATCTGGGCAGAGGGGAAAACAGTAAAACAGATGTTCGCTGAAACCGTGTGCACTTTTTACATGGGCATGCACACTTGATGTGGCAGCTGTCTGTTTCGGGCGGTGCCTGTCGGAGAGCCTGATTTTCTGCTTCGTCAGGGTGAGGAACCATTATGTTTGCGGTGGAGCATCACAGTGATGCGCGGCCCAAGGGGTCCGGCCTCCCTGCATGACTCCTCTGGCCGGCGGCCAACAGCTGCTCCTTTTCTCCTCCCTCACAAGACTGCTGGAGCTATGCACTGCTGCCGCACATCTGGAGAGCTGATCAAACCAGACTGGTGCTGCTGCAGCATTGACATATAGTCCCTGAATCTTGCACTGTCCCCAGCACAGCACTCTGAATGTAATGTACACACTCATACCCTGCTCCCCACATTTACTATAGAATTCCATTATCACCCGTTATCATTCTAACTGTTCCCAGGTCAAAATGAGACACCCCCGTCTACCTGTCTGTTCTTCTGTTAACTGGTAAAGACTAGGGCTGTGCGATAACGGGGGGAAAAGTTGCAATTGTACTGTTACAATACATCTTGTAATACAAAAAAATGCACTGATGAAAGAATGATGTGAAATAGTTGAAAGCTGACCGAAATAATTGAATTTTATTGCATTATTAACTTTTGAAGAAATAACTTGCATTAACTTTTGAAGAAAAATGATTGGTTAGAACAGTGGTTCCCAACCTGGGGTCCACACCCCTCTTAGGTGGGTAGAGTCTTTGTTCTCATCTCTGCTCCGTTCTTACTGTAGCAACCAAGAGTGCTTTGTCACCGTGTATGTAATGACCTAAATGTACATAACTCTCTCCTTGTCCGAAGATACTGTACTTGAAAAGTCTTGCCCTTTAAGAGATGTCCATCATCGCACCCCATCAGTCCACTGCAGCCTCTCAAAATCAGTAACTGAATATGAATATTTGATTCACATCCATAGCATTACCTCTACCAAACACACTTAGGCTTGCACTTTTGACCATTCATAACACAACGATTTTCGTTTTCTTGTTGCATTATGATGCTGCATAGGCACCAAGGGATATTTGAGGATGTTAAAAATGCAGCAGGAGGACTGATAAGGATATGTCTTACACACACACACACACACAGACAGACACTACACTTTACAAACACACTAATTTGCCCTTCAAGAGGGAACTGTTGGTTTTTGTATCTGTTTGTATGAATTACAGAACAATAAAGTAAAAAAAGAACAAGCTTTTTCCCTTTTTGCTCTTGTCTTGGCCTTTGAATAAATATAGTTCATAGATATAGTGGAGCAACGTTGCTGCACACTGCCACCTTGTGGTTATCACTCATTGCCAAACGCACCAGCATAAAGGACAAATACAATAAAGACTGTAAACTGGTCAAATGCTTTACTGCTTGCATCACATGGTCAAATGGTTTTCACAGGTAGAGAAAAAAAAATCATATGGTATCATATGATCAAAATTGCACTTTTCCCACTTACCCTAGATATATCCATCAGCCAATACATTTGGTGTCAACAAATTTTGCATCTTTAGTGCTGAAGTCCATAGTCACTCTGTAAAAATACACCATAAGAGAGGTTCACATAGCAGCTGAATGAGGGACTGATCTTGGGTCGGATTCCTCAGAAGCTACGTTGGTTGGCAAAAAACGATTCTAGATCAGCACATGCACTCATCAGTTGGAAAACAGACCCTGTTGTCTAAAAATGCTGCCTGCAGTGTTCAGCTGATGTTTTGCTAATCATTAGTGCTCACTATAAGTCATCCTGTGCCTTCAACCTTACTGACAAGCCTGTGCCACCTATTAAAGTACTACTGGCATTAGTTTGTAAAATCTGGTCTAAAAATATGATTCCCATGACAAAGGCATGCCATGTGGTCAAATATATTAGCGGCTAATATGAAAGTTTCCTCACTAAGAATTAGGTGTATATAAGCAAATGAACAAAGGTTATACATTATATATATACACACACACACACATCAGCCTGTAAAATGTATTGAGAATTGCCTGGAGTACTCGAGTATGTAGATCTAACACACAGCTTATCAGATGTGGCTTGTTATTCAAATCAGTGGTTTCATGACCTAAACTATGCGTGTTTGGCAGTACCCAAATTCTAACAATAGTCACGCAACATGGATGCATCTGAACTGCTTGAATCTATGTTGAACCAATCCTGTTATGATACATCACATATCGGATTCACTCCACATGTTTTCTCTGGAAATACAGTCATTTATATACTACAGTCTAGTTAACAACTGCTGACTACCTTCTAGTCAATTTCTACTGCTATCAATGTTCTTTTTGCATTTTTGCACATTATTGCAATATATCCTACAGTTGTATCTCTGTGTTACGGGCTGATTATAAATACTTTTTATTTAATGCGTTAAAAAACAATATTTTGCAAATAATATGTTAAAAATAGTTCAATTGTTTCAGTCAACAGGAAAATTAAAAATTAAGGATGGCAGCTTTTGCTAGTGAGAAGTAGAGATGCCAATGCCACTGGCCCATCAGTGGGGTGACTAAGATTTTATGGTTTCCTGTACAACAAGAAAAAGAATGACCCCCCCACCACCCATGTGAAAAGTATTTTAAATTAATAAAAATTACCTTTACAGTTTGTTTACTTGAGTCGGCCATATTCGGCTTAATCGGGTTGGGTCTGTAATGTAGGTGAATAGTGGAAGTGTATTATTAAGTTATCGTATCAAAGAGTTGACACCAGGGGTCTAACTGACACTGAGGGGTTGCCATGTCAGAAAGTACAGGCCCAGTACGAATGGCCTGCATGCTCTGCCAGTACTTACACCACTGTGGAACACACAGCAAAACACACAGCATACACACAGCAAGTGTCTGGCGCCTCAAATATAAATGTCACGTCCCCCACCTCACTCGAACTCAACCAAATCTTCTAACCCCAAATTATTCCTCACACACTACGCCTTTGTGGGTTGACCTTTTTGAGGCAAACCTGCAAAACACAAACCTTTCTTCTCTTATTCTAAGCGTAAAGCTGAGCCCTTTATCAAGCTGCCCTCAGGACATCTGTCTCGTTGTAAATCTTTAAGCCACCTCATTCCAAACCTGACGGAGTTCAGACAATCATAATGAAACTGTCATGAAGGAGCCGAGAGGCATGTGACGGGAGTGCTGCTCCTCAGCTTGCCAGGATGCCTGACTGGGGTGAATACCTGGAGCCCAGGGGGGAAATCGTGGGCCAGCCACAGACAAGATGTACTTTACCTCCGTCAACCAGCCGCAGACTGTCCAGGAAACGCCTGGCCCCATATCCTGGTCCCAGCGGCTTGAAAGAACGACCAGCTGTTGCACAAACCCCTCTAATCTCATCAAGACCCCCCCGGGTAGTCTGGCTGAGCAGTGCAAAACATCTAGGCAAGGCAAAACATCTTCAGTCTTGCCAATATATCATATATTTTTCAGTTTATTCTAAGAATTTTATACGATTAATTAACTTATTTACAACATGAAACTAAAAACAAATAGAAGTGGCATTATACAGTAAATAGAGATTTTATGTACAGTGTATTCCTTATAATCTACATCAGAATATATATACACACACATATATATATAGGAGTCAGGAGTGAAGATGCTGGAATACAACACATAGAAAAGCTGCTCTACAAACACTACTGCACTCACAACACATATGGAGGTGTTTCTTATTTTTTACACAGCTC
>JBBPDC010000001.1:9553606-9565551 GCA_037974485.1 Hemigrammopetersius urotaenia | reverse complement strand
GGTGAATCTCACCCAGGTGGTGCAGCAAATCTTAGAGCGTCTCCAAGCCCCGGCGGCACCTCCTGTGCCTGCGGCAGCACCAGCACCTGCGCCGCCCACAGCGGGTTCCCCTCCAGGACTGAAACATCACACTTCGTGACCAGAAAGGTATGGGGGAGACCCTAGCGGGTGCAAGAACTTTCTTCTGGCTTGTGACCTGTACCTGGCTGAATTCCCAGATCTCTCAGAAGCGCAAAAGATATCAGCGGTGATCCAGAGGCTGACGGGGTGGGCTCAGGACTGGGCGGCTGCCGTCTGGAGTAGAGGCGGAATGGAGATCGCCTCATACGCCGATTTCATCCAGCGTTTCCAGGCGGTATTTGATCACCCGAGGCAGGGGCGAAAGAGTGGCCAGCATCTTCTGCGGCTGAGACAGGGTCTCGGCACCGTGTGCAAGTATGCAATAGACTTCCGCATACTCGCCGCGGACAGCGGCTGGAATGAAGAAGCGCTCATCCCTGTGTTCCGGGAAGATTTGAGTTCCGAAGTAAAGAAAGAAATCGCCTGCCGTGACGTGGGTCTGGACCTGGACGGACTCATACAGCTGGCAATCGCACTAGACAACCACATGAGAGAGAAATCACCAAATCCGGGGTCTGCTCGGCACGCGGCTCCGCCTCCATTGACCTTTTCCCCACGAGGTCTGCCCCCTGCCACTGCCGTCCCTGCCCCGAAGGAGCCCGCTCCCAAGCCCATGCAGCTGGGGGTGTCCCTGCAGGAACAGCGGTTACAACGACAACAGGCAGGGGTATGTTTCTACTGTGGCCAAGCAGGACATTGGAGGTTGGAGTGCCCACGGCGTCCCCCGTCTTCCCCGTCCTTGGGACTGCGCGATTGATAGGTCGAATTTAATGTTATTCTCTCTGTGCATAAGGCCTCGTCTCTGTAAGCAGACATTTCTATCTTTCTTATTTTTGTCATTTCACTCAACCTTGTATCCACTCCTCTAAGTTCTTATCTCGTTCCTCCCAACTGCAGCTGGAGAACACACACACACACACACATACACACACACACACACACACACATTCACTCCCTCTGACTCCCTCAGTGGAATGTGAACTTTTCTTTCTGTTCTGTATAAATAAAGCACTGGCAAGGCACGTTTCTCTGGTGGCTCACAGCACAGAGTGACTACCCCTTGCCGCAAGTGTAACAAGAGCTCTGTCTCCTGTCTTCTTTTGATCGAGGTGCACACAGGGGATTAATAGAAATCCCCAACAGCGATTGAGCTGGTCCCCCGTAAGAACCCGCCTCAGTCACGTATTTACCCATTGTCCGAGCCAGAGACGCGGGCCATGGAGAAATACGTGGCCGAGATGCTGGAGCAGGGGTTTATCAGACGATCGCGCTCCCCCGCCTCTGCCAGTTTCTTCTTCGTGGAGAAGAAGGACGGGGGTCTCTGGTCTTGTAATGACTATCGTGGGCTAAACAAGGTCACGGTGATGTACACGTACCCCCTGCCTCTGATCCCGGCTACTATCGAGCGGCTCCGGGGGTCTGTCTTCTTCACGAAGCTAGTCATGCCATACGGGTTGGCCCAAGCACCCGCAGTGTTTCAAGGCTTTGTAAACGACGTCCTCAGGGACATGTTAATGTCATTCGTAGTCGTATAAATTGATGACATCCTAATATATTCACGCACACACACAGAACATATAGAGCAGGTCCGTAGAGTGCTCACCCGCCTGTTGGAGCACGGGTTGTATGTTCCACAAACAGGAAGTCACATTTCTCGGTCACCGCATCAGCCGGGACGGGATCGCGATGGAGGGGGCTAAAGTGACAGCAGTGTCTGAGTGGCCAAAGCCCGCGACAGTCAAGGACGTGCAACGGTTCCTGGGGTTCGCTAACTATTATAGGCGGTTCATAAAGGATTTCAGCACAGTGGCTGCCCCTATAACATCCCTTCTCCGAGGCAAACCAAAAGCCATTGAGTTTAACCCGACCGCCAAGGCCGCATTTAACAAGTTAAAACGGGCATTTACCACCGCGCCCATACTGCGCATGCCAGACCCAGAGCGGCAGTGCATAGTTGAGGTGGATGCCTCGGAGGTGGGGATAGGGGCAGTCCTGTCCCAACATCACGGCTTCCCCAGGAAATTACATCCCAGTTCCTTTTTCTCCAGGAAACTGACGGAGGCTGAAAGGAACTATGACGTCGGCAACTGCAAGCTGCTGGCTGTAAAGGCGGCGTTGGAGGAGTGGCGCCACCTCCTAGAGGGGGCACGACTGCCCTTCGTGGTGCTGACTGACCACCGCAACCTGGAGCATGTACGACGCGCAAAGAGGTTGAATCCTTGGCAAGCACGGTGGGCTCTGTTCTTTAACAGATTCAACTTCCAGATCTCGTACCGCCCGGGTAAGCAAAATGGTAAGGCGGAAGCTTTGTCCCGTTATTACGGGACTGAGAAAGACGCGGGGGAGCCTGAGCCCTTCTCCCACCGCGTTTTTTCGCGGCGCCTCTCCAGTGGAACCTGGATGAGGTGATCGCAGCGGCACTCGAGGGGGAATCACTTCCACCCGACTGTCCCCGAAGCGCTACACGCGGGAGTGATAGAGTGGGCTCACGTTACCCCTGCCACCCGGCACCCGGGTGTTGCGAGAATGCTGGAAGTTGTCGCACGAAAGTACTGGTGGCCCTCCATGAACAGGGATGTGCGTCACACGGTACTTTCGTGGTCTGTCTGTGCCACCACAAAGAGTCCCCGTGCTTTGCCCATCGGAAAACTAATGCCCCTACCGGTGCCGGACAGACCGTGGTCTCACCTGGCGGTGGATTTAGTCACGGATCTGCCGGTATCCAAAGGGTACACGACAATCTTAGGGGTGGTTGATCGGTTCTCGAAGGGTTGTCACTTTATCCCCTTTCGTTCTCTCCCCTCTGCCCGACAGGTCGCGGAAATGCTGTTCCAGTCCGTGTTTCGGTACTATGGCATCCCGGAGGATATTGTGTCAGACCGCGGCTCCCAGTTCGCATCCAGAGTGTGGAAAGCGTTTATGGGGCACCTGGGGGCCGCAGTCAGCCTGACCTCTGGATACCATCCCCAGTCAAACGGTCAGGCTGAACGTACAATCCAGGAGCTGAACCGATTCCTGAACCGGGTGTATTGCCATAGCCGACAGCACGACTGGGCAGATTTCCTGGCCTGGGCTGAGTACGCCCAGAACTCATTGCGCCACTCCGCCACCGGTTTAACCCCGTTCCAGTGTGTGCTCAAGCGTCAGCCCCCTCTTTGCCCGTGGGACCAGTGCCCATCTGAAGCTCCCGGAGTGGACGACTGGTTCCTTCAGGCAGGTGTGGGAGGACGCACACGCTTCCATCCAGCAAGCAGTTCGCCGGTTCAAGAACCGCACCGATCGTCGGTGGAGAGAGGCGCCTCCTGTCCAGGAGGGTGACAGGGTGTGGGTTTCCACAAAAGACCTGCCGTTAAACCTCCCGTGCACAAATTTGTCCCCTCGTTTCTCTGGTCCTTTTTTGGTGGTTGAAAAGATTAATCCTGTCTCGTTCAAACTTAAGTTGCCCTCCTATCTGAAAATTCACCCTGTGTTTCATGTCTCCCTCCTCAGGTCTGTCTGTCCCGGTCCCCTGCACGAGGGCGATGTGGCCGTCATGCCCCCCGAGGCCATCAACATCGAGGGCACTCCAGCCCACCGGGTCCGTGCCCTGTTGGACTCCCGCCGGCGCCGGGGTGGACTGGAGTACCTGGTTGATTGGGAGGGCTACGGGCCCGAGGACCGGAGCTGGATTCCGGCGCGTGACGTCCTGAGCCGGGAGCTGCTGGACGAGTTCCATCAAGCACATCCGGACCGTCCGGCCCCGCGGCCTCGGGGCCGTCCCCCTTGCGTCCCGTCACTCCCGCACCCCAACAGGGGGCGACGTGTACCTGCCAATCCCCGGGAGTGGATTGGGCCTAGGGAGGGGGGTAATGTCACGGTCGCACCGCCCGCTCCCCGTCTGCCCCGCTCACATTCCCCAGAATATTAGCTTTCCCTGTGTCTGCCCTTCTCTTCCTCCCTTGTCCCCTACAAAGGATCCCAGCCCCATTTGTATCGCGCCCCGTTTTATTTGCGTTACACCTGTTTCCCCTCTTAATGCGGCTCACTTGTTTCCCCTCCCGCGCACTATATGTAGGTCAGTCCGGCTCCGGATCTGCATGCCAGGATTGGCTCCATTTTGTGCGTGTGTGTTTCCTTCCCTTTGTCTTTTGCTATGCTTAAGGTTTTTGATTCTCCCCTTTTGTGTTACAGGCTCGCGCTGGTTTGCCCTGACTCCCCACGTTTGCCTTGTGGCTGGTTTTCTGTTGTCCTGATTTTCTCCCTGTTCCGCCTCGACGGCCTGGTGTTTATGTTCTGTGTTTTCCCCACCAGCGTGAGTCCTGCTGTTGTGTTTCGAGTGTGTGTTTTACTGTGTCCCCCTGAGTCGGGGTTCCCCTTGGTTTTGTTCATTAAAGTTTGTTTCTGTTTTCTCCAGTTCAGCGTCCTGCCCTTTCCCTTCATACACACGCCGTGACAATATCACATTTTTTATTTTCTAAATTCAGGTCTATTTTCACAGGGAAATTGTCCTGTTGTCCTCTACAGTAGACATGCTGGGAAATTAAAATTAAAAAAATATTCAAAGAAATTTAAATTGTAAGGTGTTTTTAGACCCAAGTAGATAGGAAATTACACCAAAAATAAATTGTAAGACATTTTTTTTCTTTGATTCTCGGGTAAAGTGCAATTTTACACTATAATAACAGCACTTCATTAACAAATAACTTATGAACAAATATATTAACTTCAACACTGGACACAAAAACAGGCCAACACACACACACACACACACACACAGATCAAGAGAGAGCGAGAGACCGACAATGTGAGAGAGCACGAGAGAGCGAGCGAGACAGGTATAGAAAGAGTGATGAGAGAGAGTGAGCGAGACAGGTAGAGAGAGTGACAAGAGAGAGCAAGCAAGCGAGACACGTAGAGAAAGAGCGACAATGAGAGAGAGAGAGACATGTAGAGAGAGAGCGACAACGAGAGAGAGAGAGAGAGAGAGAGAGCGAGAGAGAGAGCGAGAGAGACAGAGAGCGACAACGAGAGAGAGTGCGAGAGAGCGAGCGAGACAGGTAGAGAAAGAGCGACGAGAGTAATATAACGCGTGCGCGAGATCACGTGACATCATTCCTATCACTCAGGTCCTACTCGCAACATAAAAATAAATTCACGCAAGTTTAATAATTTAAGGAGATGCACGTAAATTGCACAAATTGTTAAACGCAAACCCAGTTGGATGGGGGCTCGAAAATTTACTACCTCATCAGATGACGTTTACCACCTTTTACTACTGTTTACTGGCCTTAATTTGGCCTAATTTGATTTACTACCTTTTACTACCTTTTACAACCCCGCGGCAACCCTGCTTCTGTTAATTACACAGGTAAAAAAAATTTGGAATCATCAGAAACCACAACACACTTTTCTAAACCAGTTTGTCATGCTGATTTTAGATCTGCATTCAGTTTTTTTCAGTCACATCAACTTTTTTAATTTTGAGTAATATTAGATTTGCAATAGACAAGTAACTCTAACTGTTTAAATATTTTCAGTGTCTTCTTTAAGTGTCTTAAAAACGCTCAGCATATGATTATTATATGCTAATTATACCAACTATCAGGCAATATATAACTAGCTTTATCACAAAAACTGTACGTGTGGAAAAAACACAGATTTGAAATCAACATGAAACCCACTACAAAACCCACATAAACTAATCTCTGACAATGAAGATTCACAATATTCAGAACATTTGTCATTTGGAATTCATTGTTTTCTTTACCATCAACCTTTAGTAGTTTATTTATGGCTCTTTTTTTTTAATTACAGTTTGTTTGCAATTTACCATGTGTAGTCTTGAGCCAATAGCTTAGTGTTAAGAGCAATTTCCATTACTGAATTTTGACTGAATTTGGTACATAAAAAATGTAATAAATCAAAGAAATATGCAACATATGGGCCCCTTAAACACTTGGTTGAGATTTTGCATGCTTAATTCAAAGGTAACAGTGAATAAATGAAATCCAAGTGTCTAAAGGAGGCAGGGTGATTTTGATCCCAAGCATATGATGGTCATTGTAAGTGGAGTGTGTGTAAAAGGGTAACTCAGTGGTGCCACTAGCAGTTTTGTGAATCAAACCCACAACTTCCTGATCACAGGGCGAACGCCCTCACCACTAGGCTACCAGCTGTGTGTGTTTACCAAGAGAAACCCGGGCAGGTACGGCCCGCCTGTCGATCCAGAAGGACACCCAGGAGAGTACGACCATCAGCATTGTGGGAAAATAGGTCTGCAGCATGAAGAAGAAAATGTGTCTTCTGAGGATGAAGTTGATGTACAGCCTGTTATACCAGCCTGACAGGAACAGAGAAGAAAAAGGCCAGTCGATACAGTTTTTTTTGTACATGAGAGTGGTAACATGAGCAGTCACGAAAGACAAATGACACACAGGGGAATGCAGGTGAAAGTGCAGCACCTGTACTGCTGTAGAAGGCCAGTCCACTGGACGGGTGGAACTCCTCAATGAAAAACTGCGACAGGACGATCTCATCAGTTCTTAGAGAGTCATTCCCATTCTTCCAGTACAGCATAAGGTCATTCTCATTATACGCATCTGAAGAACAAGTGACAGAGAAGACATGCAACTTCACATTTACCAAATGCCAATAAAATGGGTTATAATGAAGAGACTCTGCCCTGCTAGATCTGCCCCAGTCAAATATACGAGCACAAAGAAGCTCAAACACACCTGCATGTTTTCTTTAGTGGGAGGAAGTTTCATGAGTGTGAATAAAAAGAAATCCAAGAAATCAAATTTCTTGGTTTTATTACTTGCTTCTACTGTTGTTACTGTGCCTTTAAGACTGATATATTCCAATAATCTCTGTTCTGACTGGCTGCCTAGTACTGTTCTCCCATTCAAAATGTAGTCAGAGCTGAAAGACTTCTTTTCCATGTATAGAATGTAAACACTGATGAGTGAGTAAAACATTTGTTTAATTTTGTACCTATAAACATACTATTTATTTTAAAATGATTTTTTTTTCAGTTATATTGACCCTCTGACTTGACTCACAGCTCTCCAGCTCCAAGGAGCAGTTCTGGGTGTCCAGAGGAAAACTGCTGAAGTCCATGGTACACAGCGCAGTCACTGTTATCCTGCAAATAAGACAAATTGCAATTTTTAAACTGAATCTAAACCAAGGCCATCAACCCCAACCACCTTCACACATACACAGTACACAGGGCACCTAACACTGTAGAGAACATTGCCATCCGGATAGACCCTCAGCATGATATTCTCCATGGTGGTGTCATGGATGAAAGAGCGCTTTGAGTGGACGAAGAAGACATCAGGCACCCAGATCTTCTTCACCAGTCGGGCGTCGAACGTGCGGCTCAGATTATTTCCAGAGGGGAAGGCCAGGCGCTCGTCCTTCCAGTAGTGTCGCAGGTAGAGGGTCATGGTGAAGTCCTGTAGGGGCCCAACAGTAATACAGGCATACTGACACAGTTCAAATATTCAGCAATGTATATTAAATAGCCGGCAATGTATTCACTGGATGACTGCTTTCTACAAAATTGACAAGTATACGGTATCACTTACTGTACAGTTTAACCCTCCTTAACCCTTTGAACTCCATGAACGCATTTTGTGTTCATTTTTTAAACCTTTAGTCTCACACACATGCATGATACACATATCGAAAAGACTTACCCTATACTATCGCCTAAATTCCGTGTTTGTGCAATTCATTATTCCAGAGTTATCGTGAGTTAAAAAGTTTTCCACAAAAAACACACTGCTGAAACTCCATTAAACATCCATATTATTTACTTTAGGTGCAAATAAAGTGTGCGTCCATACTGGTGAGCAAATTCGTCATAATTCATCATAATTTCTCCCACTGTCTAGGTTATAAATATCTATTTATTTTCATTCTGTTGCTATACTATTGTGCATTTTACAATGCTGTGGTGTTGAAAGTGTTCGACTGCATTCTAGAGGTCATCTGATCAACTTCTTCAGCAGTAATAATGGTGATACCAAGGAAGGTCAAATTCAAATTCCAGCAAGAAATAAGCACTTTTTTATATTGTAACAAGCCATAGAATGTCTCAGTTTGAAAACAATTATATAACAATGGCTATGGACCTTTAAACACACATTTCTAAAGTTCAATCTCTACTGAACAACAGTGTCTTGTAGAAATGAAAGAACAACATTTCACTAGGATTTGCTTGATGATATCAAGATGTTACTTGTTAGTTTCCAGCAAATAATTACATAAATAAGCAGCTTTGGGTCTTCTAAAAAAACAACACCAGGTATGAATGGCTAGCTTATGGAGTTAAAATGTTATAGCCCAATAAATAATGGGATGCAAAAATGCTCATAAATGGCCCAGAGTTTAAAGGGTTTTAACCCTTTATATACTTTCATCCCTTTTAAAGTAAAAGTATTTCAGAAAGCACATACGCAGGTTTGTTTTAGATTACTTAATACCTTGACATGTTGGTGTTGGTGTGATGATTTAGGCCTACAGTTAACAATGGTATATTGATTCTGTCAAACTTAACATAACTTATCATATATTTATAAACAAGATAAACACGTAAAACCAACTGCAGTAGTAGTAGCTTGACCGCCGCATGGCACTGTGACAGAATCTGTAAGAGCATCATATAATGTCATATGTACTCTTTGGTTGTACAAAGATTGGTGGTTGTCCCACTGAATGTCGGTAACCGAAATGTGCATGAAAATAATGTTATTGATTTTTTGGAAGTTATACATTCAGATGAAATACTTTGTCCACTCATACAGCTATAAAATGCACCACTTCTTGAAAGAACACGTTTAATTGGAGTCCAATTTGAGCTAGCAAGAAACTTTTTTAAATGCACGACTGCCCTAATGTACATGTAGCAGCACTGCATTTTGCTGTGTGAGTGGAATGTGGGTGTTCCTAATTAGGAAAAAGTTGAGTGTCTTTACCATGTTGACCTCAGAGATGCTGTCCAAACTCTCCACCTGCACATCTATGCCCACAGGGATAGCAGAACCTATGCGGCATAGAAAGTAAGTTGAGTGTAGGAGAAAAACAAAGGAAAAGTGTGAGAAGAAGCCCAAGCTTTCACGGTGATGGAAACAGTTATGAGTAAATACATTTGGAGAGAATCTGGAATTGGAATTGAAGAGGGTAAAACAATCTGATAAACTCCTCCAATTCTCAACCACTAATTTAACCTGCTATTAAAATAATTGCAACGGACAATATAATGCCAGGCAATGTGATTTGGTAACTGTAGGGTATGATTGCCAGGCAACAAATACAAGTGACATAAGGAAATGCACTATTCTAAAATGTGTCAAGGGAACAGGGAACGTTTTCATTAGACACCCAGGAGCGCTCTTTTCTCAGAACAACCACAGACCATTCCTTCCATCCTAAAAGAAGAAAAAATAATTAACATCTGGCCTGCCCTTCTGCTTCCTGCCATAAAGTTTAGATGAGAGAAGAAGGGTCACTGTGCTGCATCTTATAGTCCATAAATAACTGTTGAAATGCCATAGCAGTTCATGTCTAGTGTGTCAAGGAACTGCACTAGACAGTAAAAGCATCTATTGACGAGCCCTGGAGGCATCAGTGCTGTTCTGAGTGTCTGGCAGCGGTTAGAGGGGTTGGATAGTGGTTTGAGGATGTGGTGATGGTGACGGTGGGGAGTGTGTATTCATGGACCTAGAGGCCCAAAGGCATTCCAGTGGGACAGAACTAAACCTGAACTTCGGGATGTTAAACTGGCAAAACGCTTAATTATCTGTGTCTGACCCACCTCTACATTCATCACAGAGCCCCAGTTTAATTAAGAACTGTGTAAACAATACAAACCAGCTTATAAGATAAATGGTGCACTGATTTGAGTGTATAAGATATGCACTGAATAAAATATGTTATATGAACTTCTATTAACCCTCTAAGCCATGGTGTTGCCTTCAGGCAACAATCCATTACTTTGGTCCATCCACTGCCCCATAAAAAAAAAAAAAAATGTCACATTAAAAGTCTGATAATTAGTCTGGGACCAATAAAATTTGATGTGGGTGGAGGTTTGACCTTTTGCCTGGGGATGGAGCAATCCTTTTTGAGCCAATAGCTGGTTTGGACACACTGCTGTCAGAAGGTAAGATACATTTCTGAACTAAAATTCTAGTTTTTCATTTGTTGCCTTGCGGCATTGCTCAGTTAGACCACTTTTGGTTTGTTGAGGGCAACAATATGCTACAAGGGTACTAAAACACCAAGATATATACATACACACACACACACAGTAAACCCCCAGTTTTACACGGATCGGGACTCGCAGATCCAGTCACACGCGTTTTTTTTTTTTTTGAACGAAACTGATCGGTTTACACAGATATATTCAAAACAACGCAGAACCTGCAAATATTCTCCGTTTTTTTTGTGGCAATATGTTATTTTTAAACTCATTTTAGTTCTTCTGGCTCCCTGTGCATGGCCGTCGGGACTCTCTCTCTCTCTGGCTCTCTCTGGCTCTCTCTCTCGTTCCTGACTTTTCCAGAGCACGCATCT
Source organism: Hemigrammopetersius urotaenia (assembly GCA_037974485.1). Classification (NCBI taxonomy): domain Eukaryota; kingdom Metazoa; phylum Chordata; class Actinopteri; order Characiformes; family Alestidae; genus Hemigrammopetersius; species Hemigrammopetersius urotaenia. The sequence goes on along the minus strand of JBBPDC010000001.1, from coordinate 9,554,868 downwards.
CTCTCTCTTGCTCTCTCTCTCTCTCTCTCTGTCTCTGTATCTCTCTCTCAGTTTTTCATTATACACGGGTATATGTATATATTGAGGCAAACCAAAATCTTTTAGGGGGGCTTGGGTGGGACACATTTTATGATTGATATATTATTAATGTCCCCAAGCTCCCAAAAACTAGGGTAAAGTATTTTTTTCTCTTAAAATAAAAATTTATGCAATAGAGGGTTAAATGTTTTCTTTCTCCTGTAAAGCTGCCATTTTGGAGATTTTGTTCCTTGATGATATGTGTTTAGTAAATCATACTTTACTATACACATGAATGTTTTTACTATACTATACAAACCACTCAATGTTTTTGTTTAATTGGGGAATAAAGGAGGTGATATGAGATGGTAGCTCATGAGATAGAACCCTACCATCTCATATCACCTCCTTTGACCTTCCAGTTTGAGAATTTGATAATTCCAGTTATGGTTTTAAATTCAAAGCTCATCTACATGGAAGGTTACTAACATTTTACATTTTAGTTTAAAATCAAGCTTTCACACAACAGACTCATTTACATTGCTTTGTTTACCAAGGGTGCTGAAAAATTCTGATGGGAACTGAATGTACATATCCACGTTTGAGGAAAAAAGTCTCACATATGAGGTAAAAATAATATTCAAATGTCATGAGTTTCATATTCAAATGTCATGGGAACCGTGTGTGACAGCAGTGGTGCTTTAGCTGTCGTCTGCCTTAGAGATGTGCTGAAAATACTCACACAAGTGGGTGTGGGAGTGTGTGTGTGTATCTGCTCATATTCTCTCTAACCTGAACTAAAATAGTTGATACTCCTGCATCTGTTCTGATGGACCTGAACAATAATCCAGATTAATGTGACTGCGGGAGCCTTTGTTTGGTCTGTGTGGTTCTCTATCTGGGTCATCTCTGAATTTTAGAGCACTGGAATGGAATTTGATCACCTGTGTCCTCCATCCTTACACACTGACACAGTCTTGACCATTTCAGTATAGTCCCAGGATGAAAGTAACACAATACACTTTGAAAATAAAGGTATCCAAAAGGGCTACTTTTGGTTCCATAAAAGCCTTTCTTCAATTAATCTTGTTTGCAAATGTGATGTATGAGTGTGAAGAATCTTTAAGAAACTTTGAAGACCCTACCAGTCTTGTCTACAAAGGTTACCCATTTACACTCAACAAAAATATAAACGCAACACCTTTGTTTCTGCTCCGATTTTTCATGAGATGGACTTAAAGATC
>JBBPDC010000001.1:9535105-9546720 GCA_037974485.1 Hemigrammopetersius urotaenia | reverse complement strand
AGAGGTTGAATTTCGTGCTGTTCACACTGTGTGCAGTGGTGTGTTCACGTATGACAAATGGTCACTTTCACTTTCATATACAATCAATGGGTCAAATTACTCTAACATTAAGCCATTTCATAGTCCAGACCGGCAATATGTGTGTCTGACCTCAGCCTCTGCTTGTGCTCTCTGGCAGCGGTACTGAGCAATTAACCGGTCAGCTTGAGACAGAGCCAGAGCTTTGGCCTCCAACAGATCCTGCAGACGTCCTTCTTTAGACTGCACAAACAAAACACACACACTTCAATACAGCAGGCCATGCCCAAATATCAACAAGGGATATAGTACACATTCTGTGAGGTAACATACCGCCAAGGCAGAGATTTTCTGTTCATAGACGTCAATGATTTCAGACATGTGCACATCTTTCATTGGCTCCTGTAACTAGAATACAAATAAGAAACACCAAATCGCCAAAATGGCACAAATACCATTACCTTGACTCATGCACTCATACCCCCAAAAACACAAACCATCCCATGCACTCACCTGCATGCCACTCTGAAGCTTCTCTATAAGACTGTCAATGCTCTGGGGAGACGGGCTGGTCGGGCCAGTAGTGGACAGAGGAAAACTTTTCCCAAAGGCGGCTCCATCCTCCTGTACAGCACTGCCTCTAACCACCAGCTCACCCTCCCTCTTCCGGTACGCGTTATTGGCAGCAATGCTTTCTCCTAGACTAAGACAAAGAAGTAAGAAATACATACTAAACATTTACATTCCATACATGAGGTAAAATATTAATGCTTATTAAAATGTACGATAACATTTTAATCTCTCTTCTCTCCTATTGTCTATTTTGCTGTAACAATGCAAGAGTCATAGCTTCAGTCTGGCAGCATTTACTGAATCAGTTAAGGAGTCCGATATGAGACAAAAAATGAAACGCAGATTTATAGAAGTTCAAACCAGAGCAAAAGGGTTCCCATTCTTTTTACTTTCTTTGTTTTTTCACAACGTAAGGAGATGCCAGATGCCAGTACTTGTATGTTGTTATCCTGCTAAATGCCGTAAATGTAAATGTATGCATCTCTTCTAAACTAAACTAGAAGGAAACAAAGAGAATCTGAAAAGCTAACCTCTCTTTGACACCTTTGTCTAGCTGTGAAAAAGGTAAAGTGTCATTTTTTCTTTACTCACATGACAGCAGGGAAATTGGGTAGTGGTGCTGCCTCAAAGAGGATGCGCAGGGCCGTCTGTACATGTTCTCTGTGGTTAGACGTTAGGGCCAGGGAGAGGGGCGTCACAATACGCTGGTCCTGCACCATGCACAGAACATCACTGCATTAACTTATACTAAGCAAGCCTTCACACCAACACTTATACTCCTAGTGAATGCAGCATTGATTTTTTACCTGCAAGATCCGGTAAAAGCATGTCTCCATGTCGGCCACATGCTGCTTCAGCTGGCTCATCATCTCCAGAGTCTTCAGTACGGCCTCAGAGCACGTCTGGCTGCAGGAGCAGAAGCAGATACAGATCATATAGTTGACACACTATGTACACCCGTTTACTGTAGGACACTTCCTCCCAAAATGTCTGTGTTCTTTTAGATTACATCGACACTGTCACAAAACCCGATAGCTTAAGCCAAAGCAAATTGCATTTCTGGCCAGATAATATGTTAAAAGAAGAAAGCTGATTGATCAACTAATGTCAAACAGTTCCTAAAATGTTCATGATAGTTGACCATTAGAAATGATATAAGGTTTGCAGCAACATTTTGGCGTAAGTGACTTCACGTTTTCTTCCAGTGATATACATATAATAGTGGCTTTTTATGTACAAACTGGTCAGGATTTATTCTTTATCCCTTTCACAGGCTGTTTTTTTGTGCCTTTTAGACTGATAAACATGAAAGAACTATGATCTGATCAGCTGCCCTGTGCTGTGTCTTACTAAAAACAGTTTGGTGTAGAAATAACTTCATTGTGAATGGGTGGGGTTAAACTGCTGCAGGCAGATATAGGTGTAGGTGCTCTTTAGATCACATCAATGTGTATATATTATACCAAATTCTTATTTCAAACAAGCAAGAAGCAAATTAATGTTGTGTTTAGTGGTATGTTTTTGGCCCATATATTCTGTCAAACACTTTACCCCATTGCTTTATCACTTGTAGATAGTAACATCCATCTAGATGACAAACAATGCAACTGCATTTTACTGAATGTTCATCTCATTGTTTTTCTTTAGTGTTTGTTAAATGTGGGTGTTGTAGACAGGGTTTAAAAGGTCTACTATAAAGAATCAAATGGTTGGTACTTCATCTAGGATAAAAAATGATAGCCTCTCGAGCCAAAATCAAGTTCTCTGACATCTTCACTAACATCACCCCATCCTTCTGCTTCTGTGTGCTTCAGTCTACAAGTTAATGTGTTACTCACCTGAGCTGTGAGTCGGTGCTAGAGCCGCTAGAGCCAAGGTAGTCCGGAGTGTTAGAGAGCAGCAGCTCCACCTGAGATGCACACAGTTCTGAGCTTATGTGCTGCGACACCAGGGTCTTCAGGAAGTCTTCTCCACATAGCAGTGGATATGTTAAGGATTTAAACACATCATTCCTGAGGGACCTTATATATGGCCTTGAATCAGAGTTACAGATTTCTACTCCAAATGAAGTTGCTTAAGCAAGACATGCGTGGGGTGAAAAGTCTGCTTCTTTAGATTTGCACTCCTTTGGGTTTAGATATTTATGCATTGAGCAAACTGCCTAAACAATTACATGTACAAATTGAATAATGTTAAACAGAATATAAAACATATATTTCTATTAAAATCCCCATAAGGTGTCTATAAGGAGCATATTTTGTGACTGCGCTACACCATGGGTCAGGTAGTTGTGAGAGAGAGTAGATGAGCATGAGCTTGGATATCTAGAAGAAGATCCATGACACGTCCTGCTCTAACACAGTGCTTCTTCAGTAGCTGTTCTCCTTCACTGGGATCTGGAGCCTGCAGCAAACCCTGCAGTGCTGGCAGCACGAGTTCCACAAATGAGTGTGCAGAACCAGATGATGAGTCAACAACATCCTGAAGGTGAAATCACAATGTCTTTTAAACACTGGCCATCAAAAATGATTGCCCATCTGTTACATGTTAAGGTTTGTTGAGTTGTTTGAATGCATCCATCCCCTCTGTTCACATTGCCCAGCGCTTGTTTTGTGTATGAGTGTGAAAGCAGTGTGAACAGGAAGGATGCATGTTATGTTCAATCGCCAAGTTGTCAAATCTTTGCTCTCTGCTAAAGGTTAGTACCAAGCTTGATGAACACACTCCATTATCAATACAAAAATTAATGTACAACGTTTTGACTATTAGTGTGCATTAAGTCCTCCACCCAAATTGAATCTGGTGCATTATAGTTCTGGTGCATTTCCACTGGGAAACAGGATAAAGAATAAAAAATTGTGCACTTAGGCTGCACTCAGTAATTGAATGCCTACAATGCGTACCCATTGTTCTTACGTAACGGTTCAAACACTTAGGTTAAATCACCTTTTGCTGTTTTCCTAAAAGAAAAGTTAAGAAGTTAAAACATCTACTACAGGGAAATAACATAAATGTCACATTTTCCTGCAAAACACTAAATATATGTGCCATAACTTTTGCAAAGGATAAAATTATGCCATAATAATATAAACAATGTTATGATGATGATGATATTATATTAATAATTATTTGTATTATTACACCCCCTATGGCCAATAGGGGTAAGTGTAGCTAACATATGGACACCAGCTAATACAGGCTTTAGACCCAGGGTCTATGCTAATGTTAATCAAACTCTACTGATTTACACACCTCAAACAGCTCAGTGAGAAGTGCCAGAGCCAACAGTGTACACTGTTCTGGTCCTTGCAGGGGCCCTGTGGCCCACTGGAGCAGGTCCAGGCATGGCTCCGGTCTTCTGGCTGGGGCACCGTTCCTGACCCCAGGCTGTACACGCAGTGCTGCAGGCCGAAGCACCGTCTGACAGACGAGCCTGCGCAGGGCTGGCAGTGAACACAGAGATACAAGAAGCTCCAGCACCTGCAAGTCCAAAAGTAATGTCAAGGTTTATTGCCTGTTAATCAGTAAAAGTACTTCTGTAGTTTCTCTTAGGAATAGGTAACAAACTCCACAAGATCTAATTCTATCTGATGTATATTGTTATTTTCATTATTAGATCACATTCTGTTAGCTTTTCAAATGACACATTCAGCAAATGACACATTCATTCAATCAGATTGCAAGAAAAAGGCAATGTAAAAATGTAAAAAAAAGAAAAAGTATTAATTGTAAAACATGCACAAACATTGTCAGCAGCTTTGGAAATGTTTAAATTCGGCTATACATTCCGTCTAAAAGACTAAAATTCGTTAAGCAATTCAAGCTCATTTGTCACCTGTCACCTGTTCTTATCAAAGTACTTTCACTTTTATTCCCACATCTAGCACATCTCATGATACAGATCAACAAGAGGGTTTATCACCTTAACTGCCGTGTCTGGGTCTTTCCCATGGAGAAGGCCAACTACCTCGTTCAGGCAGGCGGGAAGATGCTCATAGCTATAGTCAGCGAGAGAGAATAACAGTTAATAACAATAATTCAGAATCAGTTCCCATTCTAGACTATGTTGAAAGACCTACTTGGTGAGGTAATCCGCAATCTTAGGGTTTTTAAGAAGATCCACTAGCAGGTCGACAGCATAATTCCTTGTGAGGGTGCCGTCACCATTGACAGTGATGTTGAAGATGAGTTGAAAGGTTTGGTGGATGTTCTTTGCGTTGAAAAGCTGTAATTAAAAGCAACATAAAAGCTTGTTCTAGGTAAACATTCAAAACCACAGAAAAACACATTAAGATCAGAAAAACAATCAACCCACCTTCTGACCCACTTCCTCATTGAGAGTTAGACTAGATAAAATAGACAGCGCAAAGACAACCACTGTCAGACAGTTATGGCCTAAGAAATTAATCAAGGCCCTGTAGAAAGCCTTAATGTTGCTCTGTAAGAGAAAAGAGAAATTGAAGTATAAGAAAATTCATAACGAATTAAAGGATTTTTAAAAAACAACTGCAGATCTGCTCAGGCAGCTCCTACCTGAGACTTGATCTGAGCCTGCACAGACAGGTTGTGTCGGCACAGGTTGGCCATCAGCCCCAAACAGGGCTTTGTGATTTCGTCATTATTAGACTGGCTGGGATCAAAGGAACAATGAGGCAGAGAGTCAACTTTCTCTTCAGCTCTTAAAGATGTTTTAATGCAGCCTCAAGTGAAATTTGTATGCTCATAAACCAGATGTAATTGATCAAAAACGATTTGCTTATCACTCTAAACTTAAAACGGAAGAATTGTTGGCAAATATAGCTGTGGTTTTGTGGGGAGGCAACATCTCAAGAACAGGAAAAGCTGCACTTTTAAACTCAAGAGTTTTAAAAAGCTAGATTCAGTTTGTATTTTTTAACAATAAACCCCTAATGACTCCTGCTGATCTGTCCCAACATAATGCAATTTGCATGAAACAAGTTTGCAATCACTAGCTATGTATTAAATGTATTTTATCTACAACTATAATTAATAAAAGTGGATTTAGTTATCACAAGCCATTTGGCTAAACCTTTTTTTATTTATATGTTCTACTGAACATTTCAATAATTATATGAAGAAGAAGAAATTTTTAAAAACATTGTAATTATCCTTTTGGTGCCTTCAGATTCAAGATTACTTTATTGTCATCAACAGCTGTGTACAAACTGCATATTGTTTATTTATATTCCTGATGTAATAGGAATATAATTATATTATTGTATTCATCAATCATTTTAAACCTGAAGTTGCTCAAGATAAGCATATTAGAATGTTTTACCATGATATACACTTTTTTCCAAACATTTAAAAGGCAGTACAAATAAGTTAAATATCATGTAAGCCTTACATATTAAGCATGAGGAAACAAAGGAGGTCATCTACATGTGAAGCACAATGCAGAATCCTCACATTGTAAGTAAGTCGCTGTAAAACCTGCAAACACTGTAGAAATAAAAATCAGAGAGTCAGACACAGCAAGCACCCATTTCACCCCCTTCACATTTGAGACCATCAAGAAATCCTACACACGATAAACAACAAAAACTAAACATGCATAAGGGCTGCACATTTTAAAATAATATGTTCCGAATCAAAATTACCCTTCAACAGAGTATTGATGGCAAACACAGTGTTTTGAATTTCATGAAAGGAACTACAGGGAATAACTAAAATAAAACAGTAAATTCAAACCTCACTGAAGTGACACGCACAAATGGCTGTTTAAAACTGAATTGAATTCCAATATATTTTGCTGGTCTGTATAGACTGGGAGGTTTGTTTTCAAACTGTTTTCACATGCAACATTTTACTTGTTCTTTAAAAAGGGAGGAAATTGGTTTTCCGTGATTTGGAGCATTTAAATGAATGTCAGCACCCAAATGGTTTTCATGTGTACAGCCTTTACCTGTAATACCACAGGCTCCTCTGCAGTGGCTCTGTTCCAATGAACAAAGGCTGACAGTGTGCCAACAATGTTATAACTGCTGTGTAGGGTCTCTTTGCTGTCCTCATCAGATGCTGGAATAGAAAGATGTCCTCAGCAATTGTGATTTATCTGCTTTAGTACATTACAAGGAGTGTGATGATGCACATTTTCAGATTTAATACGACTGATGATTTCTTTTTTTTAATGAATTTACAACTATGCTAAAACCAGCACAAACCTTTGAAACTGATCTGTAAACAATACAAAAACGAAATTGTTTTATATACTATAAATATTTTACTTCACATTTTGTGGATTTAACAAAAATAAAACAACCCCAATACTCAGTTTTAACCAGTATTTCCAATACTGTATTAACATGACTATAATCACATTAATGCAATGTGAGTGTTTACTTTACAAATTATCATAATGATGTTTCAAGGGATCCATGAACATAAATCCCCCCTCAATCCCCATGAACCTGAAGTACCAAGCTGAGCCAGCAGAGAAAGGATGGCCCCGATGAGGGCATGACTTGTGTGTGGATCTCCGGCTACCTCCAGCAGGCCACTCAAACACTCGCTGGGAAGCACCTGGCCTGAGGTTAAGAGTCTGGTGCACTTCAGGCCTGACACATCCTACAAAAACAAAACACCAAACAGGAGCTCAGTATACAACGTATGTCAATCTAACAGATCAGTTAAAGGGAAATTTCACACATTTTAATACATACACCACATGGTCAAAAGTACTGGGACGACTGACCATTACACCAACAGGGACATTGCATTCAAATATATGGACTTTAATTTGGAGTGGGTCCCCCTTTGCTAGAACAGCTTCTTGGAAGGCTATCCACAGGATATTTGAGCATTTCTGTGGGAATCTGTTCCAATTCATTCTGTAAGCCCTGGCTCCCAAACTCCATTCCAGTTCATCCCAAAGATATTGGAAACTAGGCCAAACTCTGAAATCTTTTCCATGTAGTGCAGTGTATATTCTGCAAGACATATTAAATATGAGGAAACTATATGTAAGGTACAGCGCAGAATCCTCACAATGCAAGTTGCTGCGAGGCTTGCAGACACTTTAGAAAAAAGAAATCGAAGACAGTCAGACACAGCAAGCACTCATTTCTCACCTTGGAGCGCTCAGTCTGTGAGATCTCCACCCTACACATTTGAGACCATCAACACATCCTCTACACGTAGTGCAAACAATAAACAACAAAAACAAAATAATACAAAGGCTGCACCAAAAAAAAAAAAGATCAGATTTGCACTTGTAGTGACAAGGACAGACAGGATCATGAATGATTTTATTAGAGGGACAGCTCGAATTGGAGCTTTTGGAGGAAAAGTCAGAGGCGAGACTGCGTTGGTTTGGACATGTACTGAGGAGACACTGAGTATATTGGGAGGAGACTGAGGATGGAGCTGAAAGGGATGAGATGATGATGATGACCTGGTAGGAGGTTTCTGGATGTGGTCGACATATAGGCAAGTGGTGTGAGAGAGGACAATGCAGAGTTTATATGGAGATGGAAACTGAGACCCCTACTCGGGAGAAGCTGAAGGTAGAAGAGGAGGAAGAGTAGATGTAAATGTGAACTCACTTCAATGTGTTTCTGCAGCTGAGATGAATTCAGGGAGTTTTTGTTGTTTTTGTACTGCCTAATCGCCAGAAGCAGAGACTTCAGACACGTTGTCACATCCATGTTGTTACAAAGTGGCGCTATATCAAATAAAACGCTCAATACTAAATGTAATTAAACAAGCCACAAACGTAAACAAATGTAAACAGAAAAAAGCTAACGTTAGCTTAGCTCCTCGTTAATTTTTGCTCTATTTTCCTCAGGCTGTAGCAGTAAACGGCACTAAACCGGGTTCAGTCGTGTCCACTTTTTCTTATTACATATATAGCCCAGTAGCAGGTTAAAAAAATAAATGTTATTTCATTGGTCCTAAAAAAGTTTCGACTTGATCCGACAAAATCACTTCCTCCCGCTTTCAGCTTCAAAATGCTGGAAGAGTCCATGACGCTCAGAGGGGAGGCATGTGAACGACTAGTACAGTCAGACAAAGAATTCCTTCCTAAAGTTCGTGGAGTTTAACTGGGTACATTTATATGTAACATTCTTAGTGTACTGGTCATTTGTTTTTGATACAGCTGTCCAGGGTGTCTTACGGATAACTGTTAACCCCCCCATATTTTCAGAAAAGTCAACAAAATAGACTCTGCAAATGACGTGTTGTACATCATGCGTTAGCCACGCCCCTGGACTGAGAATGACCTTATTTCATAGAGGTAAACTTTAAATAGAGGTAAATCTCTTATATATAATTATTTAAAAACTATCAGCAGATTTGTAGGTCAAAAATCACCCAAAAGTCACTCAAAAATCACTTAAATAAAGACCTGAATTGTCCTTGTTTTTGTTATAAATCGATGACGTGATATGTAAACGTGTTTAAAGTTCACTCACTAGTCCATATATAAACTAAGCTTAAAAAAACGATTTTATAGAGTTAGACTGCATATTACATTAAATATCCTTATTTTAACACTGTTAACACATTTAAAGTCATGTGTAGTTTATTTATTAAAGAAAACAGTGAGGCAAGAGTTAAAACAGCCCTTCATTAAAGAAAACCCAATTTCCTCGTTTTTGTGTTATAAAAATACATGATCTGATATGTAAACATAGCTGAAGGTGAGTCGCAAGTCCATATATAAACTAAGCTTCAAAAATATGTCTTAAATGTCATTATTTAAATACTATCAGCATTTTAAAAGTGATTTGTAGGTCATTTATCAAAGAAAAACGAATTTCCCTTTTTGTGATATAAAAATGGATGATGTGGCATGTAAACATAGTTAAAGTTCACTCCCTGGTCCATATATAAACTAAACTTCAAAAAAACCTATTTTATAAAGTTACACTGCAAATAAACCTTAGATTTCATTATTTAAACTTATCAGCATCTTAAAAGTGATGTGTAGGTTTTTTATTCAAGAATACAGTGCGGTAAAAATGGCTGACTGAATATCGAAAAATTAATTTTCCTTGTTTTTTGTTGTGACAGACAAATAGATGAGGTGATATGTAAACCCCCAATCAACCGTTATTCATGTAAACATAGTTAAAGTTTACTCACTAGTCCATATTTAACTAAGCTTCAGAAAAGAGTCAGTATTTAATAGTTTTGTGATTTAAAAAAAAAAATACAGTTTTTGTCACAAAAAGCTACACATTTGTCTAATCAGCCTGCAGAAGTTTAGCATCAACTGGGTCACTTCACACTCACACAACACCAGGACCCAGATTCAAACCCCCAAACCTGGAGGAGTGAAGCAACAGTACTACCCACGGCACCCACCCGAGTGTTATCTAGTGTATTTGTATTGTAGGCACACTGTTTAAACAGCCTGTTTAATTAGAAGATGTAAAACATTTAAAGTATGATCTTGAAAAAAATGAACTATGTTTATATAACCTGACATATGATAAGAGCAACTTACAAGGTTTTGTTCCGACAGTGACGACATGCCATGTTGCTCTCTTGACTAAAGAGCCACTGACAACTGCTCACTGTGCATTTATTTACAGCTGCTCTGAAACTATGTAACCGAATAAATGACATTATTGTTTATGCATAAATAAAAGCAGTATCGGTATGTATGTTGTTTGATGTGAACTTCCATTTGCTAAGTCATGCAAAAACCATTTCTTGTTTTCAGTATGCTCCAACATAGACCTCAAACTGAAGGTCAAGGCCTCCTGCTTAGAATCAGAAGTTATATCTGTACTTAGTCATTTTAAAGATAGATTGTATGTGCATATAGGTTAATATGCGTGTGTCAACCACACATCACTCGCTTTTTTATTACAGCCATTTGTAACTGCAAGCACAATAAACAATGGTTCTGGCTGGTTTTAGGTGGGTTGGTGGACTTGAGGCCGCATGTTAGACTCGCTGATTAAATGTAGGACTCAAAACCGAAGGAAATGCTCTCTTCAGCAGGAAGTAAGAATGTACTTTCCATGGTTAAAAGTCAGACCGTGGTCTGTACACAAGTAAGCCTGAAGCTTCGTCCAACAAATAGAAACAAGAACAAAACAATAGAGGAAGCTGTGGTTTAGAGAGGCTGTCCAAACTGAGCATCTGTTCTGCTTAGTGCAAAGAAAAACACTCAAAACTGCTCATCTGATTGACTGATCATATTCTTCGTGACTTTATAGCTATTCTATTAACTCAATAATGAATGAGCAAAGTGACCATTTAGTCATACATGAACACACCACAGTGTGAAATTCTTCCTCTGCATTAAACCCATTCTTCAAGTGAAGCAGCAGGCAGTCAGGAACACAGCACCAGGAGAGCAGTGTGTGGGGATGGTATCTTCCTCAAAGGTACCTCAGTGATGCTGCTAGCAGTCTTGGGATTCAAACCCATGACTTTCTGATCACAGACCATCTCCCTAATCACTAGGATATCAGCTAAATATATAACAAATAAAACATAGCCATGGTTCACTCTGCAGTAATGTGTTGAAGAGTCTGCAGGGACAAAGTACCATCTGAAGGATAGTGGAACACTTAGTGTGAATGCTAGAGCTCATAGCGCATATTAGAATGGCAGTTTGGTTGAGGCCTATTATAGAAATGGGAACTTGATGGCCAAGGTAATGCCTTGCATGTTTTATCAGGATCCTCATACCATTTCAGTACAGTTTTAACAGGGTATTATGGTGCATCATACATATCTACAATATCCAGCGTACGAAGTATCAGCTTTTTTTTTAGTTAGTTAATCAGTATTTCCACTCTCCACTTTGTTTGACCTTTGTTGTTTCCATTGTGTATTTTCAATTGCCATTTTCCGTTTGTGTTCTGTCAGAGAAAATGAACAGGACGGAACCCAGTGGCCTATGCGGCTAATGCATGAATGATATGTGGTAACCTACTTATATAGACTTGGCCATGGGTTGCAAACAGAAGGCTTCACATATCTAAACATACACACACACACACACACACACACACACACACACACACACACACAGAAAAACA
>JBBPDC010000001.1:9510533-9535005 GCA_037974485.1 Hemigrammopetersius urotaenia | reverse complement strand
TGTGTGTGTGTGTGTGTGTGTGTGTGTGTGTGTGTGTGTGTGTGTGTGTCTGTGTGTGTGTGTCTGTGTGTGTGTGTGTGTGTGTGTGTATTAGGGATCCACCACTATTTTTTATGGTCGACTAAATGAACACATACTACATTGGCAGATATTCTATCAGCTAAAATCACAACAACATTTTTTTGCTCTTCATGAGACAAAATGGTATTTTAAATAAAAAGGTCAGGTACAGAGTTACAAGGTTCGAGTAGCATGGATCAAGTAAAGTTCTACACTGTAATTAAGAGCCAACTGGCTGTTAAGAACAGTGAGTCATGGATAATTGTGCTGTGTTTATTTAGGTACCGGTGTTGGAGCGTCGTTCACTGTAAGTAAGAGCTGGTTCACATTTGTTATTGTCTTGAATTTGCCAAGATCAAAATAACGGACTTATTGCCGATATGACTGAAGCACATATCTGTCCATCCTGCCTTTCTGTTGTGCACTCTATAAAAACAAAGTATAAAAAAGGACAAAACTATGAATAAGATTCGATACACCTGACTATAGTTTTTAGCCATTCGATGTACACTACATGGCCAAAAGTATGTGGACATACCTCCATACAAATGTTTCAGACTACTTAATAGTTTCAGACTATTATTGCTTATGTTTTTGGAGTAAAATGTCTGACAAGCCCATATAGATGATGATGACGATGATGATGATGATGATGATGATGGTGATGACTGTCAGATGTCCACATACTTTGGGCCTTAAATGTTTGTCAGAGATAATGTACGACTTGATTTTTATTTTACTTATATCACCTTATATTAGCCTCATAGCCCTCATGCAAAACTGAAGAAGCAAATCTCAGACACTAAACATGTCTTTGCTTATTTGCTGTAGTTTGGAGTTAAAGGAGAACTTAGTATAAATTAGTGTGAGCCCTCACGTTAAGGGGCAAGCGTGGCCCTACCCTCTTCACCTCTGTTACAGGATCCGCTCTGTATAGTTCTGAAACCAGTGAGTGTAGCTTTACAAGCCATGCTTCACTTCTCCTGTTGGGTGGCATGGTGAGAAAATTAGCACTCCTCATTTCTCCCTCCCTCTACTCCTCTCGCTCATTTAGTTTCTCCCACTCATTCTTTCTCCTCGCCTGCCCACTCTGTGCCGGCGGGATCCAGATCATGAAAGAACTTAAAGCAATGTTGACATTGTTTCATGCAGCCTTTGGGGCAGTAACTTATATAAAGGGACACTAATTGCAGTGTAATTACACACGGCTCGCTCACACACAGCTCCAGGCCTGTGGGTTGGACTGGCCCAGCAGATACAGGCGGATGCGCTCCAGCCCTCCTGTTTGTTTTCAGAGCTCTCTTTATTTGGGGATCCTACAGGGTTCTCCCAGTCTCCAGGGCGAGGCCAGGCTTTATGGGCCGCTGCGGACTGCTCCAGTCCCTGTACACAGGGCTAACGCTGTGAATGCACAAAATCTGAATGCCCATCATTTGGAATGTAGAAATGATTATATAATAACTGATGACCCGATCGGATTGGTTGAAAAGTGTTCTACCCATTCAGTTAACTGTGAACACAACATTTTCCATGTTTCACTGAATGTCTATTGCTAAGAAACCTTCCAGTTTGTATCCCATTTGGTCCACTGCTGAGTGTGAGGACAGCATTAAAGAAGCTGCAGTTTGCCATAAATTAGTAATATACAAATTGATATACATGCTGGTCTCTGAAACACATTACAGACTGGTTAAAGAAACCCATCTCTGATTAGAAGAGAAAACACACATTGCCACAGTTCTTCCCACCAGTTTTTGATGGACAATTTTATGTGCTTAGACATTACTACGCCACATGAGTAAAGCCATGATTGTAGCCCCTTATGACTCATATAGACTAAGAGGTTTGTGTTCCTAGGTGGGCCTGTCCTTTCGTGCTAGTGTCTTCTAAGTAGGATTAGGGTTTAAGGTCATATGTGAAGTGTCACAGAGTGAATAATGTCAATGCAAAGAGCAAAGAGCACTTTCCTGACCAGTATCTTGTGAAGTAAAGGTCTGAGTTTCACAAAATTTAATATGTTGCATCGCTATGACAATCTTTGGAAGTGTGCCAAATGTGAAATTTCACCAATAGAGGGCGCTGCAACTAACACGTTTCAATATCTTAAACATGCTTAGTCAAATTTGGCAAATTTGGTATTCGTATACTTGGCTAGAAGTTCGCTTTTGCTCGCTCAACAAAAAGGCCACCAATAGCCAAACAAAATTCTTCATCCAGTGCCTGTCTGTGTGAGTGGCCAATCTTAGTGAATTTATTTGGGATCATTTGTAATTGCATTTAGATGCTTTTTACCCAATTTCAAACAAATCAGCCATAGGATACAACTACAACTACAACAAGCTACAATATGCTTTCCTCTATCCACTGATATGGTTTGTTTCATGTTTGAAATTCAATTTGTCTTTAAATCCTTACATAACTTCAAATGATCCTCTTCCACCTTTCGATGCAGTCAAGTCTCACGGCTTAGACGATGCTGATTGATGCTTATTCTCACAGCTTCTGCACCGGTCATATTATTCACCGCAGTGAGGTATATCTAGTTTTCATTTCCAGGATAAGATGAGTTTTCCAGAGATCAGAGATTGTATTCATGAAACGTGTCACCGTAGGAGTGCTGATCTTGGATGAGATTTCAAGACTCTTTATTTGTCACATACAGTATTATACAAGTATAACATGCAGTGAAATGTACTCCAGTGTACTGTGCGATCAAGATATTAAATATTTAAATTGTATAATAAAATAAAGAAAAAATGGTCATAAAACTACAGAAAAGAGTATATTACAACTTAACAGTGTGCAAAATGCAACAGAATAGAATATCTATGTGCTCTGGAGTGTGGTTTGCTGGTTGATGTATAGACTTACATTACAGACAGGAGGTGAGATATGGTGAGGTAGAGAGTTGTGGTGTCATGTCCAGGAGTCTTAAGGTCTGAGGATAGAAGCTCCTCCTGAACTCTGTTTTGGCTGCGTCTACATGATGTCAGCAGGTCAAGCAGACGAGTCTCTCATGATCCTGATTTCTCTCTTATTTACTACAATCTTGCTAAAAGGAATTGTTGCTATTTTCTAGTTCTTGCATTTTCTCAGGAGGGATTCAGGATCACATTTCACTGCATTTTGTACATGAATCTTGAACTGAGAAGCTTTCCCTTGCCATTCATTATATTCACTATACTACAGAATACAAGAAGCGTCCCACAGTAGAAGTACACAGTTTCAGTCCTGGAGGGCTTGGAACTTAGGAAGTCTGGTGTCTTGCCTGCTCAAACACACCAAATTCAACTCAGCAGTTCATTTCCAGAGCTAGGAAAGCGAGAAAGTTATTAAACAGTGCTGGACTCTGGTGGCCCAGGACTTAAAATGCGCTTCAATGCGCTATATGAAGACTTTATTTTAATTTGTCATGGGTATTTTTAATAGGTTCTTTCCCAACCCACATTTGTTTCCCACTATTGTGTTATTGTGGTCTTAGGTCCATTCTTTCCACGTCCTGTTTGTTTTGTCCATTTGCATTTTGTAGCGTGAGATTTTTTTCACTTAACCTAATGCAATTATCCAAGATAGATGATATTACACAGAAGATTTTTATCTCATTTTCATCTTTTTTTTTCATTACTATCTATCACTTTAAGACTAGGTTATCTTTTTTTTACTTTTGCACAGCCTTAGGTGGGATTTTGGGTACATTTCACTGCATGTTGTACTTGTATAACTTTGTATGTGACAAATAAAGAATCTTGAATTACACTCAAGACTGGAAATGTGTGTTATCTTTTTCACCACTGAGATAATGTTGTTCATGATTCATGAATATTAGAATGTTTTCTTTGGTTTCTTTTGGTCAGAAAGCCAGAAGTACTCTGTTCTGGCCTGGTATGTGTTTGTGTGTGTGTGTGTGTGTGTGTGCGTGCGTGCGTGCGTGTGTTTGTTTGAGCGTGGTGTTGTTACGTCATTATTTTTATTGCCAATCAATTTCTGTCACCCTCATTTTACCCAAGGCACCTGGTCATAAACCCATTTTAGTGTAGGCCTGGGCAATTCCCGTCCACCTAAATCACCACGAGCTGTTAACACCTGCTTATTATGCTTTTAACTTAAGCGTCACTCAACAGTGACCACCCTGTGCTCTGCTGGCCGGGTGAAAAGTAGCCTCTGTCCAGTAAGAGTAACACATTTTTTCTGTATTTGTACACCAACCAACCCAGTGATGTGACCAGCAACAACAGCTTAACAACAGGAACTCTGTAAACAACATTATATCATCTGTGGCTAGTATGGTCAACACTTCAGAGTCAAGCTATCTGCGAGAAAGCAGTGAGGCTCATCCACAGCAAATGTGTTTTTACACTGATCCACTGGGGATGCCAAATAATGGCTGCCGATATATAAAGCAGTACAAATGATTTATTATTTTTACCTCTCTATTTTAGTGTTAATCTGGTGGTGGCATCAAACTATTATTACTGCCCCACCAAAAAAAACACAATCCAAAACCAGTTGAAAAGAAAATGTCATTCATACTTTATGGTCATTGATTAAAAAGAAAACTGCTTAATCTCATTTGCATACTCAAACGTTTAGAACAGAAAAATGCTGCAACTTCAGAGGAACGCTTGTCAACTTCCAGCCAATCGTGGCATGGGGGGGCGGGGCCTGCCTGAAAACGGGTGGGAAAACAAAGGAGCGTCTCTGTCCAGCTGCTGCACATTCCACAGAGTCAAGTCGCCTCTGGCTGGGAGAGGAAGAAAGAGAGGGAGGGAGAGGCAATTTCAGCCACAAGAAAAGCCACAAGGGCGGCTGAATTCACGCTCCCTTCGTCAGCAGTGGCGTGACTGATCCTGATGAACTTTTGCACTGCTTAACTGTGGTCTGCTGGAGTTCTGCTTTGTGGAAAAGGGGGATCGCGGCGCACCTGAGTGGCTGCCAGTGGCATCCAGAGCTACAGCCATGGTGAGAACTTTCTGTTCGCTGTCACTTTCAAATTAGTAAACATTCTTAAAGCAACGGTCCCTACATGGTGCTTGGCTTAGACATGAATTGGTAGAGAGCTATAACATTATGTAGAGATTCTTTCAACTTCAGCACTTCTTTACACATTTCACATTTAGATTGTTCTCTTAGGAAACATCCATTGCAAAGTTTTCAGGGAACTAAGCACTTCTTCTGTAGCATCACTCCAAAGAATCCTTTCAGGCATCTTTACTTTCAAGGCTGTACAGAACTAGTGCACTGCACTTTACAGAACAGATATCCCTACTCTTTTACAAATTCCACACTGTATTGTTCTCACACCTGTTTGTAATGGTTCTAATATTTGTTACATTTTCTGTATGTTTAGTTAAATTAGATTAGCCTTTTCTCTTTAGAATTATTTGTAAATTTTGTTGCACAGTCTCATGAGCCGACTCAGGGGCTCATTTTACAATGAGTTATAACTATGTATGTGACAAATAAAGAATCTTAAAGTTGCTGTAAAAGGAGGTTACCTTATACCAGCATTTAAGCATTAAGTAGCAACTTCATCTTCTTCGTTGTAACATGGGAAGATGCTCTTTTTTGTTTATGTATTTTGTTCTGCATTCCATGCACCAGCCTGCAGCACAGATAGAAAGATAATGTTCTTACGAGGACACCCATCATGAAGGAACCCCAAGAGAACTGAGTGCTTTTAAAGGGCATATATCCTATATTCTTCTTTTATATGCGAGATGTATAATGTTTGCATGCTTTTAGGTACCAAAATATCACAGGACAGTCATACTTCAACTTTCTTTTTAATTTTCCAACAACATGCTGTTTTTTAAAAAGTGAAATGACCTCTTTTCTGATTGGCTGTATTGTATTTGTGTCTGAAACACTCCTTAGAACTTCAGTGTGAGTGGGTGGGGCTAAACAGCACAGGTTGATTGAATGGATATTTGTTGGTTTTTGGGATCTCACTAAAGAATGAATATCAAAATGGGTTGTTTTGCAGGTGTATGTGTGGACTGTATGGACTTGGGAGTGAACTGTAAACAATGTTTACTTACTATTCTTTCATTCTTTTGCTTAAAACGTCAGGGAAAGTGATGGTATGTGCCCTTTAAAGCAACTAAGATAAGTTAGGATAAACTTTTATGGTTTAATGCCTATCAAAATAGTTTTTTTGTGTAACTGCCGCTTCTGCTCTTCTCAGCATTTACTACCTAAATCCTAAAGAGAAGAGAAGTAATTGCTGTGGTGTGGAATTACATTGTGTTATTTGGATGCTTGTGAGGTCTGTTTGATACCACAAGATTGAACGCTATAGTAGCCAAAGGCCTTCATTACATCACCATAGGCCTACAGCTTCTATGGGGAAAACACAAGGCAAATGAATTCCAAAACGTGTCTGAGCATAGTGCCTGGTTTCCTATAAGACAGGAAGTAGGTGTGCTGACTGACCGAGCTGTTGGTCATTCCACTTCCAGCACCGGGAAAGGAACTATTGCTTCCTTTCGGGAGTGGCTCCACTAAAATCAGGCGTCAGTAGAGAGACAAGCCTCATTTAGTGAAGTCAGTCGACTACAATGACATTCAAAAGTGATTGTAGCTCTGATACCTTTTAAATATGACAGTAATGTGAAATTCATATGCCGGGAGAAGTCATAACAAAAGGATTCTTTTAGCGTTCAGGGCTGATTTTGGATGCTTTTAAAACCGTTGGACGGTTATTACTTTAGCCACATGCAGCTGTAACAACATTCGCTTGTCTGTTTCACTTGTTTGCATTGGATTTAAAGGTTACAGATTTAAATCAGGGCTTCCCAGTGTGATTTAGGTGCAGGAAAACACGACTGCAGTTCAGGTGGACTGTAGTTGGCTGGGATGACATTTTTCATGACGAAACAGATTTGGTATTCAGAGAATTTCCTTACAATGCTTAGTATCAACCTCTGATTGCTTTTTTTATGTATTTGAATGGAATACATCCAATTAAAGTGCCCATATCATGGAAAACTTTTTTTTTCATCCTTTTTTTTTAAGTAAAAGTGTTTGATGCAGTCTGTAGTCATACTGCATATCATTTACTCACTGGCTTAAGCTGCAAAACGGCCCATTCTGAATTCACTGTTTTTGTGATGTCACAAAACCTGTATATATATATATATATATATATATATATATATATATATACATATATATTTCCACCTATTCAGTCTACAGCAGTATAGGTGCAAGAATTTAACAGCTTTTCCTTAGTTATTAAGAACTGCTGGCAATAGTTCTCCTCATTTCCAAGTTACAATATTATTCTTTAAAGCATAATTTTAAAAAAAATGACAAAACAGCAAAATTAGAAAAATGATGCAGCGTTTATAGAACTTGAATAATTTAAAGCAAACAAATTTCTCGTTCTCTCGTAAACAAAATGGCAGTAATTACCTTTGACGAACTTCTAATAGTGTTTTACCATCCAACTGGTCACATTGCGAGAAGAGAGTGTTCATTACAGCAGTGTTTTCACTTTTCCTCATTAAAGAAGATGTGATTCAGGTGATCACTATTCAGTACCTCATAAAGCAGAGTGGGGTGCTTGTGGAGGAATTTAACAGACACTGGCACGGAATGGTTGTAACACTCATAGAGATACTGATTTCAAAATAAATTGCTGCGGTCCAATACAGTACAGCTAATTAGAACAGAATTCATTTACATATACTGTATATAAAGGCACAGTTACAAAAACAGCACAGTTTTAAAGGTACAGTTACAAAAACAGCAAGGTTTAATAGTGGTCAAGTAAATACGAGTCATGACAAACGTCATTAGAAATGCGTGACGTGGCCTCTTTATGATTTTGCTTCAAAACCTTCCACACACTCAGCTTGGATTGGTCCCCAATTTCTATGCATTAAACATGAAGGAATTCACATTGTTCTCTATTCTAATGCTTTATAATGCTTTTCTGCGGTCAGAGAGAGTGAAAGTTGCCTTGCAGGGGACAGGGCCTGGAACAGAGGGGGGTCTGTCTAAAGCCCCCCACATCACAGAAGAGAGAGAGAGAGAGAGAGAGAGAGAGAGAGAGAGAGTGCCTAGGGGAAACTCAGGGCCACTCGCCCCCTCATAAATGTGAGGCACGCTGAAGGAGACCAGACACAATGAGAGTATTGTCAAATCTGACAGACTGTTTTGCATTTGGGACACAGCCGAGATATTACTGTAAGGATGTTACTTTTGGACCATTAGGGAAACTGACCCTTAATCAAGAGATCATCTGAAGCTTCTGCAACACAGTTGAAGCATGACATTGCAAGTTTACATTATTTTGACACCAACTGCCCTTTGAGTCATCATTTAATGATAAATGCACCAATGGTCATAAAATAGTTAATATGTGCTACATTAACAGAAAGGTTATAAGGTTTTGTTATAACAGTGATTTTCTTCACCTTTGTAAAGAAATCCAAACTTAAGGTCAAACCATTCTTGAAGGAGCTGAACTAATCTTAGAAATGGCCATGAATGGAAAAAATCTTACATTTACATACGTTCAAAATATTTTTTCAAGACTCATACCCAACGATGCTCTGTTTCCTTCACTTTAAATTCCCACTTTGTAAAGAATGCAATACCTAAGGTCAGATCATGCTTGAAGGATCTAAAATCACCAAGAAAATGTTTTATCCCAATGTTTGTGTTAGATTAGATGAGTGGGAGGAATGAAAACACAAGCAAGGCTGACAGACCGTTTCCCTTTTTAAAACCCCACCGCCCATCCAGCCCTTTGGCCTCGGCACCTTGTGTGGGCTCCTGCAACACTGTCCGGGTCTTTATAGTGTCCAATCAAGGATGTGGAGTCTCCATGAACACCCTTTGATCGCTCCATTTGCAGTGCAGCTGAAGGTTTCCCTCCCACTTCACCAGCTAGTAAACAGAGCATGGACTCAAATAGCTCTTTGTACCAGCCCTGTTTCCTCTTCTGTCTGAGCGTCCAACATCTGACATCTTAATCTTTTCAAGCTTATTGTGCTTCTGGGTTTTGTCCATTTCCGTTCTTTTCATCAATCCTCTGAATTAAATGCTGTTTTTGACTTCGGAGATCCTCCCCCATTTCCTGAGCCTGCTACTAACACCATCATTTTATGTGCAAAAACATAAAAACAGGCAGCATCAGAAGCTTCTTTCCCCCTGTTTGATGTGGTTGAGGCTGACTGAGCGCACCTACTCTCGTTCAGTTTTCACCAAATTCTCAAGGCAGAAACTCACTGGTATGAAGTAGAATGGGTGGTAGAATGGGTGCTCTGGTGCAGAAATCAATGCTTGGACCCCTAGCCCAGCTTCACCTGACCAGAGAGGAAAAAAAACACACCCCAGGGCACTGATAGGATCGAAGTGTGGCGTTGAGGAATGTCTCTGGCTGCAGAATGCGTATCCTGGGGCGACATACCTGAGTGACTCTCAAAGCCATAATATTGGTCCAGGCCTGTAGGAACACGCCCGCCTACCTGGGGGATGGGGGTTGAGCTTACTCAAGGTGAAGGAAGGAGCTAAAGGAGGTCAAGTTATTGTTGAGGACCTTTCGAGAGAGTCGATAAACATGAACTTGTACAGCAATTGACTTATATTTGGTGATCAAGGCTTATAGGTAGCAATTATTTAATTTGCTGAGGTAATAAATTGACAACAAATATATATAGCTAAGAAAATGCAATGCAACCCTGGGTGTTTCAGGTGGTTGCTAAACTGCTGCCATGTAACTTGGTGACTGCCAAGTGGAAAACGAGGTATGTGGGAATCTTATATCCAGTCAGAAAGCTGTATACAAGCACATTATTTCCAATTAACCATGTTTCCGCTGCAGAGTTGATGTTGATTTCCTGTACGAGGTAGAAGGAAAAATAAATATCACGTATAGTAAAAAAAAAGTCAAATGGTTAAAAAAAATGCCTAAAATGGCTAGTGTACACCTAAATATGTTCAAATATGTTCCCAAAACACTTAAACACTTTAATTTCATTTTAAACTCATACTGTATAGTTTGAACTTCCGCAGTGCTAGAATGTAAATACTGATGTAACCCCTGTATAGACTGCACTGTAATTAATGCACATGCATTTTCTTTGGTATGTGCTGTCATTTTCTTTGGAATAAGCAGGTAAATCCAGTAATAAATTAATTTCATGTACAGTAATAAAAATACAGGGCTTTAAGAAAAAACAAAATAAAACACACAAGAACACTCGAGACGCTCCAGGGGGGAAATTCTGGACTGCAGCTGCGTCTAAGGGCAGCATACAATCAGCAACAAGGAGAAATAAATAGCGTTCTTGGATTGACTACTTTCAAACCTCCCATCTTTGAGTACAGCGGTATTTTACCATCCCAAGACGCTTAATAAATTTGCACTAAAATGTATGCAAAATGACAAAAATCACAAAAATAGCTGTGATGTCCAGGCCTCTTCTGCCACTCCCCCTTGTCCTCGTGCTGGTTGTTTATGTTTGGGCGCGTTATTTAGCAACCCAGCATGAGAATGAGGAGGTGTAGCAGACGAGGCCCAGACGTCAAAAAAGCAAACAACGCATTAGTGCAGGGGTTTCAGCAAACACGTATCCGTTCGGTTCTCAGAAAAAAGCTGCTTTGGTCTGAAACCATGACTGCTGATCCACATTAAAGTGGACTAATATTAATTAGAGAATAAGAAGCTATTTCTAGGTAGAATAACAATAGTGTTGCACATGGTAAAGGCAGTTTGTACTGATGTGCTATATTTTCTGTTTTTAAAGCAAGTTGGTTGTATCAAGATTTTAACTTACTGTCTGCAGAAAAGTATTAATCCTGTACTCCCCCAAATATCATCAGCAAAGTTTGACATGTCTGAATGAGTCATTTGCAGAAAGAGCGTGCCTCTGTTTTCCCCAGTTTCTTCCCTCAAGCAAAAAGCACTGCTGCAGTACTACTTTACGAGGTGAAATCCGATACATCTGTTGTGTTTGGCGTGATAAGGGGAAGTACATTAGTGCAATAAGAAGTGAGTCTGAGCTGGAGTCCACCGTGTGAGCGGAGACTCAAGTGTGTGAACAGCAGTGACCTCACAGGGGAAGTGACTTCTCAATATGAGGAAACGGGAGCGCTGAGAGCCGACTACGACCCGGCCTTCCTCCCCGTCCGAGCTGGAGGCGACTGCAGTTATAGGGAGTTAACCTGAGGCACCAGTCTGATCTCCTCAGGGCTGTGGCACACCTGGTATGGCTGACTGGCACTTTGTCTGGTTGGTTGACTTTGGCAAGGGATCTTAGGAATGTGGAAAGTGTGGAGGCCTCCCGTCATCCCAAAACACACACACACACACACACACACACACACATACAAACACACTTATGCATTAATGCTTAATTCATTTTAAATGTGGCTTTTTTGTTATTGTCAGTCTGTGTTCAGTCGGTGTTCCTGCGACACCTGACTTAGCATAGATCTAGAACATCACTCTACCGACCACTTTGCAATTTTTCCAGATCATGAAAATCCAAACTTTGATGAATCGTGTAGATATATTTTTGAAAATACCATTCACTCATCTGTTCATACAGCCCAGTCTGTCCATGGAAACGATGCTTCCAAAACAACTTGTTTTGAAGCCACTATAGTTGTGAAGTAACAACCTTCAAAGTTGCATTAAAGTGGATCAATTTTTTTCCTGAGGGTTTGTTTTGTATGTTTCCTATTCATGCTTTTTGAACATGATGTGTTTTTTTTTTCATCTATGAAGGGGGCAGCCAATCAGAGCATAGGTCATTTACATATTTTATGGTCACAAAAGACACAGTGACAAACACTGGAAATTGACAGTTCTAGTGTAGGGATTAAAGAGCCTTTCCCTCTGGAATCAATAAAGTTTTCTGCTTCTGATTCTAAAATAAAATGGTATAGAATACGGACCTTCTAAATTAGTTTATAATAATAATAATAATAATATATATTTTTAAAAGGTGCCTTTCTGGCACACAAGGACACCGTACAATAAAACAAGTGCAACAAACAGTAAAAACAATAATTACAGACATGAAAAAAGTACACTATTTAGACATTGCTGAAGAATCAGAGAGAGAACGCTTGAACAGATGGCTTTTGAGTGTGGATTTAAAGTGTTTTAATGAATTGATGTTTCTGAGGTCAGGTGGTAGTGAAGTCCAGAGCCAGGGAGCAGTAGGAACTTATTATGTCAGTAGGAACAGCATTATAAAAATATATAGAGGCCTACATGTACATACCTTAAAGCCAGCTGTGCCCAGCCTCTGTTGTGCCAAACAGGGGAGGTGGCAGGTTGTCAAGCCACAGCTGTGGAACATTTGGGCATGTGGGTGGGGCTGCTCTATCTGAATCGGTGGTAACGGACAGCTCCGGGGTGGCTGGACCAAAGCATGGGCTGCCCGTTCCTCTTCTGGCACCATGTGCCAAACACTCCCAGTGACTCGTGGGAAATTGTAGTCCCGGAACATTCCTACCGGTTCCTCCCACCCTCTGTTCTGAAGCCATTTACTTTTCCCCCTTTAGAACACATGCATTCCTCTGCATATTACAGAACATCTGAGAGTGACTAAGTGTGTTTATATCTGTTTTGTGTGGGTGCAGGGCTATTGTCAGGATGGAGGCGCTCATGTTCTGGTGCAATGAAACTTAACCCCTTATCTGGTTTCACACGGTGCAATCGCAGACTGATAGAGTCCTCCTGGGGGAGTCATTGCTGCGATATCTGTGACAAAACTACAGCTCCAATCTGCAGCCATTCAACCATCCAGCGGCAGACATCCCTTCTACGGATGGCCTGCAGCTGGAGCACGGTCTGGTTGTAATATGTGTTTGCGTGAATATGAACAAACTTTTCCCTTTGTTCTCCAGGACACTGAGACAGACTGTTCAGAGAGCATATTGCAACCAGAATCTGACCAGAACTTTGAGTCTCCTAAGGTGAGTGATGAGCTCCTAATCCTTTTATTCAGACACTTCTGGAACTGTAGGTGATGTAAATGGGGGGAAATGAAAGTGGGATATTTTGTAGAATATGAAAAATACACAAATTCTCTCAAAACCACATGTTCAAAACAGCAAATACATATTTGGTGTTGGGTGTTTTCTTCTTTAGCTTTGCACAGGAGCTAAGAAATACTGAAAGGTAGCATTGTGCAAACTCAAACTGCGTCAAGGTGTTTGTTTATCTCAATCAGACTTTGTGCCGTTTTTATGTACAACACAAGGTCATATAGGTCCCGAAACAACAGAGGTACGACTGTTGGAGACTGCCTTGTGGTTTAAGGGAAGTGTTTAAGGCTGTTTAGTTTATGACTAGTGGATTCCATCACTTGGTATCTGCGTCAGCATCGTCGCTCCAGTGCAGAACTACAATAAATCCACCAAATATGTTTTGGCTGGTTGACTACATTTGAGATAAGTTGAGCATTGCTTGATTTTTGAATGATTTTTGAATGGTGTTGTCTGTGCAGAGCCCACCCTTGGACCTGATCGACACAGGGAAAGGACTGAAGGTACAGACAGCCAGTCCTCACCTGGTCAGTCTGGGAAGTGGTAGGCTCAGTGTGGCCATCACTGTACTACCTCTGAAGGAGGGTAAATCTTTTTCTCTCACATTCACACACACACACACACACACACACAATAGGATCAAGCAGTTTTGGACCGTGTGAAGGGCGTCTTAGTTTTTGGGCTTTTTGTTGCTCTGTCTGCTGAAAATGATTGTCTCTGTGGGCCAGAGGATGCATGTGACTTCTATTCTTAGTGCTGACTTGAGGCCTAGGGGCTTCAGAGGATGAATGCAGCACTGAGGTTATCTAAGAGGAAGGAGGGTGAAGGTGGAAGGGGGAAGGGGGGGGTCACCTTTCTGATGCCGATGTTCCCATAGCGCAAAAAAGGGTGGAGTTCATTTTGACTTTGTCTTAAAGAGAAGATGAGGAGGCTTCTCCCGGATTTAATTTCAAGTGGTTGCCAGATCTTGTCCTGGTTGACACCACATCCGCATGCCAGGTGCATTCTCTGCCTGTCTTTCAATCGCATCAACTCACCCCCAAGATTCAGAAGCATCTACTTTACACAACCGACTGCTTGCAGGCTATGAGAGTAAAGCAATCAAATCAAATTGCAAGTTACGTCAGCAGCCACGACATTATAAGAGGTTGAGAAGTTTGCCCATGAAGCCCAATTTGAAGCAAATCAAATGATGCAGGAGTTTAATTGCTCTGACTTATAAACAGCTTCGCACGTCGTCTAGAGATGAGGGAATGCTGAGAGCAGTACGGAAACAGAGCACCTCTCTGTCCACCTCTCTGACCTCGTTATCACCTTCGCCATGGGAGACACAGGAATGCGGTCGCAGACAGAGAAAGGAAATGAAGTGTACAGCCTATCAGAAGAAAGAAAGGACAAGGAGTCGACCCTGTTTCCTCCCTGTGGGAAACAGTAAAAATAAAACCCTGGATTTCTGATACTCTGTCATGCTCAGAGACATTATCAAAAGAAGATATATTTCGCTGGTTAAACTATTAACGGCATAGCTCATAACGCATGGCGGTTTGTGTTTCAGGACGACCCGCTCTTCAATAAAAAGAACTAATCCTTTTATTTGTGAAGGTGGAACCAATGGAGATATGAACCAGCGAAAACAACTTGAATTTTTTTCTGTTATATGAGCCCAAGGTCATAAATTAGTTTGGCTGGCAATTTCAAATATACGAGTCAAATTGAGTCAAGCAGACGTGTATTGTCATTTCAACCATATACACAGAACACAGTGCAGTGATACATTCCTCTAGGTCTAAGACTATAGTGCAACATAGACAGAAACAACACAAGACAACAAACGTATGGGACAGTCGACAGGAGCAATAACAGTGCATGTGAGTGAGTACAGTATTATGACATACTGTGTTATAGCAGTTGATAAATGTGTAAAGGAAATGAAAGCAAAGATTGAGGTAGAGAGCAATAAATAATTCAACAGCAACACAATGTGCAGTATATAAATAAATACAAGGTATTTACAGGGCAAACAGGGAATATGTTTTCTTCGTTAGCTTAGCTATTGTTAGCTTAGCAAGCCGATTTCATTATCTCTCTTGATTTAAGTAGACAGGAGTCTGGACCCCTATTCATAAACCCTCATCTAGTTGGAGTGCTGATTTAGGATTAGATTCATCTCGTTGATGCTGAACCTGACAGGAACAGGTCCTAACACTCCAACTCTGAGAATCCAGGACCTGGTATTGACTGGAAGTAGCGGGCTGGGACTTGGCCAAGATGGCCACAGAGTGGACAGACTTATAGGTCTGTAAGGATTTTTGGTTGTGCTCAGACAGAAACTTGTTAAATCTGTAACTTTATTTAATAATTTAAAGTGTATTATATTACCAACCATTCTTCACCAGAATGTGATCTTCTCCATGTAGTAAGTTCAGAAGGGAGGGCTGTAGGAAGATGTGTGCCACATCTGCAGCGAGAGAGACTGTAATGGCCAGCCTAGAGTGGAAATGTTGAACAGTTTTTCACGCACAGCACCATTTCCACACAGGCCGCCAGTCTCGCTGCCAGTATTTGTCTAAAGGCGGCCATATTTGTGCCTCGCTATTAAACCGTGGAGGACGTCTTTCATCCCTCTGGAAATCCCATACGAAGCCAGTATTTTCATCAAAATTCAATTAAAAAAGCCTTCAGGCAGCAATGCCAAGACAGCAGAGGAAAAACCACACAGCTAGATGGGTTTCATTCGCATCACTGTCAGCTACCAGGCACAACATGTGTAGATCTCATAGATAAGATGATTTAAAAGCTGGAAAAACCAGCAACTTATGAACTAGTGATAGCCTGCAGTGTGCCTTTGTTAGAAAGGTAGGATTTTAAATATACTCCCAGTTCAGTTCCATCCACAGGTAGAATTTCTCATCTGGTTTTCTTGTATTGTAGGAATAACCCGCATTGGCCGTGATGACGCCCCCCTCCCTCAAGACATCACCATCGAAGGCCCTGGCATTGAAGCAGAGCACTGCCTCATTGAGAACAGAAACGGGGTCATTACTCTTGACCCCTGTGGACACCTTTGTTCGCTTGATGGAGTTCCTGTCACCAAACCCACCCAACTGACGCAAGGTAGCCTCACTGTTCACACAGTGGCAGTTGTTTCTCTGTTTACGACTGGCACTGAGCAGCTTAACCTAATATTTAAAAAAAAAAAGTACTGTTGTTGGAGCGTCTTGCTAGTCAAGCTTTACATAAACGTTGCTGTCACCCTCTGGTGGTTGAAATGTGCAGTGTTGATGTTGTTTGCATCAACAAATGAGTTTTGCTTGCGTGTTCGGAGGCTATATCTCTGATTTTCAATAAACTACTATCAGTTAGTCTGTTACTCAATAACTAAACCTTTATTGAGTAATTGACTAACTGATACTTCTATAATGACATAGTGGGTGTAAAAAGGGGGAAGAGCTTATGACTCTGGCAGGGAAGCCTCCTGTATTTTGGAAAAATGACTGATGTATCTTGCTGCCTGGCTGACTTTGGACGTCACAGCAAGCTTAATTGGAGTGGTTTTGGAGAGGCTGGCCATGTTGTCTGTAATGCTGTGACTCAGAGGTTCCACAGGCACCACAGTAGAGCAGGAGGCCTCACTATTATTGCCCATTCCATTCCACTTTCTCACACTGAGCTTTTCTCCAGTTTCTCTACTTAATCATCACTGTCTTTGGCCTCTTACCCAATGTGCGGTGTGAAGTGCTTCTGCTAAATATTTGCCACTGTTGGCTTTGCACTCTCTAGTTGTGAACTGCAAACACTGACAGCATTTTGTGTGTGTGTGGGGGGGGGGGGGCTGTGTATAGGCAATACTTTTGGTTTACTGTGGTTTAGAGCTTAGTTCTCTGAAGCCGACAGAGCAAGAAGCTGAAGTTTATGAGATTAAAGGGGGTGATTCAAAGAAACTAATGCAAAAGGGGGAGGTGACTGGATGGAAAGAGCAAGAGGATGAAGGAGGTTAACCTCAAAACCGCATCGCCCATCTTCAGGGTACTGGAATACCATGTGCTGGGGCAAAAGGGTGCAAACAGAACGTGAAATGGAAACAATCTTCAGGCTAAGCCCTCCCCCCAGGCCCTCGACATTTCAAGCGAATCCAGTCTGGTGCTGTGGCTCTGCCAGCAGTGTTATAGAGGGCTAATTAACAAAGCAGGATTTCCCAGTAAAGCTGAATCACTTAAGCCAAAAGTAAGCACTGTAAACCCCCATTGAGTGTGTGTATATATGTATATACATTAGGGCATTAACAACTTCCGATTTTTTCAGATCGACTTATCTGTCAATAAAGTCGAAGTTGAGTCGACAAGTCGCTTGATGACGTCATCACACAGATGCAGCAGAGGAACGTGGGTGTAGCAATTTTTATTAAAGTTCTCTGTAACATTTGTGATCTGCTGTTTTTTATTATATTCAGAGGCTTTTCTGTAAAGCTACTCCGCTCCTCTGGACTGGACGACTCTCTGCAGTGCTAGTATTAGCCATGTTCGCTAGCGGATACTGTTTCAGATGGTCGTGCAGAACACTGGTACTGTACCTTAACACCGACTTGCAGATTGTGCAGGTCACTGTGCGGTTTGTGTGGTCTAGAGTGAAGTACATCTCCACACATGTGATGTGTGTCTGTCTTCTCTGCTGCCATGTCTCTCGTCTTGTTGTGGTTTTGTGTTTAGATTCTCCTCCATGCGCCAAAGTTACCGCCCCTTTTATAAAGGGACTATAATAATTGGTTAAGTCTAGGAACGCTTGTCAGCGTAAGCCAATCAGAGGCAGAGCCTGCATTGTGTACACAAGCGAGCGCACAGAGAGCGCACACACGACTTGTCAACTTTTCTCACAGGTCGTTGACTTGTGTGTCTGACATTGGCGCAGACAAATCGGCTTTTCTGTTAATGCCCTAATATATATAATATATTTACAAAAACTATTTTATGCCTGTCGGTTCGATTAAAGAAATGGGAACCAGTGTTTCACTGTGACAGGCTGCAAAGTGCCTAAAGATACAAGGAGCTTAGATAAAGGAGTTCAGCATTCAGCACCACCAGTATACTGATCACCACCTGATTATCTGGAATCATCTGCACCTGTTTCTTCACTGGTTCAGGACTTCAGTTAGATGTACTTTGTTATGCTTGAATCAAAAAACAGGTAACTGCTCAGGTACAGGGAACTGAAAACGAGGACCAAAAAGTCCTTCAAGAAAGAAGCCTGGAGAACTTTTCCTCAAGACGACATGATAATACAAGAAAGTCTGGCTTTTTTAAAGCAAGCTGTGGCTCAAGACTTTTGCACAGTACTGCACATACACACAAAAAAAGTATACATTATAACAAAGCATATAATATCATTAGTGTTTAATCTCAGTATGGGAATGTCCCTACCACTACTCTTATTGGACAGGCTTTCTGTTTAGTTAATCAGGCTAACTAAACGAATCACGTTTACATCTATTTAAGCTAGGTCAGAGACATAGTATGGGTTTCAGTATTTACAATATGTCCTATACTATTACTTTCTGTACATTAGAACTTTTATTTTGGCGCTGATGTTTTTTTCTCGTAATCTCTAGATGCCTGTGTCTGATTGAACCATATGCTCCAGTGGATACTGTGTTTGTTTTTAGCCCATGTTAATAGTCATCTGAATTTGAAATGGCTCATTTAAAGTCTACAAAGTTGCTCCATTGTTTCAAAGCCCCCAAAACCAAAGGCCTGAGGAGAAACCTTTACATTAACAGAATAAGAGGGTTTTCCTCTACCTCCATTTCCAAGTGCTTTCATTACAAAACTTAATATCCCCATCAGCTTCAGTTTGAGGTTTGAGGTCTCTCTGTTCTTTTTTTCCATTGATTTTTTTTCTAAGCTAACCATTTTTTCAGTGATAGTCAAGCTGCCATGAGGTAAGAGCAGGAGATGTTTCCGCTGACTCAGGCTTTCGGCTCAGCACAATAAGGTGAATGAGTCAGAGGAAAACAGCATGTTTTCAATTGGGCTCTCTCTTTCTGTGTGCCTTTGCCTTTGATAGCACAAAGTGCAGCTGCAGTACACAATTGCAGAGATTGAGAAACAGATATCTAATCTGCTGAAAACAGTTCTGTTCATTGATTTCCAGTGTTCATTGATACGGCCAGCAGTACAAATGTTTCCGGATAAGTTGTAGGTTTGGCCTAATTTGTTGTCATGCATTATGTAGATCTACTATTTAAAGTGGGTGGAGAGGGGGCGTGGCTTATTTAGTGCCCACCTACACTCAACTGACTACACTTTGAGATCTTTGTGGGGTTGCAGTATCTGGGCTTTTTTTTTTTAACATGGTAAGCATTTGAAAAGTCCTTTGTAACAACTTTTATTTAACAACTTTTACATGTCAAACCCATGTGTGTAGTTTAGAATTAGACCCTTGACTCAAATCTTGGTCAAAATATTTGTAAGGAATCTGAAAATATGGATATCATTACACCTATTGCCCCTAACCGTGGTGGTGAGAGTGAGAGGGTGACGGTGATATATACAGTATATGCACAAAAGTATTGGGACAGCTGACTATTACACCAACAGGGACTTTAATGACACTGCATTTAAATTCATATAAGCTACTTTAATATGGAGTTGGTCCCCCTTTGCAGCTAGAACAGCTTCCACTTCTTGGAATTTGTGTCCATTCATTCTGTAGAGCATTTATGAGGTCAGACACAAAGTGTTGAACAAGAAGATCTAGCTCGCAATCTCCGTTCCAGTTCATCCCAAAGGTGCTGGATGGGTTTGAGGTCAGGACTCTAAGCAGGTCAGTCAAGTTCATCCATACTGAACTCATCCAGCCATGTCTTGATGGAGCTTGCTGTGTGCACTGGGACATAGTCATGCTGGAATAAAAAGGGTCTTCCCACAAAACTGGACCATGTTCAAATACTGTGTGCCAATACTTTTGTCCATATAGTGTGTACATCACTTCTAATATTAAAGGGTAAAATGCAGAAACCATTTTATTTACTGGACAAAACCTACATATGTTTTTTAAATGTAATGGGGCTACTGGTCAAATAGTGGCAAACCTAAGAAAAAAGTTCTCTTTGTGTACAATTCTGTCCTTCCAACACTGCAGGTGTTGTTTCATGAATGGAAAAAAATGTTTTCGGCCAAACTTTTTTGTAACTATTTAGTGTGTTTTGTTTAAAAAACTTTCTATGGCTATTTTCTAAACACTCCGGACATGACCTGAGGAAACATGTCTGATGCGATAAGTTTCTCTAGAATTTCACATTTTACATGAAAAAAAAATCTTAATGATTTAATTGAGCAGGAAATTGTGCAAAATTGCCCTTTAACTGTTCAGCTTCAGGTATTTATCCATCTGATCCTATCCCCAAAGAGAGGGGTAGACAAAAGGGAAAGGGGGGAGAGGGAGGGGCAGGACTGCGCCTGCCTTTTAAGACTCAAGTCCTTCTGCTAAACTCCTGCCAGTCGACTCAGGCTGTCCTGGACCTCAGTATCTTCTCATATTGGCTGCACGAATATATACGGTTTAGATCGAGATACTGGTTTAACTGAACAGGCTGGACATTTTAAAGGAAACGCTCCATTCACTCATTCGTCTGGGAGACAAAACAGTACACTCCGTCCAGATCCTTCAGGATTTTAACCCACCGTGTGGATTAGAGGGCTAGAGATTTGGAGAGCTTCTCTGGATGGACTGTCAAGAACGGTTAGTCCTTGTTATATGGGGGAAAAAAACTTTTTGACATAAAGTTGCACGAGTATGGCAGTTGATGTAGCCATCCTCCCGTCTCTTTCAGATTAAACTGATTTACTTAACGACTCACTGATTTTAATCTCATACGGAGAATTTTCCTTTAGCATATGTGAATTTACACCTTATAACGTAATATTTTTATGTAGACTAAACCTAAGTTTCATGTGTCAGAGGTGGTCTTTCTCGCTGCACTTTTAATCGATGCTAAAGGTGGTAGCGGTGTTCGGCTTGTGAATGAATCGATTCTTTTTAACCGGTTCATTTGAATAAGGAAATTGAACTGATTCAGGTTCTCAGTACTGAAGATCAAGAGAAAGATCTTTCTGTGTGCATTTACCTTTGATAGCTGCAGTACACAATTGCAGAGATTGAGAAACAGATCTCTAATCTGCTGAAAACAGTTCTGTTCATTGATTTCTACCAAGGATATACTTTAAGAGAATTTAACGGCCAGCAGTACAAATGTTTCCACAATAAGAACTTAAGAATATCTAATCCACAGAAGGAAAACGAGAGTGAGTCTGAATGTTGAGTACCCACCACTATTGTCTGAATCTGTAAGGCAAACACACAAGAAGTTCTAGTTCTAATACACAGAAGGAAAATGTCAAATATAAGGTTTTTTTTTCATAAAATAGTAATAGTAGAGTCCAAATTCCTGTCCTGGGAGCACCATAATTTAGCATACTGTGGTAAGATTAATATTTCCTAATGATAGAAGCAGTTTTTACATCCAAGTATATTAAAGGACTGTATATAATTTATACATGCAGTTCTATTAGAGCACAGAAAACGACTTCATAACCTGTTAATGTCAAACAACTACATGTAAGATTATGAGACAAAATGCCACGCTATGTGTTCTTTTATGGAATGAGTTTCTGACACTTTTTTCTAAATGATAAAGTGAGCATCACTTTGAACACACTCTCTGCCAGCTTTAGATGATCTTAATGCTAAGGAAACTATTTAGGAAACTATTCCTGGTTGGTTCTAAAAGTAATATGTTTTGGTTCTGATGAATGTTTGGGTTGAATGTATTTTTAGTTTTCACTTACTTCATTGAACACCAGCAGTCCTCTGTGGCAAAATCAATGTTGATTTTGATAAATAGGTGATAAATGCTATAGATTTGCCCTCAGGCAAGCTCAGAGAAGGACTAAGGAAATGTAAATATTCTAAATTTAGTGCCTGGAGTGCCAGTGTCCAGTACAGTTTGGTGATTTTCCTGTTCAAACACACCAGGTTCAACTCACCTGTTAATGGCCGGGTTTAGTGTGTGTGTGTGTGTGTGTGTGTGTGTGTGTGTGTGTGTGTGTCTGTGTCTGTGTCTGTGTGTGAAGAATGTCTCCAGGATATGGACTATATGGACATTTCTATTTTATGAAAAAACTTTGATCTCGTAAATAGTTTCCTTCTGTGGATTACAATTACCTTCTTATTGTGTTTCTACTCAGTCAAACACTAGTGGTGGATATTCAGTATTCAACATTACTGCAGAGAAGAAGGCTTGGTTGGATTTTTTGGATGAACAGTGGGAATACTACCAGTTTTTTAAAGTTTCTATATAATTCAATTGCTCACAGTAATTAAGAGTAATGAGAAATGTTCTTTTCTAGAGAAACTTTCTGAGTCACAGCAGTGGTGATGAGAACCAGACGCTTGAAGACTTTGGTGCCTCCAAAAGCTCCCACTACTTAATGTTTTAGCCCCAAATTAATTTTTAATCCACTCATGGCATAGACACAGGGAAAAACAGTAATTTTTTTCTGATTTTCCACTATTTTCCCATAAGCACTATTACTTGTAAAACCCTTAGAGACTTACAAATCATTTTGGACTGTAAATAAAAAATACATTATAGACATCATGACCCTTGGTTGCCATTACTGTGCAGAAACTCGAGTCTCATTCTAATTGGATTATGAAGAAATGTTGTGAAAATCCCCCTTTGAGTTTGATCTCTTAATGAAAGTGTGTAATTGGCATGGGCTGGGAAGTGAGGGCGGAGTCGAGAGAGTTAATGATTTAGTCAGTAAAGCCTTTGGAGTTAATGAAGTCTTAATGTCAACAGCTCTTTCACTGGAGCAGAAAAGTGACTACCAGACACCCCGAAGCAATTCGCCGACTATAAAAGACTGGTAAATAAAGTTGCGTGCACAGTTAATGATCAGATCAAAGATGTTCCACTTTAAGGAAAAAAGACCGGCAGTGATTGCGTTTATGAGCATGTGGATTTATTTGCAGTGCAGAAGGAAATTACAGAAGAAATACAGTAAACAAGCAGGTTTAAACTTATTTAAAGGTAATACTGCCATCTGTTTTGCTTCCGGAAATGACTTTATTGATCTTGCGTGATACCCCCCCACCCCCACCCCCCAACATAACCCCTCCATATCCAAACATACACCTCACCATGTCCCCCTATACACCCCCTTGTCCCTACAGACACCACCTGCTCTCACATTACATCCCCCATGCTCCACCATACACCCCCCCCTGTCTTCATGTAGACCTCCTGCTCTCACCTACACCCCCATGCCTGCACATACACCCCTCCATATCCACTTATACACCTCCCCATGTCCCCCCACGCATACCTCCTGCCCTCACATACATCCCTCATGCCCTCATATGCCACCAATGACCTCATTCTCCTTTCTTGACTCAACAAGGTTTAGAGAGGTGCAATAAAACCAAATGTTTGTACATAGATATCAACACAGAGAGTCTAGTGTGAGCCATCCCCTGTCCCTGTACTGTATTTATTTAGGTTTTTAGACAAAGGATCACAGCTGTGTAGACTAAACACCTCCTGCTGCACTTGAGACACCTTTCCTGCTGTGTGTGTGTGTGTGTGTGTGTGTGTGTGTGTGTGTGTGTATGCGTGTTTTGGTCACAACTCCAAACCGTGTTTATCTGACAGTGTTATCTCTCAGATCACTGTTTAGACAGACTGTGGGGATTTTGGTGGTGATGAAACGTCTCGCAGCATGAAGCGTTCATCAGGCATATTGTCCCCATCTGTTTTGTTGTGAAATCTGTACTCTCTTGTTGAGGCTGCTTTTGTCCTTTTTTGCTCTTTTTTCCCCCCTTTCACGAATGAGGCTCTGAGAGAATGGAAAAATTCAGGGAAAAATCCGACCGTACGGGAGCAGCCTGCCAGCGTACCAGAGAGTGGAATGCATCCGAAAGATTTAGGAGGCCGAAAGTCAGGGCTTTGGCATGTTAACGGCCGGGCCTCCAGCCTCTCAACTGAGGGCAAAGGTGTTCACTTAGCAAAGCTTCTGGTTAAGCTTTGTGATTTGCTGGATGTGACACCAAAATGGACAAAAGTGGCTTAGCTTGTGCCTGTGAAAGTGTTTTGCGTGAGAGAGATGGCCAGATAATTAAACACATGTTTTTGCAGAACGTTTTTATACATTATGGAATCAGAGTAGTAGTGCTTTTTTGTCATGTTGTGTCTTTATAGTTACTGCCATTGTCATACTGAGATTGCAGTATGTAAATGCCAAACAACTTGTTTTGAAGGTCCTTGTGACGGTCGCCCCGCCCCTTTCCCGTGTCCGCCCCTCGTCTTCCCCTGAATATTAGTTCTGCGTCATTTTCCTCGTGTTTA
>JBBPDC010000001.1:9493542-9506903 GCA_037974485.1 Hemigrammopetersius urotaenia | reverse complement strand
CCCCTCACCCCCACCCCCCCCACTTTCTGGAACAGAAGCTCCAAAGTTCACCTAGTCTTATCTACTCTGTCCTGTGCTGTTTTTGTAAGCTAAGTGGTCACCAGCAAGTAAGATACAGTATTTTGTCCCTTATTGCAAAAAAAAAAAAGAATTTCCATCGTCATCTTGGAATAAAATGTTTGATGTAAGATGTAAACATTGTCAAACCATGGCATTTACTCCCCATTCCATATGTCCTTATATGGAAACCAGGCTGCAATGAACCTGTGTTATGAACTCATCGTTTTTGTGATGTCACAAAAACCAATCCATTTATGTACATCAACTTAAAATTCAACTTTAAGCGTGTTTGTTCAGCAATAAACTGCATCAGAGTCAAGCCTTTAACAACACAGATTATTCCCATATATCAGTCTATAAAACAGCTTTTGGGCCATAAAATATGTACATACTGAAATAAATACCAATACTGGTGCACTTTTCCCATCAGGCATTAAATCTATAACCCTTTTAGTGCACTAGAAGTAGTATTTTATTTATTTATTTCTCATAGTATGTGTGCAGTGACAATACAGATTTTCTATTCTATCCTTTAAGGCCCAGTAAATGATAAAGTTAAGGCTGGGAAAAGGCCTTGCTAGTTCATCTTCCTTAATCGTTTTAAACACATCATATTACATCATTCAAACACAAAATAGTTGAGTTCACATCATATTTGATTGAAATGGAAATTTTCCTGCCTCATCAACGTACACCAGCAGACGGAGAAACCTGTTATGCTTCATGTCCCATTTCCACCATCCTCACCTGTCACCATCCTCATTGGTCATCAAGAGAAAATGCTCAGCCCTCTCAATCATTTAGTCAAAATAGTATTGGATGTATATTGGTCGCAAAAACATTACAGGCAGTTGCAAAAGGTTTCATGTCAAAACTTTGGAGCAGAAAAGACTTGTGTAAAAGAGACTGTGTTTCTGAGAGGTCAGTTCAAATATTTCCAAATATGGTATATGGAGGCAGGAGTTTAGGTGTGCGTGAGTGAAAGTGTGTGTGTGTGTGTGTGTGTGTGTGAGAGAGAGAGAGAGAGAGAGACAGAGAGAGTGAGTGTATGTGTGTTGTTTTTCAGTTTCTGCTCTGTTTCCTTGTCTGCTTGGAAAGTAGAGATTTAACTTTGATTTCAACTCTGTACACGTGTGCAAACACACAGACACACACGCGCGCGCACGCACGCACACACACACACACACAGCCTCCCCCTCAGGTTGAAGGGATTCCTCCCATCTTGGCTGAGGCCTTGTGAGTTTAGTATGTGTGTTGTATGAGTGTGCGTGTGTCAGGCGTCTGCTGGGATGTTCTTTGATCTGTTTGCACTGTCTTGGCGCATAGCTCTCAACCATACAGTCCAGAGACAAAGCAGATGTAGTGTGTGTGCGTGTGTGTGTGTGTGCGTGTGTGCGTGTGTGCGTGTGTGTGTGTGTGTGTGTGTGTGTGAGGGAGACAGAGAGCATAAGGCCAAAATATTTAGAACAGGGAGTTCTGCTGGCCATCTTTGGCTCAGCAGATGTCCAGGTGGACTGGAGAGTGAAGCTTTGTTTAAGGCCCCTTGTAAAATTGCAACACCTTATTTTTTTAAAAATATAAATACTTTCAGGACAGATTATACGATGCTGAAAGTATACTTGTATTTGCATGTTGTGTGCTAGATTTGTATATCATGCAGATTAAATTGGGACAAAAACATTTTTTATTAAATCAAAATACATGGAGGATACTATTAGTCACTAGACATTGAGTTCTTACACAGTGTTTTATTAGATTATATTGTACATGTGATCATTGAATTAAGTACACTAACCAGTGTATGTACATTCGGCACCATGCTATATACAAAAATGTGCTTATTATACACAAACATAGGTTTTAAATAACAAAGTTGATAGGAGGAAGAATATTTGGGCACACATACGTGAAGGTTAAAGATGAAGATTAAAAACGATGAGGATTACATGTAACAAGTAGAAATTGTGATGAAGGTGAAGGAGCCTCATACAGGTAGCATCATTAAACAACACTCAAATGGACAAAGCTACAGATCTCTATTAACGACTTGGAAACATCCCTCTCAGCACAGTAGGTTCAATAATATGCAAGTGGGAAGTTTTCAAAACCACAAATATCTGTCTTGGAGTCCCAGGCAAGCTTTCTCTCAGACTTATGATAAGGAAGGTAAGAGAGAAGCCAGCCACCATCTGAAGGGAATGGCAGGATGAACTGAAACTACAATTAAACGATAAACAATGCACTTATCAATTACTTACCGTAGACGTAATGAAGGGTCAATGCTGACTTTTCAGTACTAATATAAAATACTAATATTATTAATTTGTGGTTGGGATACTTGGGATCAGTTAGATATTTTTGTTTAAGCTCATTAGTTCTTTCACAGTAAAAAGGTGTGTACACATGAAGTGAATACATGCTTTTCAACCATATTAAATTACAAAAGTGTCTGAATATTTGTTTCCCCTGAGTATATTATATAGGCCTACTGTTATTTACTATGCCTGAAAGTAAACTGTTTGCTTGACTATTTAGAATATTTAGGATATAAAAATTAAATGGTAAGTATACTTGACTGTGTACCTGAGTATATTAAATTTGTAGTACATGTGGATAGCTAAATGAACTTTGTTGAGTGGGGCCCGTTGTGCTGCATCAGGGTAAAGCCTGTACCGAATGTGTGGTTACTAGGGCTGTAGCGGTACATGTATTCGTACTGAACGTCACAGTACATGGGTCGCGGTTCGGTACATGATGTCTTTCGGAGAATATACGGTACGACGGAGAAGACGTGATTGAAGTAATACGGAATCACAGAGGGACCAAAAAGCGCAGGTAAATCATAAACCTGGGTCGTAGTGTGGTGCAATAGTGCCACCTACTGATGTAACACTTCTGCTGCCTTACACATACATAAAAATATAAGGAAGAGTGTGT
The DNA here is from genome assembly GCA_037974485.1 of Hemigrammopetersius urotaenia. Classification (NCBI taxonomy): domain Eukaryota; kingdom Metazoa; phylum Chordata; class Actinopteri; order Characiformes; family Alestidae; genus Hemigrammopetersius; species Hemigrammopetersius urotaenia. The sequence continues at coordinate 9,503,906 of JBBPDC010000001.1, read as the reverse complement.
GTTTTTCCTGGTTAATACACTGCTGTTTATTTAAAATAAGCAAAAACAAACCAAGCCTCATTCTTTAGAACTTTTTGTTGCTTAACTTTGCTGTAACCTGAACCGTACTGAACCGTGACATCTGTGTACCGTTACACCCCTAGTGGTTACCGAAACATTTTTTGTTCTGGCTGGGCTTTAAGACCGTTTCTATTTTTAAAGGAGCTTTTCTGAGCCCAGGAAACAACTGAGAATAAGGCTTTTGGGATCTGAGTCATTTAAAAAAGATCTCTGCTGTTTTCACTTGCCAAGGTGTTCTATAAATAAAACTTTGGTCTCAGGTACATTTTATTAGGAGACTCATTAATTTGAGCCAGGCGGTTTGGCATTAATGTGATGGTTGTGCAAGAATTTGTTTTAAAGCTGCATGCGATTCTTTCAAATGCTTGCCAAAGTGAACATATGTGGGAGTTGCATTTCTTGTTCACTACATTTCCCTTAAAAAAATAAGCCAGGATACTGCCAGGTGTAAAATGTTTTAATGTTGGTAATTGAATGACTATTACTCTGCATGGTATGGACTTGACTCGACTCACTTTTTATTACCTGCTACCTTGTTTATTTTACACTGCAATTAGTAACCCCTCAGTGTACTACAAGAAACACAACGTCATCTTCAATACGACTGACACGGTAGTATCAGAGAATACCAAGGGTATCCGACTCCACTCAGTAGTCTGCAGTGTTTTCACACCATGTTTTGGAACAAATAGCAGCACCAGGTACCAGGTCGTAAATACCATAAACGTAATGCAAATCAAGAAAAGTTGAGTTGTTTTGGTACCAGTGTTATGAATTACAATGAGTATACCCTCAATGAATACATTTATTGTTAAATCTGAGAATTTTCTAAAGAATCAGAATCAAAGTAAGAAATTTACATTATAACTGCCTTGATATTCCTTCATTAATTCTTTCTTCCTCCCTCCTTCTCTCTCCTCTCTCTGTCTCTCTAGACTATCTGAAGTTTAGCAGTGATTTCAGCCACAGCGTGGGTGGGCCCAGCTCCAGGGGTATGCGCTCCGTTTCTGAGCTGCGAGAGTTGATGGACACACTGCAGAGAAAGAAACAAGCTCTGGAGAACAGCCTCCGGACCAGTGTGGAGAGCAGCCCCTCCTACTTCAGTATGACCCAGTCCCCACCCACCACACCGAACGCTTTATCACCTGTGGCCACCTCTAGCCCGATCTCATCCTTGCAGGAGCAGGCCAGGCGTTTTTATTCCTCAGATCGTCCACCTCTTTCGATTAGAGTCCCCAGCCACTCGTCTTGCAGCATGCCCCCCTCCCCTCGACGCACAGATCCAACTCGGGAGCGCGACACCTCCTTGCCTTATTCCCGACCTATAACCCGTAACCAGTCCCAGGACAGCCTGCTTTCGGACAGTCGTCATGCTCAGACATCCGGCTCTCTGCTGTCCATGTGGAACGGTCCCACTTCTAGTGTAGGTGAGTCCCTTCCCCCACCAACAGGGTGCAGCACCAGCGGGGCAACCAGCATGCCCTCTAGCCCACGGCTGTCCCGCAGACTCGCAGCTCAGGACACGGCCCGAAATGGTGCCCCAGAACCCGCACCCCGCCAGAGGAAATACTCAGCTGGGTCTTTGACAGGACTGGGGACGCATAGCCGCTCGTTACCCCGCCTTTACCGTCCGGCTGACAACCCATTAACCCCTCTTGCCCCTCTTGCCCTCCCTCCACCACGCCGGTCTCTAGACAGTCGTTATTCTCGGCCTTCCCTTGAAGCTAACCGCCAGAACGGCCACTCTGAGGTGGTGTCCATCTCCTTGTCCTCCAGATCCAGTATCAAAAGCACCCCTGCACCTCCAGATGTGACCGTGCCTTCGGGTGCAACCACCAGCCCCCGGCAGGCTAAGAAAGTCAGTCTGATCTCAAGTGTTGGTTCTTGCTCAGACCTGGAGAACCTGGTGGCCCACGGGCCTTCCCCAGCCCCAGAGACTGGCCTAGGAGAGAGAAGGCAGTCGTTTGGGAAGGCCGGCCTGGGCCCTCAAGGGGGCTTCCGTGAGAGGAAGGGCAGCATCAGCTCACTCAGCGGCAAAGAGGAACTTCAAGACTACCACCAGAGACAACGAGACGAGAGGCTGCGAGAGCAGGAGGTCGAGAGACTGGTGAGGAACTCCTCTTATATCGCTAACAACTATTTTCAGGGGGTTGCAAGTTAAACAAGTGTATACAGTTTTCCCCTTTCCCAAATGGTACCATTAAGCCAAGACATGTTTAATCATCATCTTTGGTTTGGCACTGCAGCTAAAGGCCTGACGTAGCTAACAAGTCATTTCTGCGGTTTATCATCATGGAAACTATATGCCTGATTCATAATATACCTTTCTCAAATAGGCCTGTATTTTGTGTTTTTGGCACTGTGTGGCATACTGTAAAATGGGCAAAAGTGCGTCACATGGTTAATGGGTTAATTGATGCTATTTGGTGCATTTAAGCTTCCATTAGCCTTGTTGCAAACTTTGGACAGCAAACCGTGTTGGGAATTTAATGTGTTCTTCCAAGATTTCACTGAGCCCTGCCTTTTACTTTCCATTATCCCTTTCTTCTTGCGTCTAGTTCAAAATGTTTTATCCCAGAGAACACTGCAGTGGAACAAAAGGCTGAGTTGCCAGACATTATCTTAAAAATGCCCTTAATACATAACCCTTCCTCCTTATCTGCTCTTTGTCGCATGAGAACTCAAGCAGAGGGGAATTCTGAAGTTCTGTAGGAGGTCAAGAAAGGGAGAGGCCTCCACCTGCCTCCAAATTAATCTCTTGGTGAAAACCCTCCCTCATGTTCTGTGACATTCCACTTTCTTAATCATACCCAGGCCCTGCGCCCTGCTGGCTGCAATAAGCATAGCCCACTCGCTCTCTGTAGTGGGGAGACCCGACCAGAGGTGGAGTAACGTACCCCATCCTATTAATAGCCAACCCCAAACCGCATCCACTTTTGCTGGCCGCGGCCTCCGAAACACGCTCTCTTTGGGAGGCCGACCACTGAGGCGGGGTTCACTGGCAATTGGCCCACGCTGACAATCCTATTCTCGCTCCTCAGCTGGCTGGAAGGGAGTTCCAATGCAAGAAGGCCATGTTTATGCACTTTCTCAGGGTTTCGCAAGGCCACCTGTACCATCGCCCTTTTGGGCCCAGTCCAAACCATGCGCCACGGCCACTCATTCATTAGTCATTACAGGCCTGTAGTTGTGGTGGAGCTTTACAGTTCTGGATTAGAGGCTAGCACAGAGAAGAGTAAACACTAGTCAGCTGCAGGTGGAGACGAGTTCATGTATGCATACATGCGTACAGGCTTTGGCACAAACACACATTCTGTCCCTCAAATGTGTTATTACAAGCCTTCGGCAAAGTGACTCCGTCAGAGATGTGTGGACATGTGTGCTGTTATAGACACATGCCTCCATAAAGGTCTAGGCATAATAAAAAAGTAACGAGTCACTTGATATTTTTTACCCATATTTTTTTTTCATTAGAAAACTATGTTTTGTTACTAGGAGAAAGAAAAAAACGTGCAAAAGCAGTGAAATGTTTATTATAAGTATCTTTTGCGATGCATTGTCAAAGGTGTGACTGGTAAGTAAGAAATAGAACAACTAGCTAATGTTTGGTCGGTCCAGAAACTTTGAAAATATATTTCTTTGAAAATCCAATCAGAAGAAAAGACCTGGTGAAGAAGTTGACGAGGGCTCAGAAGTTTCATCTGGTTACTTTTGTGTCACGGAACATGTTGAGTAACAAAACATGGAAACAGCTTCCTCTACACACGATGGAATTTATATTTTTAAATGTTTTTTGTTGTTGTTTTTTACTTTAACTTCCCGGTGGTTTTCTGATCTTGCATACACTGACTAATGCAGATACTCTAATATCAAAAATAGTCAGAATTTACATCCGTGTTTGGTACTGTGTGACTCTTTCTGGCTAAATGATGAGTTAGCTATCAATGTTAAAATTATAGACATTGAGTTTTAGGGAAATATCTCTGAACAAGAGGATATTCTGGCACAAAATTTTTTTTATTTTATTTTTAATATATATTTACAGTTTTATAGTAAAATCTTTATTTTGATTTTAATTACACCCAAATTATTTTACCAAGGTTGTTCAGTTGAATAAAGCTTTAGGACACACAGTAGTTAATGGTAATTATTATAAATAAACACAGAAGTGTGTGGTTACGCACAGATGCTGTGGTGTCATTGTGTGGCTCTCGCCACTCTGTCTAAACTTTGCTTCAATTATGTCTGAGCTTTGAAAACGTCAGCTTTCGGCAGTGAAACGGATCGTGTGAGAGTGAAGGGACACGGCTCCGGTTTTAGGCTTGTTTACATTTGAGCTGGTCATGTATATCTGCCCGGCGGGGTGAGAACCCCTCTGTAATGCCCAGGACTGTACCAGCTGGAACCGCGGAGTACGGGAGAAAGCGGAAGGATTAAATCACTCGCTCCTATATTTGCATCCTTTCCGCTGACCCGTGCCAGCTATGTTTTGGATGGGATTTGGTTTCACTCAGCACTCACTTGCACAGAGCTGGACCCTCAGTCAGTCAGAGATCTCTCCCTCACATTGAGTCGTGTGTAACCGTCTCTGCTGGGTCGTTGGTTTAAGTTCGGTTAGGTTTGCGAGGTGTGTGGCAAGGCTGGGACGATGCACCTTGGCCCCCTGACCTCTGGCACTGTGGCCATGGTGAGTGCAGCTCTGTTTAGAACCTCTTCATCTATGTTCCTTATAGGACTGCATGATATGGGCAGAATTCGAATTGTGATTTCCGACTGCAAAAAACATGCAGGAAGAGCAATTGGGGTCACATTTGGGTGTGAATGTGACATTGTTGGTGGTGTGGGGAGGTGGGGAAGGGAGGAAATGATCTTGTAGTATTAGTCTAAGTGTTTTCTGATTAGTATTTTTGGTTGAAATGCCCCTCTAGGTTTGGGGGGATCTTGGGTAGCGCCACTCTCCAAGCATTGGCCCTGTCATTGGTAGATCCCCCAGCACAGTGCTAGCCTTGCACTTTGGTAGTATTGTGTGGCAGGTTAGGGATTCTAAGTACACTTAATTTGCCATATGGTTAGCTTTAGGACATACTGAAAAATGTATACAGTACTTTGGAAAAGTGAAAATAATATTAAAAAACTGTTTAGATGAGCAGTGAGTGTTTTTTCCACCTTTAATATTATTAAATATCCTAAATATAGTGTATGAGTGGTGAACTCCAAGCATGGGCTCTATCATTGGTAGATCCCTCAGCACAGTCCTGGCCAATGTTCAGCCTTGCAGTCTGGTAGTGTTGTGTGACAGGTTGCGGAACAAAACTGGACTCTTTTACGAGTCAGTATTTTCTGATATGAGTGAAGGCTTTTCAAACACTAGTTAAGGTTTTCGCCACATTTATTAATCCATATTTATTTCTCGTTACCCTGGCCATTGGTACTTGTTTAAGATATGAATAAAGACATACTTTGTAGTGTATGGGTGTATGGGTATAATGTATGGGTGAATGCACCATATGACATAGTTAAAGACTGGCTTAAATTATTTTGAGCAAAATTATTTACATTCGTTGGAACAAGTGAATGCCTGCCTGATATTTGTCATCTGACATGTGACATCTAAAATTGTTCAGGATTCTCGCAGCTTGGTTAGACAGATTATTTGCATATAACAGCAAATGGGCCTGGAATTTGACACCTTTGATTCTAAACAATGGAAAACAAGATGGCAGTATAAAAAACGTCTGTATTGGCGTCTGAATTGAGGCATGATTTCAATACATATAGCTGGATTTGATTCATATATTTAGCTCTTACAGCGACTGTATAATTAGTGCACATCTGTATGAAGCTCAGCTTGCTGGATCGTTGGTCCTGGTTCATAGTTCCCACACAAGTGTTAACTATCATGGAAGTTGAGAAGGAGTGTTTATTTCCACAGCAGTGGCTGCATGCGGAGCTTTTCCGGCCCGTTAATCAGGTTCAAAGCGGCTTCCCAGGGGAGCTTGTTCTCTCAGCTGTCTCTTCCACTGAGGCTTTTATTAAATTACCCTTTTCCTCGCTACAGTTTCTCCCTCCTCAGAGTGGGGGTCTGCCAGATTGGGATGCAGCTCTGTATTAGACTGACGGAGATTGGACAGGTGTAATGGAATGTTTCTGAATGGAGGGTCGACGAGGAGCTTGACGTCAGTTTCAGTGTGTGAACCTGGAGCTGGAATTAGCAGATCTGTGAGATCTGCAGCTGGTTCCTCAGTGTGAAATGTTTACGTTCTTTGTTCAGAATCTCTTTAAAGACTTGAGCTCAGCTCCTGAGGATGTGCACATACATATCTGACCTTTTAAATGTGTAGTGTGATGTGATCTCCTCCATTTATACTACATTTACCTTATGAGCGTAGATGGAGTAGTTGAGGCCTGGTTGAAGCCGCTCAGTTCTGTAGGAAAATATGAAGCCCCTCAAAAACTGGTTCAGAACCTCCTAGCATCATAGAGTCAGGTTTCAGATCGCAAACCAAGTGGCTTCAGCTCTTGGAAAAACCCAGTCATGAATAGTACAGTCAAGCAGCTAAAGAGATCCATGACTGGACTGTGAAGTTTGTGCTACATCTGCAGGTCTGTTTATCACTAGATTAGTTACACTTTCTCAGTCAAGATAGCAATATACTCCAACCACGACTTTTTTACTGAACTGCACATTTACAGTGTTCTTTTATCTGACACATGTTAACACATCTCTGACGGAGTCACTTTGCCAATGCTTGCCCCCACATGTGCTCCTAAGAGAGGACAATAAAATAACGGGAAGAAAAGCTGCTCCTCTTCTCCTTCCTACTTCTTCATCGTGGTGGTGGTGGAGGTGGTATTAACAGTATCCCTGTTAGAATTATTTATTTTTCTGAAAAGGTCATCAGACTAAAAGATTCTTAACTCTGAAGAAAATGTGGGAGCAAATAGCATCTGAGCTTCATGGTTGTCAAATAAAAAGTAAAGCAGAGTTTCCTGGTTGATCAAATGATTGAATAGTCTCAAAAAGGCCAGTTTATGTGGTTTGTGCCATACTGTCTGCTATTTAAACGAATTCATGTACATCTCATAGCAACAAACAGCAACACCTGAAGACTGAATTTTGTCTGTACCCTTTTCCATTTTTGTAGAAAACGGTATACGATAGGGTGTCATCTACATAAGGGCTATTGAAGGTCAATAGCAAGTGGGCCGTATAAGAAAATCACTGGGGGTTAGTGGGCCACACAGAATATTTGTCAAGTAAGGGCTTAAAAATTACTCTTGATGATAATAGATGTTATATTAGTTATATCCATTTTCTTTAAGGAGCTTTTTAACCAAGGTCCATTTTGCAATGTTCAACACATTTAGGGCCCGCATCATCCCTGACCCCTCCTGTGACGTGGGCGCAGCAGCTGATTTAGACTTACCTTCGTCTTTTTTGTTTATGGACTTTATGTTAGTGCCACTTTAACCCTCAAAAATAGCGTCCTGTAGAGTAGATACATCACCGAGCTAAAACTACTAAGGTTTTCCCCTTGCTGTGTGTGAACGGATTCTCTTTTCGTCTCAGGTTAAAGCACAGACACTATTATTTCTAAATCTTCAGAGGGTAAACAGAACCTTTTAATTTTCTCACCTGTTTTCGGCAGCCTAGCGGTTCTCCTCCTCCATCCTCCGTTATTTTACAGTTTACTTTTTTAACGCACCCATTTTCTGACAAATCCCACCTCTTTCGGCTGCGTTTGGCCTATAGTATGGCAACTTCTTTGCTCGGATTGGCTAATTTTATACAACACGGCAGATAACTAATCTTGGCAAAAGTAGCGGGGGATACCAGCCAATCATGATCCAAAACTCATAGTTTTATTGTATCATACGAATCACATACTGACTTACTGACAATTTTTTGCAGGCCATAAAAAATTTGAACAGGGCTGTATACGGCCCGCTAGTTGAATAAGCCTGGCCTACATGGTGGTTACTTAGAAAACCAATGTGGTTTGAGAAAAAGTATGCTAAGATGCAATTGGTGGGGAACATTAGCTAATAAACAGTGTTTAGACTAACTAAGTAACAAACTAAGTAAAAAAGCAAATTCTCCTCAAGTCTATACTCTGGCTCAGCTTTGAGCGTTTACACTTCTTTCTCTCTCCTGAAGGAGCGGCAGCGTCTGGAGACCATCCTGAATCTGTGTTCAGAGCGGGATCAGAGCAGCTCGGCCGTGGCAGACCTGCAGAAGATCAATAAAGAACTGGAGAAGCTGCAGGTGTCTGAGGATGAGTCCCTGTTCGCCGACTCGCCCGGCGGGGCTGTGGAGAATGGCTATAGCTCCAGGGCCGGGGAACTCCAGGCCAGTGAGGAGAGCCAGGTACGCCAGCGCCGCAGCAGCAGCCAGCGAGACTTCAGGGCGGAGTCACCGGCTGTCAGTCTTCGCAGCTCCGCCCCCACCCCTTCTCCTCGACTAATGAGAACCGGCAAGGTGAGGGTTCAACAGGGTTGCATATCATTGCATGGCTTTGAACAGAAATAAAGAGTTTTGATATAGTCTGTCTTAAAATAAATAAACTAAAAAAACGGATGAAGACAGTCCAGCCACTTTGTCTCCATTTTCCCTGTCCTACACTGAGCTCCTGTGTTTGTATAAAAGGGCTGGGTTTTCAAACTGGTTCTCAGGGACCCCTAGATGGTCCACATTTTAGATACAGTTCAGCTTACAACACATAGGGTAAGAGCAAATGTAGAGCAGCATGTAAGTTGTCTGGGGATTTGTCAACTACTGTTTAAAAGAGAAAAAACACCTCTCTAGTTTTGGATGCCTCCAGGGACGCTTTGTGCAAATGTGGTAGATGCCTGCAAAAATAATATTTAAAACTGTTTACAAATGTATACTACTAAATATACTAAATAAAACTAAAAAGAATAAATACAAATAACATTATAGAGTCAATTATAGTGATGTTATATTCAATAAATTAGTGTGTTCTTGTGGAAGTCCAGTATTAATTGTAGTTTAGAGTAAAAATAGAGAAGAATGTACAGAATTGACGTGATTATGGTGCCTGAATTCATCTGGTGTTAAAGTGAGAAAATGAATGTCCGTCATTATCTTGGTGCAAATATAACACTGTAACACATCAGATGGGCTCAGAAAGTTCTTTTTTTGACCTGCATATCTACAGGTCAGACATGTCCTCATATAAAACGGCCTGGCATTTTCTTATCGGGCACATGTATAATACTGTACGGTTTTGAGGAGACACCGAGAAGATGAGATCATTTCATTTTCAGTGCTTTTCTGGTGACCTCTGTGAGAGAGAATTCTTCACTGTGCTCTTCCTCACGTGCCTTCCTGTGTGTGTGATCTTCTAAGTTGATTCTATATTTAGTAAAGGTACTCATTCTTCCTGCTGCTAATTCCTTTGCCTTTTTGGAGAGTTTTCAAGTCCACTCTCCTCCCTCCTCAGGCATGCGCATGAACACGCTTGAAAACACACACACAAAAGAATGTTACGGGGGGGTTCTCCCTGGTCTAATGTAATTAAGTCTCTCTGCGGGAAATCAGGGTATTTCCTTATCTGATGTGTACATAAATCACATCTACAAGGTGCTGAAAGTAATTATTTATGCACCTTTGCATCCTTCCCTCTCCACATCTCTTACTCTCTCTCTCTCTCTTTCTCTCTCCCTTTTCTCTTACTATGTCTCTATATTTCTATTTCTCTCTCATTCTCTTTCTCTCTTTTTCTTGCTCTCTCTCTTTCTCTCTCTCTCTGTTTATCGCTCTCTCTCTCTCTCTCTCTCTCTCTCTCTCTCCCCCTCTATCTCTCTCTCTCTCTCTCTCTGTCTTTCTCTCTCACACTCTCTCTCTCTCTGTCTCTGTCTCTCTCTCTCTTTAGTGGTGCGGATCTGGGACACACTCCATAGCATAAACTGTGCTGTTCCGAGATAAACATTATTGTCCAAATATAGCGAGGTTATACAGAGTGTGTTTGAGCTAAAGTGAGGGAGAGATTAGACACAGCAGAGAATTCACCTGGGTGTTCTAGTGTTTGGACATAAGACAGTCTGTGGTTAATGACAAAGGTCAATAATAAATGCCCTTTTCCTACCTTAATGTTTTGGATTCTCTAAAAGAGAATCTTAAAGTTTAAGTCTGCCTGGGTGGGTGTTCTGTGTATTTCACAATGCAGTTCACCAGATACCTGAAGCCCAGAGCTGTGGGATGGCTTACAGTTTTTCTGAATTGCTAAAACACATTTCCTAAAATCTCATCTCTTTGTCTCAAAACACTAAACACAAACTCC
>JBBPDC010000001.1:9475016-9488242 GCA_037974485.1 Hemigrammopetersius urotaenia | reverse complement strand
GCTTCACTTGGTGAATGGGTTAAATGCAGAGGAAGAATTTTGTGCTGTGTGCTGTGGTGTGTTCACGTATGACAGAATGATCACTTTCACTTTCACTAGTTGGTACAATTAGCTTATAATAATCATATGCTAAGCGTTTTTGAACAAACAGTGGTAGCTGACTGACACTGATCATTGATATATTGAAACAGTTATTTGATTGGTGCCTGTGGATTAATAAAAAACCACATGCAAGTCTATTGCAAATCTAATATTACTCATAATTTGAAAAGTTTGAAAATCAGCAAGAAAAACTGGTTTAGAAAAGTGTGTTGTGGTTTCTGATGATTATAAGAACATATTTGTTGACCTGTGTTATTAGTATTCATGTTCTGATAAAGAAACTAAAAGTCCATGCTTTTGACCAGTAGTGTAAAACAGATAAAAACTGTGGACCGAATGGAGCAGAAGGGTTAATGTATCTGGGCAGATGCTTTCTGGATTTGTTTATTTGTTTGTTGAGATAGTGTAGGAATGTTGGTAAGATGAGAGGCAGGAAATGCTCCTGTGTTATTAGCGATGGGCATTCATATCCTCGTCCACACACTGGACCTCCCTCCCAATCCTGACTGTGGCTTGCATTTCACTGCACTTTGGTTTAATGACCCAATAAGAGACATCTGTTACCTCCCAGAACGTTTACTAGAAGCGTTTATTAGGAAAATAAAGCAGCCGAAAAAAGAATTCTCAGGAAGGATCCATGGAGGAGCCACTTTAGTTTACCTTTTAAAAAAACTTTATTTTTTTATGAGAGAAGTGATGGTGAAGTACCGTGTCAACATTTAAAGAACCTCCACATACTGTAACAGTAATAATATCTACCTGGAAGCCCTAGAACTGGACGTTCAAACAGAGCAAGTACTGTCCTGCTGTAGTACGTGGAGTTGTGCTGGGGTGTGTGCTGTGCTGGAGGGCTTTATCTGGGGTTCCCTAGGGCCAGGTCATCAGTGGGGAGGGGCTGCCTGAGCTCCTTGATGCCTATCAAGGTTCCTGTGCCGTCCCAAATCCGCTGAAGCCATCCTCACACACACTAACGCCTAACACTCAGCCAGAGCTGATCTATAGACCAGTCTTGCTGTAGGACACCACAAACCTAACTGAATTCTCGGGAGTTGTACTTACCTGACCTACAGAAAACTCTTGAGTTAAGAACTTCTTCAGTATTCTGGACTGTAGAAGACGGTAGTTACACGGTGGCTGGGGTGTGTGAGGGTAGAGAGGGGCCGCCAGCTCAGGCAGTGGGCAGCGGCCTGGCCTGCAAGCATGGAGAGCCATGGGCTCCCGGGAAAGGTGAGGGAGCACAATCAGGTAAACGACTGTGCAAAGATCTGCAGATGCATTCGAGGAACGCTGGAGTTTCTGGAGTTCTGGACTTTCTGTGTAGAATTCAGTTTCCTCTTCGTTTCGAAGTGATTCTTCATTCTTAATCATTCATTCTCATTCTCTCTTGTTTGTCTCTGATTCTGTTTCTGTATTCCTCACATGTTTGGTCTTGTGTGCTGCCTTTCACCCAAGTTGTCTCTCTATCTCTCTCTTTTTCCTTTTTCTGTTTTTATTCACTATCCTTTTCTTTCTTCACTTTTTTCCCCTCTATTGCTTTTCTTCCTGCTCATTTTCTTTCTTTTATTCTTTACTTATCTCCTCTTTCTTTTCTTTCATTCTTTGCTTCTCATTTTCTTTTTCTTTCTCTCATTTTTTTCTTTTCTCTTTTTTTTCCTCTCATACCCTTTCTCGCTCTTATCCTCTTTCATTCTTTGCTTCTTTCTTGTTTTTTTTTTTTCCATTATCTTTTCTCTTTTCCCCTCTCTTTTTCTCTGTTCTCTTTTTTTCTCTGTATTACTTCAAACTCATTCTCTCATTCTTACTCTTTCTCTCTCTCAGGCTACAGTCAGCAGGTGGTGGGAGAAGAGCACAGGTCGAGACTGAGTGAGCTGAGCGGCCGCACCACCTCTCAGACCAACGTCTACCTGGACTCTCTGGGTTACCGTGACAACGGGCACGCCTTCGACACTCTCAGCGTGGACAGTTCAGACAGCATGGAGACCAGCATCTCCGCCTGCTCACCCGACAACATCTCCAGGTCAGTCACTCCTGCCCATTGCTGCCCATTATTCCTGGACATTATTACCTATAATACTTTATAGTTTGTGCAATCAGAAACAACTGCGCTTTTACAAAAATAGCCAAAAAGGCTACATAGTCTGTGTTGTAAGACTATGCAAAAAAGTCCAAGATGGATGAAAGGAAGAGGGAGAAAGATATGAATATAGCTAAATTGTGTACACCTAGGTTGTTACTAATTTTTTTTTCTGTAACTAAATGACCTATAACTAAAGAAAATAAATTAATAAAGGAACTTATCTGTTTCATTATTTTTTAAATAAATCCATAGAAGCCAATAGAAGCCTGACGATAACTCATATGAAATGTTACAAAGCATCATAGAATCTTTATTCAAATAAACAATGCACTGACAACAAAAATACAAGACACATTTTAATAATAATATTAGTTGTAACCATCAGAGCACTAATTACACTGCAGATTATACTAAACCTCTGTTTGGAAGAGGTTTTAGTAAAGTAAATGGGAGTCAAGCCAGTGAGGTCATTTCTTTCAGCGGTGTTGTGCTAATCCTGAGCCTTTGTATATGTTTTGAGTGTGTGTGTGTGTGTGTCTGTGTCTGTGTGTGCACATTTGTGTATGTTTTCCTATATTTTCAGGACAGAAATGTTGGCCATTTATTATTTTTCAACTTTTTGCTTAAGGTTTGGCTTAGAATTCTTATAACAAACAAATATTGGCCTATTATATACTACAATATATATGTAACACAGTAATACACGTGGAATGTATGAAGCCATGTCCTCATGAAGCATAAAAACGTGTGTGTATGTGTATCTGATGAGGCTTGGTTCTGGTGTAATGTGAGTGCAATGCTGGATTAATGTAAAGCGTGTGCTGGACCAGAGGTTGTAGCTCTAGAGAATCAGGGTCTATGGTGGTGGAGTGGGTCCCCCCCCCCCGCCACCCAAAATCATTCAAGCCAGGACAGGGAGGCTCGGATTACAGCAGGAACAGTTAGAGGAAGCAGATTTTGGAGATCTTTTTTTCTCCAGTTTGAATATAATCAACAGCAGAGCGCGGGGAGGCTGCATGTTCTTTGTGTTGCTGCGGCGCAGTAAATTCTAGCCGGCTCTCTTCAGGTTCCACTGGTTCCAGAGCAGATATGACTACGGTTCATATGCACCGTCGCAGGTAAGAAGCGTTGATGCTGGGGATGAGCTGGGGCATGAAAAAGAAGAAAATGTGCAGATGTTGACCCCTTGCTGGTCAGATGGATGGCAGCTTGGCCAGAGAAAGGGGAGGAAAAGAGAAAGAGAGAAGATCGACAGGACAGTAGATTTATGTCAGTCTGTCTGTCTGTTATTAGTCAGCTCCTGTTGCCAAAGCATGCTGAGGATTCTGCAGTCATGTCTACATGCTGGTTTGGACTGGTTCTCGCTGCGGCTTGGCTGACTTTGCGCATCTGTGCTGGTAACTAGTAGGTAGTGAAGCTGTGATTATGCTGAACCTTGTACCAGAGTAATTAGGGCCCACTTTATGACACACTTTCACGGTAAGTGCAGAGTAAGTAGAGCCACAGTTGCACTACTCACTTGTGGTGCAGGAGTTCAGTGGAGAGTCACACCTGACAGTCTGCACTGAGGACCTTTGTGGATTTTTTTCCCCCTCTCAATTTCTACAGCAAGCCACATTAGAGATACAGTACCATCCTGTGCAAGTTAAACTAAAAATGTGTTTAGCTGTTTTTTAAAAGCTGATATTAGAATGTATATGAATAATAATAATACAGTGAATAGTGTTTTTTATTTAAGTCTGTGGGTTTGCTTAATCATTCCCTCATGAAGGTCCAGCATTACATTGTAGTTCTAACGGAATACCTGTTTCATCTCAATCGATGCTTCATTAGACTAAATCCGTTGAGCTGCTGATGGAGTTTCACAAATCCATGCAGAGGCTGGAGGTGAAATCTTTGTTCTAAATACCTCACTATACTTCAAGTACTTTTTACAAACAGAACAAATCTTCTTATTAATGAATACTTTCTTGTTTGTTTGTTCTGTAAACAGTGCATAATTTCTCCAATTTTTTAATGTATTGTCATTTCCTTTCAAATGATGCTTTAAAGAAAAAGATCTATATTTGGAAATAAATATTGTCAGAAGCTCTTAAAAACAAAGGCAAAGCTGTTCAGTTCAATACTTGCACCTATAAAAGGTAAAGCCTGAGAAACTGAACATTTTTGCAGTGGTGTCTTCTTTTTTTCCAGAGCTGTATATATACACAGTGTTGCTACCGTATAGGTCTTCTGCAGTATGCTTTTGTCCACTTTCCTAACGGGACATCATAATCCAGATAATCCAGTTCTGAACATCTGAGGCCAGAGTGTGATGTAATAATGCAATGATAATTATTGGTGGTATAAGCTTCTATTACCTACATCAGCAAAACCAAAGAAGCAAAGCCCAGACACAAACATGTCCTGGCTGATGGTCTACCCTTGGGGTGAGGAGAAAACATTTTGCTGTTGCTTCAGGCCAATGGGCTCAGATTTCAGAAAAGTCATCAGGATGGAGAGTCCGCGTATTTACGAGATTCGGCTGCGGTTGCTGGAAGCCTGGTCAAGTTTGAGAGCGAGCTGGGGTTCTAAAAGAGAGGGATGGGACTGTGGAGGTTGGGGGGTAGGGAGAGGCTTGGCTGAGAGTTTAGAGGAGAAAGTGAGGGGTTTTGGAGAAAGGGGGGGCTGCTTCGATCTGTTCCACGTGTTGCTTTTGAAGTTTGAGTGGAACGCATCGCAGTCCGAATCTGGTCTGCACTCTCCGGCTCGCCGCCTGAGCTCTAATGCGTTCCAGCACTGACTGGCTTTATTGATTCCTGCTGCGTTCTGCAAGGGATGTGTGTGTGTGTGTGTGTGTGTGTGTGTGTGTGTGTGTGTGTGTGTGTGTGTGTGTGTGTGTGTGTGTGTGTGAGCTCCATAACTGAAGATGTTTCTAAGAATCGTTACAGCTCATGTGCTGTGTAGTACTGCTTTGTTGCCTGTACTGTGTGTGGGCGGTCTGCTGTAATGAGGGAGAAAATCATGCTTCATCTCATTTGTTCTAAACAGCGCCAGCACCTCCAACACATCCAAGATAGAAGAGATGGAGCGGCTTCTTCGAGAGGCCCAGGCAGAGAAACACCGTCTCCTGGAGCACAGGGTAAACACACATCCCTCAGCCACATCATCACATGCACTATGAGTCCAAAATGATACAGACGCTCCTGTTGGACTACTGCGTTTATCTGTCATATTCGTTGCAGGCGTAGGTGTTCAGTTGGCCGTGTGCTCCGCCTACATTTGGGTTGTAACTGCTGACAATATTTGCACATGGGTTTCAGATCATCTCAGCTTCAGATCCTTGTCAAATACCTACTGTGTGCTAGGCTGGACACTACTACTGGGATTTTGTCATGGTTCAAGGTTACTTTTATTGTCATCAGCAGTTACACAAAGCGATGAGATGTTTCTCAACGAACCACAAGGAAACAAATAGGGAAACATTTAGTGCTGTGCAAGTTACGTCGGAGGCAACAGACAATGCAATAAATAGACACCAAAACAATTGTAACCACGGCAACAGAATGGTTAGTTGTGGAATGATGAGTTGGACTTGGACACAGGTTGGACACAGGAGGCAGTTAGGAGCTTTCTGATTGGTTCTTTATCCATATCCGCACATCTATGTGGATGAAATATAAGTGTAGCTCATCGTGCATGATGCTGTAGCAATCAAAATTCATGTAATATTATTTCCGCCATATACACAGAACACAGTAAAATGAAAGTGTTCATTCAGGACCATCATACAACAACAGAAACAACACAAAACTACATAAATGCTGACAGGACAAAATACACAGTACAAAGAGAACGGGAGAGAGATTGCAATAAAAACATAAGAGCAACAAAATAACAGGACAAGACATTTAGTGTAGTTGTTGTATTTAACCCGTTCACCCAATTGAAGCAGCGGGCAGCCAGGAACGCCACGCCCAGGAAGCAGTGTGTGTGTGGACGGTACCTTGCTCAAGGGTACTTCAGTGATGCCCCTAGTCGTCCTGGGATTCAAACCCACAACCCTCTGATTGCAGGGGAATATCCCTAACAGCTAGACCGCCAGCTCCCCCTGTATTATGTGAAGTTTATGGCAACACATCGAAGAGTTTTCTCTGAAGCTTGCTGTAGCTGAGATATTGTTGTGTGCGCGTTTGTCCTGTTTTAAAATATTGTTTGCCCCTATATGCCACACTAGAACAAAGGTTTGTTTGTTTGATCATTCTACATGTCAGTCAAATGCCCCTTTCCTGTTAAAATCAATAAACGACAAAATACATCACGATTCCTGACCAGAGGCAAAAGTAATAATCCAGACCTGCTCGACCAACAGTGCTCATCTCTCCAGTGTTTTTGTGAATGGATGGAATGAAACTCAGCATCAATGTTCCAACATCTACAAGTGATTAGAGGCTGTTTTGGGCTGCATGTGTGTCCAACTCTCTATATCTTTGGAAGAAGAAATACCGGACAAATATTTTTGGACATTACGACCTGGCCACAGTCCTCTCCATCTGAGAGCTATAAATGAGTTCCTCTTCACTAAAGAGCTTTACAGCTCTTTAACTGAGCTTGTTTACTCTTTTAGAAGTCCAGCGCTCAAGCGTGAAGAGAAGAGGAACACACTGGGCCCGAGTGCTGTGGGAAACCAGCCCCCGTTCTTGCCGCATGTCATGGGAGGCTGCAGGGACTCTGATAATGTTAATGTCTGGTTGAGTTAAGCTTTCAGCTACAAGGCTGGGATTGACAGTAATGTGTGCACCAGTTTAGTCAAATATGGCCAATTAAGAACTCATAAAGGTTAAATACAGACAGGAAACACAGGCATGTGGTGGGAGGGAGATAAGCAAAGGAGTGTGTGTGTGTGTGTGTGCGTGTGTTCAGGAACGTGAGATAGAGGTGCGTCGACAGGCTCTGGAGGAAGAGCGGAAGAGGAGAGAGGACTTGGAACAGCGGCTCCAGGAGGAGACGAGCAGGCGTCAAAAACTCATCGAGAGAGAGGTGAAGCTCCGAGAGAAACAGAGAGCACAGGTGAGAGACGGAAACAGTGAAGAGAGGCAGCTGTCTTAAAGCCACAAAATCAAATTTACCTTCAGTGGAGGCGTTTAGCTAAGACATTTTTCATGTTTGAAGTTTGCTTCTTTAGTTTTACACATCGATGAGCTTAAAGCCCTCGAACTAAACAACCGCATCACTGAATGATCACATATTTGCCTCAGATTGTACTTAAGTCATCTCAAACAGTCTTGCATATGTGACATACTGTTATCTACAAAATCTACCAATTCTTTTATCTACAATTTGTATATAAAGCACTGATTATCCACAGTAAGTATTGGAGAGTAACTGCAAGTAATATTACGCTGCCACAAGAGGATCATAAGTAAACACTTTACAGTATTTATTGTATTACATTATCTGTATTTAATCTTTTTTTCTGGCAACATGCATGCTATATGAATTGTCTGTACTTTGTCTATTTCACCCATTTAACTGGCATGTGTGGGATGTATAGGTATATAGATTAAATATGGCTAATATTTGTGATATATGCTTCTATTACTATTACATTAGCCTTTGTTCCAGTGCAAACCTAAAGAAGCAAACTTCAGGGCATGATTTGGCTGATTGACTGCACCATCTATTTGTAATGTGACTTTAAGAAGAACACATGACATTTGGTTCTTTACGTACACTATGCTTTCACTGTTATTGTTCACACTTTGGTATTTGACCTCTGGACCTTTGCTTTCTCAGTCTCGGCCGCTGACCCGCTACCTGCCTGTGAGGAAGGATGACTTTGATCTGCGAGGGCATATCGAGTCGGCCGGCCACAGCATCGAGACGTGCTACCACGTGTCCATCATGGAGAAGACCTGCCGCGGCTTCCTCATCAAGATGGGCGGCAAGATCAAGACCTGGAAGAAGCGCTGGTTCGTCTTCGACCGCAACCGCAGGACCCTGTCCTACTACGCAGGTCAGAATAATGTACATCACCTCACTCCAGTGGCTTGGATATATGAGCCCCTGTCAGTCCGAAATGAATCGATATTCAGTTAATGTCTGCTCTGTGGTTCCAGATAAGCATGAAGCCAAGCTGAAAGGAGTCATTTACTTCCAGGCCATAGAGGAGGTGTACTATGACCATTTAAAGAATGCACACAAGGTAGGCTAACGTTCGATTGGTTATTATTGCGTTCCTGAACATCCTAGGCTTTTAATCACTTGGACACAATGGTTTTTATTTGGTTATCAAGCAATAAGCAATAGTGAGTTCACAATGGTTAAGCAGTGTGGGTCACACAAAGCAGATAAATAATTTCATGTATTCTTAAAAATATGATTGGAAACACTTGCGATATTAAATTTCTCCACCAGGTCATGTAGCTTCTTATCAACTAGCTGGTTGCCCCACTGGTCCTTCAGATTTAAGGGTTAAAACTTATTTTCCTGCTCTAGTGCTGCCCTCTTGTGTTCTGAATGTCTTTTTTTTTCTTCCTCAGAGTCCAAATCCATCCCTGACGTTCAGCGTAAAGACTCACGATCGCGTGTATTACATGGTGGCCCCTTCTCCCGAGGCTATGCGGATCTGGATGGACGTCATTGTCACAGGAGCGGAGGGATACACACAGTTCATGATCTAGAATGTGTTCGTGATCGAGGGCTCTCCTTGTGCCTTAAAGAATACACTCTCCATTGCTGGCCGTCAGTACAGCTGTCCCATTAGTTTGCCATTGATAGGTGCTGTGCACCTCTTCAAGCATGGGATGTTTCACCTGATGATTTCATTGTAGAGCCCAATGTAAATATCCGTAGATATGCTGCCGGTGTGACAGGACAGTCGCTGTTCTTGGAAAAATCTACCCTTGTTTGATTCACAAGCCATCAGCTGGTGTGCAAGGCTAAAGGTCTCAGTGATAGACTGGCTGTATATCTTCACACTACATTCATATGAGCTTTAATGGACTCAGTAGTTATCTAAAGTGCCTTTTAATGTTGATGAAGCTGTTCTGCCTGTGCCATACATACCTTTTTTGAGTACATGCTTTAAAAAAGGGGTTCTTTGGAGCGATGCCATGGAAGAAACACTCTCAGTTCCCTCACAGACCTTTATGAAGCCATTATGTATGACTGCAACAGGCCAAAATCTGTATACGTGTATGCGAAAAAGGAGAGAATGAGGTATACACACTGATGAGCTATTAAAGGGGAATTCCATAGTAATAATGAAAAGAGTCATTTAGAGTGGTTTGATATGAAATGGGATGAGATGGGAACCAGGGAACCAGACATATTAAATGTAAAACTGTAAAAACGACCTCACCGGAAGTTATTACATGAAATGTTTACATTGCCTGATGCCTTTCAAATCCGTTTATGGCTTAGAGGTACGTGTAGGACATTGTAAGGCAAAATATTTGCTTTATTTGTAGATATTGTATATCCTGGTTCCCATCACTGTCAGTGTAAATGGTCTCTGATAGACTTGTGTGTATGGGGATATATATATACATATATAAATATATATATACACTTACCACAAATGCATTGTCGAATTTTGCAAATCTGTGGAATCTCCCTTTTAAAAAAACCGTAACAGTATCTGAATTGACTCGGATAACACTGGTCAACACTGAAATTGTTACTGATAATGTGACCATGACATTTTTTTATTGGCTCTCACTTTGAAGATATTTCATATAGTTCATTTTCTTTGTTTCACCATGTAAATGTATCTGGCAGGACTGGAACAGATACCAGGGAAAATGGTCCACTACCATGCTGGCTGACTAATGCTGGACACCCCCAGAGATGCCCGAACAGCTGTACAAGCGACGGGCAGAGAAATCTAAGTAGTCTAAGATTGGATTTTTTACAGGTATTAACCGTAGGCCTGTTACAATTGGCATGCATTTTGTGATATAAACAATAATTATTGCAGATTAAAAAGAAATAAATAATAATTTTTGCATTTTTGACTGTCATATTCACATTGAGAACATGGAAATTGATAAGAAATGACTAATTGTATTTCAGTAACATGACTTTTGTAAAAAAAAAATTAAAAAAAAATCGTTGACCAGTGTAATTGGAGTGCGGTGAATTCCACTTGGTTCCAGGCCCCACAAAATGGTGGAACATTTCTCCACCGAGAGCACTGCACCATGTTTTAAATCATGATTGGCGGTACACCAAGTAGGGTTCTAACGTGTTATGTGTTGAGTGTGTTTGGAAGCACTCGTCTTATGTTTTGGTCCTCAGGGATGCGGCGCTCTATGGCAGTATTAGGGTTGGTGGTGTTTTTTTTCTACCAAAGACAAGTGGAAACAAATAATATAATCCACAATGCAGAGTGTTAGTACAGACACTACACAACATGAGTGTATGTGTGTAAATAAATATATATATATAGATATAGAGAGAGTTCTGTGTGCATTCTGAGTGTAGTTTTAGTAACCAAAGGTGCTACAAGATGTATGCTTTCATATTATTTTTTTAATATGTGGTTTTTATAAATAGCCATATGCTGTGATAATAGAACAATAATGAATCTGGTCAGTGGTTTTACTTCACAAACATAATTTAAAATGTGGAGAGGAGCTCAAGTTCTTAGAACAGTTTCTCAAATACGGTGTATGTTACTTTTACACATATAAGAAGACTGAAAATGGTATATGTTGAATGAATATTGCTTTTAAGGCCCGTTTTTCAGGCCTTTTAGGTTGAAGTTCAGTTCTGCTCTTATTGGCCTGGGATCTGATGGTTTGTTCAGGAAACACATGATTCTTTGTTCATGATTGTGATCTGTTCATCAGTGCTGTTGTATTTATACCATAATGATCAATTCCTTGTCATGCCACTCCTCACATCACCAGCAGGGGGCAGTATTTGTCTTAGACACTCCACCAAATGGAGCTCCACCGTTGAGTTAATACTGATAAGCTTTGGCCTGCTGTATATTTCAGAAAGCCAACTGAATTTATATGAATGTCCTATTTTTGAGACGTTATTTATGCTATTGTTTACCATGCATGCACCTATATTTCTGAATCCAGAGCAATAAAGCCAGGACACATCATATCTGTTTAACTCTATGTGTGTGTTTCTCTGGTGATTTGCTGTTTGTCCCCTGTGGTTAGATTTTGTCTATAAAAAAGCCTTTTTTTTTTCAGATTTCCACTTATTGTTCATTTTTAAATGATCATTCTCTAGCCTCTGTGCAGCTGGTGGCTCTATATGTTTGGGAGCTGCCCCTATGATCAGAAGGTTTCGAATCCCAGGACTGCTAGTGGCACCACTGAGGTACCTTAAGCATGGTACCGTACCCACACACTGCTCCCCAGGCACCCCTCATTGCTGGCAGCCCATCTGTTCTCTTGTTGAATGGGTTAAATGCAGAAAATGAATTTCCCACTATGAGCTGTGCTGGGGTGTGTTTACATGTGACAACAATGAGACAAGTTGCTTTACTGTGGCTCTAATATTGATGTACATATGTGACCTGGTCCATGTTGCCTCTTTCACTTTTCAGATATCTTCAAATTTGGGAAGCAGCAATGTTACATTTACTTCCCAAAATCCTGTAGGCTGAGTGTGCAGTCACAGGTAAATTATTCATGGTTGTGATGTCGTAGCCATGTTGAATTCAAAACGAGGTGATTTTGCTGTTTTTAAATGTTTTGAAAGGGAACGTGAAAGGGTTCCTATATTATGATCACTTTACAAAGTTGGATCCCTTTTTGAGTCCAACTGTGAGGGTGGACTTGTTTAAAGAAATATGTTCATAAAACAAATGATCAGTGTTTAGAAAATTAATTATTAACACTGATTTATAACACTTATTAGTACTTTTTAGTACTTATTAGTACATATTAAAGATAAATTATTAAAATGACTAGAAATGTAAAGAGGTGATTCAAATCTGACCTGTTTTGAGTGAGAAGCAAGTCTTTCTCCGGTAAAGAAAGGGTGTATGACCTGGAGTTTCATGATGATAACCTAGTTCTGCATTGGAAATATAATGCCCCCTTTGGCGCCTTTGCAAATGACCATGTCAGTAAGGCTTAGTCCTAAACCTGCTCTAATTCTGCATAATGCTGCATCTGTGGCTCATGGCTGGTGAAGATGCTGCATTCAAATGTGTGTGTGTGTGTGTGTGTGTGTGTGTGTGTGTGTGTCAGGTTCATGTGTGTATCCTCTCTTCTCCTGGAGAAAGTCCAGGCCTCACTGTTATCACTGAAATCAAATGAAGGCTCTTGGCGATAACAAGGTGCAAAGTGGATTTGTTGGAGCGATCAGAAGATTACTGCATGCTGTGGATGTTCCGCCAAGTCAGATTACTGTAAAAATTCGCCATGGTTTTCACCAGAATCCGAGCTTGGCCATGCGTGAGCGTTTGCTGGACTACAAAACAAACTCGGCCACTAACAGATTTCTCAGGCATCCATTATTAGTGGGGCACCTCTTATGTACGTGTGCGCCGAATTTACTGGATTCAAACATGTTCATCCTTGTTATTAATATACTTTGCATGAAAATGTTTGGCAGTGATTGTGTTCACAAATTACATTTTACTGAAGTGGAAATGGTTTACACATCTGAAGCAAGTACCTTATGGCACCTGACCAGTGATTTAAATCATAAACAGGTTTTGAGACGATTGGGTTTCTGTGTTTTTCTAAGGTTTAAGATATTATTTTTTAAATGCCTTCAGACAACATGTCTGTCTCTTACGGACATCACTTCTCGTCTCCGGTCGTTTAAGATCGTTTTTGCAGTTTGATGCCACTGAAATTAGTTTCATTAGGCCTGACACTGAGGGTGGTCAGTGTCAGGCCTCTCCCCTGTTTTAAAGCACGTTAGAACAACACACACCAACACTACATTTCAGCGGGAGGTGGGAAGCATGGGGTCTTCTCCTTTTTTTTAACACCCCTGTTCTCTGTTCACTGTCCGGGGCGGGGGACTGTGAGGATGAGCTGTCCGTCCGGTCGGGGCCTGGGCTGGTGGTCTTCTCTGCCGCTGCGGG
>JBBPDC010000001.1:9451301-9471390 GCA_037974485.1 Hemigrammopetersius urotaenia | reverse complement strand
CCCCCCCCCCCCCCCCCCCCACCCCCCCCCCCCCCCCCCCCCCCCCCCCCCCCACACACACACACACACACAAGCTGTGGATTTACTGCCTCTTATGCAACTGCTGTTTGGTTTGACCATGTGACGGTACTGTATGGGTTTGTGACTACGCTGAGCAAGTCATACAATGTGAGGAATCTCCATTCACTGCTACTCCAACTGCTCAACCTGCCAGACCCTTCAAGATTATTCTTTTTTTATTTTTTTATAACTTTATTCAATTCACCCTTCCTTGTGTCTGTGAATGTGACGTTTGAATGGTTCTGTCACTTGTTGATGAATGTGCTATTTATGTGCTATTTTGCATAATCTATGCATCAGACGTAAACAGTCAGTTACCACATCTATTTAAGATCAGAAATCCAACATACACTGATAACAGAATCCAATGGGAAGCTCAGCACCTGCCCCTTGGCTTCTGTTGTAAACAGCAGTGCTTCTGGAGATTAGGAGGAGAAGAAAAAGGAGAATGTTTATGACAGGTCCCACTGGTAGAACTTGACACAGATTCGAGATTGAGTCGTTGCTTTCTCTCTCTCGCGCTCCGCCCTCACCACCCTCTTTTACTCAGTCCAAACTGGAGAGTTGGGAGATGCGGGAGGATGTTTAAGTTGACACGAGAGATCAGCGTGATCCAGCCTATTGATCAGATTGATTTTTTAATCTCTCTTCAGAGGCTTAACCTCCAAGCTAGGCTCTGAGCCCGAGTGCGTCCGGTAGGTTAGAGAAGCACGCACTGATGCAGCTAGATCACAAGTGAAGTTCATGCACTCCAAAATGTGAGCTCATACATGTACATCATACTGTATAAATAAATGTATAATATTGGATCATATTTTACATTACAGTAATGTATGTATGTAAGCAGTATGTAAATATTCATGTGCAGTAATTTTCTGAATCAAATCCCAGGCACCAGAAAGATATGTGTCAGTTTTGAAACAATTGCAGTGCAGGTTAGTCTTGTTTTATTGATTTGTGAAAACACACACATTCTCAGACCCTCATGGACTTGCACAATATCCTTACACAGTTCGCCCTGTTTTCATCCTTGTTCCCAACTCTCAGAGTGAATGATTTATGAAACACACCAAAAGTATGGCAAAGGATGTGGATGTATTATTGATGACGATGAAACAAGCTCTTTACAATATCGTGAGAACAGTTAGACCTACTTTTGAACAATGACATCACCCCTCAGGGCTGCGCTCTCAGCAGGCAGACAGTGTAACTGTGGGAAAGGCCAGTTTAGGCCACTAAACTCTAGGCCTGTTTGGTAGTGGCGTGATTTTCAGAGAGCAGGGGGAGCGTTTGCCTTTTGCACCACATATGGGGTATTAATCTCAGGAGACTGCAGCAAAGGGAAGAAATATATGAAATGTGAGAGCCTGTCTATCTTGCACAAGAAGTGATGCGTGACTGTGTGTATGTTAGTGTGTGTGTGTGTGTGTGTGTCTGTATGTGTACAAACTCACATTCTGCACCACACTCACTCCAATCAGCTCCTTCATATTCAGTGGGCTTGCTTCACTCTGCCAGCCCCACCTCCACCTCTCATTGGATGACCTACTGAGGTTGCCATGGAAACTTGTGTAGTGGGACAAGCCTATGAAAGAAGGGGTGCAGGTTCTGAATGGCCCCCCATCACACGGTTTCATGTATGCTAACACACACAGACACAGACACACACACAGACACACACACAGACACACACACACACTCGTTTTAATACAATGACAGGACATGAGGTCCTGACTACTATGCAGTCAGCTCTGACCTTTTCTCAGACCTACTTTACACAGGTGACCCTCTATGCTTTTCCCTCCCTGTTGATGCTGAGTGGGGAGAACTCGTTGGGGAGGAAAACAGAGACAGAGAGAGAGAGGGGGGAAAACGAGAGAGAGAGTCTGCTGGAGATTCCTCCGTGTCAGCTTTTCTGCTGTTAAAAAGCACTTTTTTACCCCCGCACTCCAGGCAAAGGGGGATGTGAAGCCTCGAGCGGTGTGCAAACGTTCAGGAAGTTTTTAGGCAACTAGTTCAAGTCTCCCCTGGAGATGAAGGAATAAGAGATCAACTTGAGCAGAGAGGTTGCCTGAGACCTTCAATGGAATTTAAAGGAATATTCTAGTGTTTTTCAGCCTGACTTCTATCTGCTGCGTCTGTAGCACAAGGTTCTTCGCATCCGCAATCGATAACTTTATGCTTAGAAAAAGAACGAAACCTGTTGCACTCTTATCATAGAGGTGGGCAGAAAGGCCTTGGGCTTTGTTGCCTTTCTCTGGTGCATCTATAAACTGTCCTAGATATACTGAATGTTAATGTATAACACCCTTGGTTTTAAATAGAAATAGCTAGGTTTGATGCTCATTTTGTTAAACTGTTTATTGTCTTTGGCCTAGTTTCATAAATCCCTGCATCACACTTGACATGAACCTGTGCCATTAAGGCCAGTGTCTAAACCAGATTGCACAGAAAACAACAAGAAATCCCATATTTTCCCCTATATCGCTCATGTCAGTGGGTTTGAAATCCCTTTACAAATTATTGTCTGTTGTAACTGATCATATACTACATATGCAGTATATAGAGGTTAGGCTGAACACCATATTCTTTTAAGTTAATATAAAAAGAACTAAATAAAGAGCTTCACACTTTGCAGTGGTATTGGTATTTCTAAACAGATCCACTCCAGCCTATCAGAGTCGTGCACCAACGCACACTGTATGTGTGGGGTTGCTGTTTTGCCTGGCCTTCATCTATGAACTGGTTGACATTTGTAGTTTTCTCTGAACAATCGCCTTCTCATTGTGGAGATAGAGCGTTCTTTCTCTCCAGCTCACTCGCTCTCTTTTAGCCATTTGTGTAAATGCACTCTTCTGTCTTTACTCTCTGTTCTGCTCCATGAGCAAATTCAAGATTCCTGCTTGCCAAAGTCTTCCAAAAGCACTCTGCCAAGCTCTCTCACCCGCTGTCTCCACACACACACACACACACACACACACACACACACACACACACACAGTTAAAGCGATAGTTGCCGCATGACAAATGTGGTCAGGATTTTTGAATGCAATGTGAATGTGTCCACTAAAGGTCAGGCTGCAAACCAGAATGAATTATAGAAAAAAAAGAGAAAATCTCTCTCTGAGATTGAACACACAGTTTTTTTTATATTTTGAAGATGGGTTGTGTAAAATGTTCTTTGGTCAGTTGATTATCAGTAGATTTTGTCCTAGTTACAGTTTTGGTCAGATATTGTTTAGGCTTTGTCCTCTTCCATCTAACACCCCACCACTGCCCCCCACCCCAACCCTCAGACGGTACTGGATAGCCCAGTTGTTTGTGCTTCTCCAGGGTTATACACCAGGCAGAGTGGAGGTGTGCACACTTTTCCAGGCCTAATCATGAAGATCTTAATGCAGATCCCTTTAGGTGCTTTAGGCCTCCAGTGCAAACCTGACAATGTAAACATGGGGCAACAAAAAAAATTATTGGCTGGCTGTGTGCAGCATGCGCATTAAGCAGTTGTCCCTAATTCTTAGCCTGAATATGGATTCGCTCCAGCAGGCCCAGCAGCTCATTAACCGGGCCCCCCGGTGTCCGCAGCTAAGAGGGAGCAGCTTGGGCCCAGAGGTGCCTGCGTAGCCCCCAGGTGGGATACAAGGCTAATGAGAACATGAGCAACAGCTTCCCATCCACCCCCCTCCATCTCAGCTGTCAACCACAATCATGCCATCTTTTTGTCCATATGGGTCCATAGGCCCCAACACACTGACACACATTGGCCAAACAATGACACACTATCCGGTATCACCTTATGTGTGTTTTTTCCACATCGCAGCTTATGTTGTTCTCCTCTTGTTTGTCGTTTTTGCTGAGTTAATTTTGCTTTTTCCCTCTCTCTCAGTCTCTCTCCCCCTCTGTCAGCTCACAGAATCAGGTCTTTGAAAACTGGGGCATCCCACCATTAGTCACACACGTACACTCAGAGTCCCAGCCTACATACCTACACATACACACACACAGACATTAATGAAACCTCATATTGTTCCTGGTTAAAGTCTGACATTGTTGGATACACAATGACCCAAGTATACCTTCATAAAAACTGTAATCTATCAAACCATGGTTACCACAGGAACAGACAAACACCCACCAGGGTCTGTCCTGGATGAGTGTTATGGTGTTATGTAAGTCCTTTATATAAGGATTTACACTGCAGTGCAATAAAATGTTTAGGAAAGTGTGTTTCTCATAGCACCGCTACAGTGGGGACTGCACCACTACACACACACACACACACACACACACACACACACACCTCTATCCAGATGCTCTCAATCCCTTAAAGGGCAATAGCATTGATTTATCTAAACGTATGCATAAGTAAATAGTTCAAATGTAAATAAAGTCATTCAGAATGTGAGTCACAATAGCAATAATAGAAAACAGAGTTTGACTACCCTAATATTTCATCAGATTACCATTATTTTACCATCAATATTATTAAAAGACTCTCAGAACACAGTCTCATCTCATCTGCATTCAGTCCACACATTCTGCCAGAATCTTACCCCACCCTTTACCCCCAACCACCAAAACCAAAGCCACCACACCAATTTCAATAACAGGGCCCTTTCCACAACGATTTAACTCACCATCATAAATCCTCAGCAAACTATCTGACGTGCCTATTTAGCACTTGTCTAAGCAAACACTTCATTCAAAACCCTCACATCAGTGCTGTTTCACACATTTCTGTGGCTGGCTGCCCATTTTCCCCCGTGGTGTGTGTGAAATGGACGCTTGCACATTCACAAGTCTGGAGCCACCACCTCGGCATACTCACAGCGTGGTTTTATTCATAAATTAGTGAAACAGGAAGGGGAAGAAACAGCCCAAAAAAAAAGGAGCACTCATAGGAGGAAGAGGAGGAGGAAGAACGTGGTGGTTCTTTTCTAAAGGAATGTTGTTTACAACTCAAACAAGAAGACAGAGCAGTGAGACAGATTTAGAAAAATACCAGGAGAAAAAAAACCCACACATCCAGCACTAACAGTGGTTGCAGCACGACCTTATGTGCTCCCACTCATTCGGACCCTCGGGCTGTTTCTAAAGCGGGGCCAGTCTGTGTCCAGAGGAGTACGGGAGACTGCTGTCTCCCTGAGAATGGCTGCAGGGCGGAAGACGGTTGACTTTTGACCCAGACTTGCTTCTCTAGCTTCTCTCTTTCACGGAACAGTGAGCAGGCAAAGTATAGTCGTGCCTCTGAGTGTGTGTGTGTGTGTGTGTGTGTGTGTGTCTGTATAGTGATGGCATGCTACATTCACATCTGTGTGTAGTGGAAGTCACTGTAAGCAGGGGGCACTCCTGACCCTGCTCTTTTTTCTTCGTCTTTTTTTGCAGGTGTTTTTTTTTCCAGCAGAGACAGAAACGAGCAATCTAACGTGTCCACAGTGAGGCCTGTCTTGTAAAAAAGAGTAAGAAAGACGTGAGGAAGAACTCAGTATAAAAAAGATGTTCATAGGAAGTCATCTGTTTTTTCATAGGAAGTCGTCTCAAGCGGTAAGAAAAGATCGTCTCAGTACGAAGATTGTGTTCCCTGATCCTGATTGAGGAATGGGGGAGGGGGGTGTTTTTGAAGTCCTCTGCCTTGCTTCATCCTGCAGGGTTTTCCATTTTAATTCTGTTTTGTAAATCCCAGAGAGACGGAGTTCGCAGCTGTGTTTCCCAGAGTGCACAAGGTTTTATTTACGAAGCGGAGCCAAAAGACTCCATTGATTGCTGGTTCGGGAGGAAGCGTACATCCAAAGTGTTCAGATGAGATGTTTACAGAAGAACATTCTTAGATTTAGTGCGAAGACATAACCTTTTCATAGATTGGCAGGCATGGTGAAGAAATCAAACAAACTCAGAATATTGAAAGTGTAATATGTTACATATTGCATGGCATTCTATATATGCACTAATTACATCATTTGTAATATGTGACATATTACGAGACATTAGTTGTACTGATGCAAGAAAGAAACACAGAAAAGGATGCAGGACAGCATGACTTGCTGAAGTTGTCAGTATAATCCAAAAACTCCTGACCCTGCAATAGACCCTGCCAAGCATATGTAAGTGTTTTCAGGTATGTGGCAAGACAACACTTAAATGTGCAGGGCAGGAGGTACTCCAGGATCAGGATCAGGTGTAATTAGAAACACTCATTTTGGCCTAAAGCTCTCAGTGATGGGTCTATAATGTATGAAGCAATTTATTGTTGGTTAGGAGTTCTACTTCCTGTTTTGCGTTGTGTTGACATTCTTGCTGCCTGAGCGACGGACAGGAACCTTGGACACTGGGATGCGAGTGCGTGCCGGAGCATTAGTCTTTGTGGGAGGGTTGCCAGAGGTGGGGCTGGTAGAGGAAGACAGTGCCCCCTGGCTGGAGGAGTGGGATGGTGTTGTCTGCTTAACGCTGATGGGAATCTTAGAGTCTCGAGGAAGACTGGTGCTGCCCTTTATGGAACGGAAAGAAGAAGAGGAGGAAGACGAGGGTTTCTGGGAGGATGGGCTCATTTTGAGATCACATGTGGAAGGTGTGGGTGAACTCATGTCATCATTGTCTGAACCAGCAGCACCGGGACTGTCAAGGTCATAGAGATCGTAAAGTGCATCTCCAGAGCAGCTGTCCCTCAGTAGGCCGTCCCGCCGTGGGAAGCCACTGTCCTCATCCTCTGGTCCAGGTGTGGGAGAGTCCCAGTAGCCTTCATCACTGGGTGGAGCATCTTGGAGCTCTTTATCAATGGGCGGAGGAGAGGGACGGGCAGAATGTTGCTTCCCTGTTTTGTTGATTCCACTAATAGGTATCTTAGTGAGTCCCAGACTTTTCACCTGAAGTGGTTTCTTCTCCTGTCGAATTGATGAGTGAAGCAGCATGGGGTCAGAACGGGGCAGAGCGGGGGAATCCTCTCCCTTCTGGGGCAGCATGTGCCAAAGCCCTTGCATATCTGCATCATCCACACCTTCTGGACTTGCCATCTCTTCACCACCACCCATGTAGGCAACTATTCCACTGCCCTGTGGCTTTTTAGGTGGTGGGCACTCGCGTTGGTGGGATGCCACATAGGGTGAGATGGATGTTAGGTTGGTCACTTGTGGAGGAAGTGGAGGTTTGGCAGGGGAGCATCTTTCAGTTACTGTTCCAATCACCCTACGCCCCCCACAACCACCACTGCTGCTCCCCGTCCCACTGCTGGTGGCACTTCCCCCATTCCCAGAGTCCTCCTCTTGGTCAGCAATGATGTCTCCACAGCCAGTTAGTGAATCAAAGCTCTTGAGTGAGGTGACATCCGTGAACATAGAGCAGAAGCGGTCAACAGAGGGTTCAGAGGGTGGATCGACTAAGCTGTGTTCCAGAGGTGGGGTCATAGCAGAGGGTGGTATGGAGATCAGACAGGCTGGACTGCTGTGTTTAGCCCTGAGAGGTCCTCCTGTTTTAACTCTGAGTGGTGAGGGAGCTGGAGATTCTTCAGAGACCTCTTCAACCGGGGGAGATGAGCTCTTCTCACACTCTCCACTGCTACTCTGTAACTCTTCCAAAGAAGTTTTGATCCAAGTCCCAGAATTGTCTTCAGCAGGACGCTCCTCTAATACCTGTGCTGAGGGCTCCAGTGTAAGTGTAACATTCTCCTTCAGTGTGTCCATACTGTTGGAGCTGGACGGCAGGATGATATCCCCTTCCTTTACTTCTTTGGCTACTTCATGGATTTCAGAAGAGTCGTCCCGTGGCGGGGGTTTACGGCGCCAGCGCATGCTGCTGAAGAGCCCCTTCAGCCCACGGCTCCTGTGCCCCAGAGTGGCTGCTCCATCCCCAACTCGAGTGCTATTGCGACGCAGCAGGGAGAAGAAGCTGAATGACTTGGTGATGGCACTGTGCATCGGGGCAACTGAGACAAGTTCTGCTGGAGCACTATTGAGCAATTCACTGCTGCCGGATTCTTCTGTCTTGTGGCCCTCCACTTCGGATGGAACGTCTGTCGTTAAGCCGTCATGGGTTTTGCTCCTAACAAGCTCTTTGCCACTTGTCTTGCTGCCCCCCTCCCCTTTGTTCTTGACCGAGAAGATGCTCGGCATGCCACTGCCGGACCTGCGCTTGCCGAACAGCTTGAAGGCTGCTTTGTTGATCTTTCCGGATGGCTGGGGCTCGCACGGAGGCGATTCAATACAGTCAGTCTGAACCTCCATCATGGCTGCTCTACTAAATCCCCCTCTCTATCTATCACTCACTTTATTGCTCTCTATCTAACTGCACACTCTCTGTTCCTCCGAATCTCTCCCCACAGTTCTGGCTTCTGCCTTTGCCTGTCGGTGTTCGCTCTGCCTTTCTCTTCTCTGGTGGCTGCTCCTGACAGTCTCTATGGTAACTGGGAGGGCTAAGCCGCTTTCGTCAGCGTTGGAGGCAAGCCAGTGCTCTTTTCTCTCCACCCCCACCATTCCCTCCCCCCTTCCCTCCCTCTCCTCCTCCTCCGCCTCCTCCCCTTCAGCATCGCAGATACTTCTTCTCTTGTCTTTATGTTCATTATTTATTTCTTCATCCTAGATTTATTCCCTTCATCCCACGGACAACGGGCCTGAAAGGCAATGTGCCTCTTACACCAGAAACTGGAGAATGAATAAGCTGTGAGTGAAAGGAAAGAGAGAGAGAGGGTGAGAGAGAGATATATACAGAGTGAGAGAGAGAAGGGCACATTGTAGACATCTCTCCTGTTTATGTTTCTACCCATAGTGTCAATGAACAGAACTACTGCTGTTACAAGAAGGACAAATACAAACTCCTAAAATAAGACTGATCATTATCTCCAAGAAAAACAGTCTGAATGAACAAAACCTCTCAGTGTAAATAAAAATAAGCTCCTGCTGAAAATCCTTCTCAGAT
This sequence comes from Hemigrammopetersius urotaenia, assembly GCA_037974485.1. Lineage (NCBI taxonomy): Eukaryota > Metazoa > Chordata > Actinopteri > Characiformes > Alestidae > Hemigrammopetersius > Hemigrammopetersius urotaenia. The sequence goes on along the minus strand of JBBPDC010000001.1, from coordinate 9,462,426 downwards.
GAGAGGGCTCAGCTTAACATAGGGCTGAATAGCCGCTCCAGTGTCTGTATATGGGATTTGAACAAAGCTGCTGACGGGAGAAATTAAGGGGGTAAAGCCGCGAAGCTCATTTAGTGAAATATTTTACCGTATTTCCTTTAGTACAGTAACACACACACACACACACACACACACACACACACACACACACTTACACTTGAAATGGCCCTCAGAAATTCCTAATGAAATTTAAATGAGATTAAGGCACCGCTCTTGTTGACTGTCCTCACCCGGACTGTCTGGGCTGCTTGATCATGTTCCACGTGCTTGTGTCGCCCCTTCCTCAAGCTCTGCCCATCTGCCTCTAGCATATGGGCACAGGGTGACTCCCGTTACACCCAACTCTTGCTCAATGACAGCCATACGTGTCAGCGTGCGCACGTCCGTCTGTCAGTTAAAACAAGATAAATGAAGGATTGAGGGTTCTCCTCTTCTTTAAGAATTGTTTTCTGTCTTTGTGACTTCTCGCTGCTCATTGAATTTTAATACAGGATATCAGCACATTTTGACATAAAAGCCGGTGAAGAGTATCTGGTATGCACAGTCATGCTCTTGAACTGATTTGAATAGTAACAATGGTTCTCCAGTCCAAAAAAATAGGATGTACCAGTTTTTCCTATTTCCTTTTATATCTTCTGTTTTTTTGTTCTCCGAGTCTTGCCGGGTATCCAGGATAAACCCCCCGAAATGGATGCGCTCTTTCACCTTCCCTTCCACCCCCTAGCTCTGGACACAGACACCCTCTTCCACGTCACTGATGTAAAATAATGCCGACATTCACACACTAGGCAGGGGGCTTCCCCTGGACACCTCCCCTTTTGCTGTCCTGACACTTAGGCGTCACGGCTTGCCTCGTCCCCGGGACTCCTTCCTCACGCCTTGGTGCATAAGGGCCAAATCATTCAGGAAGAGTCTTTGATGCATGGATACATTTTGGTCTGCTCAAACAGAGTAGACACATTTCTGTAAGGCAGAGGGGTTAGAATGCTAATCTAATACAATTACACAGGTCAACAAAAAAATTGTAATCATCAGAAACCACAACACACTTTTCCAAACCAGTTTTCCAGTTTTTCAGATCTGCTTTGAGATTTTTTCAGTCACATCAACTTTTATGAGTATTATGAATTATGAGTGGTATTAGATTTGCATGCGTTTTTTATTAAATCAAGTTACTGTTTCAATATTTTCAGTGTGAAGTCAGACAGGCCACACTGTGGCATAGATATAATGATTGGTGTCAGTCAGCTACCACTGTTTCTTCAAAAACTCTTAGCATATGATTATTATATGCTAATTATACCAACTATCATGCAATATATAACTAACTTCATCACAAAACCTGTACATGCGGGAAAAACTAAACATGAAAAACACTAGAAAACCTACATAAACTTATCTCTGATGATGTTGACCTGTGTTAATATGCTGTCTCCCCTCATTGTCTTTGACTGGGCAGTGAGTGAGACTGGACATGATCTACTCTCCACTGAGTAGAGGAATCTGAAATCAACCATAAGCACAGAGAAGGAGAAACAGAATGAAGAAAAGGAGCGAGTCATAACTGCAACATAACTTGCACCCTGATTTGCATTTCCTCATCTTATCAGCTCCTGTTATTTTTCTTTCTCTGCACTGGCTGTCTGTATTTGCACACATGCTTGCTCCATCTGCGCACTTGAACATCACTGTTACTGCCAGAGGCGAAGCCCTGCATAGAGACAAAATGAAACAGTGGGACAATGGAGTAGGAGGTAGTGTTTGAATGTATTGGCGTGTAACTCAATACTGCTGATCCTTTTGCGCTCTTTATACAGAACGTCCCAAGAAACCTGCAGCAGATTCTAAAGCTCATTCAGTGCTTAAGCCTATTGTTACGTTCTGAGCCATAAAAGACCAGAAAAATCAATACTTGACATAAAGCCCATTGATGAACTGCTGCAGTATATAAACGGAAAGGGTACCTGTCATGGGTGTGTCTGGGTACAAAAGCCTCCCCAGTGCAGAACAGGTGTTGCATGCTCAATGCTCATGGGAGGGTCTAACCTAACCCTGGGTTTGGAAGGTAGCCTGCCTATATATTACTGACCAACACGCCTGTGCTCCGCTAATGAGTGACTTTATGCCTTGTGAACTGACTTACAGACGTCCTATTGTTCGCTACATTAAACCGGTTTGGCGATGGCCGTGCCTTACATTAACCACACAAAGCCAGCGCACATTTATGCAGTCACATGCCCCAGACATACAGTATTTATTCCAGATTCATGTTTTGAATAGACTGACTTCACAGTCAGATGGGAAAAGTAAGAAATTAAAATTATGGCCAAACACTTTTCGAATGGGATACAAAGCGAACATATCAGTCACTTTGAACCAAAGTAGTTTTTAAGGTCAGTAGAAAGAGTCTTGAATTCTTCAGTCCTCTGAAACGCAGTTACACGTGCACAGATGTTGTGCAGAACCGACATGAATGTTTGATGGTTTAGTAAGAGCATAGGGGAGATCAAATAAAGCAGCAGACAGACACCTCAGCTATATTCCGATTCCACCTGCTGAGAAACATCTGTGATGTGAAAATCAGCTTGAGATATTACCTTCCACAGCTCAGCACTTTCTGAAAGCTCTAGACGTCAGTATTTTCTGATGAGATGCTGCATCATGCCACAAGAATATAAATATATATATTATGTATTGACCCAGATATTCTTAAGTGGTAAAAGGAACCAGGGGTTCCAATGTCTATAACAATGTTCGTCAGTTTAGTTGCTATCCAAAATGAGCAGTGAACATGTAACGTTGATAATGGTAAAATGGTGGTAAATCTAAAAAACTTCATCATCAAAGTGTCCCAGGCATCAAGGGGGGCATTAATTAATTAGCATTTTTGTATTACCGCTTCCTGTGAGGTACATTTCAGAGCAGGCATGCCAGATGGAATTCATTCCGGGCCACAGCTCTGCAGCGATCAGCATTTCCCCCTCATTTAAGGCTCTGAATTCAATTCATGAAAGCTTGGCTACCTAACTGATCAAATGAATCAGATGCTGAAGAGCACACTGTTGTGGCCAGAAAAGACTGAGAAGAGTCTGATATATGCATTTTAATCTTATTAAAGGTCAGGTTCCTACCACCACAACAACTCTGATTCCAAGATGCTCTAGAACAGAAATTAAAACCAAGCAGTACGAAGGATTCAGTCTGCTTACATCTTGTGGATTTAATTAATAGCGAGTGGTTTGGCAGTGGCTGCATAATGCACCCTTCAATACAATCAGTATCGCGAGGACTGATCCTATAAAAAGATATATTGTGTAGCCCTGACACCTCCCAAACTAAGAGGTTTAGCCTCTTGTGAACAGACACAAGACTGGTGCGCTGCTTAAACTACCACCATAGATTAACCTGCCCCAGAGATTATTAGCGAATTTTGCTACTGGGATGGGAGGCGGCAAATCCACAGTGAGAAGCCTAGCACCTCACTGAACTAATTTCGAGGTGAGATTTGTGTGCTGATTTATTCTAGCAGATCTGCAACATTAACTCGTTCCCAAAGGCCCCTCTGATGTCATCTGAGGCTACTGTTACCCACACACTGGCAAGAGCTTTGTCTCAACAAGAACCATAATACAAAGAATCATGCAAACACCCTCCCCTAGACCCACACCCTCCACTCTGCCACAGGCCTTGTGTATGTAGGTCTCGCTGGAACTGGCTGTCTCCCAGCCTCATACTGGTAAGGATCAGTGGAAAATCCTGTTCCTCTCTATAATCCTATTCCAGCCTGAGACACAGGTCTGCATGGTTCATGACCAATAATCACTCTTGGGACCCACTTTAGAAGTAAAGCAGAGTGAACAAGTGAAGACTTTAAACTGGAAGAAAAATCCTACGGTCTAGACTCTAAGTCTAGTTTTGCTCCTCCAGTCATTTAATGGCCGATTGTGATGGATGAACCAGAGAACTGCAGCAGACACTGATGCTCCAGTAATTTATAGCCTTAGATGATCACTTATAAAAATGCATGACCCCTGAATTGCTTTAAGACCCCCAAACAGTGACCTCTTTAAAGGCTGACTAAACACGCCAATGGTCAATGACTCATTGCCCACGCTTGAAAAGGCACACTTCAGTCATTACACTGGAGGCATGGTTGCATTTTCTATGCATCAATCTGTGGCCTATGCAGCTCTACTGACATGTACCAAGTGGCTCGACACCAAAGCAAAAACAATAGGCCTTTAGTTGGAGAGATTATGTCCTCTCTTCATTTACCCATTTAATATCTTTTAGTGCTATTAACATTCTTTTTTTTAAAAAAAAAAAATAAAAAAAAAAAAAAAAAAAACTTCTCCCACTCAGGACCATAACAGATATATCATCTGATCTATAGTGGATTTACATTGTAGAATGCAGCTTCTCCATTCACTCCTCCAGCCACCTCATAATAAAGGCCTTCAGCGAAGGCACGTGCACACACGCACACGCACGCGCACACACACACACACACACACACACAGACACACACACACACACAAACCCTTCATCTGCCCAAACCCGAAGAATATACAAATCTCTTTATTTTTCCAGTCCATCTCGATCCTCCAGTATTCTGTGAATCTTCAGCAGGTCATTCGTGCCACTCCAAACTCCAGGCTGACAATGGCTGGCTCGCTCTTGGAGCCGAACGAGCTCTGGAGTTCTCCATAGCCGTTCTCTGTAGCGCTGCTGCCCTCTACTGTCCGCTCCCCACTACTGCTGACGGGAGCATCCTCCCGTGCCTCTTCGCCAAACACTTCCTCCTCCGCCTCTTGCTGGGCCTCCTTGCGACTAAGCGGGGACCCCAGGATGAGGGACTGGGGACGGGGAGGAAAGCTTCGCTCCTGCGGCTGGCTGCGGAGCTCCAAAGGAGAGGTGCACACGCCGAACTTCTGCAGTTTCTGCAAGGAGACACAAGAGGGACATAGGGGGCAGGGAGGCATGCGTCATATCAAGGAACAAAAGGAGCAAAGAGCTTCTCACAGGAAACTCCCAGGGTGAACAGAGTGAACAGGAGAAGTGTGGATAAGCATCTGTTTGTAGAAATATTCTATCAAAAGTTTGGAATATTGGTCAGCAATAATCAATTGGTTGCTATTTTGCTCAATAACTACTTCCACCCAGTGGACTGAAATAGTATAACTACCAAAATGTATTTTTTAGATGTTTATTTTCAATATTTCAAGTTTTTTAGAAGTAAATAAGCACTAATTAAATGATGAAGATTCTGTAATTATCAATTTATAGAAATTAGTTTTGCTTAGAATTGCCACTTTTCTAATGTGTGTCATTCTGGGGGCCTACTTTACTAGGCGTTCATCCTAAGTGTTATTTTCTCATATAATATAATGGAATAATATAATGCTATTTTTTGAAACATGCAATGCAAAAATAAAACACTGTATGCATGTACCTACAAAAATAGCAGTTTTACAGGATTAAAAACAGTGTTTCCAAAATTCTGAACTGCAGTGTATATGAAAAGCCCAAGCCATGTGGGAAAGCAGCAGAATGGAAGGTGGCAAGATTAGGCAGATGGGAGGATTACACAGGGAGAGGAAAACGGAAAAGTGGAAGAAGGTGAGAAGGACATCCGCTGGCATCACAGAAGGGAAGAACGCCATAGGCGTAGAGAAAGACAGTGAAAAAGAAGTGTGAACTCACTGCCTGCAGCGCTCGCAGAGTGTTCTCCAGCTCCTTGTTGCTCTCTTTCAGCATGAGAGTGTGTTTGAGTATGGACTGGCGTGGGTGCATGGAGCGGTCAAACTGATGGTACATGTTCCTCCAGAACCTGAGACATAAAACATACAGCCATTTAATTCATGCTGAAGTGTTAAGGGTGGGCAGTATGATATGCAATGGTATCTTGCTAAATTCCATAATATGCTTTCCTGAAAACCTCACACAAATTGTATTTCCAGGCAATGCTGGCCATTTAAAAAAACAGATTTAGCCTTGGCATGGTAACCAATTAAAACCACTTAATATAATGTAATAAGGAGCCAACTGCATGTTAATCCCTTATTTTTTCAGATTTTCCCTTACAGTATAGGGCAACCAATCAGAACAGCGCCCATTTACATATGCCAGTCTGAAAAGGCACAGAAAAAAATCTGATTAATCATAAGGGGAAAAAAAACTTTTAATCATGGCTGACTTGCTGATTTACAGTCTTACCTTTTTAGCAAACTTTATACATTACGTATATTTTTAGCAAATAAAATACTCAATAATATAGTATTTATTTTGTATTGTGAAATGTCTTCAAGCATTGTGGTACTTCAGTTTTGCCATGTGGTCCACACCTAATGGTACTTGATGCAAAAGCGCATGTAACCAGTCTCATCTAGCTTTTTTTGCCTTTTTTTTTTATTTTTTAAATCAGTAGCGTCTTAGCATGTGTTTTCCTCAGTCATCTTGGTAAAGCATCCTATTTGGTTATTCATGAAGCTCTTTAAGTGTGTAATCTCATAGCTTTGACTTCTTTACCATTAAAGTAATATGCAGGAAAGTAAAGAAATTCTATAAGGAGGTGTTGTTCAGTCTGACTTATCTGTGGTAATTTGACACTGATGGCCAACTGAATCAAACATCCCCTACTAATTAGAATACAGAACCTTCCCTGATAATAAACCTTCAACAGTGCTTGTGATGTAGTGTGTGTTTAGGAGTAGAGGGATTGGGATGTACTTGAAGTTCCAGGGCTGTGTGGAGGGCTCCAGGACAGGGTGCGTTTCTGCAAAATCAAGACTGTACACAGGGTTCAGATAATTCTGCTGCTCGCTTAACAGATGGGCCCACAGGGAGTGCGTCCTGTCTTTCAGCCTGCAATTACACACACACACATACACACCACTAATTTGCCTGATGAGGAGAAAGCAAACATTTTCATTTATGTGCAAATGACAGGATACACTCACTGGAGCTCCTCCCTCTGTCTTTGGCTGTTCCCCAGGAAGTTGCCAAACTGGCACGAGTGAACATGCTCATGGATCTGAATGAGGAACCACTCGCTGAACTGGAATGCCTGTGGTAACTGCTCTGTTAGCTGCCATACACACTCCAGAAACTGTGTGAAGATGGGAGACACCTCCTTTGGATCCCCATCTAACTGGTCACATCTAAAGAGGCAAGTCATAATCTGATATTGGACAAATGTCTCATATTTTTAAAACTGTCAACTGCCTGGGTAGGTAAGGGAACATAAAAATGTATTTAAATATTACAAAAAATATTGTATTGCATTATATACCATTTAAAAGCTTCCTATTAATGCAGTAACACTAAATTACATTGTGGTGTCTAGTGTATAATTCCTAAAAATGCACCTATTCCTGCATATGAAACGAATATTAAGGTGACAGGCAATTTTATAACAGTATTGTACATTTCCTACACAGCATGCCTGCTAATACACACCTGTCTGCAAACTTGTGCCCAAAGGAGATCCAGTCTTTCTCTATAAGTACCTTAGAGAGAATAAAACAGGAGAAATGTGATCAAACACGCCAGTCCCAAGTGGCAAGCTTTCTGTGGCAGAGATTTGCACTTGAAAAAGGCACTGATTATACTGACAAACAGTGGGTCTGTACTGCTATACAGTAAGCCAGTCACCAGGGAAACCCACCACTGAAGCCAGCCAATGAAGAGCTGCTAATGTAGCTCAGGTGTGTTAGGGGCTTGAATAGAACATAATGTGCACCTACATGGGTTCCCTGAGGACTGAATTGAAAACCACTGCTGGACTTCACAGTGGATCAGGCAGGAACTCACCATGAAGCCTTTGATGGTGCGGTAATAGGGATCCATGAGCAGGGCTCCCAGTGAGCAGACCTGTGCCGTGCGGTCCCAGCCATCTGAGCAATGGACCAACACACTGGCCCCCTCCACCGTCACCGCCTGAAGCAAAATGCAGCCAAGAGAGCACATGCTGGAAAACTATGGTGAGGTCTACGGCATACACACCACACTGGTCATACACACCACACTGGTCATACACACCACACTGGTCATACACACCACACTGGTCATACAGCCAATTAAACACAAAGGTGAACGATATAAAGCTCATGTATACCGAGTGTGTAACCAACCAACCTTTGCAAGGAAAATGGCAGCATCAACAACGGCCTTGATGTGGCGCAACCAGCCACTGTTTTCAAGTCCTACCAGGTAATCTGTCACAGAGAGAGAGCGGGTGCCCACCACTGAGAAGGTTGAGGAGAAATGGAGAAAGAGAACAAGAGATGAATATGATATTGGAACAACAGGATGCACTGTGTGTATTTTCAGAAATGTTTAATCATGTCTAATATCACATGCTATCTAGGACTCCCGTAATCACACGATTCAGTGCAGGGAGGCTGGAGGCAAGCATATGCTTCCTCTGAGTCATGAAGCCCATGTTTTTCGAACTGACGTTCACGCAATGCCATTAGACAGCTCAACACTTGAACGAGAACACTAACTGCCAATTCTGCAGGCCATGCCAGCTAGCGCTGAGTGAAAGGGGGCATCCTTCCTAGAGTGAAGCAAATTCTGCTCTCTGAACTCCAAGCCAAAAGTGTAATTACAATCTATTTATCACAACAATATAATCAAAACCAACCAAAACGGCAAAAGTGGCAACCAAAATTTGATAATTCATCCTGTATTCAATTATCTTCTTAAGAATTAAATCAGAACCTTACACCTCCAGTGATTCCTACAGTTATAATGAAAAATGGGCAATGCATCACATTTCTACAAAATGCTCCACCCCCCACAGACCTTCCTGAAGCTTCTGTAAACTGCCTCTCATGACGTGAATGTTCTCGATGCCCACAAACTGGAATCGGATGTTGGAGTAGTTGTCTTCGTTCTCGTACCCTTTACCCGCTGCCCGGTTCGCAAGAGCATTCAACTGCAAAAATTAAATCAGAATTCAAAACAGAAAACTCTGCTAAGCACTAAAAGCACAGTACTGTCTTATAAGATAACTCTACTAGAAAAGAACACAAATTCCTATAATAATTTACTTTATATAGTATGTCGTCAAAGCACTTAAAATAAAACATCCAAAATGATCTTTAACTGTTCAGACTGCCTAAATGTGGTAAACAAAATAAATTTTATTAGTAATGATTGATTATTTGACAATTAACCGAATCATCACACATTCACAATTAAGGATGACAAATAGTGCCCCCTTGTGGAGACAGTTCTGACTACTAAACAAGGCTTTATAATTGTCTGTGCATACCCACTTTATCAATCAAATATCAAAGTAACCACTAATCCGATTCACACATTTATGAGCGGTAGCATAATACAAGCATTTTGGGAACGAGGAGTTAGTATGGGAGGAATAAGTTATATATGATTTATTCCAAAACTGGTTTCAATAGTAGTGTACCTTAGGTCTCGTGTCCATGACATAAACGAAGCGGTTGTTGTGGTTGGCTTTGCTGATGGCTTGTAGCATGTGCTCGTCCTCCAGACAGCGAGCACTGAAGCCTGAGAGAGGCTGGCTGCACCGACACACTGCAGCCTACAGGACGGACACAGACACACAGACACACAGACACACAGACACACAGACACACAGACACACAGACACACAGACACACAGACACACAGACACAGTCTATTGGAAGGAGGCCAAATATGGACAGACTGAACATTTCATATTATTAAACACAGCAGTGTATAGTCAGTGAGCTGGAACATATTTCCCCAGGACGAATACTCCTGATAAGGGAACGAGAGAGAGAGAGACAGAGACAGAGACAGAGAGAGATCAAGCAGACTTTATTGGAAAGCTGTTTCATGTTTAATGTCTCTGTGCAATCGGGTCTTATCTCATCCAGCACACATAAGCAAACACTATCCACTCCCATAACTGTCAACAAAGACATCAACAAGCAGCCTTTATGAGCCATGACCTAAATAATTAAGACAAGGTCAGAGCCCACCAGTGAGTCAACAGGAAACACAAACTCACTGCAGCTGACCTCTTCATGTTCTGCTCACAAGTTTAACAAATTACAGGAAAGTCTCAGGAGACCACATTCATTCATACTGGAGTGTAGGTTCACTACATTACATTGATTTTCCTATTTTACTGCTGTGCTGAGCTGGACTATGTTGAATTCATGTTTCATCCTGTAGTCAAAGCTGTAGTTTAAGCTGGTTTTCTCAGTAAGAAAAATACATTTTCACTGAATTATGTTTAGAAGTTCACAATAAGCAAACTTAACATGTAGGTGCACCGAAATTGTGTTTAATACAATTTAGTATATATTAAACAACATCAGCTACTTAAACTGTAGCCTGCCACTGCCAAAGCAACTTAACCACCACGTTTGATGAGGTTTGTCTTTGATGCGGCCGGTCTTTATACAGCAGTGTTATCTTGCATGTAGCTATATTCGTATTTTTGCTATTTGTTGACCACAAAACTGACGGTGACAATCAGGAAAAATGGCCCATATGACAATACGTATCTGATTTGAAAAATCTATTTATGCTAGGAGTGGTGATAAAAAGGCCTTATATTTTTGATAGGGTCAAGATAGGGCCAAGATTTTACAGTTAAATCATGATTTCGATTTTATCATGTTATTTATACTGATTTGTAACTATAGATTTTTTACTATTCTACAAGTTATTGAACAGTACAACCAAACTATTTTCCTTTGTAAAAAATATAGTTCTAAAGAAATAAACAGCATTTAGGCTAAATGACATTTTAATTAGTTTGTGCAATTTTGTCAACATGTTTATTTAAAGCTAAATAAATGCTAAATAAATAAATAATTACAGCTAGACACTTCTTCTGTGTGGGAAAACATGGAGAACTCTGAGAACCGTCCACCCTACCGTCCACAGCGGCAGTAATCAGATTTAATCTCTGTTTAGTTTTTGAGCTTCTTTGTATTTCTGTATTTCTGATTTTTATTTTTGGGTTGGGGAGGAGGGGGGGGGGGTGAGTGATGTTTTCTGGGTGGATCTTTATCCGAATATGTGTCAAAATATCTGCCTGTTAATATGAATTCTATTATCAATC
>JBBPDC010000001.1:9446380-9451201 GCA_037974485.1 Hemigrammopetersius urotaenia | reverse complement strand
ACCCGAGTGCAATGGCTGAGCCTCACCCTGGGTGAACCACCTTCCTGATCATGGTATCTCCCCTGCCAGGTAAGTATATGATATTATATGCTAATTATATCAACTATCATGCAATATAGAACTAGCGTCATCATAAAAAAATCTCGAAATGTGGGAAAAACTAAACACAGATATGAAATCAGCATGAAAAACAAAAACCACATAAACTTCTCTCTGATGATTTTGACCTGTGTAATCTAACTCATAGATAAAAACTAATGTTCTTTGTAGTTTATTCGGCTTATTTTACGATAAAAAAAAAAATGATATATGCATTTTGGGGTTTTTTTCCCTCACAAAGTGTATTGCATTTTGTGCATCAGGCCAGGATGTTCATGTCTGTTTACAGCTGTGAAAAGGGTGTATCTTTTCTCAAAGAGGTCTTTTGTCTTGTAGGATGTTTTTTTGCATAAAATCTAATAAGGTTGCCTGATAACCTCATAAGAACAGAATGTGGGGCAAGAACGCCCTGAATTAGAGTCAAGGACAGATATTTTATCTTCATTCAGTGCAACTATGCAGCATTCTGCTCAAACTCATTGCTTCTTCCAGGGAAGAACATGTAGAAGCAACCTGGAAGAAGGAATGCATGACACAGATCAAAATATCATTAAGGTCATCAAGTGATAAATAGTATATAATTGTAGAGCCAAGTCATTCTGGACAAGGGAGAGTTATTAGCACTCAAGCCATTTTTGTGTGAATTACAAAAAAAGATCTCACTAATGCATTCAGGTTTTAGTTATGAACAGCCTGTATGAAGTAAAAATGTATAAGAAATAAAAGGTTATTTAGGCCAAGCAGCTCAGTAGACAGCTAACAGACTAACAGGCTCCTCCAACAATACACAGTTAGGCTATACTGAAGGATACACTATAAACCTGTAAAACTACACACAGAGAAAGGAATATGCCACTTGAATGCGCCATATGTTCATGTTTAAGTGGTGCTGATCTGATTATTATTAATCCTAGTGTGGAAAAGTGAATGTACACACTTGGTCAATTAATGTGAACATAACATTTGCCATCAGACCCACTATTTAAAAAAAGTTGCTGAGCTGAATAAAGTCTATGAGCTCACTGCTATAAACAAACAATCACAGTAGATATGACAGTGTGAGGTAGTGGCTTTTAAAAATAAGAAATCATCAGAGCGATTAGAGAGAGCTTTCCTATTCCATTTTATAGACCTTCATAAATATTTCAAACGAGAAAATTCTAGCTCATCCATAACCAGTATTCCAAGGTCAGTATTTCAATAACACATTAGCAAACAAGACATAATGCAGGCCTGGTCAGAAGTAGCTCTGAAGGACAGTACATATTTCTGATCAGACTTTACTCATTTACCTTATAGTCTCTGTTGACATCTGTCAGCTGCCACTGGTCACACGGCACACCCATACGCTCAAACTCAGCCCCTAGGTCAATGAGCTGCCAGCCCTCCTCTCTCTGCTGTTCGTTCTGTTTCGGGTTGTAGGAGAACGCATACAGCTCATCGTAGGACACTGCGTGCATACACACAGACACACAGACACACACACACACACAGTTGCAAAGTGAACAAAGTCAAAGGCAACAGATGCATCCTGATCACCATCTGGACTCTTAAGTGATATAAACTCAATCTCGTTCTCTCTCTCTCTCTCTCTCACACACACACACACTTCAAGCCCTTGATCCATCAAAGCATGACTTTTGCACCTGCAGCCTTATGCATACTCATGAACTTCAGTGACTTTCCTAAAACTTTGCAGAGCTGGCACTTCTTGTCCAAAGTTTGACGGCCGTTTTAGCTTTGCATACTGTATTTCATACAAATAAACATGTTCTTTGCTGACTTTGCAGTAACTATGCAGAGAAACAGATGGACTACAGTCTGCAACTGTAACTAAAACGTGCACCTATAGGGCAGCAATAATAATGATAATGGATAATGAATGTAGACACAAAGTAAGTGTACCTAATAAAGTGGTTTGGCAGCATATGATTTTCTGCATATATTGCAGCTAAACAGTACTTCAAGAACAGTGTGTGATTAATTGCTGCTCTTTATAAAGCGTAGCATAAAAGTAATCTTTATTCAGTTTTCCATAGTACTTTTAATTGTTGCACCACTGCAAGAAAATTCACAATAAAATAATGGCCCTGAATAAATAGGCATGGAATTAATTATAGCATTAGCCTTATACAGAACTGGGAAAGCAACTTTTCCCCTAATCATAACCTAACCAAATACGATTGAAAGATTCAGGTGTGATGGTTGGGTGTAATGGCCTCATATGTGGGTCGTTAGTCTGCATTTTTACTGTAATGTGCTTGAAGTCCTCTAGCACATGGCAATAACTGCAATAAGTTACCATGTTCAAATGAACTGTAATAAGTACTCTGCATATGTTTAACATGCCAGTAAATCTGTGTGTGACCATTTGCATGTGATTTTATGTCTTTCAGCAAGACCACAAAGTAAAATTATGGAAGAATCTTTACCAGCACTGCACACTGTTTATAGCATTCTGTTTTTCTGCAGAGTAAGTAAATAAGTACTTTCTACCAGGATCAATAAAACGTTCTTATTCTTCTACAAATGATGCTGATCCTCTGCAACAAGCTTTCCATACAGTGAAAGCCCGTTTCTTCACCCAGGAATTGCATGTGCCCACCTGGCCGGAGAAGCCGGAGCAGAGAGCTGTAGACATCGTGGCAGTCTCGTTCACGTGGGACTACAAAATGAACCACCCTGAAGTTCCGGCACTGGATGAGCAGCGGGCAGCCGCTAGTGGTCAGAGAAAGCTTCTCCACAGACGCTATGTGGTGGTGAAGGATCTGCGAGGAGAAAAAATGCGGCCTGTCATGTGCATGGCATTATCACAGCGAGTCTGTCTCCTGGAATACACCGCCTCCTTCGATTCAACAAAGTTCCGAGGTCCACTGAAAGTCACCAGTGCCCTTTCTGAATGTGCATATAAATGCGGTCAAAGGAGGTATTACAATAGGCTTCCAAGCACACATAATTACCATATTCATTCAATTAGTCGCATGGTGGTTTTGAAAGTTGAGGTCTGGGGAGTCATTAGAATGCACATTTATCTGCATTTCTGTATAAAGGGGGACTTTGGTACCCTGTTGCCCTTGAATGTTAAAAATGTCATGCACAACAAAAAGGGAAGACAAACTTTAAGCAAAGTGGCTTGAGGTGCACCGACCAGTCCTATGTTATGTGTGGAAATCATTCAGCCTCATTCTAAAGCGGTTAAGCAACATTCATTTCAAATTATACTGGTATTTATTTGCTTTCAGAAAGAGCAGCTCACTCTCTTCAACACACCCACAACACGATCATTGCAAAAGTGAAGTTAACCATTCTGAGCTGGGCTGCACAGTCCTGACTTTTTTACGTGTTGTGCAACAACAATTCGTCATGTTAGATGGTAGTAGCAAACAGGTTGAAAAATAAAGAGCAACTACTATATTATTGTATTATTACACACTACCATCTACTGCCTCATGGCATTAACGATATTATTGTATCATTATACCATTATTACATTGTAACTGTTATAACTGGGTCATACTGGAAATTACCCAGAAATGATTCAGATAAAGAAATGTATTGACAATTTGCAGCTAATGATGTTCAACATCACCTACAACATCATCTAATAAACAAATCACAAACAAGTAAAGCAAATAAAATAGACTGGACTGCTCCCTCTTGTGGACAATGTTTAGACTGCTGAGAACAGCTTTATAATACCTACAGACACTCACCTACATGTTTAGCACGCAAAAGTGAACTAATGACCAAGTCAATTCAATAATGTAAATAATTTGAATAGATTAATTTCATGGATCTGTAATCATCATCAAGTGAAAATAACAGAATTGTATCAAAATCTCACTTCTACCAAAGCAGAAGTATGGAGCCAAAACATACTCAACACTTAACCATAGAAAGGTGTTCTTAGTTTTGTGGTGTGTGGTGTGGTCAGTCACTGGTATGTAAATTTGAACATAGTTGTGGGCAGGGGTAGTTTTATTTCACATGTATTAGAAATTATTCTGTATAAAAACATTCAAATTAACAACAGAAAAAAAAACCCAGACCTGTGAATATATATACTGAGGTCAGGTAGTGAACTAGTATTTAACAAAGTATCATACATGTCTTCTGTGGGAGATTAATCCCCTGAGATTCTTTTGTTCTGTAATCTACAGCACTGAAGAGAAGCTCACAGAACTGATGCAGTAGGTGATGCACATCCATTTACAAACATTATGTTTTTATGACCCTGGCACTGAAATACAGACTGTAAGATAAGACAAACTGAGCTCCGATAAGACACATCTGATCAGGTCACCAGGGAGGTGGATGAAGAGGGTGTCTAACCATGACTTGTCTAGTTGGTATTCCTGTCCTCTTCTGGCCTTTATTCACTTTCCGACATGCCTTACTTTGTCATGTTTCCTGGGTAACACTGTCTATTCCCGTGGCAAAGCTCTACTAACCTTGTTCCTTAGGCCTAATCCACTTTCATGCTGGCATGACTAAGAGGCTCCTATCTTTGGTGTAAACACAGACCGAGTTCTAGTAAGGCCTTGGATACACTGCACAGCTTTGTAAACACCTTTGTAGATCATTTTAAGGATCTCACACTTTCCCGATTGTTTTTGCCACCTGAAAACCCGGATCAGGCAATCAACAACTTCAACAAGGATCGACTAAAGAAACATGGAACAACAGCTTCATTTTTCTGATCTGTACCTTCCTTTAAGAGAA
>JBBPDC010000001.1:9406380-9441380 GCA_037974485.1 Hemigrammopetersius urotaenia | reverse complement strand
GCAATCTTAATGCTTCAACATATCAAGACATTTTGGAAAACGCCATGCTTCCAACTTTGTGGACACAGCTTTGGGAAGAACCTTTTCTGTTCCAGCATGAGTGTGCTCCAGTGCACAAAGCAAGCTCCATAAATACATGGCTGAATGAGTTCGGAGTGGAAGAACTTAACTGGTCCACACCCCATCCAACATCTTCGTAATGAACTGGAACGGAGCTTATGAGCCAGGCCTTCTCGTCCAACATCAGTGCCTGACCCAATAAAAGCTCTACAGAATTAAAGTGCACAAATTCCCACACACAATTTGGAAAAGACGAGTTGAAGCTGTCATACCTGCAAAGGGGGGTCTATGTATTTAAATGCAATGCAACTAAAGTGTCCCTTTGTGCAATGGTCAGGCGTCCCAATACTTTTTACCATATAGTGTATGTTAAGACGGGTAGCGCTACAGTTATAGGTGTACATATTTAATGTGTGTGTGTATATAAATGAAATATGCAACGTTACCTATGTTAGAATAACTGAAAATTTCACATGGCAAATTAAGGACATACCTCTCCACAAAATGACAATGTGGCCAGTATTAAGACAGTGCTTAGTTAAAAGCCTTAATGCTCATTTGAAATATTTACATTTTCAGCATTAAATTAAGCCTTAAATTAAACTTTGTTCTATGATACTGATGATTGTAAATGATGATAAATTGAAGCACTTTATTTAAGATGACCATCTAAATGGCTCTACTATTATGCTTAAAACTCGTCAAACACACACCCACTGCACAGGAATACATTCACAGCTAATAATCCCTACCCATTGTAAATGTTTGCAGCTTCAGGCTAGATTATTTACAGGACTGGATCAGCTTGATTTATTTATCTGATCCAGCTTTTTCTTCAGTCAACGCTAAACCTTGGCCTGGTGTTGAACTGGTGCCATTCCTAATTTTGATCAAGTTTTGTGGTGTAAAGTAACTTTACCTTCAGGTTTATATACTGAAAAAGGGATAGTGGGAGCTGGTATTCAATATGCATGTAAATACTAATTGGTTAGCTTTTACTTACACTTTTAACTTTACTGCTCACAGCGCTCCTGCCGCAGGCACCGGTGGCTTTTCTTTTGGAGCCATCCCTACTCCTGCTGCTACCACCACAACGTCCTCTCTGGGCCTGGGGGGCAGCTTATTTGCCCAGAAACCAACAAGTGGATTTTCCTTCAACACACCTGCCTCAGGTATGGGGCCCTTTGCTGACAGTTCTTACACACTGCTTTTGTTGGCTGTCAAAATCAAAGAGAGACGAAATGGCGAAGCTCAGGTTCCACAGTCTACATATATTGTAACAGACGTAAGACATAGTGAAACAAAACAGAGCAAATAAGAAGTATAAAATAAAGTAGGTGTGAGTGGATGGCTTACTGTGCATTTTATCTAGATATGATTAAGATAAAAATGAGTAACAGTTGAGGGAATGTGCAAAACATATGACCAGTAAAGCCAGTATAAACAGTATGACCAAGTATAAATAGTAGCTTATGTACGGATTCTTTTTATGCGTTCTAAGAATTGTGCAAACAGTATGAACCATATAACACACATTCTAACAGTATCCCTGAGTGTAAGCAGGTATGGGTTTTTAGGCTTTATGGCCGTATCATATGCAGTAAAATATGAAGGTGTTGTTAAATCACAATGTATTTTCTGGTTTGTAATATGAAGTGTTGCTTGATGTATTTGAAAGATCTCTGCCATTTCCCCTCTGATTCATGTCTTTCTGCTTGTTGTAGGAGCTGCTGCACCATCTACTGGTCTGACTTTAGGTACGCTGTACATTCAGCATGTCTTAAAAATAAGACTGTATGAAATTTACTTCTGTGTTTATTTAATTTCTTTGAATCATTCAAGTTTAATAAGCAAGTGATTTTCTTTCTTTTTTTTAATCCTCCTGTACACTGAGTTATTGACCTTCACTAATATGCTGTGGTGGTGTTTTCAGGAACTCCTGCATCCACTGCTGCTTCAGCAGGGTTCGGTTTTGGGTTTGGGAAACCATCAGCCTCAGCTGCTCCTTTTTCACTGACCACCACCACCTCTGCCCCCGCAGCCACAGGGCTGAGTCTGGGCACCGTCCTCACCTCCTCAGCACCTCAGACTGGCCCTGCAGGCTTCTCTTTGAACCTAGGAGTAGCACCCGCCACCTCTACTACTCCGGCTACGGGTCTCGGCCTAGGAGCTTCCCTTTTTTCCAACTCGGCCTCAACGGGTGAGGACACTGCTGTATTGTTGATTCTTGATTATATAGTCTGGGAATTTGTCAGTGTGGGGTGTGCTATTATTGCAGCATTTTTTGCAGATATAGTATCAAATGAACGAATTCATGCATCATGAGTACTTGTCAAACCAGTGCTAATAGATGATGTGAAAAATGAGTAATGACTCCTCAGATTAATTAAAATGATAACATGTGACTTTGTCGCTGGTAAATGTTTGCATCTCTTCAAGTTCTTTGTCCAGCACATTCATGCCAGTCATTCCTTTGCTACTTTGCCTGTTTCCTGTGTTTCAGGCTTAGGGCAGTCTACTCTCGGAGCGGGCTTGAGTCTAGGAAGTTTGCTTTCGTCCTCCTCAGCACCCACAGTCCCTATTGCCCCTGTGCCCAGTGTGGGCTTGGGTGGAGTGGACTTCAGCACCTCCTCAGAGAACAAGAGTGATAAATCATCCAGTGTAAGACCTGAGTGAGTACCAGTGAAACATCGAGTCTTTAAACTGATCTTTTCTCGGTTGCACTGTTCTGCCCTCTCCTCCACACTGGTTAGATGTTTGAATCACAATCTGTGACTGATGCTCCCGTTTCACAACATTTAAACGTCTAATTAGCTCCAGTGTAGTATAAACACACTAGTTTTGGTTTTTGTTGTACACAGAGTGTCTAACTCCAGTCCTGGTGGGCCGTGGTCCAGCATGTTTTGGTGATTTCCCTGCTAAGAAACACCTGGTTCACCTCACCAGTTAATTGTCAGGTTTAGTTAATGTCTTTGAGGAGGAGAACCATCAAACTGTGCTGGACACTGGCCCTCCAGGAATAGAGTTTCACACCCCTGCCATTACCATAGTAGTACCTTTACCATAGTAGCATAGATCAACTAGAGTTGGAAATTTATTTATTTATTTTTTAAAAATGTGTTTATTTATTTTGCTTTATTGATCTCAGAGGGTATTGCTTATGTCCGGGATTTGGAATAAATAATAATTTAACACTAGAACGGTGACTAACTGGCTATACATATAAAGGCTGCGTGCGTCAATTGACCCAGTTCCCAGTTTTGCACAAGGCGCTTCCTGATGTGATGCTGCTGCAGTAAGTTCGGGCGTTTAGTCCTGCAACCTGCCAGCATAATTCCACACAAGCTGCAGGTATCCAGTGGACTATGGACCCAGAGCCCGTCGCCATATCAGAATCGCATTTATTGGCCGTATGTGAGCGACGCGATAGTTTCAGTCGATAGTGTCTCTCAAACACAACAGTGTAAAACAACAAATAAAATTTCACAAGCACAATAGCCTAGTTTTATACATAACATAAAAGTAAAAAACAATATATGCACTGTTCTCTTCATTTTAGACATCAAAAAGGAATTGCGGCTTCCGGTGTTTTCTCTTTTGTGGAAACCGGGTCCAAATGGCTCTTTGAGTGTTAAAGGTTGCATTTTGCTATGTTTTAAGGACCATAAATGTCCTAGATGAGAGACTCATTCGTTTCTGACACTGGTTTAACCAGCTATCTAAGACTTGGTTGCAAGTATCCCCTCTCTTTTTGTTTTACCACAGAGACAGTAAAGCTCTCAAAGATGAAAACCTTCCTGGTCCTATCTGTCAAGATGTGGACAACTTCCAGTAAGTACTCTCCTTGATAATTCATGACTGTTTAATTATTAGCATGTTTCTGATCTGGTTGTGTTTGTTTGTGTAGGAAGTTTGTGAAGGAGCAGAAGCAGGTTCAAGAAGAGATTAGCAGGATGTCCTCGAAAGCCATGCTTAAAGTGCAGGATGACATTAAGAGTCTGAAGCAGCTTCTATCGGTCAGCGCCAGTGGACTGCAGAGAAATGCCTTGTCTATAGACAAACTCAAAATGGAGACTGCCCAGGTACAAAAGCAAGACAGGCAAAAATGAGATTAAAAAATCGAGGACTGACTTAAAATCAAACCTATATATATATAAATATGTATTGAATGTATCTTTCAAAAAAAACAAAACAAACAAAGGGTGGGGAAGCACAGCAGAGAGACTGTAACGATACAGTATTGTATTCAGACTTAATAATATAGATATACAGATATATAGTATATTTATGCACATAAGCACACAAGTACATGCATGTGTATATATGTATACACACACACACATCATATAAATAGCGGAGAATCATTTCATGATTCGTGGTGGAGGATATCTGCAGTTTCCACAATTATTAGTTCGATCCTAGACTGAAACCGTGACTGCTGATCTATTACTGCATCTATATATGCATGTGTGTGTGTATGTGTGTATGTATATACACTATTCTCTGCACAACCATTTTGTTCTTGGACGCTATACTACGCTGAAATACTGAAACTTTCCAGCAGAAAATAAGCAAAGCACACATGGTTGTGGTTCCAGAAAGAGATAATGACTTTCGAAATGACATGTACATGGCCTCAAAACTCCAGATGTGCTGATTATTAAAGCCCACACAGGAAGTTTTGGTGACTGTTAAAGCCACCAAAACTCCAGATGTGCTAATTATTAAAGCCCACACGGGAAGTTTTGGTGACTGTTAAAACTTAAAATAGCAAGGTGCCATCCGGCGTTTCACAGATATACCACTTGTTGTGAAAGCCATAGAAGTTTGTTGGTCTTACATTCTTTTGAAGCAGCCACACCACCAATTAGGACTATTAGAAGAAACACTCAGACCAATCACACAGTGTGCATAATTGCCTAATTTTGTTCTTCATTTTCAGGAGCTAAAGAATGCTGACATTGCACTGAGAACCCAGAAAACTCCTCCTGGGCTTCAACATGAAAATACTGCACCTTCTGAGTGAGTGCACACTAACGAGATCAGTGGTTACCCCCTCCTTTCTGACATTCCCTCCTGCAGTTTCAACCCAAAGCTAGTTGGTCATTTGTGGAAGTGTGTCTGTGTAAAATATAGATATGAATGAGAGAACGAGATGGGTATGTAATGTATGCATATATGTATATAAAATTGCTCCATTTCTATTAGTGGGTTAAATTTTGCCATAGTATTCTAGTACTCTTGGTTTACATTCCAGTAATTCACTGGTGACGATTTGAAGAAGAAATGTATTATACATCTTGTATTGAGTAACTTCTCTTGTAAGCTCTCAGTTCTCATCAGATGAGTAGGCAGCCTTGAGAAGTAGCAAACATGGCTAAAACTTTCCCTTTGTTGCTGTAGTTATTTCCGCGGTTTGGTGGAGCAGTTTGAGGTTCAGTTACAGCAGTACCGCCAGCAGATCGAGGAACTGGAAAATCATCTGACCACCCAAAGCAGCAGCTCACATATCACCCCTCAAGGTAGTAAAGAAAAAAATAAATCGCCCAACACACTCAATCCTCACACCACTTCAGGACCATTGCTCCTTTCATTTTACATGAAATTATGAATTAATTAATTATTCTCTTGGTTCTTTTTAAACTGCTCTTTCTTCATAGATCTCTCCATGGCCATGCAGAAGCTTTATCAGACATTTGTGGCACTGGCTGCACAACTGCAAGCAGTTCACGAGAATGTAAAGGTGTGTTCTAACCACATTCAGTTCAACTGAACTCTCTTGTAAACATGTAGACTACTCATGCATCAGAAGTTTCCAATCCAGTCAGTCTGCCAATAAGACCAGTTTTGACCATTAAATCTGAAATTCCAAATCTGAACTCCAATTGTGTTTTACTTACCGGCAATTTACAATCAACTCCCAATTATCTAGGACTCCACTAAGATGTGAATTGTGATTTGGAGCCTTTATCAAACTTTTTGTGTACATTTCTGCGGTTAGTTTGCATAAACATTAATCAAATATTGAAACTGGGGCTACACCTACATAGATCACCATTACAGAGAAATGTAACATTTATTGGTAGAGGGCTATTTATTGGTAGAAGTGCTACAGGTACGTCATAAAAAAAATGTATTTAAAATACATATATATATTAAGGCTGTAATGGTACATGCATTCGTATCGAACCGGTTCAGTACATGGGTCACGGTTCGGTACATGATGTCTTTCGGAGAATACACGGTATGACGGAGAAGACGTTATTGAAGTAACACGGAATCACAGAGGGACCAAAAAGCGCAAGTATATCATAAACCTGGGTCGTAGTGTGGTGCCACCTACTGGCGTAATACTTCTGCTGCCTTATACATACATGAAAATATAAGCAAGAGTGTGTGTTTACTGCTAAATACACTGCTGTTTATTTACAATAAACGAAAACAAACCAAGCCTCATTTTTTGTTGCTTAACTTTGCTGTATCGTGAACCATACAAACAGTTAGGGCTGGGCGATTTGGCCTAAAATCAAAATCTCGATTAATTGAACATTTTAACTCGATTATGATTAATGAACGATTATTTTATTTATTTATTTTTTTGCCCTCATAGTTCACTGACAAGTTGCTCAGTTGTCTCAGTGTTTAAGCTCTCCATGCTCGACATGTCGGCGGAATAACGTGACACGCGGTAGTGTTTTTAAAGGGAAAGTAATCGAAATAATCGACCTGGAAAAATTTGATCAATTATATGTTCTGAATGTCGATTTTGATTACTTTTCGATTAATCGCCCAGCCTTACGAACCGTGATCCCAAAACCGAGGTACCGAACCGTGACATCTGTGTACCGTTACACCCCTTATATATATGCACTATATATATATGTGTGCACTATATATATGCCCATAGACACACAAACGTACATAGTGTGATGAGACAATGTTTCTCCATGGAGCACGGTGCAACATATGGTGACATTCAACAAAGTGCAAGTTACGACAGAGACAATAGCCAGCACAATTGGACAACAAATATACAATATACTACTGTGTAGGTGTGTTTGTTTTCATTATATCTGTGTGCCAATAATCTATTATTGGCTGATTTTATATGTTTAGACAACAGATTGACAGCTCTCTCCTGCTTTTTGTAGGCCTTGAAGCATCAATATCTAAGCTACAGGAGAACCTTCCTGGAGGACTCCACAGACGTTTTTGAATCAAAGCGAACAGCCAGCCGGAAGTTGCAGAGTGCTACACGAGTGACCACAGGCCCAGCTCCCTTCGGCACCGTCCCCAATGCTGCAGCCGTTGCCATGGCTGCCACTCTCACACAGCAGCAGCAGCCTGCTCCAGGTCTGACCGCCTTCAAGTTTTAGAACTCTTCTTGACCTCTAGGCTGTGAAAGAGTCAGGGAGTTGAAGGGAGAGTGGGAGAAGCAGGCAGGGAGATAGCAAAAAGAAAAGAACAATAAACTGCAGAAGCCAGCCAGTTCAATGTCTTGTTTTGTTTGTTCTTTCTCCCTCTTGGTTCTTTTCCGTGAGCGGAATCAAGCAGCAGGCGTGTCTGTCCCTCTGGGCATGTCAACTGCAGTCTCTTTCCTTTGGCACTTGTGTGAGAGGTTTATCTACGGGCTGGCCTACTTTCCCCTTCTTCCTTTGTTGAGGAAAGGTCTGACTCACCAGGTTTTAGCCACCTCTGGTAATTGAGAGAAAGGAAATAGGATGAACAAAACATTTTACCCAAAAGGAAAAAAAAACATCAAGTTCAGTGCAGTGTTTTGTTACCCGTTTTAGATTTTTGGCTCTCAGTTCTAAGGTCTCTCAACCTGTGTGTTAAACTGAGGTTGAGGCTAGTGGTGTGTAGTCTTTTAAATTATAACTGTGCTGGTATGCATGTGGTAAATGCCATCCAGCATGTGTTCTTTTAATACAACTTTATAATTCGCAATGTAAAATTAATCAAAGTATTACTTGATAACAGGGTACTTGCCTCTTTTCATATGTTCTGATTGACAAGGTGCTTGTTTGGCAGTGTATATAATATACATGCACCATATAATGAGGTTGCCTTTCATTGAAACTTTGTATTCTCAATTGAAAGTAAGCAGTATCCATATTGAGTTTTCTTAAATGAATGTTTGAATCGTGGTTCTGGTGCCATTTCTGGGTGTAGTGGGGTATTTATCGATGAGGACATTTCTATAGCAGTAATGTAGCGATCACTACACTATTCTCAACACACCATGCGCACAGAACTGCTGTACTTATTGGCCCCATGTATCGCTTATGTATATAGCACATGCTCTTATACGCCTAATAAATAACCCTTTATGTGTAAATTGGGGCTTTTCCCCAATTTTAAAGATGAGTGCCATCCTTAAGTTGGACTGGAGATGGCAAAGGCAATAAGTTTGAGTTTGTTTGAGTCCATGTTCTTGTTTAGTTAACGGACTATGAGAAATCTCGAATTTATTTGCCATGTTCATTAAAGGAATTTGTGACGTAATAGCTTTCATCCGTAGTTACGGAGAACCCTAGCGTGCCTAAAAACAAGCCGTCTACATCAAAGGATCTTTTAACGTCGTTTGTAACTTTTCAGCAGTTTCGATGTTGACTCATTTTATGCTGTGCTTTCCATGTGGCTGCTCATATCCAACTGTTGTGCCAAAGTAGTGCGAGGGGCTTATGATGTTGGACGTTGATGCTGACACACTTTGTGCCATAGGGTCAAAGTATAGACTGGAATGCAGTGAAGTTCTCCTAGGCATACACTATTGTCTGTGCCAAGTCATTTATATATTGAAGAATAAGATTGTGATTAATTTGACTAATGGTGTGTAAATTAGTCCATGCTCTGATTGAGCAGGGAGTTTACTAATGCTGATTATTTTTGTTTCTCTTACCATAAGGAAATGTAAGGCAGAAGAGGCCCACCAGGCCTCATCATGTGTGCACTATAAAACAGGCAGGGCAGCATGACATGTTTGTATCTGCCCATCAGTGTGAACGTTGCTGTGGTTTCCTTTCCTCACTTTTATTTTTATATGTCCTGTCGACCATTTAGATCAGTCACATCAGCAGCTTGATTTGTGTCCTTTTTTCAGTAGGCTGGAAAAGAGTGACACTGCTGGCGTAGCTTAGTTGTCACCACTCTTTCAAATTCACCCTGTACAAAAACATTGGATTAGTCCTTTAGTGCAGAATGAACATGAGGGTCTATGTTGCCGCTCCCTGCTTCTCCAGTGCAACATAAAAGTGAATTATGTTGGATGCTTTAAATCTCGAGACAGCCGTGAGGTTTGCCTATGCATTTTTCTACTCAGATTTTACAGTTTGAGCTGATCTATACGGTGTTTCTAACGGAGGTTAATAATAGCAGGTTTCAAAAGACTTAAGTCCTCGAGTATGGTTTTACACACTGCTGGTAGCATCAGTTCTGCATTTGACAGCCATGCCGTATTGGTAACCATGGTAGCGTTGTTGGTGTCCCTGGAGATGAGCAATAATAACAGGTTGCTGATGTGAGAACTGGTTTAATGGATGCTTCACATAGTGCAGTAAGAATAATTACAGTTCTCAGTAATCACATCTTTAATTTTCTAATGAGTGCCAAAACTGCACACACATATGTTCCCACACATCATGGTCCTGTAGGGCAGGACCTGGTAATTGATTCTGTGCCATAGTGATGACTATAGCATCTTACAGGAGCTGAATGAAGGCCAGGGCCTGTGTCCGAGCAGCATATGACCTCTCTTGGTTCAGTCTAGGCACTTGTAGGATGTGTCATACCGCCACATTTGTCAAGTACCAGTGCACTTGACGTGAGGGCCAGATGGACTAATATTTAGATGAGTGATGGTATCATGCAGGGTCATGACAGGATTTTAATACGTGTGGAGCTATTTTTTTTTTTCCTTCCTTCATTTCGTATTTGTCTTCCCTATAAATGATTGCCAAACACCATTCAGTCAAAAATCAAACAGATGGGTCCTTTAAGAGTAGTTGCAGTGCTTTGGGTGTGAAAATTGGGAATGCAGTAGAATCAGTCAGCTGAGAAAGGGCTTTGTAATTTCTCATTTGGCAAAATACTTGACTCTTCTTCGTTTTGAGTGTCATATTCTGGTTGTAAGCTTTGTATTTTAATAATTCAGTGTGATTTTAATCATTTCTTTTGAATATGGATTATTTGTGCCTTTTGAATTTGAGTCACGTATCACATTTGCATCACATTATGCTTGAACAGGTCTGGTCCATGGCAATGTTCGGTTGAAATGGTGTTCTGAAGCGGACTCGAATATAAGTAACAAGTAGCTGGAATGGCTTCTGTTTGAAACATGGGAGGTTTTTATCTGTGTATTTAAGGGCTATAGTGTTATTTCACTCAGCAAATGAAGGGTGGAGAGTTGAAAAAACAAGCTGCTGTGTGTGATTCAGCGAATTAACCTTTTTTTTTTGTGCCAAAAGTCAGTATTCAGCAGTGCAGCCTATTTTTTTGTTGGCCTTCTGGTTAACAGCTGCTGCTCTGGACTTCTGTCCAGCATCTCTCTCTCTACAGTGGCTGCTCAGTTAGTACAGGTGCTCTATGCCTGATGTGACGCCAGATTGTCTGAATGTGATGAAGGTTGTAAATACACTTTAGTTCTGCTCTCCAAGGACGCAACTTAGGACCTCTTTGGTAGCAAAACGAATCATGCACTTGAGATATGTGATCACTAAGTGGAACGAGATAGTCTAAGACGTTTTAATTTATTTATTTTTAAAAGCCGTGATTCATGGGTCAAAACACTGTTTAGTATTTTCTGAGCAGTCCAGTATTAGACTGTGGTAGTCAGGGGTGTAATTAGACACATTTTCAGGTTTGATTTTCAATATGAATGTCGAGTAATTATGATATTCATTACTTTTAAGACAAGAGCGCTTTTAAGCACATGCCTATCTCCCTGAAGACCGACTTTACTCTGATTGGAGGCTTTGCTTTTGCTTCCACATAAGGCAGTAAATAAAAGACGGAGAGGTGTAGTGGCATGTATGTATTTATTATTTTTGTTAGGATTTTTTTTTTCTTCAATGCCGCATTGAAATCCTTACATCCTTGGCTATAGTGCAGGCAAATACTTAGATCAATCTCTGACCACATAGAGTAAGGCTCCTCTTACTCTCTATGAATACTCTTGATATGAAATAGATAAGCATGCATGCTGTATTTTTTTTTTGCAGATTTTATGGCTCTTTTATGTTTTGGTACTTTTCAAAGCTGTGGAATGGGGTGTTTCATTTTCAGTACGTTTGGTGCACTCAACAGACTGGGACTTCTGATTGTTTAGTCAATCGAATTTATCATTTGCGTGTGTTTTTGTTTGTTTTTTTTTAGTTGAGTGCGTTTAGGATCTATATAAACCATTGCTTGTTGATGCATATGATACTGTGTGCCTTGGCGTTAGTTACAGCATTTTAACAATAGTCTACAGTTATTGTTTTGAAATGCATTCCTAGAACATTTAGCTTCGAACCTGAATCAAAACCGTGTTAATGCAATAGCAAGTAGGAATCAGTTTGTCCTGAACTGTTTGTCATGTTTTATGTAAGTGGATTGCTTTAAATTGACAATAAATCCGTTTTTTAAAGAAAAGCCCATGTCTTTGTTTCTTTTTGACTGACCAATCGTTGATTTACCTCAATTGGATGAAGCATAGTCAATTTGAGATGCTCATTTGTTATACACGATACTGCATTTTTCTAAATTTAAGAAAAATTCAAACTAAATTTGGCAGAAATACTAAACCAGCTAAAAGGAAACGAGACAGGAGCACAACTATCGTGTAATGTTAGTGCAGTTATGTACTGAAAGGGGGATTTCACCAATTTTTCAGAATCTATGTATAATTCAGTATTTGAGGAGAGTGTATATGTGAAGTGGTAAATTATGGAAACATAAGTGGCAGAGATAGGAACTGGGGTTGTGATGTCTGTAAATTTAGCTGTTTTATTCGCTGCTCAAACCACCAGTAGCCCTACATTTGTCTGAGTTTTTATTTGTGATGTAGATGGAGGTAAACTCATGGTAAATTTACTTTTTGGGGGAGCTGTTACGCCCTCTTGTGCCCCGCTTGTATGTCTCTGCAAAAAAAAAAAATACATTTTATGCCAAACATCAAAACAATCTCTGAAATACTGGATGGAATTTTTTATTTAATGACTGATAGGCTGCTTATTGAGGCATAAATATTTTGGATGTTGTGAACAGTTCTGATGCAGCAAATTTCTCTACAGTGGAGAATGTCAACGCAAACCATTCAGAAATACTTGTTTCTTATTTAAGTCATTAAATGGTGTAGCATTTTTGGGGAAGTTGATGGAATTCCCCTTTACCGTACTCTGGCCAGTGTGGTTTCCTTGTGACATTTTAGTGGGTGAAAAATCTTGAACCTAGGGTGATCTGTACTCCAGGTAAGTAAGAGCAGGGTATAAGATGAGTTTTGTTGAGATATACCAGGAATTTGCCAAAAAAACATTCAAATTCTGCTGCATTTATTATGCATTATTGATGAAGTATAATAATGCAAGTGATGAAAACAAAACTGCAAATCCTTGCAAAAATGCAAGGCAATTAGGAATTCAGCTTTCATTGTGTTGGGGGCCCACTGAGACCGTTCAGATGGGGAAAATGTATCATTGAACATGGCTAAATTGCACTTGATGCCGCACAAATCGTCTCAAAGGTAGCCCTTCATCAGATTAAGATTAAGAGGTTTCTGTTAGAGTTTTTAAAACACATCTCCAGAAAAATGTTAGGCGCTCCTACACGAGAGTAAGCTTTTCTGCTCTCTTTCTTTGTCCCAGGATCACAGGCGCCCCTGGGGGTGAGTTTTGGGACTCCCTTTGCCTCAGGCATGGGCACTAGTTTGGGCTCTACCAGCCTTGGAGGTACTCCCTCTTCTATGCTTTCAGCTTCCATCATTGCACTGCAAAAATACTCTCTTGCTGGCAAGAAATGCAGAAGACTTTAACCCTGCAGAAGAGTCCATATGTTAATAGAATTCAGTAGTTTGTATGTACAGTGGCAGATATAGGTGGTGTTTGTATGGTGGTTACCTGCACTGCTCTTTCTTTGTGATCCTTTTCCTTTTCTTGCTCTGTTTTCGTGTACATAACTAATGTATCACTGCTGGGTTTGAGGAATACTCCTGAGTTTTTTCAACCTGCCATGAGCTGTGCCTATCGTGGGTGATTATTGTGGACAATAGATTTAATTTCTTTGCAATTACTAGAAAAATACACAAGGGGAATCAATAGGCAGTTGCTTCTGAGTTAACAGATTTTTGCTTCATGTTTTCTATTTTTTGCTTCAGCATCAACCATTTGGCTTCTGTTCTTGCCCTTTTTTTTGTCCCTTCTATTTTTCCCCCCGTTTTCAGTCATGGTTAGTTCCACCCACTAGCTAGGACTCCCCCATCACATGATATCATCACTGAGAGGGTGGAGGCTAACACCCTCTTAGTGAGTGTGAAATGCTGCCAACACCCAAGTCATGTACAACGACACCATATTTTTGAACCATATTTTTGAACCGCTTTGAACATGTTTGGAGGAGAACACTAACTACCTATCAATTATGTCACATAGATAGAAGGGGGGGGGAGGGCATGTGAAGCCATTAGACCATCCTACTCATCCAGAAAGAGGGAGCGCTCTCATCGTGTGGGAGCCTTTTCACCTCTCCTGTATTCTTTGCTTGAAAACTGCTTACTAGGTTCTGTTGTGTTTCCAGTCGACAGACTTTCTGTACATTGAAAGTGTTGTCTGTGGCACGGATGCAGCAGAGCGGTTAGGTTGAAAATTGCTTGAGTATTCCTCTAATGGTACAGTGATATTGGTAAATGTGTCAGAGCACCAATTAAGCTTATCCTGGTCTGTCTCTTGGCAGCTTTTGGTAGCGGCCCAGGGTTCGGGGCTGTGGCGACTGGAGGCTCGTCATTCGGTTTTTCCGCTAGCAAGCCATCTGGAGGGAGCTTGAGCGCAGGTGTGTTCCATAGCACCCTCCTCCACTTTCTCACACCACCGCTAACTGTGTATTACCAACATCATCTCTTTCCGTTCTTTCTCTTTTCCCCCGATAATAGCTCTGGAATGAGCTGAAGCTGTTAAGGATATAATTCTGCATTCAGGATTACGCAACACTGCCTCTACTTCAGTTTTGTCCACTTATTTCCTGTCAGCTGTTTTCTGGCTTTAACAAGAGGTGGTGTGGGTTGAAGAATGAAACAGCTGCCCTGTTAAGTCTGGTCAAGAGAGACATCCACAAAACCAAAACCATTCATAATAGTATTGTCACCGCAAGCAAATAATGACTGAACTAAGAGGAAATCACTTTCCTAAGAAGCAGCTTGGGCAGAAGTACAAAGTAGCAGGCCTGTAATCTTTTTAGCGTGTGCAGCATTTATCACCTTCGAGATTGGAGTTTGTAGATATTTTTTGGCATCCTTTGAGTTCAGGTGCTCAAACAACAAAAACAATGAACCTTAATGATTCATGTATAACTGTGAAATAAATGATGCTAATATGCTATTGGGTTAAAGTATTAGAAAACGCTAAGGAAAGTACAAATCTGTAACTCAGTACAGTAGTTGCTACTCAATTCTGGGTGGATCATGTAAGAACAGAATTTCTTGAAGTGTTTAAAAATACCTAATCGATATCTCCTCTTCACACAGGGTTCGGAAGCTCCAGCACCTCAGGCTTTAACTTCAGTAACCCAGGAATCAACGCGTCAGCTGGTCTTACCTTTGGGGTGTCCAACACCCCGACAGCAGGATTCGGCACAGGAGGGCCACTGCTGCAGCTCAAAAAGCCTCCGGCAGGAAACAAGAGGGGCAAAAGATAGAAGGGGTACAGGGAATAAGCATTTAGGCCGCAAGAAGTCAACAATTTTCGCAGATCTCTATATTTTTGGTGGGTATATATGTAAGGAATACTCTCATTTTTCAGCCTAGTCTCAATCTGTTGCTCTTGTATCGTGCCGTTGATCACAGCAGACTATTTTGCAGCATTTCCCTGCACTTAGAAAAGCACTCGACTCATATCTCACTTACTGTAGAAGCCAAATCTGTTCATTGGCTTCTATAGTACGTGCGCTTCGACTCAGTGCTGCTATTCTTATTCCAGGGAAACATGAGAGGATTCTCTTTGGTAATCATATGCTGCACATGTGGGGGAAGATATGAGGCTGAGAAATGCTGCAGTATCCCTTTAAGGGACACCTGTCCTTAGCACATTTGAAAATGTTTTGTGTTGTACCATTCAAACGGTCCTGTACTTTATGGTTATTTTCTATGTATTTCTTGCTCCATTTATGACGCTACTTATGTCACTGACACTCGTGAGACTGGATTACTGACATGATGATGTGAGAGAAATTCACCGCAGTTGTTGGAATGATGGGACATTCAAGGAAACCTCAGTGTGGAGGTGTTTGGTTTTGAGAACATTCATGAACTCACCCCCCCTCTGTGTGTTTGTCACTTTATTTGCCTCTCTGTGCTCTGTGACTATATATGTCAGTCCATCCAGCATGTTAACTATTTCTCACCTGACTGGCCGTCTATGGATTTTCTTGCTTCTTGAGATGTACCAGTAGGTGGAGGCAACCAGTGTGAAGAACCTGTGTAATTTGTGTGCCCAGCCCTCCATTTTGCTGTTTTGTTTCGTCTGTTGTAATGTCATTACCAAATAGTACAAATCTTTTCTAGCCTTTATGTGCAAACTGGTATTTTTTCGACTTGAGAGAGGTTTATTAATAAAAGGAAACGATTTCTCAGACGTCTCTTGTTGGATACTGGTTATGTGAAAAGGCAGGGTAAGGAATATTTCAGCTTAAAGGCAAACAAGTCACCCTGGCTTGGACATATGGTACCAGGAAGAGTTTGAGCATTTTCCCCTCAGTGCTGGGTGGGGAGGTTGGCGAAATGTCATTGGTTAATATTTTCCTTGCCTGCTACTTCATGGTGATATCATCAAAAATCAGATGTGAATACAAGTCTTTAATAATGCATTTTCACAAAGTTAAAAGAAAAAAAACATTTAAAACAGATTCTGTCACTAATGTAACAAAGAAATGCAACACAAAGATGTTTTGAGGACTAAAATATTAATGGACAAAATACATACCTCTTTTGCAACCACTTCTCAGAAAAAGGGAAACGGAACTTTCAGAAACAATCATTATATGAAATGAAGACAAATTTTCATGGACAGCAAAACGGCTTTCAGAATCAGAACCCCAAAACACTTGATCCCAGAGGAAACGAGAACAATATACAACATGAAATGTGTAGAAGAACCTCAAAATGAAATACACTGATTCATACACAAATACTATAAATAAGCATCATACATCACTTGTGACACAAATGGTGGTTAGGAGTATGTTATTCCCCTAAGATAAGACAAGATGACCCTTTATGTATCCCACAGGTGCTAAATTTGAAGCAAATTGGACATTACAAAAAAGAAAGAAGCAGCATAAACAATTTAATAAGAACTATACAACCCAACTGTATAAGTACACTATACATATAGCAGAGATAGAGAAAGATTCTGTAACTATAACTATGCCGTGTACTACAGTTGAGTGAATTACTGATGACACAGATGATAGTTAGAACTATGTTACTGCATGTAATAGAGATCATTAATATATACAACTGATATCAGTAGTCCACAAAGATGATAGTTACGAGTATGTTGCTGTATGTAAGAGATCAATAGTAATACTGATATAAGTAGCCCACACAAATATACTCTGTATCTATAATTCTATGCTGTGTACTACAGTTGAGTAAATTACTAATGACACAGATAGTAGTTGAGACCAGTAGTATATGTAGATCAGTAATACTGACATAAGCAATCTACACATATGGTAGTTAGAAGCGTGTAGTAGAGACCAGTGATGATAGCTAGGAGAATGTTATTGCATGTATTAGAGAACAGTAGTACTGACATAAGTCGTCCACTCAAATATAATTTCTGTAACTATTCTACGCTCCGTATACCAGTTAAGTGAATTATTATTCACAGGTGGTAGTTACCAGTAGTATATAAGTAGTATTGAGATAGATAGTCCATACAGAGATCATAACTATAACTCTTTGCTGTGCCCATGGTATTTGCTGGTGTGAAGCAGGCTGAAGTTGGATCTGAGCAGCTTGGAGTGTGATGCTGGAGGAGAGCAGGTCCAGCTCTACCGCTACTGCCTGACTGGCTGTCTGACTGTGGTTTCTCTAAAGGAGTCTACTGACGCCTCTCTTTGTAGACGGGACGCAAAAGATGGCGCCTTCACATGTTTTGAGATGCTGTCAGCGTGGTTTGGCTTGGATTCCTGTCATTTTTATCGCCTTGGTCGTGTGCTGGTCGTATTATGCCTACGTCGTGGAGCTCTGTATCTGTAAGTCCATTTATTAGGAGTTGCCTGGCTTTTAGCAGACGAGTCCCTCCTTCAGCTGGAGAAATAACTTCAATAGGAAGTGATTGGAGCTGTTGTGGCCGCCCTGGACGACTAAAAACGAAAGAATTGCTGCTATTTTCACGTATATTAAATACTTGTATCGATGTAATGTCTTTGTTTTTAACCAGTCGTGTCAGGCTCGTCTTGTTTTGTTTATATGCGGGTGTTTGTGCTCCTTCCTTAACGTTGCGGTCTATTTACATAGCCAGGAAAACAGTTTAATAGTCTTTGTGTATTTTTACTGAAATGTTAATGACATTCAGTGGAAATGAGCTGCTAACCATATTATTTGATTTCGAAAACAGGCGAGGCAGCTGTGTTTGTAGCCATTATACTGCAGTGCTAGCTTAACACTAGCTTGCTAGCTATACCTTGGCTGTGTCCCAACTATCACACCTGTGCACTTCATGAACAACACTAACGAGTGCATTTCTAATGGCAGTGGCCTATTTTTTTCAACACTGGGTAGTGTGGTAGTTTGGGGTTTGGGACGCGCCACTTGTCATAATTAGCCGGCTGGAACTTGGTGGAGTTGAATTTCAAGTCTACCTGTTACTAAGGATGGGCAATACCATCCCTATGCTTATCGATTCGATATGAAGGGCTAATATAAATGGTTTTTATGGGTTGTACAACACAAACTATTAAATGCTGTTATTTTGTTGCGTTTATTTGAGCATTTCTGTTTATTTCTGTTGCATGAACACACTTACTTTCATGAACCATTTTGCCCTACTGATGTGCTGGCACAGCACACCAAATCTTTACACAGAGCAGTGTCACTGTTATTTGTTACAATGTTCTTGTCATTGTGTTGCACTATTGTTTATTGTTTTTTAAGTTCTTATCAGATCTTATCTAAATGTAGGCACTAGAAATATATATTTGAAAACATTTGCACAAGTAGCTTTAAGCTAGTGTAGTGTATTGAAAGTATTTCACTATTTGCCAGATTGGATTATTAAAAACAGTTTTGAACTTTCAGTGCTGTCTACAACCACACTTAAATAAACAGTATTAAATAAATTGAGTGAAATCTGATACGCCATCACAGAGCCCGCATTAGAAACTAGAAGAAATGTAATCCAGCACCACGTCTCTAAAGATCTGTGTTGAATTAGGTTGTACAGGTTGTACAAACTCAGAGTTTGTCTAGATGTCGTGTCTGTTTGATTAGAGGGAAACCAAATACAGATTTGATTAATACATCCCACAGTATGTATTCTGCTGAGTTGTTTTCAGCTGTAGAGGTCTATAAATGTGTTTTTTCCTCTTTCTTTCCAGGTACAATTCAGACTCCTGGAGAAAAAAGTAAGTGTTGAGACATTCTCTTTTAAAAAAAGATTTGAGATAGATAGATGCTTTTATTGTCATTGTACTAGTACAATAAGAAGTGATTTGGAACACAGTAAATGCACAGTATAAAATATATAAAACTATCAAAACAGAAAAATACAATAGAATAAAACTGTGTGTGTGTATATATATATATATATGTTAGTGTGCAAATTTTGTTCACGTTTTCTTATTTGTTTAAGAAGCTCAAATGTTTACAGTGTTGTATAATACTTAATAATACTATTATATATGCTAAATATTTAGTACAGTAATAAAGAGAATAATAATATGATAATCATAACATGTTCACTTGTTGTGAACTTACTGTAATATCGTTCCAGTGGTCTGATTTACTGTATTGTCCTTAGAGGAACACTTTTTTTTTTCTTAAAGGCTGTTACTATTAGGTATAGATGCTCTAACATAATGTCATCTTTCTGCTTTTTGGTGTTATTATAATATGTAAAGTAACAAGTATTGTCTTATTCGTTGTGCTTGTATGTCAAACCGGGACACCTCCTGTTCTGGAAAAGGTTTTTGATCCGTACCCCTAAAGACGGGAGTGTTTGTGCTGACTGCAGGCTAAAGTGCATCAGTAATGAAAACCAACAGACTGGGGAGAAATATATTCAGCTCACTGTCTGCCTCCTCGTGGCGTTCCTCATGTGTCAGCCACTCTGAGAATGAAGATCATTAATTTAATGCACCTCCAAAGCAAATGTAGCAACAGCACATTCATTCTTACTAAATCTGTATTTGCTTCTAACCCACATGATCTCTGTTCCTCCAGTAATCTACCTGGTCGTCTTTCACCTCTCATTCATCATGTTTGTTTGGTCCTACTGGAAGACCATCTTCACGAGACCAGCAAACCCATCCAAAGAGGTGAGCTACCTGACAATGAAACCTGACCTTCAAGCCTGAACAACGGAGGCTACAGTACTTTCAGTGCCTGACTCATTAATAACGATTACATATGCCCACAAGATCCTACTACTAAGGGAAATGTCTGTTTAGTCACTGCAAATCTTCTATTCATTGCACAGTCGTGATTAAGTGGAACAAGGTGGAGGTGCCAATCTCGGTGCAGAGTTGATAAAGGTAGTTTCATTTAAATGTCAGTCTCACTATGAGAAAGTTGTGCAACAGGAATTAAACTAAATGTAATTTGGTTGTGTACACAATCGCTTCACGGATATGTTGCTCTAATCTTATTTAATTAGAGGGGAAAAGATTGAAGTGCATTATATGGCCAAACATTTGTAGACACCTGCACACAAAGCATTTCCACCAACAAAGGAGTTTGTCAGTTCTTTGCTGCTCTAACTGTCTTCTGGCAAGACTTCACTCTGAGATATCAGAACAATAGATTTTATTTAATTTCTAGTTTATTCTTAGTTTCTTTTTGCACTTGTTTGGAGGACAATCAGAATCTGAAAACGTTATTGATCCCGAGGAATTTGCTTATGCTACGACTATAGAGACACACAGACAAGAACAATATAAAATATAGTGTGATTATAGTGAAAGTAAAAATAATGCTCTCTAGTCATACTGAGAAAATGAGTAGTACTAAATACACAATGCTATTTACACAAAATGCCGTGGTTAATAAGAGGTAGATCTAAACACGACAGATGAATAAATGACAGGATACCCATAATGTGCTTTTTTTCTCCAGATATTGGTCTTGAATAGATTCAGATTTTAAGGGGGCTGACTTTTTCACTCTGTGCGTGTGCGTGTGCGTGTTTCAGTTCTGTTTGCCCAAAGCTGAAAAGGAACAGTATGAAAAAGAGGAGCGTCCAGAAACTCAGCAGGAGATCCTGAAGAGAGTGGCCAGCGATCTGCCGCTTTACACCCGCACTGGAGCTGGAGGTGAGTTTGGCTGACTCGCGACTGTGTGCAGCCTGCAGACTTCCCATTTGTGGCCTCGCCTCCCGTTTTAATGACTTTTTAGACTTTGCTAAACACACTATGTGGACAAAAGTATTAGTATGTATGACCATTACACCAATAAGGACTTTAATGACATTGCATTCAAATTAATATGGAGTTGGTCCCACTTTACAACTATAACAGCTTCCACTCTTCTTGGAAGACTTTCCACAAGATTTTGGAGTTTCTGTGGGAATCTGTAGAGCATTTATGATGTCAGGTACTGATGTCTGAAGCAATCTCCATCCAATGAGGTTGCTTTGTGCACTGGGGCACAGTCCTGCAGGAATAGAAAAGGTCCTGGGTCCATGGTTCGAATTATGGGGGTACTTTACCCCCTGATCAAGGCCTAGACCCCCTCTGGTGGCAACTATTCGTATTGACGCAGTAGCGGACCATAATGGTCATAGAAGGGTTATGAAGTTAGTACTCCCCAAATATGGTGGGGTAATTCAAACTCTGCTTGGGTCCACACAGTTGGAAGTATGGTGTTGTCCAAAATGTTTTGTTATGCTGAAGATTGCCCTTCACTGGAAGTAAGGGACCTAACGCAGACCCTGTAAACCATGGGTGTCCCAATACTTTTGTCCATGAGTGTAGCTTTGTGGAGTTTATTAGTGCTATCAAGTGCATGACGCAATGCACTATTAGTGCTTTTTAGAGCCCAACTGTTTGGAAGATAAAATTGACTTTCCATATATTTATTGGTGAGTCTTGGTAATAAAGCACCAATATTTATCAGAATTCATCACACATATCAGTTACTTTTATTGCAGCAGTAAAGGCAGGTCATGCGAACATAAAACGGCATCTTTGTTAATATATTGTAAAAAGTGCAGTATCTAGCTGTGTATGTATTTGTCTCTTAGTGTTGCAGTACTTTGCTTTACTCTGTTCTTACTGGAAGGCAGAACTGCTGAGTGTTGCTCTCTCTCATCCCTGTGAGTGAATTATTAGGCTTAACGGCCAGTTTAAATTGGCCTCAAGAACACCGGGGCTCTGTTTCTAAATCTCAGCGTAATATGAGCTCCCTGGACGGCAATTCCATACCATGTGTGGTTCTGTTCAGTTTCACTTTTAGTTTGTTGTATTGCTCAGAACATGTTGTTCACAAAGTTGAACTGATTATGCATTTGAAATTTGAACCGTTGCTGAAGACCTGAAAGAGCAGTATTTATTGATTACAGAGCGGAGATTGCGAGACTGGCTTTCTCAACCAACATCAGTGCCTGACACCCTAGATGCTCTACAGCAGTGGTTCCCAACCTTTTTTCCTTGAAGCCCCCCTTGCTTGTGTCCTAGACAAGCCAGGCCCCCCGACCCCAACTCCTACCCACATAGATGCACAAAAAGAATGAAGTGATTAATCACAAACATTTATTTGGAAAAAAGAAACAGCGGTTGTAGGTTTTTGTTCTTATACACACGCACCCACACACACTTTTATGTTTCTCAGACATTGGGAGTTTATGAATTGAATGTGGTCAATTTTGGTAACCTCAGTGCTGACAAAATTGTGGACACACCTTGCGATCTCTAGCGCCCCCTTAAGGGGTGCCTGGACCCCATGTTGGGAACCACTGCTCTACAGAATGTAAATTCCCAGAGAAACTCTAAGATCTTGTGGAAAACCTTCCAGGAAGAGTGGAAGCTGTTATAGCTGCAAAGGGGGACCAACTCCATTTTAAAATCTCTATTAAAGTCGCTGTTGGTGCAGTGATCAGACTGTTCCAAGGCTAATCATAAATCCAACACAGTTACCCAGTTTTTCATATAAAGTATGTAAAACTAGACGCCTGACGTATGAGACATCATCCTGAGCTAAACACTGTCAAGAAAAGTATGACAAATGTTTAGCAACCATTTCACCATATCTTTATATTATCAGCAACTTTATTTTTTGGCTTAGCAAACAACACACACTGTACTGATGGGGTATTGATGCTCATTTAAAGGCACAAATGTCATTTAAAAATGTGACTGCAGGGAGGCATGAAAGAAAAAGAATGTTTGAACCGGTAACAGATTTTGATTTTGACATTTTTGTTCTGGAGCAGCAGCAAAATAATGTGTGTCTGGTTTTCGTTTCTCAAACTGGATTGGAGCCCTGATTTGTTGATTGAAGGCTTCCAGCCGGACTCACTCAATCACTGTTCCACTGCTGCAAGTCTGAGTGGGTTTCTGCTTTCTTATTGTCTATTTTCTTCCTCCTAGCCGTTCGGTACTGTGACCGCTGCCAGGTGATCAAACCCGACAGGTGCCACCACTGCTCTGCGTGTGACATGTGAGTGAAAGCCCTTTGCACTTTTACTGGCTACACCAAATACAGAGGCTGGTGACTGATTATTTCTTTTTATTGAGTGAATTAGTGTAAACTCATACCCAGTACAAAAATGTTCTGCACAACAAAGAAAAACATGTTACTAAACTCATTCAAAACATTCTTTCTTTACTCAGTATGAAGTGGCTGAACGCACTGCCTGTTTGTAAGAACATCACTTCAAACGGCTGCCTAAGAGGCATAACGAATAATTCCATCTTAGCATGAATTGCAGTTAAACCTGCAATAAGGGAAGCACATACACAAAATGACTTTTTTGATCTTAAAGTGTGACGGCAAGTAGTATTTTGGGAAATTGGATTTGCATTAGCCAGGCATTGATATTGTCATATAAGTGCTTTTGGGTGCTCTGGGGGTTTTCTCTGAACTCCTCTGTCATAGTGATGCACCATTTTTCCAAAGAACACGACATAGAATAAGTAATAAAAGTGTCCGATGGTGGTTTCTCAAAAATGAAAAATAGGTTATCCTTATAAGAGAGAAACAAATGACAAGGATGGAAAGTCAAAGGCAGCCTTAAGTCTTATTATATTTCAGACCGGCAACACAGAGTGGGGACCTGTTAAATGAGTTTTATTTATTAGTCCAAAACACTTCTGATATGAATCTGTATCATTCTTTCTCACACACACACACACACACACACCTCTCATGGTCATATACTTTAAATAAATGAGATGGTTTCATTTCTATTAAAGTCCAATCAAAGTTACTTGCTTTTTTTAATTATAGGTGTGTGTTAAAGATGGATCATCATTGTCCCTGGTGAGTAAACTGTTCTTGCATTTTTGGAATACAATTTTTTTTTTTACATAAAATGGGTACAACAAATACACGGCACTTTACATTTAATACAATTCAACTGCTTTAAAGTTCACAATATTTATATATGGATGCATAAACGAATGCAAGTTTGAAAAAATCTAATTAATCACTGCAACATATAACCAATAAACCTGTTTTAATATTAAGTAGTGAAGCTGTAGTTGTCTATTACCGCTTTCAGTCTTTTGTCATATGTCAGTACCAACCTCCTGCACTCATTGTTAGTGACTTCCTTCAAGTCAGACAGTGTTTTTTTAGGACTGCTTTGCTGATTTTGAATTGTCACCATAATTTCTCGACGGGATTTCAGTCAGTGGATTGACAAAGCCAGTGTTTCACGGTCATACTCCTGGAGGCCCTTCATGTTTTCACTGCTTCCAATACACCTAATTCAGCTAATCAGCATATTAGCAACCCTTGGCTGAGCTGATATGGGTATATTAAAGCAGCCAAAACACTAAAATGTGTAGGGCAGTGAACCTCCAGGACCACGATTCTGAAATCTGGGATATGCCTTTCTTGTGGAACCGTGATTGTTAATACCCCATTGTCTGGATAGAAAATCCATTCCCTTGGTAATTTTAGGGTTCTGACAAATTACTGTATATACTTCATAAAAATTTAACATGAAACACAGTCCAACTCCCTATCATTTGAGCTGCTCAGTTACACCAAGAAACAACCCCGAAATATAATCCGTTACTGTTGGAATGGTTTTCGTCAGTAAATACAGTTCCTCTATGCATGGGTTACTGTATTTTTTTCAGCTGTTTGTTGTTATCTGACTACAGCAGAGTTACAAAAATACGTGTTCTTTATGTGTGAACTTCATCCAAGCTTGAACATCTCTTCAATAGAAGTTTTTTCATGGGTGCTTGAGAAAACCCCTTTTTTCTGGTTGCTTGAAGGTGTTGGTGGGTGCCAAGCCTCATACTTCTGAGTTGTCGCCTCTTAAACAATAGGTCTGGCCGCACATTCAGAAATTTTGAGGGACTGTCCAGAATGTGCCTGGCTAATGTTGGAAGTTATTTCTCCAGCTGTAGAAACAAAATAATTAACTTGATTGTAGATCTTCTGTTGTCCGAACCTTTTCTCGAAAGTGTCAACTCTTGGTTTTTACGATGCTTTATTGTAAAGAAGCCACTAGCCACACCACATGCAATCAGAACAAAAGCCAGGCTGGAATGTTCTAGGTGATGCCTCCAATTATTTTTCCCCCCACACAAGTGTATTCCATATTTGTTGCAGTTGCTGCAGCTGTTTCTTTTGAGTACATTCATTTTAAGTGTTTGAATTTTTTATATAGTTAAGCATATTCATTTTTGTGTTCTTAAACAGTGCATGTTTTTCTTTTCCACAGGGTGAACAACTGTGTGGGCTTCTCCAATTACAAGTTCTTCATCTTGTTCCTGGCATACTCTCTGGTTTATTGTTTATTTATCGCTGCCACTGTCCTCCAGTACTTCATTAAGTTTTGGACAGTGAGTAATCCTCTGAGACACATTACTTTCTCATCTGACTGTGTGTGCAATTCTTTTTTTCTCTTCATAAACTACTTCTCTGGCATGCAGTCCCGAGAGTCTGCTTGTCCATTACAGAGTAAAGTTGG
The DNA here is from genome assembly GCA_037974485.1 of Hemigrammopetersius urotaenia. Taxonomy (NCBI): domain Eukaryota; kingdom Metazoa; phylum Chordata; class Actinopteri; order Characiformes; family Alestidae; genus Hemigrammopetersius; species Hemigrammopetersius urotaenia. The sequence goes on along the minus strand of JBBPDC010000001.1, from coordinate 9,415,764 downwards.
TTGTGTTTTCTCCTTCCTTGCTCCTAGTCAAACTAAGGTCTTCTTGTTTTGCTTTTTCTCTGCAAAGACTTGTTGCACTTCAGTGGCTTGTTGACATTCACAGTTTAGCTTGGACTTGTCCTTAACGGATGTTCCGTATGACTTCAGAATGTAAAGAAACTTTATCTTGGTGGGAACATCCAACCGATTGAAATCAACTAAAACCATTTTGTGTGCTGCCAGTTTTAGAACAGGTTTTTTACTTCCACTCATAGAGGGCTGGTATCCAGCGCTGTTGGGTGGTCCAATACATCTGACTCGACTCTTAATTGTCATGTTTAGTACATATTTGTCAGCAAGGAAATACCAAGTGTACTAGACCCCAGCCCTCCAGGACTGAAGCTGAAGAACCCTGCTGTAAAGTATGCATTTCAGCGCATGCCCTTGAGATAAGCAGGATGCTGTACACTGTGCAGTAAAATTCCTACAGCTAATGATGATTTAAGACTTGAAGTCAACTGATCATTGTTTCTTGTCCTAGGTCATATTAAGCACAGTTCCCCATATTGACATATTAAACAGTTTCCTGTTTTCCCATGATCTTTCAATAAATGTAGGGAATGTTGCCCACCTCTAAAATAAAGATTTTTCATGATGCCACTCTGCACCGGCAACATAATTTTTTCTATTTTGATAACTCTAGCACTATCAAATTGTTCCTGCATTATTTACGGCATTCAAAGAGTTTTATGATTTCTCTTTTGATTTCCACAAACCTCTTAAGTAAAATACCTGCTGGACACCTCTGGCTTCTGCTGACCTGCTCTGGCCTCTCCTGGCTCTGTCCCGCAGCTTGCTCTGCCTTTCTTTTCCCATTCAACGCTTACATTTTTCTCTTCAATGTTCTGTGTTGACCGCCACCTGTTTCTGTGTGATCAGATGCTGTAACTCCGCCTTGCTTTTCTCTCCCCTAGCAGCCCTTGTGTCTTCCCTGCTGTCTTCTCCTTTTGTCTAACAGTCTGTCTCTGTTTGCACTAAGCTTTGCCGGAGGAAATCGGCAGAAAATTGTCCGAAGGTAATCACCGGTGTTAGTGCTCGTTGTTGCTAGACCCTGTCCACTCCAGCACAGTAAACGAATAGCACTTTGTCGTCCCTCTTTAGCTTCGTAGTTGAATTGTGTGTTGAGTTGTCTAAGTGGCATGTCGTGGTTACCCGTGTCCGACCCATTTGTTGACCCTTGTCTTATAACTCTCCTCTCTTTTCTTGCCCCCTCTCTCAGAGTGACCTACGAGACTCTCCCGCCAAATTCCATGTCTTATTTCTCTTTTTTGTGGCGGCCATGTTCTGCATCAGCATTCTCTCTCTCTTCACTTACCACCTGTGGCTTGTAGGAAAGAACAGATCCACCATAGGTAACGCACCCCAGCCATCTCCACCCCTCTGTGCATCTGTCTACAATAAAGGCACACAGTCCACCCAGATCACCACAGTTCTATGGCTGAATTTAGTGGGGAAGTGTTTGCGTGTTCATGATGTCCCCTCGCTCTTTAGAGGCATTCCGAGCTCCCGTGTTCAGAAACGGTCCTGATAAAAACGGATTCTCACTGGGCTTCACCAAGAACATCGCTCAGGTGTTTGGAGACCAGAAGAAGTTCTGGCTGCTGCCGGTTTTCACCAGGTAAGCTGAGAGCCTGTTTACGCTTGCTCTTTCATTTTACATATTCCACTTGTACCTGGCCTGATAAATGTGCCGTTGTTAGAAGGATGGATAGGCGTCTGATTTGCCTCAGTGCTGCTTTTCCCATGTTACATGCAAATCATCTGGAAACACCTGTCATGGGAACTAAATTGGAAACCGGCTCTAGTTTCTTAGTTATTGCCATGCAGAATGTGACAAGTGGAAGTGTTGTATGCCTCTAGTTATTTAGTCCATGATTCATTTCACTCACAAAACAACTGTATACAGTGCTGACTGACTTCCCCATTTGGGACAGAAACTGATCTAGATAAGCAAACAAAGGACAACACTGAATTGGAAACATAACAAGTGCAGATGCTTCCAGACAGGTGTACTACAGAGTTCTTAGAAAGTTAAGATCCTGCCAAAAAATGAGTAGCATTTTAAAGAGGATGGCAAGAAGGCAAGAGCTGCAGTCACAAAGTTCAGTCACTGCTGATCAGGCAAGAGGTTCAGTAGGAACAGCAAGTCAAGTGATCTCTGCATTTAGATCTGTGGGAAAGACAGTAAACAGGGATGGAAATTGTGGTTGAAAGTGCATATTCAATGACAGTAATGCTTGTGCATTTGTGTCAAATGCCAAGAAAAACAGAAGAGAAACAGTCCCTTAGGTGAAGAATAATGTCAATGCAAGACATGACCAGATTACATCAGCAAATACAGTCTATCTACACTTGCAGTAACAGTAACTGTGACCATGCGATCATATATGTTCAGATTAGTATGCTTCACAATTTCCTTCACAAGTACAATTACGTGTGTTTGGACCCAAACATGATAGAGCACTGGACCCGCTCATCATAGTCATTTTCCCTTTAGAAGGAAGGGCTATGTTGAAACATTCTAGATAAACGCTGATGTGGGAAGTTTCTTATAAGATGACAACACCTCTATCTGCAGGAACCGAGAAACACACTGATTGTACAGTTCTAGAGAAGGGATGTTGATTTCTATTAAAGCTGTTTTGGCTACTTGGGGCCCTTTCCTTGAACAGGCGACGATTTATTATGAGTTGTCTATTTAGTTTAGTTTAACTATGTCAACAGAAATGGCTCCAGTGTATCTTAATTTTATTTATACCTGTCTTTTCCTTATCATATAGGATATATCTAGATGTTAACCGGATGTCACATATTTAGTTTGCATTTCAATCTGACTTCATTTCTAGAGAGCAGGCTTTTTTTTTTTTTTTTGTAGTTTCCTGATACAGAAAGCCACTCTCCTCTGATCTTTCTTTCTGTCACAGCCAGGGCGATGGCCTCATATTTCCAACTCGACTGGTGGCCACTGATCCAGAGCAGCCAGCAGTAGTTCTACATCCTGAAACATTAAGCAAAAGGTGAGGTACTGTTTCACTGGAGGCAGTTAGCAATACATGTTAAATGTTCATGTATTGGTTTTAAGTGCTTTCTCCACAGTGCTGAAGATGAATCCATCCAGCAGCCTAGTCCTCTAAGCGAGTCGCAGAACCGTCTCCTTGACAACCACCTCCACACTAATGACAATCAGGGATTTGCATTGAAGTCTGGTAAGTTTTTGTATTGTATTGCTTATATTTAATCACTGTTAGAAAGATAGTTGGCAGTATGATTGGTTCCTGTTCTCCGAGTGTGGCACACTGCCCAGGCTTCCCCATGCAGTGTCCATATGCTGGCTGTAACACTGAGCTTTTGAAATACCCAATATAAACACACATGGTCCCACACATCAATCACATTTTGTATAAGCAAATAATTTAAAAAAAACGTAATCCATGAACAGCACAGTGTTTCCTTATGTTGCTTGGCTACCAAAATGTACTGTTGCCAACACAAGAATTGTTCACTGTGACCATTGTTAATAACAAGGACCACTCCTTATGACTTTTTATTGCTAATTATTTTTGCTTTTATCCTTTTGTTTAATTAATTGCTTGATTTAGGATGATGCAGTTTCTAATGTCTGTAATAAAGCATCTGTTTTTAGTTTGTAACACTTTTCATATAATTTAATTGTTGGATTTAGCATCATTAATTCCAGTAAGTGAATCACAAAGTCTTTGACGCCAGCCGTCACAATGAGTCTCTGTCTCTGTCATTAATATGATTTCTGATTTTGCTTCTCTTACAGATGAAAGTGAGACCATCACCATTTCCATGGATAGCGAGTCGTAGCTAGGTTAGTTGGCCGTGTCTCAGTCAGAAAGTGGATGATATGCGGTCGACCTGCTGTCGTTTCCTCGATCAGGGCTGCCAGAGGCTGAGGAGGACCGGTTCCTCTGTGTTCTTCAGCCTTTTGCTGCCAGGGTTGAAAACTGTGGAGGAGAACCACAGCCATCAAATGAGATGCCTTAAACAACTCCTTATCTCTGTCAGCTCTGCAACACCTCCTCATATACGAGACTTTTTTTGGAGAAGCCTAGATTAAATGCATTTGATCAGAACAGTCTTGTTTAATCACAGAGAAAATTGCACCCTGTTCCCACATCTGCTTTTTTTGCACAGCAAAACATTATTTCTCAGATCTCGCACGGACCTCCCCATACTTCCATGTGTTGGTGCAATTACTATAAAAGTCTACGCTGTTTACCAGAAAATGCACTACGATTAGTAGGAGCAGTTTTCCCCCCAGAGCTGTTATTCTGTCCTGGGACTCCACTGGCACTTTTTTAAGAACGATGAGGCGGACGTGGATTGAGATTTGAAGCGTTTTGATGTTTACACAGAGGGGATATGTCTAAAGAGCCATTTACATCTCTGGTCCAGTCCCTCGTTTTTATATAAACATAGAAATGTATTAGGAAAAGGGAAGCTTGTGTTTTTGAACCTTGATTGTAGCACAGGATACCAATATTTGCCCGAAGACATTGATTAATGGTGTATATGGTTTCAGTTAAAGTATTGGAACAGCACATTTGCACATGGTTTTTTTTTTTTTTGTTGGGTTTTTTTTCCCCTACCTTGAGTCAAATGCATTGTTCATGGACAGGACACACACGGGAAACAGTGGGTAAAGGGTGGGTTCTGAAAAGAATACCCTACTATGGATGTTTTTCGGACTTCTGGGCTTCCTGTGGGCGTTGATCTTCAGTTCACTGGAATTGAGGATGTCTTTAATTCGCTTTCTCCTGACCCAGGAGCTGATTTCCAGATTGTTTCCAGTTAAACACATTTTACTGAAATTCCATACCTTGATATCAGACCATTTACTTGCAGATTCACTTGACAAGTATTTGCTAATTGAGGCTTTAAACCATCACTTATGTAACACAACTCCGTTCTTTTATATGTATTCCTGAGCCGTACGAGAAGATTTTTTATATCCATGTGTTTGTTTATGTAATTATTCTTGGTGAGTGGGTTTGTTCTACATATTAGCCATGTTAGTAAATCAACACGCGACCTTGGTCACATAAGGTCGCTGTGCATTGCCAAAATAAAGGGCTGAGTAGCTGAGCTCTTATTATGGAGTGTTTACAGTAAGTACGTTATACCTCTCTGCTGTCACAGTGTAGCCAGTGCCACCAAGGAAACCAAATGGAACTCTTCCTGTGGTGGTTTTTAATTTTATCTCTAGCCTATTAATTTGTTAGTATGATTTCTCTTTTAGAATGATCTCTCTCTACAGTATCAGAACTGTCCAGCACTTTTTTTTTTTAAAGTACAGCTACTGTTGTGCCGAATCTCAATGGATTTGCTTCAGTGCAAAGCACCTCACGGAGCTGCCCACTGTCTCACGCACTCATGCTTAGTAGGCTACAAATTGTCCACAAGAGGTCGCTATAAGTAGCTTCTGAAGCTTCATTAGAACGGTGCCTCACACGACAGACACTGTGTGTCCTTGTTTTGAAAAATAAGGTGAAATTGAAGGTACCCTGTTTTCCATTTGACTGCACGCAGCCAAGGTATTTGGTGTCTGAGGTTTGCTTCTGGAGCTAGAAGGTTAATGATTAAAGTGAATTCGTTGAGAAAGTAATGAAATCCTCTGTATCACCCAAAATCTATCACTGTTGTGTCAATCTCGTGTCCGAAGCATGCCTCAGAACCCATACTTGTCTAGTCTGATTTAATAGAGATTGGGTAAATGGGGGTAGTTGATTTTTGTCTTAATGTTTTCTTTAAATTTAGTCCGTTTGTTTCATCACCCCCTTGGTTTCTCACCATTTGGTCGGGGTTTTTAAAATCTAAAGTGCTACTGAATGCGTAATCGGATGTTCCGTTATCCAAAGTGTGTGTGTGTGTGTGTGTGTGTGTGCGCGCGCGCGCGTGTGCGGTTGTGTGCTACTGAAACATGGTCGGTGCTGGACATTTGTGCCTGGTGTGGTGTGTGTTGCTGTGATGAAGTGATTGGTGTAAGGCTTTCCTTTTACATATCAGTACGATATTCTCTCAGTCAACTTTTGGCATGAATTGCAGTTTAAAAAGGTGCATACATGGAACGGATACTCTCATGGTTTAAAGGTTTTCACTGGTATGTGTGCTGGCAATGTTGCTGTAGTAATTATTAAATGTAAATTTGAGATTATGAGAAAATAATATCAGATTACGTAATCATTTATGGAGTGTTATGACAGAAATTGCATTGAACTGGTAATTCATGACTTTTACTACACTAACCATTGTTTTTTTGGCGCAAAATTCATTACACGATTATTTCAGTGTGTCTACATTGAAAATACCATGAGTTGTGGTCAACAAATAGCTTAAGTCAATGATTTACATTTGCGTCAGCTGAATGCCGGAAATGTAAACCATTGACTTAAGCTATTTGTTGACCACAGCTCATTTAACGTAGACACACTGAAATAATCGTGTAATGAATTTTGTGCCAAAAAAATGCATACAGTCTCAGCAAATGATTGTTATGCAGATTTGAGCTTTATTGCATTTCTTTTAAATCAAATCAAAATTTTTCCAAGCCATACTGATTTCAACAAGTACTTTCTTTTGGAGCATTTAATTTTACTTTTCTATTTTTTTAAAGATTGGGGGTGGGGAGGGAATCAGCCTAAGATTTTACTGCATGTAAAGTAACTTTTTTGTACTCCGCTCCTTGTGCAAGCTGGGGATGGATTTTTATTTGTATTCGGTGTCCTGTTTGACAAGTTCTGATGATGTAAAAATGGTGACCTCGTGTCTATTTTTGTTGTCTGGTTTATTTCGATCTTTAGTGAATCTTTTGTGAATGAAGTACTTGCTTATTATGTGATGACGATTGAAAAATAAATGTGCTTTTGTAACATAAAATACTTTTTGCACGTCCTTTTATATCCAAACGTACTCCATCCAAGAGTACGCCCCCATTTCTGCACCCGTTAGTGTTTAATAGCACAGGTTGTATTCCGTCCAGAGAAAGGCTCTACCAAAAAGAGGGCACTCTCAGGAGCCCAAGGTCACCATGCCTATTTACGAGCAGATTCAAGAGGTGTATAAAACCAACCAACGCCGGGCTGGAGCTGAGTCAAGGAACCCATATAATACCTTTGATATGAGGAGTGGTGTTAGTGATCCAAAACTAATCATCCAACCTGCCCTCCCTAATGCGCTCGAATCTGAAAGCAATCAAACGCCCACAGATCCACCATCTAGTGTAAAGCCTTCCCAGAAGAGGAGAGTCTGTTACTGCACTAAAAGGGGAGTGGGGAGTCTCTCGTCATTAAAACCCTTGATTTCAGAAGAAATGTTGCAAGCCTCTGCAAGCTTATGGACGTACAGTGTGACTTTGATGTTTGCTTGTGTTAACGAGAGGTATCCGAACTTTGTCCAGTTTACTTACATGCAGGTCATTGAACTCCTCTTACACATCAGAAACGAGGAATGTCAAATAGAAGCCGTATTTGAATTTGCTGGCTGATTTGAAGGCTTTGTACGTGGAAATTTCCCTGTCCTGTACTGATGAAGTTTTCAACGGGGATTTTTTTTGTTGGTAAAGCACAGTTTAGTCAAACTCACCGTCATTATTTCTTTGCTCACTCAGAATACGACATCACATTCATAGGCTTTTGAAATAAACGCTGGAAGGCACTGATTCAGGCATGGACATGATCAGATATGTATCAAGACTTGGCTGAAACACTTTGTTCTAAAGGATGACATGGTCTAGTTAATCACAAATGTGCAACCACATGAAATCTTTGTGATACAGGAACAAGTCTGGTCTGGGATCCTTCGAACGTGAGCGTGTTCTGCTAAACAGGTGCTGTTTAACTGAGGCGACATTTGCAGCGACTTGCTCTTATTGACGTTAGTGTTCAATACATTTGGACACGGAAGCCTTAATTTAGCCAGTGTTAATGATAAAATTGATGAAATTACAAGTGATTTGATCCTCTCTTCTAAAAAAAAAAAGTACATCCTCAGTTCATGACGATGAAGGGTTTCTTCAGAACATCAGTGTTTTTATGGAGCTACAGAGAATTTAACAGATGCCGTTAAGTTTAAGGCTGTCAGAGGTGAACAAGGTAGATGAAACAACTAAACATCTGAACATTTTAACAATGAACTAGAAGTGGAGAAAAATATGATAATGGGTGCGACAGTGGAAAGCAGGAGGTGAGTCAACTCTTACATCCTAGTAGGAGTATGACGCTATTGTTAAGAAAATGTTTAGGGAATGGGCCTACCTCCTGGAATTGTTCTTTAAAAAGAAGTAAGAAGTAAAAATAAGAAAGCTGGTGGTTAGGGAGTTGCCCCTGTGGTCAGAAGTCCGTGAGTTTGAATCCCAGGACAGCTAGTGGCACCACTGAGGTACCCTTGAATAAGATACGCATGACAACACTGCATAGATTTTTGGAGACTAATTTTGTACATTAAGAGAAAAAAAACATGTTCATTTCTGAAGATTGTCACATTGTGTGTTAACCACAAGTCTGAGTCGCAACAATGAAGACCTGGATGCAGTTTGAGTGAAATTTTGGAAAATCTAAGAACAAAAAAGAACTGGGTGGCTTCTGACAAGTGTTTATTCTCAGTGCTTTCACAGCTCCAGTTCTAAACCCAAATAGCAACATGCTGACTGACTACATCTGGGATAGATGGAAAATGGGATTTTTTGACCCCCAAAACAATCCCTTTACACAGAACACCCACAGACAAGCTTCAGTTACACTTTCATTTCGAAGCTCGTCTGTTTTCCATTTGGAAGCGGAGTGTGAGAGTTGTGTAACAGCAGTGGTGTGGAAAAAGCCTGCGTGAGGCGCACAAATATTTCTGAGCATTACACGCACGGGTTTTCACCAGTGTTCGGCTGAGTAACACTTTTCATTTATGACTCACAAACAAATAGGGGTGCAACAACAACAAAAAAACACATCCACAAACCACCCCAAGCCATAGACATAACATGTGCAGTAGCCTATTCAGCGTTTCTCAAACTAGAGCTGAGCGATTCACGACTCATCCGGGTGAATTAAATAACTCACGAATCAATACATTTGCTCAATTAAATGCTCATCAAAACAAAAGGCAACTAGTACTGTAACAGTTTGTAATGCTTTAGGAATTGCTATATATATGTCTTCCCCCCTAGCGTTGCTCTTTTTCTGTTTTATGTTGAAATATGTGTATTTTTCCTTTGATCATAAATTAAAAAAAAACAAACAAAAAAAAAAACCTCACGAATCACGAATCCGAGGTCTCGATTGAACCGGATCCGTCGAGTCCTAACGTCATCATGTCAAAGTTATAAAC
>JBBPDC010000001.1:9375626-9398526 GCA_037974485.1 Hemigrammopetersius urotaenia | reverse complement strand
TCTAAAAAGAGCCACTTGACAATAATGATGATCAGGGTTATACATAGGCTGTTTATATATTTGGGCCCAGGGGCCAAAAAGTTATGTGTTAAAATGTGCGTCACATACATGGTACCCCCCCTACTCACCTCGGGGGCAAGGAAAAAACGTTCAGGCTCAGTAATTTTTTCCACTATCAGCCCTGGAATTGCCATAATAGAATAATATATTATGTCTATCAGATTTGAATAGATGCCAGATTCCAAGCCTTTCTTTTCAATTCTGAAGTCTTGAAACATGATTTTGATGTATATTTTGGATCTTCTTGTTGTCCTGTTCATTCTTTTTTCTTCAGTTTCTTCACGGACTGTTGGGCTTTAGCTTTCAGGACATATGTGATAGGATTCGTGCCACTGGCTCTGACAAAACTTATTCACCCTCATGTTTAACAGTTACCAAGGTGTTTGTTAATTGAAATGCTTCTCCAGACGTACCCTTGCTCATCTATTGTCATAGAAACATTCCGCTTTGGTAGCTATGACATTGACTTCACTGCATTTCTGTCAGCTTCTGTCACATAATCCCAGTCTTGTGCAGATAAATTGCAGGGTTGGAAATTAGATACCAGTTTACATTTGTGTATAACTCCTTCCCGGTAAAGATCCAAAGTAAATTGCATGTGCAAAATAGGCTTCTGGGTAGACTTTCATGATGAGATTATAGGTAAGGTTACTTCCTGAAGACCCTTCCATGAAATTGACCAACAGTGCACTGGGTCAGTGCATTATTATGTGTGTAGGTCCCTTGCAAGGATGTCGGGTTTTTTTTCCATACCTGCCTAGATAACCAAAGATTCCAATGTCACATCTTGACTACAGGAGTTCTCTTTATCTTCTTAATGACCATATCAGTATATGGACAAAAGTATTGGGACGTCGATTCCACCAACACGGACTTTAATGACCTTGCATTCAAATCCATGGACTTTAATATGGAGTTGGTCCCCCCTTTTGCAGCTTTACCAGCTTCCACTCTTCCTGGAAGGCTTTCCACAAGGTTTTGGAGCTTCTTTTGGGTATTTCTGCCCATTCATTCTGTAGAGCATTTATGAGGTCAGGCTCTGATGTTCGACGGGAAGGTCTGAATCGCAATCTCCATTTCAGTTCAAAGGTGTTGGAGGGGTTGAGTTTAGGGCTTTGTGTGGGTCAGTCAAGTTTTTCCAGACTAAACTCACCCAGCCATGTCTTTGTGGAGCTCGCTTTGAGCACTGAGGCACAGTCATGCTGGAATAGAAAAGCATGGTGTTGTCCAGAATGTCTTGGTATACTAAAGCATTTATATTGCCCTTCAGTGGAAATGAGGGCCATCTGAATTCAGTAATTTAGAGGTGTGTCCCAATATTTTTGTCCATATGTAGTGTAGTTTTAGATCCTTAATCATGCGTCTACATCAGCCTGTGGCTTCTGAGTGTAAGCACAGGTTTGAAGGGTCACATGGTTTATTACACTCTGGAATCATCTTCAACTGACCTGAATTAAGGCACAGTGAGTCAGTTAAGCTCTGGCGCCAAGCCTTTACCTACAATTGCAACTGGTCCATCTTAGTCATTAAGTATTTTTATGTAAACGATGGCAAATGTAATCTAGAACGGAAATTAACATGAACATGTCTGTCCGGGCTTGGCTGATGCTTGATAAGGCAGATAGAGATCATTATTGAATGAAGTAATGCTTATGATTATATAATATTAAAATACTCTATACAATGTGCTGATTTCTCTTTCTAGCTAAGGCCCCTAAGAAGCCCATCCAGGCCGTGTACGTCCCCTCTCATCTGTTCCACATGCTGTTCGAGCTGTTCAAGGTAGGAGGTTTTAACCTGTCCAGGTGCAGTTTATGACCCCAATTTCTGAAAAGAACAAAAGCCAAATATAATAAATATCACGCCCGTCTTACCTCTGATACCTCTTTTATTACTTGCATTATCAAATGTTTGCTGTGTTTATCAAATCATATTTATATACAGACTTGTTTCTTGGAAAGGAATGGTTCCTTTCTTGATCATGCATGCAGTATGTTATTGTTTAACAGTTAATTAATTCAGTTTCAGAATGACAAAAAAATCATCCAGTAGAGCTTATCAGTCACTCATATTGAAAGCTTACTGGATCTCATCACTGATAAGCACAATAATAAAAGTTTTGTAGGGAATATTGATGATTGACAGGTCTATAGTACAGACGGGCATGTTTTTGAAGTGGTGTGGGATGGGCAGGTTTAAAAGTGGATGGTGTTGACCAATGTTATATATTGTGGGTACAGTCAGCTTGTATCAAATGTTTTCAAGTACAGTGCCTTACTCCTCAGTCTCTGTCTGTTTAGAATGCAATGAGAGCTACAGTGGAGCACCATGAAGATGAAGAAGACCTTCCACTTATTAAGGCGAAAGTAACCCTTGGGAAGGAAGACCTTTCTATAAAGGTCAGTCCATTTTCTGTATCAGTTCAAGCTCACTGTTGAGTTTCTGTTCAAGCCACTTTGTAGGTGCTTGCCATGACCTTCATGCATCCTCTCTTTCTACACCTGTAGATCAGTGACAGGGGTGGGGGTGTGGCACTGAGGAAGATTGACAGGCTTTTCAATTACACCTACTCCACTGCACCAACCCCCAGCCTGGATTCCAAACGAGTCCCACTGGTAAAGCAACCTAGCTTCTAAAAACGACACTCAGTTCATAATATCAGAATACCTCAAAAATATCAAGCTGCTATTAAACATGCTAATGTTTGATTTATTTAGGCTGGATTTGGCCACGGCCTGCCCATCTCCAGACTGTATGCACGCTACTTTCAGGGGGACCTGAAGCTCTACTCAATGGAAGGGGTGGGAACGGATGCTGTTATCTATCTAAAGGTAAATTTCACCTCAGGGTGGGCAGTATGATGGTACCATTATCACGAAAAATTACACCAGTATCATAAGCAGTTTCCTCCAGGATCAATAAAGTTGTCTGATTCTGATTATAATATTAAACAGTAAAGCCACAGTTTGAGTCACGGATTCAGGCACACAGATTTTTTTGAGAACCGAACCATGGCAGCAGTTTTTTCGAAGCGCAATTTCTCTATGGTGCAAGCACTCAGACACTTCAAACTCCACACCCTGATTGATCTCCAGGCCCAAATAGATCAGGGGTTATTCCCCGAAAACCGTTCACCTTGCCACTGTGTCCCAATACTTATGTCCAGCAACCTTCCGAGTTGCATTTTCTTTAAGGGTAATGCATCAAACTGAGTTTAAAATGAAATTAAAGTGTTCTGAATGCATATTTGGGAGCCTATTCAGGGTTTACACTATAAAAATAGGCATTTTTTGACTTTTTTTTTTTAAAAAAAAAACAAACCAAAACACAAAAATACGTTTTTTCACTATACGCGGGTGCTCTTGGAACGTTATCCCCGCGAAAAGCTGGGGATTTCTGTATGCTGTTTTGTTTTTCTCTCTCCTGTTCCTTTTAGTTTATTTTGCAAATTTTAAATAAAAAATGTGCTTTTAAAAAGTTTTTTTAAATTCATTTACAATTGTATATCATGAAATGTTTGCAAATATCTATATAAAATATTTTCCCATATCGCCCAACTTTTTTTTCTTCACATTTCAGAACCGAAGACAGTTTATTTAAACATCTCGTTATTGCGCTGGCAGCATTTAAAAAATCTTTTTTTCCCCCTCTCAGGCACTCTCCAGCGAGTCATTTGAGCGCTTGCCAGTCTTTAACAAGTCTGCCTGGCGGCACTATCAAGGAGGCCCAGGGGCGGACGACTGGAGCAACCCCAGCAAAGAGCCTCGGGACGCTTCAAAGTACAAGGCGAAGAGATAAACGCCCTCCTCTGCGGCCGCCTGGCACCTGAACCACTGCACTTGTTCCTCTCCCTCCCCCCACTTTAGACTAGCTTCCGTTGCTGTGGCAACAGCACATCAATGCCAAGTGTTCTGTACTCATCAGCATTCCCTGAGTAGAGCCCTTGAAATGAGTCTTAAAGGCTTAAGGCTCTGCTCTGTCCTCCTCTGTTCAGCATGAAACAGTGGTCACAGTACCCCCTTGTGGCGTGACTCAGAAGGGGTGGGAGGGATGGAGGAATTGGAAAGATCCTGTGCTTGGGGGTGAAATTTTGGTTTTAAATGACCAAGGCAAAAGGGATATCAGTTTCTGCCACTAGGAGATATCTGAGGAGGAGAAAAAGGTTAGTAAGCTATTCCCTTAAAGTAATACTCCACTGGTGTTCAGCCAAATCACTACATTCAACAACTGCCCATTGGCTTGTATTGCATTGTTTTTTTCAGTCCAAATTATTCCTGCTGATCGACTCGGATCAAAATTGTCTGATGTGATCGTCGGAGATTAGGCTGAAATGCACTGGAGTATTTCTTTATCCACACTGTAGCCATTCCATACCAACCATGCCATGGTTGAAATACAAAGGTTATATGACTTATAAGGTATTTTATGTACCTTTTCGGAGCAACGTTTAGCAAATACGCCTGTCTCAATGTTAGATAGGGGACTAGATTTATACCATTTTATGCATTGTTTTGTAACTATTTATTTAATAACCATTTGGTTGTGATTTTGAGGGACGTGCAAATAAGTAGCGTGTGACTGCCATTTTAAGAAATATGTTTGAGGGCGCTAGAATTGCTCACCACGAACTTGAGCTTCCTGTCACTCTAATGGTGACTTACAGTGTCTGATCAGAAGAACAAAGCGTACACGATGACAGCCTTCCATTTCATTAGCATTAAACATACTAACCTGTTTTCTGATTTGTAGATGATCGCCTTTATCTATTAAACACCCGTCATCCTCAGATTAAAGGTCTTTTACTGTAGCTCAGTCACATTGAAGAAACTCCTGAGTAATGTTTACAGATCCTCATGGCCAGCATGAAGAGAAACATTGCCTTTCTTTGTCTTACGCAGCAGAAGTATGACCACCTTTCTTTTCCAAAACCTTCATCCTCCACCAGCACGCCAGTATTGAACAATACAGCACCGTATGAAGGAGGCCTTCTCAGATGTCGGTTTTCATGTAGATTATAATGGGTTTTTATTTTCTTTATGCAGAAATGTCTTTACGGTTTTTTTGTACTCTTGTACTTTATTGCCTCGGTTTGTTTTTACTTCGTGAAAGTTGTCGCTCTTTGTTTTCCATTTTCTGTTCGGAGACGACAAATTTTAGGACCTTTTATGTGGTTTTAACGTACAGGCCTTCCTTCAATTGTACCAAACTCATATGTAATTTATATGAAAAGTCATATATACTGATAAATTAGCTTTGTATTTTTTTTTTTTTTATATACACACATTACTGGAAAAAAGTTGGACCCACCCTCAGTTTAAAAAAAATAGTTAAATGATACGCTGCCTTTTCTAAATATTATTACATAAACATTAGAAATTCTACAAACAAATGTAATGGACTGGTTTTCAATATTTTATAGTCTGTAGTAACACAATATTTAACCACAACGGCTCAAACCTATTGGCTTTTAAGAAATATCAGGTCTTTCTTTAGTGCATTGACATTTATTTTGTATGTTATGAAAAAGGACAGCATGTGTGCAATCTTGAAAAGAAGCTGGTGGGAGAGTTTGGACATGTTATTTCCAAAAATTGCTGTAAAGGATGCGGTGAAATTGTGCTGCTATGATAAAGGCGAAGGATTATTTGACATAAATAAGTTTTCCAAAAAAGGTGTATATTGTTAGCTATATATATATATAGATAGATCGGCTATATTCATTTTAAGTATTTCTAAAGTTTTTGTGTAATAAAATGTTTTGTGTTTGAAAGAGCAGCATCTTGTGAAGCATATAAAAAAAGCATATAAAAAAATGGTGGTTGGGCCCAAACTTCTGGCCTTTAGTGTGTGTATATAATACAATATTTATGCACATAGTATAGAGCTTATAACTGTGGCAAGCTTGGCTTTTTCCATTTTTACCTGAGTGTGGTTTTGTTTTGCCAGTCTGTAAAGCATCTCGCAGTCCTTGTTTATCATGTCTATCATGTCTGGTGAACTGGAGTTTTTAAATGTTAAGTCATTCCTTCCGTCGCAGCTGAATTTTTTTCTGTTTGTGCTAAAGTAGAAAATTAGCAACAGCAATGGAAAGCAACCTTAGCGACCGGTGCTCAGCAGAAGGCCTCTCAACCAATCAGAAGTAACAGTTGTATAAATAAATACTACAGTTACTATTTGTATTGTTACTGGTAAAATTACATAATACAAATCTCAGTATGGACCTTATCATGGTTAAAATATACCTTCATCTTATTTTAAAACACACAGTGGTTTATAGAAAAATGTTGGAATTGATTCCTCAGATCGATCTGGAGGTAATGAGGTCTGAGATGTCATGTATTTATAAAACCATGCTAATGTTGAGGAGCACATTCTGCTGTGGGCTGGTTTTCCCAGTATGCTTTTGATACTCCTCATCAGAGTATTCATCATTAGTACTGTGAATCCAGATCTAGACCTGATCTATGGCTGGAAAGCCGCCATACACTGCGGTCATCTCTGGATCATCATTCCATTATGAAAGAATGTTTTTTCAACTTAATCTCCATCAGCAACACCTTTTAGCAACTGACTATTGGCATCTATTATAAGTGTAGTTCAAGTCAATGGATTTAAGTACAGGAAACGACTGCTGACTGAAAGGAACTGAGATTGAGTTGAAAAACACTGTAATATATACCATGAAGTGCAGGCCTGACTGGTTTGGCCAGTATACCATTGTTATACCTTTATTGTGTTCTATATCTTCCACTGCTGTACAGTACATGAAGAAAAGCCCTTTTGTTGACTTCATATTAGCAAAGTCACTCTTCATACGCGAACATGTACACAATCCAGTCATGTATTGCGATGAGATTATTGATCTATTCAACACTTGCCCTTAAATAAACTAGAATCTTGACCAGATTACAGTCTAATTTCTTTCATAAGCTTCTGCATTTTCCCATTTTTTGTCCTTTATTTATTTACAATCAGAAGGCTTGTTTTCAATGATACATAGAAAACAATATACAAATAAAAGGACAAGTGCAAGATTACATACAGCGCAATTAACTATTGACATCTCTAGTTCAGCCTTGCATGAGTGGTAAAGTGATACAGGGGCACAACAGGGCGGGCTGCTTAGTGACCATTTTTTAACATTTTTTAACAAGACGTTTCAAGTGAAAGTGCCATCGTTCAAGCAGAACGAAAATAGGTTCTCTAGCCCTACAGGAGGGTATCAAATGTGTTCTGTCATTTTTAAAAGTCACATGAACCTTCTCTGCAGCCCGGACTATGAAGATAGGCCGAGCATTTCCAGAGACGTCTGGTAGAGCATTTTCTACTGAGAATATTGCGAGTTTGATTACAGATTTTGGAGATAGCAATAATATATTATATCAAAGGGAAACCAACATATGGTTAATAGATGCATTTGAATAAAAAAAGGACTTGTCAAGTGATCAATAGCTTCCCATACACCTGTCCTTGAACATCATAACAAAAGGTGGCATCTTTGAAACTTCAATGTATGCGAATGGCAACAAATTTAATTTTACATCATTTTGGATCATTGCTATTGGTCCATTCCTCTCTGAATGTTCACTCAGTGTAACAGGCCAATGGCATTTGCTGAATGGGGTACAAAATACAAACAAAAAATGTAATTATGAGAATTTGATGACTGCAACAATATTCCAAATCAACTTAAAGAATAATAATAATAATAATATTTGACCAAAAAGTGGACAGGCAAGGACGTACAGTACTTTACATGGACAGTCATTTCCATATATTTGTCCAACCTGAGCAGAAGAGGGCAAATCATTTGGTTAGTCCTTGTCCTCTTTTAACCCCTTCCGATTAAATCTGCTCTCTCTGAGGAGAAGAGGTTTGCAATGGCTTTCATTCGTACTCTGTATCATCAGAAAAAGCTCAACAGGATACAATCAGTCCTGTATTGCGTCCAGTATATATACACTATTCCCATGAGGATACTTGTGTGAACCAGTCATTGCTGCCGGTGTGTAGAAGTGTAGTAAGGGTCTCTTTGTGTGTGTGTGTGTGTGTGTGTGTGTGTGTACGTGTTTGTATGTGGTGGGGGAGTGAATAACTGCTTGGACCTCACTTCTCGTCCTCGTCACCCTCGCTCATGCTGCTGATGGAAGCAGAGGCACCTTTTGGGGATGAGGGCGGGGAGGTTCTCGGGACGGCCCAGCGGGACGGGGGCGAGGGCGAGCGGGACGGAGAGAAGTCTCTGGGTGGGCTGCTGCTGGGTGAGCCGTGGGGGGAGAAAGCCTGGATCATGCGGCCACTCCGCTCCTGAAACATCTGCTTCTGAGAAGAAAGGAAGGAAAAGGAGGTGAGTGACTGACTGTTCTGGGAGATTAGACTCAGTACAGGGAATTAAAACAAACCTAAAGAATTGTCACAAAACAACACAAGTCACAGCAACACAATGAAAACTTCAGCTCTTTTAAAGAGACATTCATTTGCTTACATTCATAGAACCATAATACTGAACAGGAACTTTGGGTTTTGCTTTATTCTCCGCAGAAATATTTGGAACACACCAGTCATCTAGTTGGCTACTGTTTAAAATAACATTAATACAAGAAATGTTCTAATGTGTTTGAGCTTGTGTATATTAGCCCTATGCTATTAGGGCCCTTCAGTCACTGGGTAGTCAATAAAAGTAAAACAAAAAAAGTAATAAGTGTCATACTAGGATGATATAATAAACAATAATGTATAATAATAGCCTACTGCATTGTTTAACGCCCATGTCCTAATGTTTTCTTGTATTTTACTCCTTTTTGCAATGTTCTGATACTTGTTTATGTAGCAAAAACAACTGTTATAAATTTTTACATTTCAAGTTTTAACCTTCATTTCTTATAATTAAACTGGCTGTTTCTTACCATGCTATAAGGAAGAATATATGTAAAAGGTGTTCTGATTGGTTGCTCTGTATTGGCATACATAGATAAATACACTCAACAGCCACTTTATTAGATTCAACTGCTCGCTAACGCAAATATCTAATAAGCCAATCACGTGTCAGCAACTCGTTTAGACGCTGAAGTTCAAACCAAGCCGCAGGATGGGGATGAAAGGTGATTTAATTGACTTTAAAAAGAAGTGTGTTAAAGGGATCAGCTCTTTTATTGTCTGTCAGAAATTAACTTCTGTTTCAGTCTCTGGACTCAGGCTCTCCATGACTGGAGCTGGACACCCCTGGGCTACTCTGATATAAGCAGATTTCTTCTCCAGTGCACTTGCCTGATTAAAGGCAGCTCTCCAGGCCCATGTGACTCGAGGATAAAGAAAAGCCTAAGCCCCCCACGCCTACAGTATGGATTCTTTCAGACCTGCTACAGAGCACAAGCTTACCCACGTCCCATCCGGGCCAAAGAGCTCCAGGAAGTTCCCGATGAATTCGCGAGACTTCTCCTCCCATTTCTGGATGAGGTCATGACTCTTCTCCTCTACTCTGTACACAAAGTGCTTGGATTTCTCCTCCACTGTTCGCACCTTCTCCTTCATCCTGTCCACCTGGTTCTGCAGGCGGTACTTCTTCTCCTGCCAGGGTCGTTCAGAAGCACAAGTTGCCCTTTAAGAGCAAAGACCAAAACCTAATTCCACCATAAATGAGAGTGTGACCAAAATCGATCCCCATCTGTGTTTTAGAGCGCTTAGAGTACGGCTGAATTGTAAATTGAAGTTGTAGAGTAGTTTTAAGGGCACTAAAAGTACAATGTCTAGTGAAGGCCCTTTAAAAGGTATAGTTTACCAAAAAAAAATCTAATAGACACAATTTTCTCCTTACCCTATATTCTTCACAGTGAAGCTGTGGAGATGTACCCACAGCACCCACAATACTTGTTAGCTACATCAGCCTCATAGTTCCAATACAAAAAACTAAAGATAAAACTACTAGTTAAAAACATACTAGAACTGGACACTATGCCAATATGTGACTGTAATAATTGATGTCTGTAATTCGCTACAAAATTCATTCATTCACCAGCCCTTCAGGAACAGCGGCAACTCCAGGTCTCATTACAAATGGGGCATATTATAAGTAGGCTTTCACTGTATCTGAAATGTTCATTAGAAATCATTCATACTAATAGTTTTTGCTAGTGTTTTGGCACTTGGCTCAATCGGATGTCATTAAAAATAATTCAGAATGTGTATCTTGAAAAAATACCATGATACACTGCACTCTACTGAACTCTAAAATGTATCAGAGCATTGTGTTTCTCAAACAAGCTTGTTTCGCCAAATCATTTATATAAATCTGAGGGAGTAAACCACAGCAAAACGCAGAAATTGTTGTTTGCTGTGCTTTATCTTCCATGGCCAAGAGGTCAACTCAAACATGAATGCTTGCAGGAAGTGCAGTTAATGCAGTTTTGTGAGTGAATGTGTTTTATTGCCAACAAGTACATTAAGTACAAACTGACATTAAGTGCATCTACATACTGAAAATGATTGAGGGATTAGGAATCCATTTCATTCACTGTTCAGATTTCAGTACAGGGGGTCCTTCAGTTACAACAGCCTCGACATTAGACGTTTTGAGTTTACGACGCTCACTCCAACTAGGCTTACACCGTGGGTGAACTAGTTTGGCTGTGTGCGGCAGAAGAATACGCAGTAACGTGGCGTATGAGTGAGGACGTTTTCCTTTTCCTTTTTCTGTAGTTTTTATGATTTTATAGCTGTGTCAGGATCGGTGAGTAACTAGGGCAGTGGTTCCCAACCTGGGGTCCGGGCCCCCCTTAGGGGTGCGCTAGAGATCACAGGGGGTGTGCACAATTTTTGTCTGCACTGAGTTTACCAAAATTAGAATTTTACACATTAAATGAATAAAATCCCAATATCTGAGAAACATAAAAGTCTGTGCGTATAAGAGTATAAGAGCAAACACCAATAACTGTTGGTTCTTTTTTGCAAATACAAATCACTTTATTCTTTTTGTGCGTCTATGCAGGTAGGAGTTAGGGTTAGGGGGCCTGGCTTGTCTTGGACACAGGCAAGGGTTAGGGTTAGGGCTGGGAACCACCGGACTAGGGTATGTTTCAATTTACACCAAAATTCGGATTACGTCACTGTCGAAGGAACTGATCTGTGTTGTAATTTAAGGGCCCCCTGTATATTTGAACATGCTAATCAAGGTGGATATATTTACGTTGATGTAGCTGACGTTCAGCTCTTTGGCTGTGTATCCCCTCTGCAGGTTCCGCCTCGCGTACACGTCGTAGTCCCTGACTATACGGGTGATCAGGTCGGACGTTGAAATCCCTTCTGTCCTTTGAGTGGGCACAAACATACCTGAGACACTCATGCGTGTTAGACAAGGCCCGACACACACACACACATATACAGAGACGCATAGGCGCGCTCACTTAAGAGGAGTTTTCCCTCACCTGCCTCCTTTATATGCTTGTACACGTCCTCAGATCCCGCTGAGGAGTATGGGATGTCGTCATGGGCCACAAAGTCAATCTGAGGAAAATTCAAATGATGATTCCATCCATTCAAAACTGCTTTGGGACATTTACTCCAGCCAACTCACTACGAGTGACAGAATGAACTAAAATGTGCTGCGTAGCTATAAAGAGTAATACTGGTCATCCTGAAGGCTGAATTTTGTCTGTCCATTTTGATAAGTAACAGTCAGCATGTCAGACAGCATCAGGAAGCTCGTCTTTGTGGTGCAGTTCAAGGCAAATATGTGATATTTGGTCCTAAACTAACCCTGACATAAAAGAAAAAAGTCACCCCTTAGTTACACCTGACTGAGTTTACAAGCAGTTATTAGGAGGGGATGATCCTTTAATCCATCGCAGTGATTGTTTTTTATTTTGAATTATTCTGAGTAAAGCTACCCCAATTCATCTGACACACATGTCTTTGGAGTGTGGGAGAAACCAGAGGAATCTGACGCCAGCACAAGCAGAACATGCAATCTCCACACACACACACACATACACACACACACACTCGAAACCCCAACCCCCACTGTGCCACTGTGGGACTCATTTCAGGCTGCAAAAGAAAATATATACCCACTGTAGGAAGCTATGCTGAGGAAGCTGGGAAAGTCCTGACTGACCTTGTGTTTTTCCAGGAACTCCTGAGTGAGAGTCCACGGTGCATCTCGCACCACTTCGTCCACATAACGACAGTGCCTCAAAGCTTCATACCGCTCTTCTTCTGTCATCACTGTGAAGCCCTTGTACTTGTGGGTCAGCTCATCACTGCACACTACATTCGCATTCACAAACATATTTCAGCAGGTTACAAGTAAACACAGCAAAAATAAAAATTAAGTACACTGCCAGTCAAAAGTTTGGACACACCTTATTGTTTTTTCTTTGTTTTATTATTTTCTACATTGTAGATTAATACTGAAAACAAAATAATGAAGGAACACATGGAATTATGCAGCAAACAAAAAAAGGAGTTAAACAAACCAGAATACGTTTTTGTAATAAGGTAATGATGCTCTTTTTGTTTCTTCTTTTTTTTTTACCTAGTTAATGTGGAGTAGAACCGCAGTGGAACAGGATCACTAACTGTGGACCAACTTGACCATCACAACTGATCCCAAACACATTAAGAAGGCAAGAAATTCCACTAATGAACTCTTGACGAAGAAACACCTGTTAAATACCATTCCAAGTGGATTCCTCATGAATCTGAGTGAAAAAATGGCAAGAGTGTGCAAAGCTGTCAGTGCAATAGGTGATGTTTTCAATATTAATCTACAATGTAGCCAATAATAAAAACATAGGAAATCGTTGAATGAGAAGAGGTGTCCAAACTTTTGACTGGTAGTGTATATGTTCATCAAATCATTTGGTGTGGAAAATGAAACTATACCTCCGACTATAAGGTATGAATTGGGGAAGAGATTTTTGGCCTGCATCAGAGCGCGGGCATGACCGGAGTGGAAAAGATCAAAGATTCCATCTGCATAGACACGCACAGGCCTGTCCACTGTGGAACGAAAAAATGGCACAATTTAGGACCTGACAGTCCGATAAGAAATTAATTAAAGCGTTATGGTCAAGAGGGAATGCATGTAGAAGTAAAGATTCAACTGGTTTTTTTTTTATGTGAAGCATCTCATGGTTCAATGACCTTTCATCACTAGCATGTCATTCCATCTGTTTTTTCTTTACACTCTTTCTGCCTTAGAACTATTTCCCTTTTAATCCAAATGTTTTTGATCAGCCAACACATCTGTATGACAAAATAATCACAGATTTCCCTCAAACCACAACACTACATATACTGAAACAGACTTGCTTATGTGGTTTCAGACACTCGATGACTTTAGTGCCTATAGAAAAAACCTTTAGAAAATCTTTAAATACAATCAAAGGTTTGTTGTATGGCTAAAATCAAGGCTAGCCATGATTTATCTGTCATTTTGATCATGTTTCTAGATAGTAGCATGTCACACAGTGATAGAAACCACATAAGCAAGTTTATTTGAAGTGATTTAACTGGTGATGGTGATGATTTAGTCACATGTAAATTGGTGGGCTGTAAACTTGCATTAGTAGTTAGTATTGCAGCTTCAGTGCAAAATTTAAAAAAGCAAACTATGATTGCCTATATCTGCCAAACTTCTGCTGTAAAATGTTTATCCTGCTTCTAACCAATTCCTCACCACACCTTCTCTGTGTTACTTATATCAGTAACTGTCTTCTCCCCTTATTCTAACTGAATCTCAGTAAAGAAGGGTCTGGCCTCTGTTGTGTGGAGATTTCTGTGGAGTGTAAAGCATGAAAGGGAGAATCTGGGTCACAGTTTGAAAGGCAAGCCAATGAGTCCCTCAGTGTCTCTGAGCTACCATCCCAAAGGTGGGCACAACTTATCTGGAAACTCTGGGCTCCTGACATGGAGTGGCTTCTAGAGCTCCGTCAGCATTCTGAATGGAAGAAGGCGAGGCTGGATAACATAATAGAAAAGAGGAGGGTGAGAGAAGACAGAAAAAGCAAACTGACCGGGGGTGCCAAGCCGGGCCTGTTCAACAGTCAGTTTCTCGTGGGGCGCTCGACACTCGCAGCTTGTCTCCTTGGCAAATATAGCAGGCTCTGTAAGTGTCTGAAGAAAGAAGGCAAGTATGTAAGAAAAATACATAGTTCAACTGCTTTTTATTGATATTTTTCTATTACTACCAACTGCTAACTGCCATTAACTGTTATCCTGGTATTTGAAATGGGACTCACAGTATTGGCACATAATTAAAGGACACCTTCCCATAGACAATAAAATAGCTGTTGAACCAAGTTTCAGAATGTACTGCCCATTTTAAAGTCCATACAGTTCAAATCAAAGCTGCAGTTTTGTCATGCTTGTCATGTCACAACCATGAACATTTCTATACAAACATACGACGAAGTGATGTGGAGTGTTGTTTCTGCAGAGAGTTGCTAGGAGAGTTATCACCTATCATTACAGCCCTCCAAAACATTGATATGCATATTGTTAGGATACTTTAAATAGCATAAAAACTAACAGCAGCACTGTTTGTCCAGCATCTTATTGACCAATAAGGCACCGGTGCCAATTTACTACCTGTTCTCTTAAACCCATCCTTAACTTCCCCGAGGATCTCAGTCTGACTTTAACAGGTTGCTTCACATGTTGCTTAGAAACTCTCCTTGTTTTGTTGAGAAGACACAACACATGGCACAAGAAATGTATTTTATATGTGTTTATATGTTCAGGTGGAACTGGATATGTGTGTATTGATTCCAATTGCATCACAAGAAAAAAAAAATCAATAAGGGCTGGGTTTGCCCTACAGTTTCCATATGAGGTGTTAGCAATATGCTGAATAATGTTTATAGCAAGTCAAACATTTATTATAGTGGAGGAATATTATATGAGGCCTTTAAAATACAAGGGACAAAGACTGGACATGTAATGTTAAGCGGCCCCTAGTCACATGTGAACACAACACACTACAGCACACAGTGTAAACAGTGCAGAATTCTTTCTCTGCATTTAACCCCTTCACAAAGTGAAGCAGCCTGAGGAGCAGTGTGTGGGGACGCTGCCTCCTGATCGCAGGGGGAACTCCCTAACCACTAGGCCACCAGCTGCCCCATGTATTAAGGAATTAGGAGTAGTGTTTTGATACCTATAATCAGTATCAAAGTAGACTATCAGAAAAAAAGAGAAATGTAGAATACAGGGTGCATGATTTCTATAATAATAGTGAAAGTTATGTTATTTTGTATTGATGAAATTTCTCTGCCTTTGAGGGCAACTCACATATTTAGAGCGGATGTACTTTTACAAGCACTAAAAAAAATCCTCCACACACAGGCTGAAGGGAATTCACAGCCTGGGCTATTGATGACGAGACAAGGCCTTTTCATGCTGGGGATCAATTCGCTTGCTCTCTGAGGAGGCCAGCGTCAGATGACAGACCATCACGGCCTCCAGCAGCACAAGGGAAGGAAAAGGAGACACATGTGCACACCGCCGTTATAGCACCAGGATGTTCCGACAAATCAATCCTCCCACTAGGCTAGAATCTGAGGAGGAGCGAGGAGCGGAAACAGAGAACAGAACGAGAGACTAAAGAACAACGCAGATATTTCTGCAGATGCCTCAGTACAAAAACGGTTTGGTACAAATGTGGGAATTCTAATCTCCTGTTTTAGACATAACCTTTACACTGTATACAGGGGATTAGATTTCCCACATTTGTGGCTGCCTAATGTGGCAAAAAAAACGATCTTTTGTGATCGCAATATCCTCCACAACACACTGAAAACATACTACTCAACCCTTGTTGAAACATGTAAAAATTAATCAACCAAGACCCGATATTTACATAGACCGCTAGCTGGACAATACTTTTTCTGACCAATATTGCAATTGTGCTTTGAATGCAATTATTGTTTTTTTGTTAATAAATTAAGCTCCAGGCCCTGAAAAAAGACCATACATTTTTTCTGATTTGAGCCTCAATCACTGCTTGTAAAATCGGAAGGTAATTAGATTTTGTTATTAGTGAATTTTCCCAAATACGGTCACATAATGCAGCATATAAATAAATTTGCTTGTTATCTGAAAATTGCACTTTTATATCAAATCAATGACTCACTCAGGCCTACACACACTCTTCAACCCTCAACAAAACAGTACGTTTGCATGTCGCGCACAAGTACCATGCATGACTTGTTAAGTAAAAATATTCTTCAAGTATCTGTATATTGTGCAGACCAGCAGCATCTTTTTTGCATCGTAATCTTTCAAGGGGCAGCTGGGAGCTGAAAGGATGGTGACCATCTGTGTACTCAGGAAATACCTGGGGGACAGCCTTCTCAAGTGTCAACAGGAAACACACCCCACTGCTTGAACCACTGCATGAGAGACCCCTGCACTGCATTTGCATACTTGACAAATCATGATGTAATATGTCCAAAAGTATTGAGACACTGCTTAATTTGTTCATTTAGCTCCTTTAAGGTGTACCAATTGCCAATCTTTGACATTCAGTCGACAACTCATACACTATATGGACAAAAGTATTGGGACACACCAGTTTTTCAGGGTTTGGGCAATGCCCCTTTCTTCCAGTGGAGGGTAATCTTAATGCTTCAGCTTCATGCACAATGCTTCCAATATTGTGGACATAGTTTGGGACTCCAAATATTCACCTTGGGAGTCATGAAGCTCCTTTTGTGATCAGGACCTAATCCAACAGTTCCTGTTCATGGGAGGGAATATCTACTGGACAAATCACTACTCATGTCCCCATAACATGCAATGATGGCCTTAGTATAGAGAACAACCCAATTTGTGTTAAGTAGTAAACTACTTCAACAGTAATTGTATTTGTCTATTGCCCCCCTCTTACTGACCACAGCATTTTGTGTATTTAGCACAGAGAATTTTCTGGAGAGTTTTATTTTGCCTTTATATTATATTTTATGTTGCTCTTGTCTTTGTGCCTCTTTGTGTCTGTACAATCATAGCATATGCAATTTCCTCCGGAATCAATGAAGTTTTCTGGCTCTGATTCTAAGGATGCTTCGAGGATGGTTTAAGCTACTGAGAGATCCAAACAACCTAGGATCCCCAGAATGCTACAGTTGATACACCCCAAAGCATGAGGAGATGTACCAATAGAGACCTTGCTAAATACTCTTGGGTCTGAAGGCAATCAAATCCTCACAACAATGTCCTAACTTTTTGTTTAAAGCTTATGTAAAAGAGTAGATGCTGTTATGCAGTAAAAGGGAGTCTCCTTAAATACCCTTGATCTCAGGTGGCCAAGGTGAGGAGGAGAAGCGAGAGGGTAAGAGAAGGATAGACTGTACTTTGGTTGAAGTAAATCAATGTGCACTTAAAAGAGCAGCCTGGACAGAAACTCCTGGCAGCAACACACAACATCTGGCGCAAGCAGGGATTAAAGTGCAGGCATTAACAGAGGAGCCTGGATAACAGTACTAATAGCTAAAGTACACACACTAAGGATGCTGAAGAAAATCCAACCTCATCCCTGCTGAAGCTGCAGTTTGGAGCTCAAAGTGAGATCAACCTCCACAAAATGACAACACCCAGCTCATCACAGCCTCATCATGCACCCACACAGCCTGACACCACACAAACACATACATACAGCTCACTCTCCCTCACCGTTCGAGGCTGGGGGCAGGTGTGTTCCAGCTCCTCCATTGCTGCAGCCTGGAGGCTCCAGAGACAAAAGGCCTTGGATTCAAATGTCTCTGACTCAGCATCAGTTATGGAGCTGCTTCTCCTCCACACACACAAACACACCGTTAGTGAAGCCGCGCTCCTCCAGGACTATGACGCGGAAACCTTCCTTCAGCCCACACACCACCCTTCTGTCCCTCTCGGATCCTCCCTGGTACCCCTCCTGCCCCGGTCAAACTGGAGGTCGATGGTCCTCTATCCAGCTTCCACAGTCTCCATCACAACAAGGAGAACGGCACGCCCACTTGGAGGCGCCGATCCAAAGAGAGTGCCAATCACCAAGCCCGCCTTCATCTCAGATTTGCATACGAGGATGTGATTGGACGCCCCAGCTGTAGCACCATCATTGTGTCCATGAAGAGACAAGCCTCTAGTTTGTTGCATCACTTTAACACCTTCGTAACAAATTTTCTATTGTAAAGTAAAAAACAACCTTGCATTCACAATCAAATTTGGATTTTCTATTAATGTATTCAAAATAAAGGCCAAAAGAAAGCATAAGAAAAAACATAGATTTTATTAAGGAGATACACATTTGAGTGTCCTCAGCAGGCATTTGCAAAACAGTAATAATATTGCACATATTGTACATGAAAAAACACAAAAACACAAACACAAATTTGTGGCCCATTCATTCTTTAGAGCATTTGTGAGGTCAGCCACTGAGGTTAAATGAAAAAGCCTGGCTCACAATCTTCCAGTTCATCCCAAAGATGTTGGATGGGGTTTTGTGTGGGCCAGTCAAGTTCTTCCACACTGCACTCATCCAGCCATGTCTTTATGGAGCTTGCTGTGTGCACAGACATGCTGGAACAGAGAAGGTTCTTCCTCAAACTGTGTCCACAAAGTCAGACGCATGGTGTTGTCCAAAATGTCTGTAAGATTAAAGTAATGGTCCTAGCCGTAAGCCTGAAATACTATTTTGTCCCAATTTTTTATGTAGAATTTACTTATTGTTTTTTAACTTTGCACAGTCAGTAAGGAGCGGTTCAGGATACATTTCACTGTGTGTTATACTTGTATGACTGCATGTGACGAATAAAGAATCTTGAATCTTGAATCTTGAATCAATACTAACCATATAGTTTGTAACCAAGCACGACTCAGCAGGTTTGTACCCCCTTGTGGTAGTACTTGGAAGTGCAGCACCCTCTAACTGAATTCCTATTGGTTGTTTGACGGTTTCGACATTTCCGGCGTATGAGTTTCCCCGGGAAGGATTGGCGCGTAATCTGTTGTTTTGGTTTTTGCTCGGGATTTTTAAAAAAGAAAAATATTAAATATTATTTTCGAAAACTGTACCTATCCGATGGCTCCTGTATCAAATCCGGATAAAGATGCGGACGCCGCAGATTACGGTGAGTATTGTTGTTTGGTTACATGCTTTTAACAGTTGAAATGCCGCCAGGAAACCGTTTCAGAGACACACTATATGGCCAATGGGACGCCTCTTAATTATTGAATTTGAGTGACCCTTCAGCTAAATTCCAATCTTAACACTTCAGCATGGTGAGTGGTGCTGTACAAGTTTTCATAGTTTATCTGTCACAATACATTTCATGCTTGGACAAAAGTATTGGGATACACCTGCTTTTAGGGTTTGGGCTAGGGTCATCATTTCCAGTGAAGGGCACTCGTAATGCTTCAGCAAACCAAAATATGTGGGCAGTTTCTAGAATAACATTTTCTATTCCAGCATGACTATGCCCCAGTTCACAAAGGTTGGATGAGCCCTGACCGTAACAATATCCAGCACATTTGGGACATCATAAATGCTCTACAGCAATGGTTCTCAACATTTTCAACATTAAAGTCCACCTATCTGTCACAGCAAGTTGCCACCTGGCCATATTAGATTAAATAACCAATTGCGAACCAGTGGTCTGTCTCGATTCTAGATTCGAGGCCCAACCAAAAACCTTCGCGGCCCATCAGTGGTCCGTAGCACAGTGGTTGAGAAACCCGGTTCTACAGAATGAATAGGCACACTTTTGCACTCCAAAAGCCTTCCAAGAACAGTGGGAGCTGTGATAGCTGCAAAGGGGATACAAACTTCCTATTAAAGTCTATATATTTGAATGCAGTGTCATTAAAGTCCCTGTTGGTGTAATGTTCATGTGTCATAATACTTTTGTTAATTTAGTGTGGCTTATGACTTAATCTTTAGTAGTTATGCCCTAGATGAAGTAGAAGTGTCAATTCATGTCATTTACACACACACACAGTCTAATTTCTTCATTGCTTTTGTTAAAAAAAATGTATTGTTAAAAAATTCCATATGATTAAAGAGATAAATTTTATGATGAATTAAGTCATAATTTTTATTTTAGCTGCATGGTTTCATGATTTCATTACTCTGCTATTACTTCATTACTCTGCTTGCAAAATGTTTAAAGAAAACAAATTAGTTGATGAGTTTAACGTCCCTTTGGTGCAGATGCTGCGGATAGTTGTGGCATTGCTACGTCCCGCTCCAGGCGGGAGAAAAGAGAGAAAACGGGGCGCAAGTCTGCGCTGGATCAGATCAAGAGAGCCAAGAAGGGCGAGAAAATAAAATATGAGGTGAGTAATGAGCTGAGGGGTGAATGTACGATTAGTGTTTTCCTCGTTTTGTAATCTGTACTGTTTGCAGGTGGAGGACATCACAAGTGTGTATGAAGAGGTGGATGAGGAGCAGTACTCGAAGATGGTGCGGGATAGACAGGATGATGACTGGATTATTGATGATGGTGCGTCTTCCAGATTTAAGATTTAGTGTGACATATGACAATAAGAATTGTAGGTGAAGTGTCTTTCAGAGTTTCACTGATTGTTGATTTATTTACATCTATCTCAGATGGAACGGGCTACGTGGAGGATGGCAGAGAGATCTTTGATGAAGATCTGGAGGACAATGTGTTGGGGCAAGGCTCTAAAAGTACGAATTAAAGATCGCTTAGAGTAATAAATATTGTCTGCCCTATCTGTTGGAGATCTCCACTAACCTTTTTCTCAACAGGCAAATCAGGTAAAGGAGGGGATTCAAAAGAGAGCAAGAATGCTAAAAAGGTGACTGTCAGTAAGCCTAACAGCATCAAGAGCATGTTCATGAACAGCAATGTCAGAAAGCCTGCTGAAGTGAGTAACCATTGTCTATGCTGCCCTTCATATAGTATTTAAACACATGCTTTTTCTATTGTTTTGTTTGTGGTGAAGTTATTCATGCGGCACAATGTTACTTGAAATAATGCGCTGAATAATTTGCAAGTTACAATAGACATAGTAGTATAATATACAAGGTATTATGCTTGAAATGTCTTCTAGTTCCTTTCTGTTTATGTCTGGATTGTAGAAAGATGTGGATTTGTCCAAAGATGATCTGCTGGGAGATATTCTACAAGATCTGCATTCAGAGGTGAGGTGTCTATTATCTGTCTTTGGTGCACCATACACAGATGGATGGACATTTTAATAAATGTGATACTTTGGTGTCTTACCCAGAAACCAGCACTTCTCGCCCCACCACCAGTCATTACCTTGAAGAAAAAGAAGTCCTTGGCATCACCCATGAACCCCTTTTCTGTCAAACCTCAAATGCCCAAGGTAGGGTATTAGCTCCTCCACCTCATCTAATGTTTGCTATTAACAAAAAGTTCATAATCCAGTCAATAAGTGTGTCAGCGATGATTACTTTCTACATCTATATGGATTTGTTTCATAATGTAGAAGCAGTTTCCTCAAGAATTAATAAAATATTCAGATTCAAGTCTGCTTTGGAATGGTTACTTTACTGAATGTCTGGAGTGATTTATTCTTGTTGCAAAAAACGTGTGAAGTTTTAAATTTAATTTTAAATGTGCTTTAGTTACCTGATCACTTTTTACTTTTATGTTCCGAGCCATCATATGAAAATTGCTTAGTGTATTAGTTTTAATGTAATGTAATCTTTCTACTCAGGCGTCACCTGCAGCCCCAGTATCAAAGCCTAAGCTTACAGTGCCTCGCCCCCCTCCTGCTGAGATCTCATCCACGCCAACCCCTACAGCAGCCACCTCCATCCAGACCAAGAAACCCAAGTTGGAGGAACCCGAGGAAGGTATACACCCATGTGCTCTTGTTTATTTATTAGGGTCTTTCATGCTCTATCCATCCTTTTATTCATTTAACTATTTTAAAGGTAATGATTCTTTTCTAGTTGGTGATTCTTTAGCATTTGATGAGGTTGACTTTGATGAACCGATGGAGCTGGGTGCTGTGGAACAGGAGGAAGTGGAAGTTAAAGTCAAGGCAGAGCCTGAGGCTGTGCCAGTTGTTAAAGCAGAGCCAAAAGCAGAGCCCCAAGACGAGGTGTTGAAGTGAGTTTGCTTATACATCATAACCTTCGGCTGCAGTTCATATGCAACAAATCTGGCTGCTATGCTGTTGTTCTTATGGTTTGTTGGTGGACCAAACTGACATTACTAATTTCCCCTCTACAGATTGGGCATGATGGGAGGCTCCTGCTGGGAGAAGATGGAGGAGGAGGCTCCTGACGAAGCTCCTGTAGAAGTGCAGGTGGACTCCAGCCAGCTCCCGATGGTGGAGGGACCTGATGGAGAAATGTTTTTTCGCTTCTACTGGCTGGATGCCTTTGAGGACCAGTTCAACCAACCAGGCAACTGCCTTACTTTCCCTGCAAAATATGCTGCATTGGTTATTGTAATATATTTTAAAATTTTGATACTTAAAGCTGCAATTTGGTTAGACTCCTCTAACCAATCACAATCTTTTCTGTGTGCTCTGAGCCTTTTTGTTTCAGAGTTTTGTTTATTTTGATGAATCATAGTATTGATGTAATGCAAAACATGAGTTATGTTGATCAAAATAATCCAGGTTTCATAAAGGACCTTCAACAAAGTGCCCTGTATGAAGAAAGGTGTTTCAAAATGGATCGTTGGCAATTCCCCTGTACTTGTTTAATTGTGGGATGAACGGCACACTCTTAAAACAAAAGTTATAGTCTAAAATTAAGAGCTTAAATTTACATTTACAGCATTTAGCTCACGCTCTTATCCAGAGCGACGTACATCAGTGCTTAAGAATTCCACAACTGTTTCTTACCTGAAAAACAGCTTAAATC
>JBBPDC010000001.1:9364419-9375376 GCA_037974485.1 Hemigrammopetersius urotaenia | reverse complement strand
GGAAGTCAAAGAACTTTTTTTTTTTTTTTTTTTTTTTTTTTTTTTTTTTAAAATAAGTAAGCATTAAATAAATAATGTCTAACTCTGTTGTTTATAGAGGCTCAAGTGTAATGCGACTGGCGTCTTCTTGTAGGAGTGCAGTATTAAATCAATAGAAAGATTTTCAAGGTGTGAAAGTTATAGTAGATGCATATTACGAATGATGCCTTACAAGT
Organism: Hemigrammopetersius urotaenia; assembly: GCA_037974485.1. Classification (NCBI taxonomy): domain Eukaryota; kingdom Metazoa; phylum Chordata; class Actinopteri; order Characiformes; family Alestidae; genus Hemigrammopetersius; species Hemigrammopetersius urotaenia. Next base: position 9,375,161 of record JBBPDC010000001.1, on the reverse strand, counting down.
AAAACACACCAAATTGGGTTGGAATTATGCATGGCGAAAATTTAGATAAATGCAAAAAAAAAAAAGTCCCAGTGTTCATTATCTGTGATCCTCTCCATGCTTTTTTCCAGTAATAAAGGAGTTCCCTGATTAGAGCCCTTTTACGCTGTTGCCATTTTAAATGTTGTTTTGCCGCAGGTGTGGTGTATCTGTTTGGCAAGGTGTGGATAGAGTCGGCGAAAGCGCATGTCAGCTGTTGTGTGGCTGTGAAGAACATTGAGAGGACGATGTACTTTTTGCCACGAGAGCATGTGAGTTCAAATGTGTCTTCCATTTAAGCAATAATGAGCATAGATTCATTAGTGTTCATTGTATAGTGTCAATTGTAAGCATTTATTAATGGTAGTTTAATTTACACGTGTTTATTGTACAGAAAGTAAATCTGGCAACTCGTGAGGAATCTGACATTCCTGTTGGAATGATGGACGTTTACCAAGAGTTCAACACCCTCTCAGAAAAATTCAAGATCATGAAGTTCAAGTCCAAGGTATCTTCAAATAAACCTTCTTTTGTGTTGAATCTCAGATACTTTTGCGAAAGAAAAGTCAGTGGCATTGGTGTTCTGTTTTTCACAGAAAGTGGAGAAGAATTATGCCTTTGAGATCCCGGATGTGCCTACTCAGTGCGAGTACCTAGAAGTCAGATACTCTGTGAGTGACTGCTGTTGAAAAGATCCAGTGTTATTGGATGCAAGCATAGGCAACCTGTGCTCTCCAGCCGAATAGAGCACCAAACAATGATGCTTCCTGTGATGTGATATGTATGTAATTTGAAATGTGATGTATCCTAAAGGCTGAGATGCCCCAGCTGCCGTCTGATCTGAAGGGCTCCACCTTCTCTCATGTGTTTGGCACCAACACCTCGAGCCTGGAGCATCTCCTCCTCAGCAGGAAAATCCGAGGGCCCTGCTGGCTTGATATCAAGACCCCCAGTGAGTGACCATTTATAGACTGTTGACCAACTAGGAATTATTATACAAGTGGAAATAACCAGTGTTCAATAAGTATAATCATTAATGCCCTGGTATTATATTGCCTGTTGTAAAGCCTTTTTCCCCTCCTTCCAGCTTTGAGCAGTCAGCCTATGAGCTGGTGTAAGGTGGAGGCCATAGCTCTGAAAAGTGACCTTATTACAGTTGTGAAAGACCTACCTCCTCCTCCCCTAGTGGTCATGTCAGTCAGCCTGAAAACTGTTCAGAATCCAAAGACCCACCACAATGAGGTAAGTCCAAAAGGAGGTTTGTTTTGAAGAAAGAAGACTCCTTGATTAGGTTTTGATCGCTTTTGCTATCATGTTTCATTCAGATCATGTCCCTGGCTGCTGTCATTCACCACAAGTTTCCTTTGGACAAAGCTCCTCCACGCATCCCTTACCAGACTCATTTCTGTGGTGAGTGACATAGTTTATCATACTTAATAAACAAACTGCAAGTGTGATTTTTAACCGTTTGCCCATTTCATGTGCAAGGGATACAACATTTCTATGCATTACATGAATTGTGGTCCAACACCCACCATATGTACCCTGAAACTGAATCCTGCAGTTGTTTCATATGGCTGCTGATACTTCATTAAATGACTGTTTCATACAAAATTTATATTATTTGTCTTTGGTCTATTGTAAAACCTAAATTTCAGGTTTAAAGAAACAATATGTAAAATGTTTGAATGATTACTTGTTTCTCTGTATTTGCATTCAAATCACCAATAATCTGTTACAGTGGTGAGCAAACCCAGTGACTGTGTGTACCCCTATGACTTCAATGATGTGGTCAGGAAAAAGGTGAGCCAATCATTCCTTGCTCATCTTAAGTCTAGCATATTCAATTAAATTCAATTTTATTCAATTTTATTTATATAGCGCTTTTAACAATGGTCATTGTCACAAAGCAGCTTTACAAAATGAAATAAATGTGAAATAAATGTGTGTGTGAATGTGTGTGAATGAAATGCCCCTGATGAGCAAGCCAAGAGTAACGGTGACAGTGGCAAGGAAAAACTCCCCAAGTCTAGCATAAAGTGGGATTTGTCCTTATATTCATGATACTTAGTCATTTTGTCTTGTATTTACTCAGAACGGGGTGGTGGAGATTGCAGCGACAGAACGCACTCTTTTGGGCTTCTTTTTAGCCAAGATGCATAAGATTGATCCTGACGTCTTAGTGGTGAGTTAAGCTGTTGAAAGAAGGGCTGCATGTTGCAAAGTTCTTTTAACTGCATTACATTTTAGACTTATCTGGTCCTTTTAGGGTCATGACATCTTGGGCTTCGACCTTGAAGTTCTGCTGCAGAGAATTAACATATGTAAGGTGCCCTTCTGGTCCAAAATTGGCCGACTGAGAAGAGCTAACATGCCAAAACTGGGGGTGAGCGAAACACCGTTCATACTTGATAAGAGCTCTAACACAACATTTTATTACATTAAACCTTGTTCTTCATATTTTCATGCTCTTCCCATCAGGGGCGCGGTGGGTTTGCTGAGAAGAGCGCTGCTTGTGGCCGGTTAGTGTGTGACGTAGAGATCTCTGCTAAAGAGCTCATCCGCTGCAAGAGCTACCACCTGACAGAGTTAGCAGCCCAGATCTTGAAGACTGAGAGGGCAGTGGTGTCTCCAGAGGACATTAGGAACTTCTACAGGTCAGTCTGGAGCCTGTTACACCAGTGCTCTTGAACTGAGAGTCTGTGGTACAGCTGGCCAGGTTTGCAAACTGTACACCTTTGTAGAACTGGTTGTCAACATGATACAGATATCACAATATGATCCAGTGGCAAAACACCAGATATACAAGATCCATTTTGGTCAATGTTTGCCTTTCAATTTGGTTCAAATCAGCAGAAGTAATATATAAAGATTAGGAGAAGATTTGGCCTGTATGTTGGCCTGTGAACGAACACATACATGGAATTTGGTTCCGGTTGATGGTGTCTCTCAAGCACAACAGCATGAAACACAACAATATGTAAAAACACAATGAACAATGTACTGAAGAATATAATATACAATAATGCACAAATATGAGTACATAATTGTACATAATATGGATTCATAGTTATAAGTATAAAGTATAAGTATAAAGATAAGTGTTAGCAAATGTTTATACTATTACCAGATATGAAAATGTATGTGTATATATAATCTCCACTGGCTCTCACTCAGTGACTCTCCTCACTTGATCTACCTGTTGGAGCTAACATGGATGGATGCCAAACTCATCCTGCAGATCATGTGTGAGCTCAATGTGCTTCCACTTGCTCTCCAGATCACCAACATTGCTGGCAACGTCATGGTAAGATCACTTCTTTCGGGCCAGCTTTTGTCTCCTGTCCCAGCAAATGATCTAAAGTCCTCGTCGCGTTCTCCTTTATCTGCTCCGGAGTATGGGGTCACCACAGCGGATTGACCGCCTCCATTTCCTTCTATCCTCTGCATCTTCCTCTCTCACGTCAACTGCCTGCATGTCCTCTCTCACCTCACCTATAAACCTCCTACTAGGTCTTCTTCCTCTTCTCTTCCCTGCCAACATCCTCAGCATCCTCCCCAGCAACGTATTCAGTACCTCCTCAGCACAAGTCCAAACCAATGCAATCTTGCCTCTCTGACTTTTCCTCCAAAAACTGTCCCTCTGATAAACTCATTCTTGATCCTGTCCATTCCTTGTCACCGCCAGTGCAAATCTGATCATTTTCAACTCTGCCACCTCCAGCTCTGCTTCACTATCTCTAAACCATCAAACCAGACAAAGCTGGTGTCTACTGTTTTGTACACCTTCCTTTTCACTCTTCCTGGTACCTGGCTGTTACAAATCACTCTTGCCACTTTTCTCCACCCATTCAGCAATTTCTCTAAAGTCTCTTAATACATAAAATATATTATTTTCCTTGTAGAGATAAATTGCCATTTGTTAATTTTTATGCTTTACTTCTCAGTCCCGTACGTTGATGGGTGGACGGGCCGAGAGGAATGAGTACCTGCTGCTCCATGCTTTCCATGACAAGAACTACATAGTTCCGGACAAGCAGTTTTTCAAGAAACCTCAGCAAGACCCTGTAGGAACCCATTCTAGTCTTTATATATCTATATACACACAAGTTAAGTGAATATCTTTTTTCAGTTGCACCTGACAAGGCAGGGGATAAATTGTTAACAGCTTTAACAAGGACCAGTGTGGGGAGCAAACGCTAGCCGGTCTGGTCTGTTTCCACAGAAGCTATGATGGGTTTCTGACCACCTGGTGCATCACACTATGGTGCATATCAGACTATGTAGCTTCAGACCTTTCAGAGTGCCCATCTCCAGATGTGCCTACAGTGGGCATGTGAACAGGAGAACTGGACAACAGAACAATAAAAGAATGTGACCTGGACAGAAGATTCATGTTTTCTTTTTATATCATGTGTACAGCCAGCTGCATGCTCCCCACACACATCAGTGAGCATTGGGCATCTATGATTCTGTCACTGGTTTACAGGTGGTCTTTCCTTGCTTTTGGTAGGTAGTAAACAGTGCGTACTGGGAACACACCACAAACCTGAGGTTGCTAGAAATGACCTTATACTATCTAGCCATCACTATTGCCCAGTTTTCCTTCTTACAACACACGAACTCAGTATTCACTTGCTTCCAAATATGTAACACCACTTGATGGGTGCCATTGTAATTATCAGTGTTATTCACCTGGCTTGTGTGTTATATACATATGCATGTTTATGTACGAGTGTGTGAGTGATATATATATATATATAATCAGTTATTCTATTCTATTCTCTCTGTCTGTACTAACATTTAAGGATGAGGATGGGGACACGACTAAGAGCAAGTCTGGTAAAGTAAGGAAGAAGGCAGCCTATGCAGGAGGTCTAGTGTTGGACCCCAAAGTTGGTAGGTGTTCAGCTGGCACAGACTGTTGTTTTTGTGTGTATGCATGCATATTTTAATTCTCTTTTCCCTCTAGGTTTCTATGACAAATTCATTCTGCTGCTGGACTTCAATAGCCTGTACCCCTCCATTATCCAAGAGTTCAACATCTGTTTCACTACGGTTCAGAGAGAGGCACCTGGCTCTCGCAAAAACACTGAGGTGTGTGTGTGTGTGTGTGTGTGTGTGTGTGTGAGTGAGATTAGGAAGAGAAGAATGTCAGTCACTCATAGTAAATGGATTGGCTAATTGTATCCATTCAAATAGGAGGATGACCTTAATGAAGTTCCAGAACTTCCAGATCCAGATTTGGAGATGGGCATTCTTCCCAAAGAAATCCGTAAGCTAGTAGAGAGGAGACGGCAGGTCAAACAACTGATGAAGCAGCCTGATCTAAACTCTGACATGTACCTACAGGTAAAGCAGATACATGTATTTTGGTTTGTTTTTATATCCGTAGGCATTATTTTTCTTATACTAGTTTCATTTCCCTTGCTTTTTAAACATAAGATACTGCTTTCTTCTCACATTCCAATTTATACAGGTGGGTCCAAAGTGGACAATTGTGTATCACCAGCAGCTGTAACAGGACAAAACCAATGTGGCCTTCCTATGCAAGGGCTATGTTCTAGCTCTATGGCCTTGCGGTGCCTTGCTCTTAGCAGTTAAATACATAGAAAACATCAAGGAGCAGATCTTTTTACAGATTCAAGATCATGTTTTCAAGCACTGGAATTTTTAAAAATTGATCATCCTATGTTTGTCGGCATTTGTCTGAAACTTTTAGAAAGTCAGAATCTGAATGTTGGTTTTTGTTGGATCCTGGGCCATGTTGGCCTTATTAGGAATGAGACAGCAGACAGTTGCTAAGAGAACTCTTATAGCAGAACTCTATGCATGTCCATTTTCAGATATCAGACCTGTATTGGTGTTTTTCAACTGTTTTCTTTTCAAAATAGACAAGATCAAATAGTCTGTACAAGACATTGTATTGGTCTTTTTATGCCTCGTCAATTTTGTTGTTCTGCTCTGAGTAACACAAGTCACTGTGGAAGATGCCTGTCATAAGGTGCCACCACATAAAGTTTTGGAATTTTAATCACATATTGATTTAAATAATCTTATTTGGATTATGTTTATTTATTCATGTATTATTATTAAGTCTCTTGTTTTCAAATAATTCGTTGTTTAATATACCTTTTTTCCCCCCTGCAGTACGACATTCGACAAAAGGCCCTGAAGCTGACTGCTAATAGCATGTATGGATGCCTGGGCTTCTCCTACAGTCGCTTTTATGCCAAACCGCTGGCTGCCCTGGTCACTCACAAAGGCAGAGAGGTATGTAAAGATCTAGTAGTTGAGTATGCTTGTTGAGTCACAAACATATGCACCACTACATTGTTCTGACTTAAATTAAAATCTAAAGCTTGACCCTCCGAACAACATCAAGCCGAAAAATGCTTGTTGTCCAATACTTCTTCTTAACCATTAGAGGGCAGCGTTAACTCAGCTTTTGCATTTTGAGGACCTGCTTTCATATGTTTTTGGTAAATACTCTGATTTGTAGGTCACTGGCTGTGGTTTCACTCCACCCATCATGAGCCAAACACTTTTCCTTTTGTGGATTAAGCGTTAACCAACTGTTTGACTCTATTGCTCCTTTTATAAGATTGAATGTTGTTTTTTTGCTGTAATTTCCAGCTCCCTGCCTTTAATGTGGCTCGCCTTTAGTGGCTCGGAAAGCCCATGGGGCTGCCTGTAACAGAAACCGCTATGCATTCAATGTTCATTTAATTGTTCTCTTCTGAGGCAACAATACTGCTGGTGGTGCACAGTATTATTCGGCAGGGAGGGAGCCATTAATTACGACTGGAGTTGAGTTCCACACGCAGGTTCCTGCTTTGCTCTGGTGTATGCATGGTGTTTACAGATTCTTTCACACTTCTCTCTTTTTCTTTCTCTCTCTCCCTTGCACATGGCTGTCATGTTTATAACCCTGTTGCATTGCCTTTGGCAGCACTGGACCTGCGCTACACACAATAGAGGCTGCTGTGGAGTGGCCCAGTGTTGAGCCATTCCGTTCATGCTAATACAGAGCTCTCAGCATAAGGGAGACCAGTCTGGCTCCATGGCACAAATTACTCTAATTACTCCCATTATGATACACACTCACTGCTGTCAGCTGGTCTGATGCCCTCCCCCTCCTTTTTTCTCTCTTCTGTTTGAATGGAAGCGATCACGGTTAGAGATGCCCTGGCCTCAGGCATACCCCTTCGTTGTCCTACATTTGGCCCATTTTCTGTCACAATTTGAATCATCAGGTTTCCATTTATATGAAGATTTAGTGGCTTTATTTATAAGCATTCGCTCCATGAATGCTGCCAACTCCAAATGCATCTGTGCAGTGGATATCATGTTTGCCATGGTGATGGAAGTGCTTGATTTGGCCCTTGTGTGGATTCCCCCCATGACCATCTCCTATTTCCTGCACCCTGGCCTGCAGCGGTAAAAGCCTTGGGTGAGGGAATGGCGCTCGGTTCCCCACTGATTTTTGAATCCAGGCGTGTGAGGTCGTAGATATCTCCTTGGCACCCAGAGCTAAGGGTTTATATTGAGCACTCCAGAGAGAATATCTGACTTAAAGCGAGGGCAGAGGTTAGCCTGATTGATTAGCCTTTAGCAAAACTGCTAGCAGGAGTTGTATGATTATCTGCACATGTGTCTTGTAATTATTTAATGCAGTTTCTGTTACTGTCTTTGTTTTTATTTAGAGAAATACTTAATACTTTCTGATAATCCAACCCACAGTCTGAAGTACTGACATCAGCTGTACCTGCCAACGTACTAACCAAGAAGATCTGGTGAACCCAATGGACTCCAGACACTAGGACTGAACTGTTCACTTGCCTATAAGAAATATAGGCTTCTGCCATTGATGTGTACTAAATCTCATACAGTGATTGTAAATATCAATCACAGGGAAAGCCATTATAAAGTATGTTAAAAGACTTTTTACTGACCAATTTCTTTTTAAGCTCTGTGAAACGTCTTTTTAATTATGTTCATCTCTTGTGATTTTGATGGGACCGTTTATTTGAACAGGTGTCTTGATTGGAAAACTGGAGTAGAGATGACGAGCAGATCTTGTACCTCAGTCATCTGGTTCTTGGAGGCTGGGGAAATTCCCCACAAGGCAGCCAGCAATCCCTCCTCGGGTTTAGTGTTTTAACAAGCGGAAGCGAAGAGCCACTCTGAGCACTTTGACCTTTCTGGAGAAACATTTGTTCTAGTGCGAACCCGCTGCTGCTCTGGCATGTCGAGTATGACATGGAATCGGGGGGTTAGTGTTACATACTGAGGGGTCTTTTGTGATTGATGTGGCTCTGTTTTATTTTGGGACTCTTTGTGCTGAGACCAGTGTGAAGTACGGGGCTTCAGCTGTGGTGCACAGGGCAGGAGCAGGAGCCGAGGCTAATCGAGTGATGTTTACGACTTCTATCCCGTCAGGCTGCTGATGGTTGGGGAATGTTAGTGAGCTTGACCTTTGGCACAGCCCCGGCCTACTCTTGGCCTCGCTCAGGGGAGTTAAAGGAGGGAAAACTAAACCCCATTATCTCATCATTGAGCTCCTGGTCTCATGCTGTAAAACTTGCTCACCTCGGCCTGCAACTGGATGCTTGTGGGCATGACTAGAGCTTGGTATGGACGGGGCCTCAGAGAGAGAGAGAGAGGATGTGTGAGATGTGATTTAAGTAAATTCTGCCTCTGTCACTGTACATTTGTCAGAACTAGTGTTGGGCAGTATACCGGTTCATACCAAAAACGTTTTTATTATTATGATATGACTGAGTACAGAATCATACAAATATTGTCAGAATCAGACTTCAGCGGGATCATGCGTCGAAACTCAGGGGTCTAAATAATCCCAAAAGTTTTACAAAGAAACATGCATGTGTTTAGCTGTTAGCAGTTAGCTCTTCAGGTCATGGCACAGACATATAGAATTTAGTCAAACAGCCTGGATACATTAGCAAAACATATTTTAGGCAAGAAATAACTATTTAAACAGCACATGCCATTTATCAGAGTTTAGCTCAAAGTACTTCACATGGACCCATTCCAATATGGGACACAGCAAACCATACAAAGTCAAAGAGACTAAACGTTCTAACACTCTGGTTCAGCTACTGCCCTCCTCATCCCCCCGCCTAGCTTCACATTACTTTTATTTTGTTTATATGACCTAAAATAAAAGAAAAATGGCCTTTTATTTAGTTTCGCATGTCTGCAACACCACCTTTAAATCGGCACTATTAACGTTTTTTACATTTATGTAACTTCTATAGAACACAGGAACTCCTGACAAGGTTTGGGATGAGTCTTTTTGTTCCTTGAAAGGAGTTGTTTTGCTGTGCATGCCACTGGAGTTGTAATGCCGTCCTACACCGTAAAACCAGTATAATTTTGGAAATATACTGTGATAATTTATTTTTTGTCGTACTGCCCACCTGTAGTCAGAACCACAAAGGTTTTTTTTAACGGTCCCAGAATAAACGTAATTCTGGGAGAGTGCCCCTCCCTATTTTTATTGCATGCTGTGACCAACGTGCAGTATTTAGCAGCGGATTTTCTCCTAATATCACTGGACTTAACAAATAGTCACGGGGACAGAGGAATATTTTTGGATTTGAGTTTGTGAGAGTGTTTGTGTGAGAGTTTGTGAACTTCTTAACATTCATTTTTCATTTAGACCAATTATACAATCCATCTTATATTAATTTGTCCCACACCAGATCTTTGGTCTGGTTATATTGGACCTCAACTTCAATTTTGACTACAGTTGTCTTGGCAGCATTGTGACACAAGGAAGCAACCTGGTCACGTAACTGGAGAGCAGTGTAAAATTCTAGAGGTCTAGAGGCTTAATGAGGTCGATTTTCTAAAGGGAGAGTTGGTTGGAGAGTCTTTCTGACATACTAGATTCATCTATGAATAGATGCTAAGGATCATGTAGCACTGCGTGTGTTAGGATCTTCCTTTCTTTTGTCCTCATAATAAGCCTTATTAGACATGTGAATACAGTGGAGCTGGGTGTGGTGCAATGCTTTAGGCCTTGTACACTATTAAAAAAGGTTCTGTACAATAGACACATTTAATATAGAGTATGAGGGTATTGCCCATTATATAAGTGACTAAGATATAGAACCATTTTTTAGTTGCTGTGGTTTGTATTTATTACAGTTACTAATTAGCCATTGTTTATTAGTAGGAGTAGTAGAGTAGGCAGCAGGAAGCCTTAGTATGCTAATAATTATTAAAGGCGATTGTGTGTGGGCTATTCATTTGTGTGATATGAGCCAGAAGAGGATTTGGAGCGTTCGGTATGTGTATGTGCTCGACCTTCATGGAGACCGTGTGTATGCATGTCTTTTGTTGGCTCGTGTGAGGCCACTGGTGGAGAACAGGATCTGATTAATATGTTTGTGTTGGACCTGTGAGCTTTTGGGAGGGGAATGCATTGGTCTTTTGTGTTGTATTTATATCCTGCTACAGTCTTTGGTTCAGTGTAACCTTCTGTGCTGCATGCCAGCCTGGTCAGTTCAGTGATTTCAGGCGGTTGTATTAAATCAGAGAAGGGATTTGTGGGACATCTAACACCATACAGCTCTGGTTCCATGCGACCAGTACCTTGGAATCTGACCCATGTAACTAAGGTTTTTGTGTGTGTGTGTGTGTGTGTGTGTGTGTGTGTGTGTGTGTGTGTGTGTGTGTGTGTGTGTGTGTGTGTG
>JBBPDC010000001.1:9344904-9364319 GCA_037974485.1 Hemigrammopetersius urotaenia | reverse complement strand
TGTGTGTGTGTGTGTGTGTGTGTGTGTGTGTGTGTGTGTGTGTGTGTGTGTGTGTGTGTGTGTGTGTGTAAGGGAGTTGTTGACCAAGTCTCTCTGAAAGCATAGGATTATTTATATGGATACTGGAAGAGTAATATTACTCTCAGTTCATGATTCAGTTCAAAGCAGAATACTGGCTTCACTGTTTAATATTTATTTGTACAAAAAAGACGTGATCTGACAGCAGCAACAATTTATAATGTTTAAAAGAAAGGACACAGTCTGTTAGTGTTTTAGGGATGCAAAATATAACGTAATCGCAGTTATTGTCCACCAATGTCTTCATTCTTTCCGCTATAGAAATAAATATTACATTTCTTTATCATGCAAATCCAAATGAATCTTACATTTTATATATACATATCTCTATTGATATTTGTAACAGTGGATGTATGTATTAGACATTATTCCAAATTCCCATTTGTAGAAATATCCCCAACTAGAAATGTTGATGACTGCCTTAGCACAGAGCAAAACATTGGGAATTCTGACTTTGTTGGCTCTAACTCATCCATACATTGGCTGATTGAGACTGAATTTGTCACACACATAGACATTCACATTCTGAAGGCTTTGCCTACCACAGTTGATCAGAATTTAAATTCTGAATTTAGATTATCGCAACAGATGTAAATTGTACCAGTGATTTGATTTGTAGGTACTTTAAACACGGTGGCGTGTTTACAGGAATACATTGTCCATCACCAACCTTGTTGACTGCAACATGCTAAAATAGTCTGCTAGAGTGGTAGGCATATCTCAGTAGGACACGATCTAATTCCAGATTCAGAATCTGTTTGCAGATGGTGCTTGGACCCTGATGGTTGTTGCTTGCAGTTATATTTTTGCATACATTCACAAAGTGAAATGTTAGGTTTGCATTCTTGCAAATTATAATGGACAAAAATGCACCATTGACACAGCAGTGCCTCATAAATCATTTTTTTAAAAAGTGCTGAAGAAATCCGCTGGGATATTCTAGTTGTTAAGTGGGATTCATTATACTTTATTGGATTGTGATTGTTTGGATTCCAATTCACAGTCTCCTGACAGAAAGGCAGACCTCAGACAGCTATGCCACTTGGGAGCCTCATATAAAACTCAATAAGACAGCTGCTCGGTGCTCTGAGTTCTGACGGTACCCACAGTTCCATGTTCAGAAGAGCTGACCGCAACATAATTTATCATAATAGCCATTTCACCAACCCCATCATCTAACATTTATGTGCACTTTATAGTTTTTTTGACCATTACATTTGTGTTACCAGTTTGCCCACAACTGTGTGTGTATGTGTGTGTGATCTGAGCCACTCAGAGCTGAGGATAGAGAGATGACAGCAGACGTAGATCACCCTGACAGTGCAGTGTGGTTCCGGCTATTTCAGGCGGCGGACTGTCATCCTCAAAATGCTTTTCAGCGGCATGCTTTTCAAAACAATCGTCACTAGATACTTTCTTTTACAAGGTTTTTCATGCCCCTCTGGGGCTTAAAATGCTTGCTATGATGTGGTACACAGGCCGAGAGCAGCCGAGTTGGTCAGAATGAGCAGATGTGTTGGGTAAAACCGTGAGGATCATGTCCTTCATACTCGAACGTTAAGAACTTGGTGGTAGAGCTGCAACACCATTGTCATAAACTATGACAAAACTCTCAATAATTATGTTGGCTGAATGAAATGTGGCAGATACTGGCTTTGTAATTTCATCATGTTGATTATGTTCCACTTGTATTGTTGGTAGAATAAGAACCGTTATGGTTTGAAAGGGTTTAAGCATCAACAGAGCCCTTTTTTTTTTTTTTAAATAAGTCTTTGTTTTTACCAAGTAGATAAATTATTTATATTAAATTCAGGGCTGTAGAAGTGAGCGAGTTTTTATAGATGATTTGGTCTGCCAACAACGTGGAGACTGTTTGAATGACTGCTGCACTAGCACCATATAAATAGAATGCCGGTCATTTAACAGGTCTTGGTTATAGGCCTTTTAAACCAAGCAAGTGCTACTGATTTTACTATCAAACTGATTTGTGCAATCAAGTATTCATAAAACAAATATAGGTTAAATAAAATGTTGGAATTTTTGTAAATGTGTCATGTTGATTATATTCTAGGTAGCACTATTTGGAAGATTGCTAAGGGATGTGACTACTTGGTGCTAGAACTAGTGCTATTGGCATTGGATGTATTTTTAATGTATTTTTTACTTTTCAACACATTAGAAAAAAACTAATTGGCATTATAGGCTAGCACAAGTAATTCTAATACTTGGGACATTTTTTGGCATTTTGTTTAGTATTTTAAAGCTTTAGCATGTAGCCTGAAAACAGTTTAACTGCAAATGCCAGTGCTAATAGAGTTAGCCAAAAGGAAACATACCTAATTTTAGATATGAATTCCAACTTATTAACCAAATGTGTCAAGTATTGTAATAATTCCAGCTATCCAGATGAAATGCTGCAATAAATGTTTTCTGATTTACGTTTAAAAAGTGAAGTAAAAATAACCCAGCATGATTGCTGATTAGGAAAAAAGTCAAACACATGACCAGAGCATTATATATGATCATATGTGCGTGTTGAATTGCTCATTTTAATTGAGTTAACTGTGTTTTCTTTGACTTTTAATTGCTAAAAGAAATGCTAAAAGCACTTCCGTGCTTCAGTGTTTTGTGTTGAATCCATTGTTTTGTTTCTAAGTGGTTCTATGAGCTATGTAAGAGAATAATCAATAAACTAATTTTGGTAATGAGTAGGAATTATTTGGTGGCTAGTTTGAAGCTACTTAGTAAGTAATATAGTTATGATGCATAAGGGTAAGTGCTTAAGGTTTACAGAGTTTTTTGAAAATAAACTATGTATCCAATAGATGTTTCACAACTCGACATACAGTGTCTCATGAGAGTATCTTTTCAAATCAGCTGGGTCTCGAGCAATTATTGCATAATTGCCAGATTGGAGCTGTTTTGTAGTTTTCCACAATTGTTAGTTTTTACAATGTGAGCAGAGTTTGATCTGTTTAGGCAAATACATGTCAGTTACAAAGAAACAGCAGACATCCTAATTTTCTAACTGGGTTTTATGGGACAGCTTACACTTTAACAGTAGACAAATAAATTGCAAATCAATTGATCATCAGCTAAAATGTCAGGATTATGACGGGTACCATACGTTTATTATTGAAAAGACTTTAGAATGGCATGGTGGAGGTTTGAAGCCGTGCTAGCCTGATCTAGCTTAGCCACAAGTCACGTTTTGCAACGAGATGACAACACAGTATGTTGTATTGTTACACCCTTAGTACCCATTTGTTTTATTGTGGGTGAATGTACAGCCTTAAGTAAATCAATGTGGTTATTAAAGTCTTGGTGCCCAAGCAGATCAGATTGCCATCAGATCCACAAATGAACAGGAGACTAGTCTAAGCCTTAATCGTGTGTGTGTGTGTGTGTGTGAGAGAAAAAGACCCAGTTGTTGCAGGCTGTGCTGTAGCAGGCCTCTGAGGTGCACACCCCCCACGGTGCAGTGTTTGGTTTGCCTTAGATGTGTTGGACGGTATGTGTTTAAAGATGAGCTATCCCCCGCTCCCCCACCATTCCTGAACCATGGTCAAACGACTTGTCTTTCACCGGTGTTGTCCCTCTTCTGTCTAAGACTGTCCCTGCTGTCATGACACACTGACAGAGATGGGGCATGGAAAACCTTGTACGCATTCCTAAACTCATCACCATGGAAGCTGCACACTCCCTCTAAGTACACATGCACAGACACACACACACACGCACGCACACACAAGCACTCACGCACTTGCTCTCACACACATTTCCCTCGTCTGTTAATGCCTACCATCTTCTAAATGAATAAGCCTAAATGAACTGTGTAATGCTTCGTTCCATTGTGGTGCTAAGTGACCTGGCTTTGTGACAGCCTGTTGAAGGAGTTTGCACCTGCACAAGGTCGGCCACTAACACGGCAAACCTTGCCTTCAGGTTGCCGTAGTAATTAACAGCAAGAACTACTTTATTACAGCCTCCCCCAAACACACACACACCCTCTCTCTCTCTCTCTCTCTCTCTCTCTCTCTCTCTCTTCTGTCTGTATAATTTACAGTGGGGAGAAGTTTATTCTAATGCCGAACTGATCTTATCCAGTTGTCTGACTGTGGGGGCCTATTATAGAGCCAGATTATTCTGATGACAAAAAGGCATTAAAATGAGGGATGCAATGCTGAGCAGCAAGCCATAAATTGTTAAGCTCTGTTGCAAACTAATGAGCTATTGTGTGGGGGTGGTTGTGTGTATGTGTTTTGCGTGTGTGCGTGCGTGTTACTCCGAGCTGTGTTTGGAGTGACCTTGGCCGTACTCACTAATGCGCAGGGCTGTTCTGTAATTACTCAAATCTGACCCTTTGCTTCCCCCAGGGAAGTATTTGGCACCTCATAAAGCATGCTTAAGGCCCGCTCCAGTTTCAAGGAGTGGAGACCCCGCACTCTGAAATAGCACCGTCCTTGTCCCTGACGGGGGTGTGTGTGTTTGTATGTGTGTGTGTTGAGCATGGATGGCGGCGGCTTGCTCGATTGCTGTTGACAGGCTGCAGTAATGTTCCCTGGCTCTGGCAGGCCTTAGATTAGTGACCGATCCTCATGCCCAGTCACCCACCTGTCTGAGTCCCTCTCCCGTAGAGGTCACCCCAGGCTTGTAGTGTGTATGCAGTCAGACCATACACCCTGAGTAAACAGTCACACTCAACACAAGGGCTGTCACGATAACTTGTTTAAAATCCATTTTTCAATCTGTTATTGTTTCCAGTAATACTTGTAGTTTTTTTTTTTTGTTTTAGTCTCAGTATTTTAAGTTGTTCTTGTCTCGTGTCTCTTTGTGACTGCAGTCATATCACAAGCAGTTTTCTCCGGGATCAATAAAGGATTCTGGATCTAGAGTCTTTTTAATGGGCCTCGGAATGGATTGCAATTCCTCTGTCAGGCCCATATATTTTCCTCAATTTTATTTATTTATTATTGAGTCTCTGATTGTTTGAGTAACTGTCACAATTATTGGTAGATTACTCGATTACTAAAATGATCAAGCATTGCAGAGCTGACGAACCATGACCCCTTTCTGTGTTCACCCTCGTCTTTATCTCTCGTTTTCGTTCTCTGACAGCTGCAGCTGATGCAGGTCTCAGTCTACAGCTGGACACCCCTCCCTCTCTTCTCCCTCCCCTTTGAGAAGGTCTCTCTCTCTCTCTCCCTCCCTCTCTCCCTCTCTCCCTCTCTCTCTCCCCCTGTCTTGTTCTCTCTCTTGCACACTTGCTCTCTCTGTTATGCAGGCCACCGGTGATTAAGGCCATTAGGCGTTATTATGACTCGGCTGGTGTGTGGGTTTGGAGCCACATTTCAGAGCTGCTAATAGCCCTCTTAGCCAATTATCCTCCATTTAAAAGCAAATCACCAAGGCTTTTTCTTTCCCCCATTGCTAAGTGTTGAATTACTGAATAGATTTGCTAATTAAATTCTTTGTGTGTTGTGCGTGTCACTATGCCTGTTTTTGAGTGAGTGTGTGTTTGCATATGGGCTCTGGATTCGTGGCATTGTCTGTTTAACAGTTGTTTGTCCAGTATATTCACAGCCAGGAAACATTTTCCTTTAGTACTTTGTAGTGTAAGATCCATTGCTGCAACCTTTGTGAAAAGGGCAATATGTTAAATTGAAGGCTTTCTGCTGTTTCCTTTTGTGGAGTCTTGGTGTGTGATCTATTTTTCCCCCCCTTTTTAGATCCTGATGCACACCAAAGACATGGTACAGAAGGTGAGTTAGAAATAAATCTCTGGTGTGTAAAAAGTAGTGTGTAACTCCATGCTCAAGTATGTTACTTCATCTGAGACAGTGTTGACTGTGCCTGTCCTGCTGCAGATGAACCTGGACGTTATCTATGGAGACACAGACTCCATCATGATCAACACAAACAGCTCCAATCTGGATGAGGTCATGAAACTGGGCAACAAGGTAAGTTCAGGCAGGGGGAGTGGTCAGTGTGCCTGGATTGGTGGACCACAACTCTTCAGCCTAATGTGTGCTGTTGAACTGGTGAATGATTCATATGTTTTTGGTATATGCAGATGTGTCATTTCTAAACAGACAATGATCTTTACTAATAAATTATAATAACCCCATGTAAAGAATAGGCTCGAGCCAGTGTAGTGAAACCAACAGTTCATGCATCACTGATGGATTACATTGTAATGGCCATCAAGTGTCAATTTAAGTGGCAGAAAGTGCATCGTCTACAGTTTTAATAAATCATGCCGCCGCCATGGATGGGACAGCTTGCTTCACTCCAGGTGGATCGAATGACTTTGAGCTGTCAACTTCGACAGTTTGTTGTTTAATGTGTCTCAGAAGAAGCATATCCTTAACCCTCAAGTCTTTGCTCATATCTTCGGAGTCCTAGCTACTTGGTGGGGTTGGGCATGACTAAACTGAGAAGGAAAAGCTATCAATACAGACTATATTATTATCTTAACTAGAAGTAGTTTGTAAGCTGTAAAAATGTTCTAGTAACCTACAGTAAGATCTGCCAAATCATAGCAAGCACAAATTTGGACGATTTTTTTCCCTCAGGGTTCCACAAGCACCTCTGTGGAGTAATGTTCCCTGAAAGTGTTACAACCTGCTATGTTGGAATAATAGAGAAAGTAACTAATAGCCTATTTTCCTTTTGTTGCACTTTTAGTTCACATTCTCTGCCTGCTGTTATGTTCTCAGTCTGTACATGCCACTACTCTAATACAGGTTCCAAACTAATGCTTAAAGCCACCTCAGATGGTCCATGTTTTTCTTGATTGCAACTCCAAACACATAGGGATAAGACAGAAGTGTACACTGTGTTGAGGCCCTAGGACCTCTGCCTTGGGTTCTGTAGAGCAACGTGAGGAAGTCTTTCCAGACACCTAATTTGGTTATTGACACTCTAAGCCATTTGAGTCTGTTACACCTTTCACACCACTAAAATATTTCCTCTGAACTTGACTACACTTCTGTGTGTTCGTTTGTGTTCTTGAGGGGACAAATGGGACAACTGGTTTTTGTCTAATTATCATCTACAAATCTAGTATTGGACTGATACTACTGTTATGTTTCTCATTTCTCAATGACCAATAGATTCACAGCCCGAGTGTCTTCTTTTTAGTGTAGTGCTATAGATAAAAAGTTTGTGCTAATGTCTGCTGTGTGTGTTTAGGTAAAAAGTGAGGTGAATAAGCTGTATAAGCTGCTGGAGATAGACATTGACGGCGTGTTTAAGTCACTGTTATTGCTGAAGAAGAAGAAGTATGCTGCGTTGATGGTGGAGCAGCAGGGAGATGGCCGCTACACCACCAAGCAGGAATTTAAAGGCTTGGACATTGTGCGAAGGGACTGGTGTGACCTCGCCAAGGAGTCTGGCAAGTCAGTGTCTTGCAGATTTTTTATTTTTTCATTAATTCATGTTTTTTTCTTCTTCTCACAAATCTGTTCCTTTTGCTCACAAAAACATCAAACTTCTGGTTTGGTACTGTAACACCTTCAGAAGACAGTGGTGGGTACTGTTTGCTTGAGCTGTCCACCCTCAGTTGGAAGCAAGATCAGCCATTTTAGGCTTGTACTTTAATCATGACAGACCTAGTGTTTGCATTATCTTGTTGTATTCATTCTTGTGAACTAATGAGTGGGTCCTGGTAAGCTGTGTCCTTTGTGACACTCACTGGCAGCAGCTGTTTGGATGTCTTTCATCTCATTGATCTCTATTCTGCCTCAAATTGCTCAGCTCTTTCTACGTTCTCTTTCAGCTTTGTCCTCGGTCAGATTCTGTCAGACCAGAATCGGGACACCATACTGGAGAATATCCAGCAGCACCTCATAGAGCTGGGGGAGAAGGTGGCCAGCGGCAACGTCCCTGTCAGTATGTTTGAGATCCACAAGGTGAGATGCTGGTCACTTTAAAGAGTGCTACACCCGGTTCTTGTTTTGTTGGATTTAAATTGCAATAATTAATATCACAAAAGTGTAAAGAAACGCTGCAGATTCAGGGCTTTTCTCACATCGTGCACAGAAGTGCGTGTGTCTGACATTGAATGTGTGTGTGAACATTCAGGCCCTGACAAAAGACCCTCAGGACTACCCAGATAAGAAGAGTCTCCCTCATGTGCATGTGGCCCTGTGGATCAACTCTCAAGGAGGACGGAAGGTTAAAGCAGGCGATACCATATCCTACATCATCTGTCAGGTGCTCATCAAGGATATCTTTAAACATGCCCATAAAGTACAGCCATCTAAATATGAGCTCAATGACACCCAACCTTTTAATACTTATGTTTTTATAACCTTTTCTCTGTGGTAGGATGGCTCAAACCTTGCAGCCAGCCAAAGGGCATATGCTCCAGAGCAGCTCCAGAAACAGGCAGGGCTCACCCTGGACACGCAGTACTACCTGTCCCAACAGGTGCATCCTGTGGTGAGCCGCATCTGCGAGCCCATTGAGGGCATCGATGGCGTGCTGATTGCCACGTGGTTGGGTAAGTTTCGTCCTTGGACTTTGTGGCAGACCTGCAGCTGATTGTTCTAGTGCAGGGGTGTCCATCACAGTTTGATGGTTCTCCTCCTTTAAAACACATTTACTAAACCTGACAATTAACTGGCGAGGTGAACCAAGTGTTTCTGAGCTGGGAAATCATCTAAACCTGCTGGATCACGACCTTCCAGGACTGGAGTTCGACACCCCTGTTGTGTCTTTGACTCAATTTAATGCTTTTTTTGTGGCTTCTGCTGACTCCAGAAAACTCCAGAAGAAGTTATAAAGCTTGTCCTCTTTCATGGTTCAATAAAACAATAGAATCCCTCAGTACTTCTCATAGTGTATCACAGTCTGTTTACATGGCTTTTATATCAATAGTATAGAGCCGTGTTTCAAAACCCTGGTCCTGAAGGACCCCTGCCCTACACATTTGAGTGTTGTCCTTGCTTCTAATGGAACTGATCCAACTAATCAGCTCATTAATGACCCTTCGCGGACGGAGCTGAAGTGGGTTTGTTAAGGCAGGGATAATGCTAAACTGTGTAGGGCAAGGTGCCTCCACCTTCTAAACCCTAGAATAGAGTAATGATGTACCAAACCTCATTTAAAAACTAATAAAAGCCAATAAATAAGCAGTTTACATAAAAAAAATTACTTTATGACTACAGGATGCACCACAGTGCTAGTGCCCTTAACAGTAGGGTTTTTTGTAGATGGAGGTGGTGGTGTTTTTTTGTTGTTGTTTTTTGGAGAAGGCTTTTGGTTCTGTGTATAGGATACTTCAGAAACATGTGTAAGGATCACTACTTCAATATCACTCCGTGGAACTGTCCAATAGTTCCACACACTGTTCAGTACTGAGTTGGTCTGACTCAGACTGCCTGAATTGATTTCATTGATTTGATTTTCATTACCATTTTTAATTTCTGTTGTAGAGGAAGTTAATCTTTTTTCCCCTCTAACTCAAAATGTACACCAGCTATTTGACATTAGAGTAACTAAAACAATACACTATCTTAGATTTTTTAGTTTGTGCTTAGTCATAGTTAACCTAAGCTTAGTCTGAATACAGGCGGCCCAAGTTGATATTGGCTGGACTATTTGAAATGGCTATAAGTATGGTCATGTTTGGCTTGCTCCATAATGTCTTTTGAGCTTTTGTGACTCTGACCTAGAATTTTGTACCAATCGTTTTGTCTGATATTAATAGGTGTTTCGATATTTTAACTAGAAAATGAAGAAGGAATTCAAAGATTTGTAAATTGACACTCATGGGGATAAATATAAGTATGGGATCATGGGTTGTTAAAAAGTCAGGCCATGTTATCATGATGTGAGGACTATTAACAGACTAGCCCTTTATACTGCTCTTGCAAATGTTGATCTGGTTTTTATAGACTAAGTATTAAGGTTAATGTATGCGTGTAAATATAGTTGATGACTTGTTCCGTGATCTTTGTTACTGACTGTTTGTTGATCATAATCAGAATATTAGTCTCTGCAATACTGTTATCGCAGCAAGCTTCAATATTCAAAAGAGGCTAACCATTCAGTGTTTCTGACCAATCACAACTCCAGGTGTTCTGATGAATTGAGGTCTTTGTGTAATCCAACAAAAGTCTCATTTGTAACCAAGGGGTTAAATCAGTACATGAATGGGCTGAGATAAACTAGATGCGTTTAGACGTGTTGATTTTGTGATTTGAAAACAGGTGGTTGTTGTAGCTTTTTTACATATCGACTGTATGGATGCTGAATGTAAATGTACTATTTGAAACAGTATTACTGACCTTTAAGCTTTGAGAAATGCTCTTTAATGCTGTGAAACGCATCATGATTGCAATATAGAGCACTAAAATCACAATACTGGTGTTTTGTCCATATTGTGCAGTTCTATTGCAGCTCTGTTGCTCTTCTGTTTTGTTTAGAAGTGCTGAATTGTCTGGGCTATAAGGTAAAAAAGTTAAAGATCATGCCATCTGAAATAGTTGCAGCAGCAGCCGTGTGTGTGTTCTGCTTCTCTCTGATATGGCTTGACCCTAGAATGAGAGTGTGTGCATTTCTTCCTGCAGATGGCAGCAGTTCCCGGGCCTGTGGTGCTGGGGGCTTTGGGGCCGCTGGTTAATCCCTGTAGCCTCACAGTCAACACTTATTTATTTACTCACTTATTCACTTAGCCAAATTACTCAGGGGGATGTCAGCTGTTTTTCCATGCTCTAATAGTGTTCAGTGTGTCACCTGGGAAGATTAAATGGATATTCAGCTGCCACCTCTTAATGATTTGATGATCTCAGCTGCCTGATACAAATCAAATAGCTTTGTTTTGATTTTGGTTTTATTTTTCATTTTTATTTTTTGCCCCCTCCCCTTTGTGTTATTTTGCAGTTGATAATATCCTCATCCCTCTCACACTATTGATATTCTTGCTAATTTCTGTCCTCGTCAAATCCACCAAATCATAGCACTTGATTTTATATGATTTTTCTTTTGTACTTTGATGCTCTGAGACAGGGAGGGTCTGAGTACTTGCTCTCATTGATGTATTAAGGTGTTGGGAGGGGGATGTTAAACATGATATTATTGAGAATACTTTTCGCCCCACATGCTGGTGTACAGCGGACATTATGATGGAAGGTCATGGGAATTTTTTACTTTCAGATGATAAATAAGGTTTTTATTAATATAACATTTCTTTCACTGTTAACTTCTCATTTACTACTTGCTCAAACACATTAAAACCTTCTGGAGCTTTTCTAAATGTGAAAGATATACAGGCCACACTTTTAAGGCTGCTCATCTCTCAGGAGTGTTACTGTTGAGTAGGACATAGTAGAATTGATCATTTGCCTGGTCTGGTAGGATTATAACCAGGCTTAGTTCTGTTGTCTAAGTCTTAAGATTTGTATATTGTCTGATCTGTGCTTGTGTGTGTGTGTGGCTGGATCCAGGGCTGGATCCAGGGCAGTTCCGGGCCCAACAGCGGCAGCAGCGGGAAGAAGAGGCTGATGGTCTTCTGGGTGTCCCAGCACAGCTCACCGATGATGAACGTTACCGTGACTGTGAGAGGTTCTCCTTCTACTGCCCTGATTGTGGCACTGAGAACATCTATGATGGTGTCTTTGAGGGAGCAGTAAGTAGAGCTGTCCCTCATATTGATTTATTGACGATTGATAGTTGAATTCTTTAAAGTTCCGATAACCTGTAATATCGGACTATCATTATAGTAAACGGTATAATTTTAGATCAGGAATTCAATTTGGTCAGGACGTTCAATTTTCTAATATGTTCTTAAACCCCAGCATTTCAAGTCACTAGCAACAAATCACTATTAAACATCATTTTGACTTTAACACTGGTAAACTTCCTCATTTCACCTCAAATCTGTTCCACCTAAAATCATCATCATCTTACAGATGAATGCAGGTTTATTTTTATCAGAGGGCTTTTTCTGTAGTGCCGGTAAACCTGTAAAAATATACACACACGCCTGTCTTCATCAACCATGTAAACATGTTAGCTGCGGCATTTGAGCTGCGTTTCTCACTATTCAGCCTCATCTCATTTGTCTACAAGTTAAATATCATGTAATGACAAGTAACAATAAATTTTCAGCGCGCAGGTGATTATTACCTCGAAGTGGCAGTGACCAGCCCATTAATGTGTAATGGCTGCTCTTTTATTTTTAGCTGCTTGGCAGTGGGTTTGGTTGGCATAGCCGCTTAGTCATGTCCCGAAGCTTATGGGACACCCGCTTTATTCCATGTCGAGGTCAGGGGAGTGAAGGAGTGGAGTGTTATCTGCCTCTAATTAAGAGTTGCGCACACAGCCTTCTCTCGTCTTTCTGGAGCTCATAAAAAAAAAAAAAAAAGACATGCACTCCCTGTTTGCCCGGAGCTCTGTCCTCCCAGTTGTTTGACAACTTACATTTCCCACAATCCCTCCACAAGGACCGCTAGGCATTCACTCAGTCACACGTGCACTCACACATGCTGACATATTATAAATACTAGTGATGGGCCGATCCACGTTTTTCCAGTTCCGATTCCGATACATGACTGTCGATACCAAAACAGATTATTTTTGTTGAAATTTTGTTTGTTAGTTAGTTTGCATCACAAATAAATTCCTTCGGATTGCTTTTAAATTCAATATTATTGTGTATATTTTTGCTGTTCTAATACGTGCTTAGTAATTTATTTATTCTATGTCACACAAAAAGGTAGCAGCAACAGCTGTAAAATTTTGTAAATATCAAACACAACGACCTTGGCTGAATCATCTAAATAGTTAAAGTATTATGTCCATTGTAGCAGCAACAACAGTGTAAAAAATAAAGTGCAAGACTAATACATTTTAAATAACATGAATTCAGAGACACGGGCATGGGCAGAGTGTAATCTAACCACTTCTGTTGGACCGGCTGAGTTACAAGATGCCAACTTTAGCCTCTTCGTGTTATGAGAGAGTGGGAGAGGGTAAAAAGACCTAACAAAACACACAAAACAGCCCCTGAATGAACCCCAAAGAGGTCTTGAGGGAAAAGTCTTGTCTGATATTGCTATCGCTTTTAGGTTGCCTGGTATAAGTTTGTTGCGTTTTTGGAAAACATCGAGTGTCTGCTGCCTGGTGTCTTTTTCCCTGTTTGCTAGCATAAACTCCTGGTACTCTTTGTCGTGAAATGTCTGCAGGTGCTTGATTAAATGTGTTGTATTGTACGATGCAACTGTACCTCCACCCCTCCGTACACTGGCTTTACACACATTGCAAATAACCGTGTAGGTTTTCGGCATTTCCATACAATTTTATCTCAAAGTTCAAAATAACGGCTAATCAGACTGAAGTTGCCCCAGGTTCAAGGTATGGAATAAGAGCAGTGAGGCTTCTCGTATTACACAGCGTCGAGTTTAGGGTCTTGGGCAATCTGTGAACTGGAATATATAGACCAGCCCTCTGACCGATATTCGGTGATGGACTTATGGCTATATCGGACCTGATATCCATATTGGATCGGGCCCATCTCTAATTAATAAATACCAATATCATAAATAGTCAGTCTCTTATGCATTGTAATAAAAATTAGCTTAACTTGGAAAAAACATGCACACAGTTACTTACCTATGAGAGTGCTGGTTGTGTGAAACAAAATTTGATTGCAAACTGATTGATAAACACAGAGGAGCTCAATTACTTTGTGAGTTTCATCATTATTTCAGTTCTCCAAAGGAAAGATGAGTTGAAACAGACACAAAGAAAGAACTAATAGTTTTTAATATTTTGTTTTGTAATTCAGCCCTTTACATACGGTGCTACACCGAATTCAGTTAACCCAGACAATAGCAGTTGGTCTGTGTTTTTTGAATCCTGTTCTATATGATATCAAAGCTGAATGATTTGTGGAAAATAGCTAATTGTATTTGTTCTGATCAAGAGTGGGAGTGGGATTTAAATGATTATTTTCTGTAAAACACTGAAAGTTGTGTGCCAAACTGCCAGTTCATGGGCTCTGTTTTACTGATAAGACTGTGAGATAATTAAGAATGCCGTATTACTGAGCATCACTGGGGGAGATGAAAGTAAGAATGGAGGGAAAGCCTTGACTTGCAGACAGCAGTCCAGGGCTGCAGAGAGCTCTCTTATCAGAGGCAGCCGCGCAGAGAGCAGGGAGGAGAGCAGGAATGCAAACACACTAGCTGTCTGGACCCGGCCACAGAGAGAGGAAAGAGTATTTGCATAGAAGCACTGTTCCCTTCAAAGTGCTATTCAATGATAGAAGTAAACATCATAAATAGGCTAATGGCTTACAGTAACTACCGGTGATCTGAACAGAGGGCGACTGGACACTTCTGCCCGTCATAAAGTGGAGCGCTGTGTGTGTGAGGGAGTGTTTGTGGGAGAGCGAAAGTTAGTGCGTTGACGCATTAACGCCCTCGCTCAAGCCGTGGTCCGGCCTGTTTGAGATATGTTGGTAATGACTGCTACAGAAAGCTCCGGTAGAGACCGTTGGTCCTGTGGAGTGGAGGGATATGGAGGTGCACTGTTTAATCACAGTTGGTTTCTTTATGCATCAGTGGGAGCACTGAGTGCTTTTACGTGCCGAATACATTGCTAAGGCCTTTAGATCAGACAAGCAACACGCAGGGCTTTTCTTCTGCTGTCATCCAAAGCAGTGGCTAAAAGGTTAATGGCAAAACACATTTGCACTTTTCTTTTTCTTTTTTTTATGTTTTACTTTTTCCTCGTCCTGTATACCACAGCGCTTTTCTGGGAATTGGACTGTGCAAAGTTCAAATGTGCAGTTTGTTGGGACGACCAGCCAAAATCAGGCCCGATTTATTAAATAATTTACTTGCTGCGTTATAAGGCCATATAATGGGGAAAGCTCACATTGCTTGCACTTTTGATGAGGATTTGTGGTGTTAAAAAATTTAAAAAAAAAAATTTAAATAAATAAATAAGGCGTTCCAAAACGTACTGATCGCTTCCCGGTCTATATTTGGGTCATTACAACGGAAATTAGATTTTTACACTGTTTCTATGTAGGACTGGGGAGGTAGATGATATTTATCCTGTCATATGATGAATTAAATTGTATGTATCATCAGTACTTAAAGAACACCAACCAAATTTGTGTTTTATTAATAAGTATAATGAATATAATGAGTATAATGAATCCTGTTGGATGTAGTGCAGTGCAGTATGAAGAAACATTGAGGAAAACATCACTTATAAAGATACTTTGATGTTTTTTTTTTTATTGTGGCACTGTTTCGTTCTAACTCCCTAGAAATCAGAAAGACATGTGACGTATCCTCAAAATTTCATAGAGAGCCTTGAGTTTTTGTTTTTGCTTTTTTGCCCATTCCTAATTACAAAAATGACGCAGTGAACGGTTCATTTTAAGCAATAAAGAGAAAGTGGAAAACAATTTAATATATAAAAGAATTATAATTGATTTTGGCACATAATCTACACAAGTGAACCTCAGGAAATAAATTATAAAGCATATGGGGCCCCTTTAAAAGTTCAATTGTTGTTTTAATTGTTAATTAAATTCAAATACTTAAATATGAAAAGGACGGATGTAGATTTGCGCTGAACATGTGAATTTTTTTTCCCCCCCAGGGGAGTGTTACAGAACCCAGTTTGAAGCGCTGCTGTCACATCCCTTGTAATGGATCCCCCCTGGAACATCACGTCCAAATCAGCAACAAACTGCTACTGGACATCCGACGACACGTCCGGAAGTACTACAGTGTGAGTATGAACCCTGTGTCCTGCTCACTTTAGTTCCAATCACAGCATTTGTGTTCCAGATGGTTAAAGTGGGAAAATGCAGTCCAGCCACTGTGAAGGCCAAACACTGTAGAGATTAAACTGATATGAATATTACGCTATAACAGGGATGTCCAGACCCCCTCCTGTTAGTGTTCCTACTGTTTCCAGGTTAAATTTACCCTTTAGGTTTCGGTTCTCTTGAATGAAGATTAACTTGGTATAATGAGGTTTTATTATGTTTGTATTTCTAAACTGCTTTAAGCAGTCATCCACTGTTAACTGTGTTTGAAATGTACAGTCTAATATTTGACTATTTCAGTTTAATAGTTACCTTATTGAAAGCAAACCAGATGTCCTACATTAATATACAAGTAAAATATAGCCAGAGCACTTAGCAGGAGCTTCAGATGTTTTTATAATTATAAATGTGTTATACATAATTGTGATGTGAGTTCCAGCTCCCTGTTAGCCGTAATTGGAGTGCTCTGATAGAAAGTATGACTAATACTTTTTGTTTACTCCATCACACAACTTATTGTTCTGTAGTGTTAGTCTTACATACATGTGAGTTGCATAAATCTAATGCTGCAGTCTTTTTATAATTACAATATTTATGTATAGATATAAATAAACCTTTTTTCTGACTATAGATCCCTGACGGTTTTATAAGTTGGTTAATAAACGGTGTCAGAGATAGGGTTAGTACCAGGTTAAGTTTAAGATTATGAATGACAAATGAATTTGGTTAAATGCAAGATACAAATCTACAAAGCATGTAAAATATCATCGGCAAAGATAGTGTCTACAAATTGCAGCCTATAGAGGTACCAGTATTGTAAAGGTCGTGATTGTGATGCCGATTTAACCAACAATATATTGTGTAGCCCTAGTGTAATATGTAGAGAGGGTGCTGTTTGCTTCCTTCTGCTGCCTGGTGTGCGGAATAGCTGAAATGGTTAGTGTTTTGTTAGGATTGTTAAGTGTGAGTGTTGCTGAATTATCCGCTGTCTTTGAGAAACATTGGAGTGTGACTCAGACGCTGTGGTGGAGACTTTGTTCCTGACCACTCTGTGAGGACTTAACGCAGGTTAATTTGAGCTCACCTCACACATGCTGTTTGTTTATTGCGGTCCTTTATTGAATTTCAGATGCGGCCTTGCGCCTCCGAGTATTCCTCCAAACAGCTGCCCCTCCCGCTGCGCTACAAATGGGTTTAATTTTTTTTTCTCCTTCCCCACTTCCATTCCGCTTTAAAGCTGTGGCTGTTATGTGGATTCTGGCTGTGTGACAAATGTTCAGATACCGGACCAATGTAAAGAGCTCTGATATGTTTGTGTGTAATTCTCCCCCTGTGGAAAGTTTGACTGACAGGGTTAATCACACTCTGCTGTGTTGAGTGGTGTGCCCCAGCTCAGATCAGTGACGGTATATTGGGTTTGGACATCTGCTAAGGCTGGATGATGCAGCGCTGCGTGTGGTATTTTTGGTTTGAAGTTAAAATATTGTCATGCATTTCAAATTTTATCTATCTCTTGTTACCCAGCCATTTGTTGTGAAATGCTATTTTATAGTATAAACCCTAAATATGCCTCCAAATGTGCCCCCAAAACACTTTCATTTCATTTTAAACTCTGTACTGTATAGACTGTACTGTAATTCATGCGTTTTCTTTGGTATGTGTTCTGGCATTTTCTTTGGTATAAGCAGGTAAATACAGTAATAAATGAATGTTATTGACTGTAATAAAAATACAGGGCTTTAAGAAGAACAAAACGAAAAACACAAGAATGGTCGAGCCGTGGAAATTCTGGTTTGCATTCTCTACTGCATTGGCTACTTTCAAATCTCCCACCTCGGAGTGCCCATTCTGTTCAGGTGTCTGTCTGCCTTGCTTACCACAGCATCCAAACATAAACAACCAGCATGAGGTTGAGGGGGCATGGTGGACGAGGCCCGGACCCCACAAAGCAAAAATGCTGAGGATATGCAGTTTAGTGAACAATTGTTTGTGTGAGATATGTTTATTATTTGAAAATGTCTCTTTACATTGTTTGAAAATTTCATGATGAGCACATCCATAGCAGTAGTCCAAATCTACTTGAGGATTGGGGAGTTCTTGGTGTGTTTACAATTTAAAGTGTTTTATTTTATACCATTGAGTTGTTTCCATTTTTGAGATCTGACAGTGTTAAGGGAGTTGTGAAGTGATGTCTAGGTCTTGTTGCTGGAGTTTTTCAGGCGGTTCAGGAATGCCGGCTGGATTGTGGAATGCTGAGCGACACTTTGGTTCAGAGAGGCTGATTAAGGCTTTATGAATGTTCCATTAGCAGTCATCATCTCCGAGCACAGGCTGCAGCAGCAGAGAGTGAACGAGAGAGAGAGAGAGAGAGAGTGAGTGTGAGGGAGCAAGGGCTGTTGAGGGGGGTGTTCTCCCACCGTGCTGTGCAGAAATCAATTAGTTGTGTGAATGTAGCCACCTCCCTCAGTGGGCCCTGTGCCTGTGGCCCCCATTGTCAGTAAGTGTAAAACAGCTGCTGGCTGTGAATGCTAACACCCCTGTCAGCTCAGGGCTCAGACTCAGCGGACACGGCCCTGCCGTCCCCTCCCACACTGGTAGCAATGAAGAGGGGTAATATTGTGTAATTAAGGATTCCTTTCAGCTGAGGGGAGAGCTCAAATAGAGCTGTTTGTTCGCGGAGATGGAGAGAGAGAAAGCTAGGCTGTGTAATGGAGTGAGGGGGGACTTAGGGGCTTACATGGTTACAGATTGGAAGTCTGCGCTGTTTGTTGAGTTTAGTCGCAGAACACCAGCGAGACATTAATCACCGACAAAATTACTGCCACATCCACCTTTAGCCCACCACCATTATCAATAAAGCAGACCCTTTGGAGACAAAGCAAATACACGCTCCTCTCCTACCCCCCACCCACCCACCAGCCCTTCTTTGCTTGTCATCCCTTCCCTGACTCCTGGCGTCTTCTGCAAAATGAGAGTGCAGCACAGACTCGTATTTACCCCCGTTCTAATGTGGGTTGCCATGGCGTTTAACAAATTATTGCAATTATGTTTGTCGCACGGGTCGCCCCTGGTAACTGGCTGGGGATAAGGAACAAATAAATAAATAATTTTTTTTAAAAAAGGGTAGGGGTAGGGGGTGATAATCCTGTTTTGAACAAAAGGTCAAATTGCTGAATAGAAAAGGCTTGATTAAGGCGAAGATGTACAAAGTGGACGCTTTTTTGCCCATTCAGCTTCTCTGTGGTGCCTGAGCTGAGGTGTCTAAGTACATCTGTTGATTACTGAAGTACAAAGCCCGAACAAAGCTGTTGTCTCAGGGTCTTTTACACTGCTGCCTGTAATCGCAGGTGTGTCTGTCTCTGTCTGTCTGTGTCACTTTTATATATATGTATATGTAGATATGTATATGTGTGTGTAGATATATGTATATATATGTATGTAGAAATATGTATATACACTGCCGTTAATGCCAAGATTCCAATTAGATTAACGGCGTTAAAAAAAATTAATCTATGCCCACCTCTAATATATATATAAT